>OX465265.1:13454211-14054211 GCA_949987775.1 Aproaerema taeniolella | reverse complement strand
TTTTTTGGGA
Source organism: Aproaerema taeniolella (assembly GCA_949987775.1). Lineage (NCBI taxonomy): Eukaryota > Metazoa > Arthropoda > Insecta > Lepidoptera > Gelechiidae > Aproaerema > Aproaerema taeniolella. The sequence continues at coordinate 14,054,201 of OX465265.1, read as the reverse complement.
AAGTTGTAAAGTTTCATGGACTGATTAACCACCCGAGAGGTTGAAAGGGAGATATCTAAAGTCCTGTATATAAATATTTGGTATGTATATCTCATACCTCATGTCATGTATCTTATACCCAATATTTACCTCATGTATATTGGCAGTAGGCCTGATGATCGGCGCAGGAGTCAGCACGTTGACATCACACAACACTCCGACAACACTACACAGTATCACCACTATTGATTTCATCCTACCATAGTTTTTTTTTAGGTTATGGCAACCAGTCGTGTATATCCTACCATAGTTCTCGGCATTTTCTCACCAATTTACTGTCATTGTCAACTCGACGCGTTTTCATTGATAGAGTTGTGATCGTGACTGTACATTTTTTTAGGTTAGGTTTCTTGTTATGTGATTTTTTCTATTTGGTTTCGTTGGGAAATTTGACCAGTTTCATAAGAAGAATAACCCCTAAAGTTTCGTAAATTTATACCATATTTGATAGCCCAGTTGGTAATGAGCCAGACTTGTAATCCGAAGGTCGCGGGTTCAAATCTGATGCGGGCCTGTACCACTAAATTCGTCTTTTCGGATTTATGTACGGATTTCTAATTATCACTTGCCCAACGGTGCAAACATCGTGATGAAACCCGCCCGTCCAAGAAAATTCATTTTCGAAAGACGAGCGGTCCACCAGCCCGCATTGGGCCAGCGTGGTGGACTATCGCCTAAATCCCCTTCGTGTTTCGAAGGGAGGCCCGCGCCCCTCGATGTGGACGTATATGGCTGGTAAGAAGATACCATATTTAAAGCTATCAAAAATGACTTAAAACTGTGACGTCACAATTCTAAACGGTGAATCCGCGCATTTTGGCTGCTGTTATAATTTAGTTGTTTGTAGACAGCTGTGATAATTAAAATACGTACACTTTGTTTTGTTTTTATTTCTGTCTCACCGGCACAATTTTTTTTGAAAAAAAGCCCTTTTAGCCTCAAACCAGTGTTGCCATTTTCAACCAAAAGAAAATTAGATTAAAAATATCTATATCTACTGAAAGTACAAGTTTAATACTTGCTTTTAGTAGGAGCTGTTAGTATTAAAAGTATTAACCCTACGGGTCTTAATCTTAAGACGATTTTTAATTGGGTTCAAAAAAAATTTTTTATTTGAAAAAATTAAAATGATTCCTTGAAGACATTTTTGATGAGTATTTAATATTTGTATACTGATCTTCATAATCATAACACTGTAATATAGTTTTTCAGCCAAATATTGTTCAAGGATCAAAATTTTTAAAACATAGTATAATTTAACAGAGATCGATTAAAATATCAAAAAGTATCCTATTATAAAACTAGCTTCACAGCCGACTGCGTTCAGTTCGGCTATTATTACGCTCTGTATAATATTTTATTATATTTATATGTCATTTCTATGGGCAGGTTGCACGGTTTTTGCGTTTCAATGACATGTGAATGGATCATTAAATCTAAACTGTATTTTTAAACATACTTTTAATATACGTGTGAAAAGTACTTGAAATATAAATCTTATTAATCGTTGGAAATATGCTGGAAAATGGAATACTAATTATATATTCAGCGAGTTTTAATTAAGTTCATATACTCGTACATTATAGATATAAGAAATTCTTAATTTAAAATATTTAAGCCAACATGCTGCCATACTAAAACAAAAAAAAATACCAAACCTCACGATGTATTGGTTTAACTCTACTTTTTTATCACATTTTAACACCTACTACGTTTTTGTCGAGTTACCGTCACAAAAAAAAACCATTTTACAAACACCGGTACCGTTTGCACTGCTAATTTTGATAAAAATTTTCACAAAAATAATTCTTTACTTTACTTTTAAACACTGTTTTCAAATCACAGACAATAAAAACTTTTCGCCTTAAACTTTTCAAAAAAGAAACTGTCAACGCAATTTGAAGTATCACTTAGTGTTCGAATATAAAACTTTTTCTTTTCGAACAGACTCGTTCGAATAAAGAATGAAAAATTTAGTACTATATTATTTCAAATATCGAACGCAAGGGAACAATGGCAGGCCAAGTCGCATACTGGCCACAACGTACGTCCGCATGAGTTTTCAAAACAATCCCGCGTACTTAGAAACCATGTTATGACTAGACTTAAGAACATATTTCAATTGTTAAAGAACTATTTTTATTACACAACAGACAATAGAGTTTATATTTTGAACCGAAAATATTATATATCGACATACTATGTTGTAGTTAGTAAACTTGTAACATTGAATCTAACTTGTGTACGTAGGTCTACTAACTTAATTATCATATCAAACATTCCCAGTGTGAACTAGACCACTAACATTAAAACTATAGACTATGTTCTAGAATGGAGACCACGAATCGGCAAACGTAGCGTAGGGCGCCCTGTTACTAGGTGGGGGTGACGATATTCGTAAAGTAGCGGGCAGTGGTTGGAGGAGGAGAGCTGAAGACCGAGCTCAGCGGCGTGCCATAGGAGAGGCCTATGTCCAGCAGTGGACTGACACAGGCTGATGATGATGATGAGACTATGTATCTTGGGAACAACTCTGAATCAAGTTGTGATCATTTGGTGATTATGATTAAGCGCTAGTAGCCCAATGGCGCTCACTGATCTGAACTGATCAGTGAGGTTAAGCAACGTTCACAGAGCGTTTTTCACGAGCGTTTCCGAACTTCGGAGGGCACTGTAGACGCTACACACTCAAAAGCCCAAACTAAGGTTTTCCCTTGTGTCATGGGTTTCTTAGAACACACACAAAGACAGACACACAAACACCCATGACCCGAAAACAAACATTTGCTTTTTTACACAAATATTTGCCACTACAGGGATTCGCACCAGTCGATTGACGACAAGACCAAGCCAGATCGCCAGATCGGCTGTGGTCAACTGACTACTGTTAAACGAAGCCAGAGCGAGCGAAGCGAGCAATTTGGCGGTTTGAAAACTGTGATACCTATGACACTCTAAGGAAGAACAAGACCCCATCGATTTCATGTCAATATAGGTACCTAGGCACTGACTGTGTCTAGGTGAATGCTCATCGCATAGTACTAATGGCTGAGAATCAATTTCACATGGCGCGACCGTCCTTCGGGGGCAGGCAGCGGAACGATCGCGTGCCAACGATGGAGGTTCGTTTAGATGCCTGCGCGTGTAGCTAAACGAAGCTTTGATGGCTGAGTTTTAATTTTAATAGAGGGTCTTTAAAAATCTCCACAGATATTAGTACTAAACCAAGTCACAGGCCATTGTACATACTACATACACACGCTCACGCCTATAATCCCTAACGGGGTAGGCAGAGCATCAGTGGTTTTAGAACCACTAGATGCCACGTTTGACACATCAGATGGAACAAGTTGTATAATGGTGAGAGGTGGTCAGCCTCTCGCCCAGTATACAGCAAAACTCTCATATCCCTCTTACAGACTTTTACTGTATACCTGGGAAGAGTAGGAAGCTGGCACATTCTAAGTTTTTCTTTCACTCCCGGTCCTCCAGCATGGAAGGGTTTGAAAACTCTGACACCAGGGTTAGCCAAGTTCACCACACACTTGACTATACCTACACGATAAGAAGAAGAGAAGAAGTTCTGTACTACAACATATTGTCATCAGTCCATACGTCCCTAGGGGGTACGGGCCTTTGAAACAGTGAAGAGGTCATATAGTCCACCAAGCTGGCCTAATGCGGGTTGGTTTGGCCTAAATCCCCTTCGTTTTTCGAATGGAGGCCCATGCCCTTCGGTGGGGACGTATATGGTCTGGAAAGACGAAGTATTTTAAGTGTCTCGAATCAGCCAATGATGCGCAGTTCTGGGAATAGAAATCTCTCCTGGAAACATTAGATCATAATTAGAATAGAATAACTTTTAAGATTGTCCATGAATGTATAATGACGTCAGTAAACATTTTCTTTCCATTCAGTCACAATTTACAGTTCTCCGTCCTTACACTACACTCAATGAATAGCACCGGTATAATCAAGGCCGTTACCACTTCTTTCACTTTTACTTTTTTCGTTTCAGCGCTTATCGCTGTAAACGACTATTCGTCTTTTTTCACTAACTGTGACTCGATTATACGTGATAGTTTTTCAGCGGCTTTAAAAATAAGTAAAATGGAAAGAGTCGAGTGCAGCGTGAACAGAAAAATGTTGCAAGGGGGCTAGGGAATCAAGCAATCTTCTTCTTATCGTGTAGGTAAGTCAAGTATATGGCGAACTTGGCTAACCCTTGTGTCAGAGTTTTCAAACCGCAAAATCGCCTCTGACTTGGTTTTAACAACTGTAGTCAATCGACAAAAGCCGGGACGGACTTGCCTCCGAAGCACTGAAACGCTGTTGATAAATTGCCACTATGGTCATCCATTAGGTTCCCTGCCTCTGAGTACGTTGCTTAACCTCACTGATTGGTTGAGATCAGCGAGAGTTACTGAGCTACGAGCGCTTCAATAATGAAAATAAAGCACTCATACACTCGTGTATGTATGTAATTATGTATACACACGCCTATAATCTCTTTCGGGGTAGGCAGAACGTCTAGGTTCTCGAACCCACTTGACGACCCGTTTGACAAAGTCTGAGGGTTATAGATGGAAGATAAGTATAATGGTGATAGGGTTTTCGCCCACGATACAGCAAAACCCTCAAGATTTATTGAAATAAACCAATGCTGGATCAGTAAAAACACTCAAGCATGAGACCTGGCCATTCAATAGAATTTTATACTGATATATGAGCTCACTATTTTTGCGCTACTCCTGGTCGTGTTTTCCTATAGCTCTAAAGCTGTGACTTAGAAGACATAATAATATTTCCAACACTGCAAAAAGTGCATTAAGATTTCTTATAGTAACTTTATGCTATGTTTTGCTGTCTATATTAAATGTAATAGTAATAAAAAAATAAAGAAAATCCTAGAATAACTAAACTCATCTAAACGAAGCTTCAATTAACGACCTTGACTGTTAGATAATAGTCTCATTTCTAATGACAAGTGTGCATTTTTATGTTCTCTGACGAGATAATCATGCAAGTACAAGGAAGATGCGATCTAGGGGGAAAAATGTAGATTTGTATGATCTTTTCAAGGTTAAATTTGAGAAAACAAATAGTAATGTTGGGCAGACGTTAGATGGCGCTGTTTCGGTTTGTCGAATTACAATGTTAAGCAAGATTAAAACATATTGATGATTTTACTAAGTATCAAAATCTTTCTAAATATAACAGGGACTAGAAATTCATAGGAAGAAGACCTATGCTTTGACCTTGAAGACTTTTTCTAATCTTCTAGAAAACAGTGAAAATTACCGCAGCAATTTCCCAGAATTTTGCAAATTAAACGACCATTCATCAGCACATCTTCAAAACAATCAAAACTCAACCATAACACTTTTTTGTTAAAGCAGGAATTGCAACGTGAGAAAACTGCGGTTAAAAACTGAAGGCTTCCACAAATGACATGTCTCATTCATTTGTTTCATGCGGACGAAGAACACGTTCGTTTTTAGCGAAAATCAACACTATTACTCTTGAGATAAAGTTGATAATAGATTGTGCGATGGATGCAGTTGGGTCTTTTTTCTGGTATGATGCAATGTCCATTGATAGTGCAGTCAATGTCAAGTTGTTAGTGTGATCGGTGGGCGTAGAGTAGATTATAATGTTAGAAGCATTGTTTATTAAGTACAGAGGCCAGCGCATCAGGTTACCACATTTTCATTGCAAAATTGTCCTTATCGTAACAGTACAGAGTGCAAGCTTGTGGTAGCATGATGTGCGGCCCACTGTACTTAGGTAAATTCTTTCATTTTATGATCTGACGTGGTAGGATTTATTGCCCGGAGCTAAGTTTTGCCGTGTTTCTCCAAAACAGTTGTTAAAATGATATTATGATAGGAAATGTGCAGTTATCGTCGGAACACTTAGTTTTATAACCTAACCTAACCTAACCTAACCTAACCAAGAATTTAGCTTTAATAATAATACAAAATTTCTTTTTTTTTATAAGTCAGCAACCGAATTAAAAATACTGCCCCAAGCACAAGAGAAGTTTTAGCAAAATACCTAATACTAAAAGTACCTAGCATGTTTCAAGCTCAAACGATTATCGCTTTAATGGGTAGGTATTATTAAGGTTTTTTTTGCAAAAAATATCTTTCTGTAAAATCTTTTTGAACAAAAAAATCAGCTGATCACACAAGTTGTAAGGAGAAGCGAAAACATGTTTTGATATTTCTACTATCTTGGGAGTAGCTGTTCACTTTGTCAGCTGATTTACATTCTTAATTTTTGCTAATTTACCCAATCAAAAAGCGCCTACAGCTTATACCTATCTCAAAATTAACTAGCTATAGTCTCAAGGAAACATCGCATAATTAGCGACGCATTAAAAAACCTTTTTCTCTGTATCCGAAGCTACTCTTCGTGATGCGTTTAGTTTTTTTTTCGCCATCCATTGTTGGCATGCGGGCGGCTTCTAACTCGGTCATGGCTTGGTATCATCATATTTTAGCCCTTTTGAACCAATCAGCGAGGTTAAGCAACGTACAGGCAGGTAACCTGATGGATGCCCGTTGTGGGAATTTATCAAAAGGTCCCGGCCGTTATCGATTGACTATCAGTAGCCATTTGGCATTTTTTTCCAATACCAGGGTTAGTCAAGTTTGCCAATAGCTCAGCTGGTAATGAGCCAAAAGGTTGCGAGTTCAAATCCTGGTGTCGGGCTGTACCACTAAATTCGTCTTTTCGGGTTTATGTATGGATTTTTCATTCGTTATCACTTGCTCAGCGGTGAACAAAAACATCGAAGGAAGGTCCGTGTCTCTCGGTGAGGACGTATCTAAATACTCGTATATAAAAGGAGAAACTGACTGACTGACTGACATATCAACGCACAGCCTAAACGGCTAAACGTAGGCACTTGAAATTTGGAAGGGACGTAGCTTAGGTACCGTAGAGGTGCACTAAGAAAGGAATTCCCGAAATTCCCACGGGAACGGGAATTAGCGGGAAAATCCTTTTGTATGAAAAATCTAAACCGCTTAAGTTAGACGCTTGAAATTTGGCATGCAGGTACCTTAGTAAACTTAAAGCTTAGTTGCAACAGGATATTGCAAAATTCCCACGGGAACGGGAGTTAGCGGGAAAAAACTTTTGTATGTAAAAATCTAAATCTTAAACTAAATCAATATTTAATCAACTAAATGAAGGTCCATTAATGGACCGTCAATAAAGTGTAATCTGTTCAAAAGAAAAATTAACACGCAAACGAAGTTATGGGCATCAGCTGTAGGCTGATAAAGGTTAATCAAGTTTACCACAACATTTGATTATGCCTATACGGTAAGAAGACCATCCATTGTTGGTATGCGCGGCTTTTAACTCGGTCATGGCTTCGTATCATCGTATTTTAGCCCTTCAGAGTCACTTTTGACGTTTACAGCTAATAACTCTCCATTCATAACATAGATATCACGTTGTATGCGAATCATATCGGGTAGGTACGGGGTTCTACTCTGGGCCCCGATTCTGTAACTTAATTTATGTTGGAGTGTAGGGTTTTAAAACCTCTCTATTTTAAACCCCTACACTCTATTAATATATGTTGTATTATTTATGTTAGTATACAGGGTGTCCCAAAACTCGACGTCACGCCGGAACCGGGTGAAAAGGCAAGTCCGGTTATGAGAAAAATGTAAAAAAAAATCTAAGTTGTATGTTTTAAAAAAATAATGGGCATTAAAAAAAACGAAAAATTTAACACCCTGTGACAGTCTTTTCACTGCTGTTGCCACAAATATTTACTTTTTACAATTTTTTTTTGTGTTATGTAATCCTGAACAATGCTTCTCTAAACTGTTATCAAAATGTCAAAACCAGCTGCTCCAGGTTTGATAAAAATGAGACGTTTTTCCCAAAAAAAAAAATCAAAATAAAAAATTCGCCCAGATTTAATTGTCTCTACTGAAAAAAAGTTACTACGTTAGTCTGGCAAGTAACGGCAAAAGTTGGCCCATTTAGTAAGGATTCCAAAATGGTATGACACTTGGTAAATTATTGCTGGAATCATGGGCATTTTTTTTGTTTTTGTAGAAATCCCGTTTTTTAGCTTATTTTTCTTACTTGGTTAAATTTTTTTCTGTTATTCATTTAAGTATTAATAACATAAGCCCTTCTCTTATTTGGTATTTTCTTTCGTTGTGCACAATTCTCTCTTCCCGTCTCGTACACTATTTCTCACCGATTAGGTTGGCTGGAAGAGATGCATGTCATGTCATCATTCTATCATTCTTTGTCTATGCATAACCCACAGACATAGAATCTAACCCATGTCCTAGAATCCTCGACATAACGCCTAGGTACCCTATACTTGCACCTAGGACTTAGTGACCTAAAGCCTAGGTGTAATCGTAGTCTATCTTTATACTTGTGGTATTCACCTAGAACTCTAAATCCTAGGTGTAATACTACAGGAGGCCATTTTATCTGTTCAGGTGGCGAAATTGAGAACTATTTAATTTTCATATACTTGCTGATAACCACCCGACCAGCAGCGCCACCGCCAACCGAACGTAAAGTTGCAAACTACCTAGCAACTGAAAATTCAGTTGGCGGTGGCGCCACCAGTCAAAGCAGCCGTCATTAGATGTATGAAAGGATAGTTCTCAATTTCGCCACCTGAACGGATATAATTTTCCACGTTGTAAAAACGTATGAGTCACCGACTTCAATCCCAACAACAGATCGCAAATGTCACTCATTTATTTAGATGATGTTCTGGTTTGTAGTATTTTTTGTTATTGTAGATTTTTTTAAAAGCGCTGAATTTCGATACAATTTATATGGGACCACCTCTGGAGTATACTCTTTCGAACAAAAAAAGAATTTTGAAATCGGTCCATAATTGGCGGAGAAATCGGTGAACATACTTTAAAAAAATACATACAGTCGAACATAGAACCTCCTCCTTTTTTCAAGTCGGTAAAAAATGGCGACCATTCTATCGACACACAACTGAAGTTACAGAATCGGGGACCTGTAGTATCTACGACCGAAACGAAGCGTCGAATGTCAGTACATCTCTGTCTTGTGATATGCAGATGACAGTGACATGTAGTGACAATTATCGGTCGTCCGTCGATCGTAGAGATAGTACAGAGAGAGCCCCGGAGCAGCAGAATAATTCAAATTGAGGAAAGTTGTTCAGTTTGGTGGGCCTATTCTCATCCTTTATCTTTCACGTTAGTCCTGGATTTGTCAACAGGCCGTATAGGCCGCGGCCTAGGGGCGGCAGAACTACTGAACCGATTTGATGTTTTTTGGTACAGAGATAGATTAGACGCTACATTTTATCCCACGGCTGGGCACGATATAACCTGTAGTCTAAGCTATTATTTTTTTTTTTTATTATAAGATGGGTTAACTCTTGACCTCAATCTTGACCATAAGGTCAAAGATGAGGTCGACGATGGAGCGAGTTAGCCCAGAAAATGCCTTTAAAGGCACTGGTACTCCCACGCACCGACGGAACACAGCAAGCTGTTTGGCGTCGGACTTCGGTAGGAGGGTGGTCGCGAACCAGACGGTCCTTTACAGAGCCTACCACACCGCATGAGACCATAGGACGACACCTCAGATTCAGAAAAAAATGAAGTGTCGTGGCCTGGGATGGATTACTAGGAGGCAGGTCTCATTTGTGTTTCCTTATTCGCCTAGTAAAGAACATAGATTCGTGGACCTAGAGATTCAAGCAAGACAACATTAGCATGGGTCTTTGAGAATATCAGCGTTTCTTTATTTGTCAACTGTACTCCACAAGACCGCAGAATTTATAGCCTGTATAGTTTAAATTTAAACCATTACATATTTTAACCGCAGTTAACAATTCATTGTCAACTTCGATCAATGAGTGACGGTTATGGAACTGCGAAGTCGGTCATGGCGACTTGTTTCATGTCTATGGCAAATTATGGGGGTGGTTACACTAGTTACCATGCTACTGTGACGTGTTGCGACCTAGAGTCTAGGCTGAAAGACTGGATTTTTATATGGACCTTTTTGGTGTTTTTTTGCCTACAAACCAAGCTTATTGTGGTTTAGCGGATTAAATTAAGTAAATAAATTGTAATGTACCTACAGGGCTTTAGATATCTCTCTTTCAACCTCTCGGGTGGTTAATTAGTCCATGAAACTGAACAACTTTCCCCCAACAATAGGTCAAAATACAAAAAAAAAATTAAGTTCCTATACAAACTTCATCAGCATAAAGCGCATTTTGTATGGGAGATCAAATTTTTTTTTCGTATTTTGACCTATGTTCCTTGGGGAACTTGTTCAGTTTCATGGACTGATTAACCACCCGAGAGGTTGAAAGAGAGATACCTAAAGCCCTGTATAAGTAACGGAATGACAAAACCCCAAAACCTTCTCACTAAACATAAAGTCCGACGGCCGGTTTGGTCGAGTGGTAGTGACGTTGCCTCTTGTTCGACGGGTCCTGGGTTCGATTCCCGGTCGGGGCAAGCATTTGTGTAAAGAGCATTTGTTTTCTCGGGTCACGGGTGTTAGTCTATGTCTTTGTGTATGTTCCAAGGGACTCCACGACACGAGAGAAAACCTTAGTGTGAGCTTTTGAGTGAGTAGCGTTTATTTTAATTTTTTTAAATTAGTAATTATCCGCAAGTCCGAGATTTCCAAGCAAACGACGATACTTTGCTTGAAGGTCCCCCTAATTACCTAGCAAGCAAGTTTATTGTGAACTCTGACACTAAATTATGGTGCTGAAACTGTCATGTCTCTCAGAATTTAAATTGAAAGAAGAAACAAAGGTTTTTTTTTATATTATAAGATGGGTTAACTCTTGACCTCAATCTTGACCATAAGGTCAAAGATGAGGTCGACGATGGAGCGAATTAACCCAGAAAATGCCTATAAAGGCACTGGTACTCCCACGCACCGACGGAACACAGCAAGCTGTTTGGCGTCGGACTTCGGTAGGAGGGTGGTCGCGAACCAGATAGCCCTTTACAAAGTCTACCACACCGCATGAGACCATAGGACGACACCTCAGATTTAGAAAAAATGAAGTGTCGTTGCCTGGGCTGGATTACTAGGAGGCAGGTCTCATTTGTGTTTCCTAAGTCGCCTCTTACGACACCCACGGATAGAGATGGGGTGGTGTTTTTCTCAACCGATCACCACACGGTTAAGAATATTTACGGCTATTTACATATTTATGCAGATTAAGCGCGCTCAACGTTTTTATTATTTTGTGTGATTAATGACCTAGATTGATGAGGAGAGTGGTGTGATGACTGGAGGACCTACCGAATTATTTTTTAGCATTTTAGTACACTTTATTTTCAATAAAACAGTTTAACTTTAAAAAAATTTACTCATTTTTTATTTTAAGTCAGTTAATAAGAGCAATAGAACGAATGTAGTACAGTCAACAGCACATCAGGGTACCACAGAATTCAGAATTAGTTAAAATTAGAAAATAAGATTTGTAATGCGATTAAAAAGAGCACCCTCAGAGTTTCTTGCCTGTTCTTTTCTGGGGAAGACTGCACCTTTGCGAATAGGCGTAGAGTCAGTAGGGTCAATAGAACGAATGCGTATGTATGTATTTAAATCCTTTAATGTTTGTTTGTATGTATTTCATGTAATTTTGACTTGTTTTAAGTGGCATCCTGAATGTCTATAAAATAAAGATTTTTTCTATTCTATTCTATTCACAAACTGTCAGATTTCCCCAATGGATAGTAAACTCTAATACTTGAAGATAAAATCGAAAATCGATTGAAGAAATTGGACAGTTTTGGATAGGATGATGTGCCGTTGTCCCTGTACATATGTGACAGTGAAAATGGAAAGGTACAACTTTCGTGATAGTCGTTAAGGTTCACAATTAGTGTGATGAGCTATTGCAAATAGCTCTTATTGACTACCCAGAAAGTTGTACCTTTTGCTAAACATAATCACATATATGAATGTGCTGGAAACGTAGACACGTAAAACTCAATAAACACACAAATCGGGCATTGGTTCCACAGGGCCCGTGGCAATTGTCGATTATAACGCAATTGGCAACCGATTATGAAGTCTGAAACTGTAATGCACTCTGTAAAACGTTTTACGGCTAATCTTAGATAGACACACTTTATTGTTTCTTTATTGTGCACTTTATTCCAACTTCCATTCATCCAACATCTCACGCATATGATCCCAACCCTGGCCGAACGTCATCTTCTTCTTATCATGTATGTATTTGTACTACCTTTCCGCTAGTACAAACTTTCTACTAGCTTTCCGCGGCTTCGCCCGCGTGAACTTCGGGAACCGCGTGAAATTTTTTCCCGCTAACTCCCGTTCCCGAGGGAATTTTGCAATATCCTGTTGCAACTAAGCTTTAAGTTAACTAAGGTACCTGCATGCCAAATTTCAAGCGTCTAACTTAAGCGGTTTAGATTTTTCATACAAAAGGATTTTCCCGCTAATTCCCGTTCCCGTGGGAATTTCGGGAATTCCTTTCTTAGTGCACCTCTACGGTACCTAAGCTACGTCCCTTCCAAATTTCAAGTGCCTACGTTTAGCCGTTTAGGCTGTGCGTTGATATGTCAGTCAGTCAGTCAGTTTTCCTCGTATAGATATGGGACCATTTTAGAAGCATATTCTATCGAACAAATAAAAGAATTATGAAAATCGACCGACAGTTGGCGGAGTTACCGAGTATCTTCTCTTCTTCTGCTTAGCGCTTAGTCCCGTTTCTCATTCGGGGTACGCTTGACCATGATCCAGGGTTTGGCAGGTCAAGTCATTGCAGTGGAGCAACTGCCATCTGACCTCCGTGACCCTGCTAACAGGGAAACCTGACCGGATTGGATCATGGTTACACATTCAGTTTCCTGAATGTGCAGGTTTCCTCATGATATGTTCCCTCACCGTAAGAGCATCGGTTAGTGTGCAACTAATGTACTTGTACATAACTGAGAAAACTTGTCATTGGTATATGGCGGCACTGGGGATCGAATTCGGTACCTCTCGCTTACGAGTCTGACTCACTAGCCGTTAGACCACCGACGCTCTCGGAGTTATCGCGTAACAAACATACAAAAAAACATACAGGCGAATTGAGAACCTCTTCCTTTTTGAAGTCGGTTGCAACTCTTTGGCGACCTAAAAAACAAATCTGCTAGAGAGAGATTGTTAACGTAGTAATAAGAGCGCACTTGTTGCGTGTCTACCCTGTTGGGAACATAGGATCACAACGAATACCCACAACCTATAATCACAACGCGTAAAATTAACCGAAATGTGCGTTCAAACGCACGGAGACGAGATCCCACAGTTGTTTGAGCACTTTGAATGGCGAGACCTTGTCCCACTGTCCCACTTGTGGGCGCTAACTAGCCGGCTTTATTGACAATTATGTATTTGCGACAACGTTTCGTGGATTGGTAGATGTTTCTATGTGACTTACAATGTGGTTGCGGCATACGTATACAATACATAAACGCCATACATGCAAAATTATGTAGCCTATGTCTTAGTGTAGTAATAGTCCAGTTGGTAATGAGACAGACTTGTAATCGGAAGGTCGCGGGTTCTAATCCTGGTGCGGGCCCTCTACCACTAAATTCGTCTTTTCGAATTTATGTACGGATTTCTAATTGTCACTTGCTTAACGGTGAAGGAACGCGCCCGTCCAAGAAAATTAATTTTCGAAAGACGAGCGGTCCACTAACCCGCATTGGGCCAGCGTAGTGGACTATGGCCTAAATCCCCTTCGTGTTTCGAAGGGAGGCCCATGCCCCTCGGTAGAGATGTCAGTATATAGGGTGGAAAAAAAATACATACATTCATACATAGGTTCTACATTCAGTGGTTCTTAACCGGTTATTCGCGGACCATTGATGCTCCCTGAAAGCATCTGAAGTGGTCCGCGAAGTCATCCCAATAACATGAAACGTGACGATTCGAAACAAGCACTAAAATCGTCTGGATGCCAAAGCCGTTAAGTGCTTGGCTTTGGTTAGCACTTAAGCAAGGATTCAGAATTAAGTAATTTTTTGCCGTGTGGTGATCGGTTGAGAATAACACCAACCCATCTCTTTCCGTGGGTGTCGTAAGAGGCGACTAAGGAAACACAAATGAGACCTGCCTCCTAGTAATCCATCCCAGGCAACGACACTTCATTATTTTTCTGAATCTGAGGTATCGTCCTATATGGTCTCATGCGGTGTGGTAGGCTCTGTAAAGGGCCGTCTGGTTCGCGACCATCCTCCTACCGAAGTCCGACGCAAAACAGCTTGCTGTGTTCCGTCGGTGCGTGGGAGTACCAGTGCCTTTATAGGCATTTTCTGGGTTAACTTGCTCCATCGTCGACCTCATCTTTGACCTTTATGGTCAAGATTGAGGTCAAGAGTTAACCCATCTTATAATAAAAAATCGTAAAAAATTAAAAAACAATAGTGCTGTAGAATAATCCTTTTTAATTTTTACCTCCAAACGTCCGTGGCGAAACAGATGCTTTGTGAAATGTTCCCCCATTACTAAAAGATTTAGGACCACTGTTCCAGAAACATATGGTGCTTTACCTACCCTGTCAGGGATTATAGGCGTGAATGTGTGTATGTGTTGTACCGGTACCGGCATGGAAACGCTCTCCGAAGCAAGAAAACACATTATACTACATTACATACGCTCACGCCTGTAATTCCTAACGGGGTAGGCAGAGCGTCAGTGGTTCAGAGCCACTTGATGCCACGTTTGACATAAATTCTGAGGGTTATTAGATGAAACATGACGTATAGTGATGAGAGGTTGTCAGCCTTTCGCCCACAATACATCAATAGGTATCCTCTCATACTGACTTTTACAAAATGCTTGGGAAGAGTTGGCAGCTGGTACATTCTTATTTTTTTCTTTCACTCCCAGTCCAGCGTGGAAACACGGCAATGCTCGTGGTAAATGCCACTAATGGGTACACATCAGGGTCCTCGCGTCAATTATAGGTTGCTTAACCTATTTGATCGATACAGAACAGTGAGCGCCACAGGGCTAAGAGAGCTTCGATAATTCCATAACTGCGGGGTACCACCCTTACCTTGTCGAGATTCCTCGAATCCGTACTTCTTCTTCTTATCGTGTAGGTATAGTCAAGTATGTGGTGAACTTGGCTAACCCTGGTGTCAGAGTTTTCAAACCGCACATTTTAACGACTGTAGTCAATCGACAACAGCCGAGACCGACAGCTTAACGTGCCCTCCGAAGCACGGAAACGCTCGTAATAAATTGCCACTTTGGTCACCCATCAGGTTCCCTGCCTCTGTGTACGTTGCTTAACCTCACTGATCGGTTGAGATCAGCGAGAGCCACTGGGCTACGAACGTTTCGAATCCGTACTAAGCGTTTCTCTTCATCTTACTAATATTATAAAGAGGAAAGATTTGATTGTGTGTTGTTTGCATTGAATAGGCTCCGAAATTACTGGACCGATTTGAAAAACTCTTTCACCATTAGAAAGCTACATCATCCCCGATGGACATAAGCTACATAATTTTCCCGAATTCCCACGGGGACGAAGTCCCGAGCTCCCGCTAGTCTTTTATATGCGCACCGCTAAGGAATGGAATTCTCAACCTGCGTCTGTGTTTCCACGCTCATATAACTCGAGTCTCTTTAAAGTTCGAGTGAAAAGGCATCTTCTGAGTGAGCTTGCTACATCCTCGACTACATCTTCGCTCCTGGGCTAGATTGTGGTCAAGAATGAACCTATTCGTTATAAAAAACCTCTTAACAGCTGGCTTAAGGCAATATAAGCCCACAGCCACAAAAATGCGAAAGGTACTGTTACAAATTGCTACAAAATCCTTCAACTATAGGACATTTTAGACCTCAAAGTGTATAGAGTTACTACATCCTTACTCCGAGCTAATGTGACGTGCTAACCGCATTATATACTAAACTTAGGTATATTTAAGGCTACAATGTCTAAAACTAAACAGATGTCTATTCTTTGGATTGTCATAATAATAGGCAAAAGCTGATAGCTCAAGCAAAGGCGCATTTTTCATTAATTATCGCTTGCTGAGTGGTAAACGAAATTATCGTGATGGAGCCCGGACGTCTAAAAGTCCGTTTCCGAGCGGCGCGCTGTCCACCAACCCGCATTGGGACAGCGAGGTGGAATTAGTGATGAAAGGGACTCAGTCTTTTAAGGCTTTTAATAAAGACTCGCTTTATTTTTGACACCTCACGACTGACTCAGTCTTTTAGTCTTAAGACTAGCTTTTTTAGTCGAAACGTAAAAACTGAGCTGTTACTTAAACATAAATAGCTTAAAGGACTTAAAAGACGGCGACTCATCTTACGGCATGTGTTGTAGAATGTAAATATCTAATTTTATCCCCTTGTCAAATTTTATCAAAATGTATTTAGTGCTTTAGGCGTGTATTCCTTTTGGTTGATAGGTTACAAAAATATATTGAATCACACAAACTGCAGTGCGAGGCCTTTTACATAAAAGAACTCGAGTCGTTTAAGTCTTTTAAAATCAGCTGGGGTCGGTTAAGTCTTTCAGTCTTTTGATAAACTACTCGAGTCGTTTCAGTTTTTAGTCTTTTAATAAAACGACTAAGTCTTATTAATAAAAACTCGAACCTTCAGTCTTAATTTTAGAGTCGAGTCCTGTAAGATGGAGGCGAGTCTTTTTAATAAGCGTTAAAAGACTAAGTCTCTTACATCTTTAAGTACCTTATTTCCCTTCGGGTTTCGAAGGGAGGCTCTTGCCCCTCGATGGGGACGTATTTTTTTTATT
Organism: Aproaerema taeniolella; assembly: GCA_949987775.1. Classification (NCBI taxonomy): domain Eukaryota; kingdom Metazoa; phylum Arthropoda; class Insecta; order Lepidoptera; family Gelechiidae; genus Aproaerema; species Aproaerema taeniolella. The sequence continues at coordinate 14,037,349 of OX465265.1, read as the reverse complement.
ATAAGATGGGTTAACTCTTGACTTCAATCTTAACCAAGGTCATAGAGGTCGACGATGGAGCGAGTTAACCCAGAAAATGCCTATAAGGCACTGGTATTCCTACGCATCTACGGAACACAGCAAGCTGTTTGGCGTAAAACTTTGGAAGGAATGGTCGCGAACCAAACGGCCCTTTACAAAGCCTACCACACCGCAAGAGATTATAGGACGACACCTCAGATTCAGAACAAATTGAGGTGTCGTTTCCTGGGGTGGATTAATAGAAGGCAGGTCTCATTTGTGTTTCCTTAGTCGCCTCATACGACACGCACAGAAAGAGATGAGGTGGTGTTATTCTCAACCGATCACCACACGGCAAAACGGTATATGGGCAGAAAAAAATAATTAAGTAATATGTCCAATTAAGAAGTAAGTAAGGGCTGTCGTTTTAAGTATATGACTTCAAAGCCTGAACATTGACCTCTATACTAACCCCGGAAAAGAACAAACAATAGTTAGTAGGAAGCAATAATTTCCTTAATAAACCCTTTAAATCCACCATGAACTACCTGTGACTTTATCGGCCATACAACCCAACATATATCCGTCTCATTCCCACTTATACGAAACGCATACATTCGTCTCGCTTGAACAGCGGCCATGTTTGTTTGCGTTGCTAGGCAACCGTTTGTTTACACAGGAGGTAAGTTGAATGATCGGAGGCATATGCGAAATGGTTCGTTTTTACGATGTAGATTGGAACGATGTGAGTTACGGGTCCGACGGGAAGTATGGGCAAAAGGGTAATAGAGGATTGTGCAAGTGAACTCCTAAAGGAATTGAGAAATTGAGGAAAAAATTGCGCGGTTTTATAACGACTATTAAGTCGTAATGGGACCTCAAGTTGTATGGGAATTAAGGGTTTTGATACTTGTGGGCTTAGAATAAGTAAAGTAAATGTGTATGTATGTATGTTAACACTTTATTGCACATAATAAAAAGTACAAAACAAAAGAGATGGATACATCCCTTAGAGAGATTTCTTCCAGCTAACCCTCGAGAGAAACGAAAGGAGACTAATCGCAGGATCGGCGTCTTGCGCAAAAGAACCTCCTAGCTATATTCAAAATCCTGAACCAGTATCACTTACTTTTGTTTTTTTTTCGGTGGGAATTTTTTTTCCTAAACGAAGACCACTCTGGTGCACCCCCGAGCGCTACCCGCACCCCTCGCGTGCCTGGTGTAGGAGTAATGTCTATGTTTAGGAAAAAAATGAACTTTTCCCATTCTTCTTCTTCTTCTATCGTGTCGATAGCGAATCAAATTTGTTTGCCCCAAAACTTAGCCACTTTTACCGCACTGTCGGTTGCTGCCATTAGATCCTCCCGGGTGCAGGTGGTAGGGCACGAAGGGCATGAGATCAGGTGTTCCATTGCTTGGACGGGTTCACCACACTCACACCGGAGGTCCGAGCCATCAGTAAACCCCCACCCAAAGCGATTATCTTTGCTTCGGCCAACTTGGGTTCGAAGCCTGTTCAAGGACTTCCAAATCGGCCACGCAAGATCACATCCAGGCGGAAGACTCTCCGAAAGCGGGACAAACGGTGTGGGCAGTGACCCATTTTTACTCCACAGATCGAGTCTAGCCTTAGTAGCATCATTGATGGGGTTAGTGCATTTGAAGAAACTTCTACGGCTTTTAAGTCTTTGGTGCACTGGGGAGTAAAAATGCATTGGGTGCCGGGGGTCTTGTTCTAGTTTCGCTCGCTCGATACAACTTGCAACACTTCTACGAATATCCGGTGGAGCTATCCCAGCAAGTGGATACAGCATCCGAACCGGAGTCGGCTTCAGACAGCCAGTGACTATACGACAAGTCTCGTTCAAAGCTGTATCCACCAACATTGTTGAAAAAATATTTAAAAACAATTTTTTTTTCATAAATGTGTTCTTTGAGTGATACTGGTTCAGGATTTTGAATATAGCTAGGAGGTTCTTTTTCACCCAGTATATAAAATATATACAATATAAATATGACTACGTACATAATGCATATATGATTCTATAAACGTGCCGCCTGTACTGTGAAAGATCGAGTATACAGGTTGAAAAGGAACCTCCTAGCTTTATTGAAAATCCTGAACCAGTATCACTTACTGATATTCTTTTTTTTTCCTAAACGTAGACACCACTCAGGCGCACTCTCCGAGCGCTATCCGCACCCCTCGCGTCCCTGGTGTAGGAGTAATGTCTACGTTTAGGCAAAAAATGAACTTTTCCCATTGAAAAAATATTTAAAAACAATTTTTTTTTCATAAATGTGTTCTTTGAGTGATACTGGTTCAGTATTTTGAATATAGCTAGGAGGTTCTTTTTCACCCAGTATATGTAAGTACGGTGCTGCGGAATTACTATGGATAAATTGGTGCTCGAGCGAAGGCGATCTCTTATTGACTACCCCGAAAGTTGTACCTTTTACTAAACACAGTCACAATTGCTCTAATCTAAGGTTTAAAAGTATACGCAGATATATGAGTATGTAGATAAATCAAGTACCTTCCAGCTTTTAAGGCTTGTTTTACAGAAGAAGACTCAAGTCTTGAACTATACTCAAGTATTGATTGTCTCTTTCTCTCACTATCAAAATGACAAAGACGACTGCTACTCGAGTATAAATCAGAGTCTGAGTAACGTTCTGTAATACGGATGTAAGTCTTCCGCCTGGACATCAGTATTTGTAACACCGATAACTAAGAACAATTCAAATTCACCAAAGTCCAAATGGTTTTAATTAAAAAAAAACCGGCCAAGTGCGAGTCGGACTCGCGCACGAAGGGTTCCGTAACATTATCAATAAAAACGGCATAAAAATAATGACTATTGTATGGGAACCCCCTTGAATATTTATTTTATTCTGTTTATTAGTATTTATTGTCGCAGCGGCAAAAGAAATACATCATCTGTGAAAATTTCAACTGCCTAACTATCACGGTTCAAGAGATACAGCCTAGTGACAGATGGACAGACAGACGGACGGACGGACAGCAGAATCTAAGTAATAGGGTCCCATTTTACCCGTTGGGTACGAAACCCTAAAAACAAAGCGGCAAAGGATCGGCCACCCAAGACATTCACACAAATACTGCAATAATTTGAAAAGTAAACTTTGGAAGCGCGCGAAATAGCCGCCATATTGAAAAAAAAGGTAGCATCCAACAAATACTGTATTCTTACTTTAATTTTAAAAACTTTACATCAAATAACTTGGCCTGTTTTTAACCGTCTTCAAAAACAGGAGGATGTTCTCCATTCGAGTGTTAGTTTTTTTTGTATGGAATGTATTTTTATTATTTTTTTTATTATAAGATGGGTTAACTCTTGACCTCAATCTTGACCATAAGGTCAAAGATGAGGTCGACGATGGAGCGAGTTAACCCAGAAAATGCCTATAAAGGCACTGGTACTCCCACGCACCGACGGAACACAGCAAGCTGTTTGGCGTCGGACTTCGGTAGGAGGGTGGTCGCGAACCTGACGGCCCTTCACAGAGCCTACCACACCGCATGAAACCATAGGACGACTCCTCAGATTCAGAAAAAAATGAAGTGTCGTTGCCTGGGATGGATTACTAGGAGGCAGGTCTCATTTGTGTTTCCTTAGTCGCCTCTTACGACACCCACGGAAAGAGATGGGGTGGTGTTATTCTCAACCGATCATCACACGGTTAAAAATGTATGTCAAACGTAGCATGAAAGTGGTTCTAGAACCACTGATGCTCTGCCTACCCCGTTAGGGATTATATGCGTGAGCGGTCGGCGTCGGAAAAGGGGCTGAGCTGTGATGTATGTAATTATTTTTTAAATCTTTTATTGTATTTAAACTTTTTTTTTACCAGCCCATATACGTCCCCACCGAGAGGCAAGGGTATTTAGGCCATAGTCCACCACGCTGGCCTAATGCGGGTTAGTGGACCGCTCGTCTTTCGAAAATGAATTTTCTTGGACGGGCGGGTTTCATCACGATGTTTTCCTTCACCGTTGAGCAAGTGACAATTAGAAATCCGTAAATAAATCCGAAAAGACGAATTTAGTGGTACAGGCCCGCACCAGGATTTGAACCCGCACCCTTCCGATACAAGTCTAGCTCGTTACCAACTGGGCTATCACCGCTATTTAATAGTATATTGTGCAACTCGGGAATAAAAGACGGATTTTAAGCGAGGGCCAAAGTTGGACCACGAGCAAATGAAGGATTCTAAATTCAAGTGTTAGAGTCCTGAATGACGCGAGTGATTCATATCCCTCGATGAAAATCCGTTTTATTCAAGAGTTGCACATTATATTTTATACCATGACCTCGAGAAAAAGAAAGGTTTAAGCGCTGCGCAAGGAGTTTGAATTTCGAATATTCTTTGCGATAGAGGTCGTATGTCTATACATTGGAGTGTTCGAAATTCAAACACCAAAATTGACAAAAAAAGTGCTCTTTTTTTACGTGTTTTGCGGGAGCAAAAGAATCTTTTTGGGTTCTAAATTCAAATACCAAAACTGTGACTAAAAGAGCTCTTTATCCCCAATTTTTAGTGAAAAAAAGAAGCTTTTTAGAGGGGGAATGGTATAAACGTATTTAACATCAAAGTTCACTTAACTAATGTAATAACTAATAATAACAAGTCACCGTTGCTAAGGCATTATTATTCGCGATACGGTGTGAAAAATCGAAGGTTTCACGACCTACCACAATCTGTGTTTTTTTACGCTGCAGGTATGTTTCTCTGCTGATTGTAAGAGTAGTTCGATTTTTACCGACTTCAAAAAAGGAGGAGGTTCTATGTGCGACTGTATGTATTTTTTTTATGTATGTTCACCGATTTCTCCGCCAATTATGGACTGATTTTCAAAACTCTTTTTTTGTTCGAAAGAGCATACTCTAGAGGTGGTCCTATATAAATTTTATCGAAAATGATTCAGCGTTTTTAAAAAAATCAACAAAACCAAAAAAATACTACAAACCAGAACAACATCTATAAATAAATGAGTGACATGTTCGTTTGTGGTTATCTGCTGATAGGCATTGTAGTCTGCAAAAAATACTAGTTATCTACTTTCTGCGAACTTTTGTTGGGATTGAAGTCGGTGACTTATACGTTTTTAACGTGGAAAATTATGAATAAATAACACACATACATTACCAACTGGGCTATCAGACGGTGATAGCCCAGTTGGTAATGAGCCAGACTTGTAATCCGAAGGTCGTGGGTTCAAATCCTGGTGCGGGCCTGTACCACTAAATTCGTCTTTTCGGATTTATGTACGGATTTCTAATTATCATTTGCTCAACGGTGAAGGAAAACATCGTGATGAAACCCGCCCGTCCAAGAAAATTTTCGAAAGAGGAGCGGTCCACCAACCCGCATTGGGCCAGCGTGGTGGACTATGGCCTAAATCCCCTTCGTGTTTCGAAGGGAGGCCCGTGCCCCTCGGTGGGGACGTATATGGGCTGGTAAAAAAAAAAAAAAAAAAAACACACATACATAATCCGTTGTCCTATTGGGGTAGGCAGAGACCACAGATTGCCACCTGCTACGATCCAAACTCTTTCGCTTCCTCTATACATATTCATAATTCGCGTTATACTGGGTGAAAAAGAACCTCCTAGCTTTATTGAAAATCCTGAACCAGTATCACTTACTGAACACTTTTTATTAAAAAAAAAAATTTTTTTTTTGGGGTTGGGGTTTTTTTTTTCCTAAACGTAGACACCACTCGGGCGCACCCCCCGAGCGCTACCCGCACCCTTCGTGTGCCTGATGTAGGAGTAATGTCTACGTTTAGGCAAAAAATGGACTCTATTCCCATTGAAAAAATAAAAAATAAAAAAAATTTCATAAGTGTTCTTTGAGTGATACTGGTTCAGGATTTTGAATAAAGCTAGGAGGTTCTTTTTCACCCAGTATATTGAGTGACTTCCAATTACAATATTTGCGCTGTAGCATGGTGCGGGTGACAGTTTCTGTAACGTTTCGTTTCACTCTTGAAAGTTGCCATGATTTACAAATTATGAGATAGTTTTTCAGTTGTACCACATTCGTAATATATTAAATCATTAAATAACTGTAGTAAATTAAATTAAACACAACCAGAATGTTCTAATCTACAAATAAAATGTATTGGAAAGAAAAATTAAACAAAGTGTTTTGCGTATAACGTAAAGCCATACATGTATTTAGTGATGGGATGCAGTGCTACGATCGATAGTCGATGTTTTTATAATAAAAAACGTATATTGTGCGTAATTATATTTTTATTGTTAAGAAGTCTTTCATTATTTGCAACAACAGAACATTATATGGGAAAAATGTAGAAGATTATAGAACAAAAATGGTGTCAGGAAAAAAAAACCAAAAACACGATTTTAATTATTTTATCGAAAAAAAAATTTATTGCACAACGTGCATCCCTAGTCATGTAGTACTGACAGATGTCAACGTCATACAGGCAACTGTCACCCGCACCATCCTACAGCGTAAATAGTGTAGTAAGCTAAAATTAAAGATGTGAAACTAAACAACTTTCCCATAGGAACATAGGTCGAAATACGAAACAAAAAATTCGCCTCTCGTACAAATTGTGCAATCAGCAGATTTACTTTTGTTGATTTCTTGAAGTTTGATGTTTTTTTTTCCACTGGAAAACCATTAGTCTAAAGTCAGGAGTAGGTACAGTCCCTTACATACAGGGTGTAAGACAGCTTAGCAAATACTTAAACGGTGAAATCTACCCATACTATCATCAGCTTCATGTAATTATTTTTTCCCGGAAACGTCATGTTAAGGAGTTTTCATTATTTACCTACTTTGGCGCTACGCAACGTATCGTGAAACCCGCCCCGCGCGCGATACTGGGCCGCGCTGCTATCGGAGTGCTATGTATTCGTGTTTTACGTTGTTATGATTGTTTTTATTGCAAAATGGAGTGTATTCGATTAAATAATAAAAATTTAAACAGAAAAAATTAAAAAACATGAAAAGAATATTTAAAATTTTCCGGAAAAAAATTCCACTGTAAAATCATTCAGAATGATTGTCTGAGTCCAGGATTCAGTTTTTGCTAAGTTGTCTTTTACACCCTGTATACTATAAACAATATTACAAAGAGGTTATATTTGTTCTTAGAAGACTGAAATAACCTTACAACAATGAAAATTCATACAAGATAGAATAAGTCACAATCTTCATTCATTCAAACACAAAACAGTTCAAAGATTTAACAGAGAGGTTCGTCCAAGGAGATGTTATACAAAAGAAAAACTTAAAGATTACATCAACTGTATGGAACATTCGGTTCATCCTTGCGACACAACAACGGTAGGTACATCATTTAAATTTATTTGAATTACAATGGCTACGTATTTACTTGGTAATGTGGTTATACTGTCACGTTAAGGTTAACAGGGGTTAGCTTACGAAATGTCGACGTAAAAAGACGTTCATATTTTCGTTTTTATTTGTAACTATGTTACAACAGAAGTGGCTGCATGGGCATTCGATCCTATGCCAAAGGCAGAATTTTAAAACACATTAATTTTATTATTAATTAAAATTGTCGCTTTTAGTGTCGGTAAATATCAATTTTTGGGTAATTATTTACATCAAACTTGCTACAATATCAATAAAAAGTAATCGGCAGGCGCTTTTGCTCTCGTTTGCCTGCATTTGATGACATGATTAGCCTACTTTTCCCAAAGTACTTTATAATTTTGATTAGAAAAAAATACCTACAAAAGATTTGGCTGTATGGCTCCGTCCTTTGCTTATCCCGGTGGCTAAAAGAAAACTACTACTACTTTTTAAGGTTCTATCAAACAAGGAAGATCTTTGGGGGGATCTCGATGAGAGTGGTTGCTGTGTCGATTGAATTTTTGTTTTCTACATTAAAGAGTTGTTTAATGTGCGATTGTGATAGTATATTGTGCAGTAAACTAACTTTTAACAGAGTGATAGAAGAATATGGTGTATTCCGCTCCTTTTGGTTCCGACAAAGACCTCCGCGGCAGTGCTTTTCGCCGCCAAAGTTTTCCGTAAACAAAACACTATCGGTTTACAGAGAATGGGAGGAGCTTATTCCAAAGAAATATATTGAAGACATGGCTCTATAGACCTAGATTCCTTTGCCTTTCCCAAAACGGATAAATTAAACAACAAATGAGACAGATGTTTAGGCGCCAAACCCGCATACTTTTTAAAAACTAACCCAACGGATTCACCTCACGAATTCTACTGCAACAGTTAACCATTTCAAACATTCTGATGACCATTCACAATGCATTGACGTTTCATGTATTTGTGAAGGTTCTAAGGGTCTTTTTAAATTGGTAGCGTAATGACACGAGTTTGAGGCAATATGTGAGTGGAATTAAGTCAGATGATGCGGGAGACTGGCAAACATAACTGTGTTTTAGTTTTGTTTATATTTGAACATTTATTTCAATCTATACTAATGTTATAAAAAGGAAACATTTGATTGTTTGTTTGCATTGAATAGACTCCGAAATTACTGGACCGATTTGAAAAATTCTTTCACCATTAAAATCTTACATTATCCCTGATGAACATAGGCTATATAATTTTCCCGAATTCCCACGGAAACGAAGTCCCGGGTGGAAAGCTAGTATACAATAAGTATATACCTAAAATTAAAGGTCCAGACTCACTGACTTATTAAAGCCCAGCCCAAACCCTTGGACTTAGAAAGATAAAAAGCACAAAGGTTTCTTTACAACGAAGGTAAAGAAGAAGGGCGGATTTTATGAAATTCCCACGGGAACGAAGTATCAACAGACTTCAATCCCAACATACTATCAGCAGATAACCACAAACCGAAACGTTGTCTAAATATAATATGCAGTAAATGTACTTTTCAACACATTTGCTCATAAAGTGGATCTTATGTTATTGTTTTAAGGTTCATAATGATATGTATTACCCAGCCCGTGAGTAATAAAAATAAAGCAATAGTACGTAATGATTTTTTTTTCTAAATTTGAGCAGAGTTCAGATCTTATTTTATATTTAAAATTAAGTGTAAATATTAATCTATTTGTAAATAAAAATATAATTCCACAAAATAATTTAATTTTAACATAAAATTACCTTTTTTTTATTTATGCTAAAACGTGAAAATATATAGTTAAGTATTTTTTTATTATTTGGCTGTATGGCATACTTGTCAATGTGAATCTCATTTTGCGAGCGAAAAAAGAAAAAAATAATCGCGCTTCTTTTCAGATGTTATTACTTGGTTTTCACTAACGGCATTTGTATTCATCAGATTGTTATTATTGTCAGAAATACAACACAAAAGATGTCTTCTGCAAGTGCAGAACTTCAATACTTTCCGAGGCGCAACATGCAAGTGATAGCTTGTTGCCGTCAATATCAAAGGAAAGTTTTTATTTCTTTCTTTCCTCGCAAATGTGTTGAAAAACGTCGTATGACACGCGTGCGCATTGGATATATTACATTCTCGGCTCCATTGAGCCCTCGCCTTCAGCTCGGGCTCTAAACTCGCCTCTAATGTAATATCCAACTTAGCACACTTGTAGCATAATGTACTATTTTTGGTTTTTGTTGATTTTTTTAAAAAGCACTGAATCAATTTTGATAAAATTTATATCGGACCAACACTCTTTCTAACAACAGAACTCTTTCTGACAAAAAAGAATTTTAAATATCGGCCGACAATTGGCGGAGTTATCGCAAAGGTAACAAACAAACAAAATAATATACAGTCAAATAACTGAAAACCTTCTCCTTTTTCTAAAGTCGGTTAAAACGAGAACTCTTTAATATAACATATTTTTAAATAAAAACAGATTACTCAACTAAATTAAGAGAATTTACTTGACTAAAGCATTAGATACAAAATGTTTTGAAGTTAGTGGTACGGCGAGTATAATGTAATGTTGACACAGTTTGCCCGTGTTGACATTACATAAAGGATGTATGTTTGTCAACCTTTGCCTTAGAGGTGAACGACTTTAGGGGCATTTCTCCGAATGTCTCTCTTGGGTCATATTATCTTGTACCATCTGTGGCCTTTTAAGGTGTTGCTAAGAGATCATCTATATAGAGCACTTTTGTTGAATCGAATAGATTGCCGGTTTGGTCGAGTTGTAGTGGCGTTGCCTTTTGATCGACGAGTCCTGGCTTCGATTACCAGTCGGGGCAAATGTTTGTGTGAAAGGCAGATGTTTCTTCTCGGGTCATGGGTGTTTGTAACTGTCTTTGTTTATGTTGCAAGGGACTCATGATACAAGGAAAAAAACCTTAGTGTATACATTAGGTATCTCTCTTTCAACCTCTCGGGTGGTTAGTCAAAAAATTTTCAGTTCCTATACAAACTTCATCAGCATATAGCGCATTTTGTATGGGAACTGAAAATTTTTTTTTCGTATTTTGACCTATGTTCCTTGGGGAAGTTGTTCAGTTTCATGGACTGATTAACCACCCGAGAGGTTGAAAGAGATAGATACGTAAAGCCCCGTATAGGCTTTTGATTGTGTAGCGTGAATTTATAGATTACGTTAAAGAGAGCAAGAGTTATTATTTGTAATTCTGATAGCTCAATTGGTTATTACTTTGCCTACTGATCTAAAGGTATGGGTTCGATTCCGGATCAAAACAAACATTGGAAATCGTATTCTTCTTACCAGCCCATATACCCAGAGGTCCGAGGGGCACGGACCTCCCTTCGAAATACAAAGGGGATTTATGCCATAGTCCACCACGCTGGCCCTATGCGGGTCGGTGGACCGCTCTTTCGAAAATGAATTTTCTTGGACAGGCGGGTTTCATCACGATGTTTTCCTTCACCGTTGAGCAAGTTACAAAAACATCTGAGGCTTATTTGATGAAATATGATACTAATGGTGACGATTATCAGCCTTTCCCCTATAGTCCAGCAAAACCCTCGCGTCTCTCTTACAGACTTTTACTGTATGCCTGGGAAGAGTTGGCAGCTGTACTATACTATCTTTTTCTTTTCTTTTTTATTTTTTTTATAGTGGCCTCAGTCATTCTAGATGACCATGCCAGCTTCATAGGATCATTCTTTTAGTTTATCACAATGACCGTTCGAGGAATCTATACAGCCCAACTGCTCGCTCCGACAGTGGGTTGGACAGCCAGCAGTTGAGCTGTCCATTATGGGCATTAACTGATCCTATATACCTCTGTCTCAGATCTGCGTTCCGGACACACTCCAGCAAAATATGCATTAAATCATTTTATTGCAATTTTATTTTATTGCACTTTTATTGCACTCTGAGCATAATGGGGAAGGTTTCATTCCCACTATACTATCTAGATAAACATATTCAGGCACATTAGTGTTAAGTTTTTCCTTTTATTTGTACACCTGGTCCTTAGATTATTACTGTCAAATTCTTGGTTGAATAAATAAATTTATTACTATCCAGAAATAGTTTGTAGTTTGTTTGTTTGGAAGGAGTGGCAGGAAAAACCCCGGCGAAGCCAGCAATTATTGGCCAGGGTTCTAAGGCGATTGTGAAAGAAATCGGCAAACTATCCGGGCATTATCGAGCAGGACTTACTGCCGTACTCAGAGACGTCAATTAAAGTTAAGTACTATTAAACTCTGATGTTGTCTCTTTCACTCTTGTTGATATAAACAAGGATAGCATGATATTTAAGTACTTCTTTACTTTAATTGACGTCTCTGAGTACGGCAGTTATTTATTTATTTATTTTTTATTATAAGATGGGTTAACTCTTGACCTCAATCTTGACCATAAGGTCAAAGATAAGGTCGACGATGGAGCGAGTTAACCCAGAAAATGCCTATAAAGGCACTGGTACTCCCACGCACCGACGGAACAAAGCAAGCTGTTTGGCGTCGGACTTCGGTAGGAGGGTGGTCGCGAACCAGACGGCCCTTTACAGAGCCTACCACACCGCATGAGACAATAGGACGACACCTCAGATTCAGAAAAAAATGAAGTGTCGTTGCCTGGGATGGATTACTAGGAGGCAGGTCTCATTTGTGTTTCCTTAGTCGCCTCTTACGAGACCCACGGAAAGAGATGGGGTGGTGTTATTCTCAACCGATCACCACACGGTAAGTTATTATTATTCTAACTAACTCCTGTTAATAAACAGCCAGGTGTCAATAAACACCGTTTGACCCGTATTATATGTAAATGGTCCGCCATTTTGATTCCGAAATAGATTACAATTTCAAAATGGACGCTAAGCATTTTACTTTTAAAGCAAAACTTACACATTCTTTGACCAAGTTCTTTAATATCGTCTTTTGAAATCGGTAGGATGTATTTTTTCTCGTGTTTTGTTATTGAAATGTTTTAAAATTTATGTTTTTCTCGTGTGACGCATGTGCACTGTTTTTTTCGTATACATTTTAGCTTAATTTTGAGAATGATACATGTATTCTTCCATGCGGGACTGGGAGTGAAAGTAAAACTTAGAATGTACCAGCTGCCAACTCTTCCCAGGCATTCTGTAAAAGTCAGTAATAAGGACGCGAGGGTTTTGCTGTATTGTATGCGAAAGGCTGACAACCTCTCACCACTATACGTCATGTTTCATCTTATAACAATAACCCTCAGAATTTAGGGGTCATCCACATATTACGTCACAGCGTATGGGGGAGGGTTGGGGGTCTTACCAAAAAGCGAGACATAGGGGTTCAAAAAGTCGAAATTTTGCGTGACGTAATATGTGGACGGCCCCTTACGTCAAACGTGGCATCAAGTGATTGTGAATCATTGATGCTCTGCCTACTCCGTATGGGATTATAGGCGTGAGCGTATGTATGGATGTTAATAATAATAATAAACGCTACACACTCAAAGGCCCACACTAAGGTTTTCCCTTGTGTCGTGGGTCTCTCGGAAAACACATAAAGACAAACAGAAACACCCATGACCCGAGAACAAACATCTGCTTCTTACACAAATATTTGCCCCGACTGAGAATCGAACCCAGGACACGTCGATCATGAAGCAGCGCCGCTACCACTCGACCAAACCGGCCGTCAACGTTATCACTCATGGGTGAGCTTGCTACACCCTCGACCACATCTTCGCCCCTGAGCTATATTCCGGTTAAGAAAGAACGTATCAAACGAAAACTGACAATCCCCTTACCGTGTGGTGATCGGTTGAGAATAACACCACCCCATCTCTTTCTGTGGGTGTCATAAGAGGCGACTAAGGAAACACAAATGAGACTTGCGTCTTATTAATCCATCACAGGCAACGACAGCTCAATTTGGTTTAAATCTGCGGAGGCGTCCTGGTCTCATGCGGTGTGGTAGGCTCTGTAAAGGGCCGTCTGGTTCGCAACCACCCTCCTACCGAGGTCCGACGCCAAACGGCTTGCTGTGTTCCGTCGGTGCGTGGGAGTGCCAGTGCCTTAAAGGCATTTTCTGGTTTAACTCGCTCCATCGTCGGCCTCATCTATGACCTTTGAGATCAAGAGTTAACTCATGTTATAATAAAAAAATTAAAAAAATACCTTCAGTTTTTGTCTCTTGCCAACACCGAAAGAGACATAGCAAGATAAGTCACACGTTTCAATGTTTTATGCAAAACTCGGCGCCTTTGCCTCGATACCGGCGACTGGTAATTAACTGGCAATACATTTGCATAATACGTCTGTATCTGTTTCCTTTGTAACCGCTCAACGAGCTGATAGTCATGCCTTGTAGCTGCTACTTCGGTAATAGGTATTTTTGTGAGCTCTTTATTCTCGTCCAAAAGTGCGTCGTTTAGGTATAGCTAGAGCGCGTAGTCCATTGGCGCCCACTGTTCGGAGTGGATCAGTAAGATCAAGCAACGTACAAGAGGGCAAGGAACCTGATGGATGACCATAGTTGTAATGGCAATTCGTCAATAGCGTTTCCGTGCTCCAAAGCAATGACGTCGAAACAAAAACTTTGCAAAAAGGGCTATTAAAAAATTTCTGATCATCTAGCAGACAAGCAGCCATGGGAATAAACTGCTCAGCTATAGTTATTTCAGAATTCGTTAATATTAGAAAATAAGAAAATTTGTCATGCGATTAAAAAGAGCACCCTCAGAGTTTCTTGCCTGGTTCTTCTCTGGGGAAGACTGCACCTTTGCGAATAGGCATAGAGATGTGTATACATTTAAATCGTTTAATGTATGTTTGTATGTATTTCATGTAATCTTGCCTTGTTTTAAATGGCATCCTGAATGTCCTATAAAATAAAGATTTTTTCTATTCTATTCTATTGAATACCCGTTAAACCGAGTCAAAGGCCGCATGGCGATTTGAAACTTTGACATTATTTATTTATTTATTTAACCTAATGCACTAAAAGTACATGGGCGGACTTAATGCCTAATGGCATTATCTACCAGTCTACCCTAGGGTGATTGGGAGATGTACGTGATAGGTGCATATCACAAATATATGAAATTACTTTAATAACTATGAAACTACATGAACATTAGGGTTATGCCTTTCAGATAAGAAAGAAAAAATTATAAATCTGTTCTTTTTGTCTTACCTAATAGTTAGAAAGATAATTTTTTCATTAGGAAAGGCAGGTCAAAAGTCAAAAATATATTTATTTCATGGAACACTCAAAATGATATTTAAAATTAGTCAAATTAGTTAATAACATCTTCTTGGCTTCTTGGCTTCGGCGCATGGGGTTGGGGACCTTGTTACTGACATTTTATCAGTAGATGGTGGCAGGGTTACCATTCCTTTTGTTGCTGATGCCTTGACAGCTTGGGGAGCTCTTAACCCGGGCGTATCAACGCCGAAACTCCTGGAGAGCCAGCGGGCGTGGGATGAAGTGGGGGCTAAAAGGACCTATGACCACCTCTTAAGTGGAGCGGTGGGTGCGCACAAAGCCAGAATCAGGGCGGTATCGCGGGCTGAGTCGGGGGCGTGGTTGCATGCATTACCTTCTCCGCAAATGGGAACCTTCCTCGACAATAACTCTCTGCGGGTGGCTGTTGCTCTTCGCCTGGGCTGCGATGTTTGTGAAACACATCAATGCATCTGCGGCTCGACGGTGGAGTCAAATGGCCACCATGCTTTGAGTTGTTGTCGCTGCGCGGGGAGGTTTCCCAGGCATCACGCTTTAAATGATATTATCCGCAGGGCGTTAATTTCTATAAATGTCCCTTGCGTTCTGGAGCCCCCGGGTCTTAGCAGGTCAGATGGGAAGAGGCCTGACGGTATGACTATGGTGCCATGGGAAAAGGGAAGGTGCTTACTCTGGGACGCCACCTGCGTCAGCACCTTTGCCGCCTCGCACCTTAGTCATACGGTCAGGGAGGCGGGGGCCGCTGCAGAAAATGCAGCCGTAAAGAAAAGGGAAAAATATTCAGCGCTAGGGCAAACTTATATTTTTATACCCTTCGCTGTGGAGACCGCAGGGAGTTGGGGTAGTGAGGCCAAGGGTTTCATCGCCGAGGTAGGTCGGCGTCTTAGAGATAAGAGTTGTGACCCCCGCTCCGGGTCATACTTGGTGCAAAGGTTGTCCATTGCCATTCAACGTGGTAATGCCGCAAGTGTTATGGGCACCTTTGCACCAGGGATGACAAGGGGCGGTTTATTTGACTGATTTTAATAATTTAAGTTTTTGACATAGTATGTTTTTGTAATGTAAATTAAGGTCTTACTGAAATTATTATGTTAATAACATTAACATTATATTGTTTAAGATTCTCGCGGTTATCTAAATATATAAAAGGAGAAACTGACTGATTGACTGACTGACTGACATATCAACGCACAGCCTAAACGGCTAAACGTAGGCACTTAAAATTTGGAAGGGACGTAGCTTAGGTACCGTAGAGGTGCACTAAGAAAGGAATTCCCGAAATTCCCACGGGAACGGGAATTAGCGGGAAAATCCTTTTGTATGAAAAATCTAAACCGCTTAAGTTAGACGCTTGAAATTTGGCATGCAGGTACCTTAGTAAACTTAAAGCTTAGTTGCAACAGGATATTGCAAAATTCCCACGGGAACGGGAGTTAGCGGGAAAAAACTTTTGTATGTAAAAATCTAAATCACGTAAGATAGATGTTTTCAATCTGTGTACTCTGTACAAAAAAAAAATTAACACGCAAACGAAATTGCGGGCATCAGCTAGTTTTCACTATTTTTAAACATATTATAACGGGTTCTTGCCAAGATCAAATTAGTATTTTTTACTTTCCGCCTATTCACAAACGTGCAGTCTTTCTCAAAGAAAAATATAGGCAAGAAACTCCGTGGGGTGCTCTTTTTAACTCAAAAATGCAAAGTTCCTTATTTCCAGAATAATTCAAAACTTATTAAAATAACAAAATTGAAATTCCTATAGAAGTGACCGTAGAGTTAATGATATTCGGACTACCAAATACCAACAGCGCTGTATCCAGCGCGTTATCACAAAATCCTCAACACACATTGCGCCCGCGATGATCTCAATGCTTTGCGCAATATTTGCAAGCAACGCTTTTAATACTACCGAGATGGCTAACGTTTATTCATAGTAAATTTGCCGGCCGGTTAGGTCGAGTGGTAGTTACGCTGCCTCTTGATCGACGAGCCCTGAGTTCGATTCCCGGTCGGGGCAGACATTTTTGTAAAAAGCAGATGTTTGTTCTCGGGTCATTGGGTGTTCGTGTCTATCTTTGTGTATGTTTTAAGAGACATACGACATATATATTTTTATTATTATTATTATAAGATGGGTTAACTCTTGACCTCAATCTTGACCATAAGGTCAAAGATGAGGTCGACGATGGAGCGAGTTAACCCAGAAAATGCCTATAAAGGCACTGATACTCCCACGCATCGACGGAACACAGCAAGCTGTTTGGCGTCGGACTTCGGTAGGAGGGTGGTCGCGAACCTGACGGCCCTTCACAGAGCCTACCACACCGCATGAGACCATAGGACGACACCTCAGATTAAAAAAAAAATGAAGTGTCGTTGCCTGGGATGGATTACTAGGAGGCAGGTCTCATTTGTGTTTCCATAAGGGAAAACCTTAGTGTGGGCCTTTGAAGGTGTAGTCCAGGGGTTCCCTAACTTATTTAAGACGCGCCCCCTTACGACCATAAAAACAATTCCGCGCCCGCCATACTCCAGTCCACATTATCAGGTCAGAATAAAAAGTGTTCAATAACAAAATAATTATTTTTATTGCTCATTAAAGTTTTACAAGAATCATACAAAAGGTTGGTCGTATCGAGCAGTCTGGAATGCGTTCTCTCGGCGGTCGCAGGATTTTTATACTTAACTACACAGGTAGCCCACGCCCCCCTTTAAAGGTCTCTGCGCCCCCCACTTAGGAAACCCCTGGTGTAGTCTCTATTTTTTTAATCATTATCGCTGGAAGTGATCTCTTCCAGACATCCGTTTGAAGGAATAATATTTAGAGATACTGAAGCGTAGTGCGCAGATCAAGATGTATGTAGGGGCGTGTCGGGTCAAAATATCTTAGTGTTCCAAAACCGTCATCTTCACCTACTAGCGGTGCACCCTGCTGATCAACGGACGAGTCTCTGACGTATTACAACACGTAAAGGGTTTCTCCACTTGATATGTGCGACTTCGTCATTCTATATGTAAATTTTATTAAAATACTTCATGGACGCCATTTTTTAAAGTCTTGAATTGAATCAAAATTTAGGTAGTTATGTCTGTCTTTGTGTCCCAACGAACCTACTCCCGTGTCGCGCCCGTGTCTACTACTGTGTCAGTGTTTCGGAGGGCACGTTAAGCTGTCGGTCCCGGCTGTTGTCGATTGACTACAGTCGTTAAGACCAAGTCAGAGGCCATTGTGCGGTTTGAAAACTCTGACACCAGGGTTAGCCAAGTTTGCCACATACTTGACTATACCTACACGATAAGAAGAAGATTTAACCTACGATACGAGGGATTCCTTAGTGCGGGCTTTTAAGTGTGTGGCGTTCAAAT
Organism: Aproaerema taeniolella; assembly: GCA_949987775.1. Taxonomy (NCBI): domain Eukaryota; kingdom Metazoa; phylum Arthropoda; class Insecta; order Lepidoptera; family Gelechiidae; genus Aproaerema; species Aproaerema taeniolella. Next base: position 14,019,375 of record OX465265.1, on the reverse strand, counting down.
ATTCTCACGAATACTAATATAAAGATATCCAATAGGTGCACGGTAAAGATAGATATTACGAACGAGTGATGTAAACGACACTTTACTAAGAAAAATGTCGGTTAAGCTTTGTATGTGCGAATTGTTGAGTTAGGTGTAAAGTGACCGAAGCTTTTTCTCAGGGAGTTAGCTTACAATGCAGATAAATAAAAAAGCTGAAATTATTATTAAGTCTTTACCTATGACATTGGCGTCTTCCATACAATATTTTTGGAAAACTCAATTTTTTCATACTAACGTTTTTGGATTTTTCTCAGATACCTACTTATGCGAAATGCAAATTTTACAAAATTTTGTAAGAAGATTTGGTAAACATTAATTTAACTTTTATGATACTTAGTTTATTGATTTTTTAAATTGTAACTAAGGTACAGCAAAAATAAGCACTGAAACGGGCAATACAGTTAGCAATCTATGTTTGAGCTTCGTTTTCAGTAAATAAATCTAAAGTAAAAATGTATTAATTTCACTGAAACTCTCCGTTATATGACCAAGTTTTAAATAAAAAACAATTTTGTTAAGAGCTGGTTATTCAAATAAATTATGAAAAAAATAAAGCATGATAAAATATCACCTAATATTTATAGCTTTCCACCTGTCTTCTTCTTCTTATCGTGTAGGTATAGTCAAGTGTGTGGTGAACATGGCTAACCCTGGTGTCAGAGTTTTCAAACCGCACAATGGCCTCTGACTTGGTTTTAACGACTGCAGTCAATCGACAACAGCCGGGACCAACAGTAACGTGCTCGTGAATTCTTTCCTATGATCATTTCCTAAATATTGTAATGTGTAAAATAAAAAAAATAAAAAAATTGTATAATCCCCGACGCTCATAGCTTACAATTATAACTTTTAAACAGCTGAATCAATTTTGATGAAATATAGCTAAGAACGTAAGAACCATAGCGATTACGTCGACTTTAAAAAAAACATTTCGAAATTGATCTATTAGTTTAGGAGCTACAATGCCACAAACAGACACACGGATACACAGACATACATTTACACAGATGCACCCGTCAAACACTGGCACACAAATTTACCTTCAGAAAAATTTAAGACAATAACTAAACGAAAACTTGTAAAAATATCTATTATAGAATTTCTAATTTTCTGTTAGACAAGCAACCATGGGAATAAATTGCTCAGCTCCAGAGTTATTCAGATATTAAGTCAATTAAAATTAGAAATAAGGAAATTTATTTGATTAACTTAAAAAGAGCGACCCTCGGAGTTTCTTGCCTATTCTTCACCTGAGGAAGACTGCACCTTTGCGAATAGGCGCAGAGTTAAAAATGCTAATGTAATTCACTCTTCTGACGTATTTTAAGCAGCATTTTGTATGTTCTATCTACAGGGCTTTAGGTAAATCTCTTTCAACCTCTCGGGTGGTCAATCAGTCCATGAAACTGAACAACTTCCCCAAGGAACATAGGTCAAAATACGAATTTTTACCTATGTTCCTTGGGAAGTTGTTCAGTTCCCAAGGAACATAGATTAACCACCCGAGAGGTTGAAAGAGATTTACCTTAAGCCCTGTATATACTAATATAATCTTTAATAATATTATAAAAAGGAAAGATATGTATTTTTGTATGTAACGAATAGGCTCCGAAACTACTGGACCGATTTGAAAAATTATTTTACCATTAGAATGCTACATTATCCCTGAGTAACATAGGCTACATAATTTTCCCGAATTCCCACGGGAACGAACACCCGAGCGGGATTCTAGTATATTATAATAAAGAGGAATGATTTGATTGTTTGTTTGTTTGCATTGAATAGGCTCCGAGACTACTGGACCGATTTGAAAAATTCTTTGACCATTTGAATCCAACAATAACCGTGATGAACATAGGGTACATGATTGAATTGAAAGCTAAGAATTAAAATTAAAAGTAAGAAAATTTATATGACTGACTTAAAAAGAGCGACCCTCGGAGTTTCTTGCCTATTCTTCTCCTGAGGAAGACTGCACCTTTGCGAATAGGCGCAAAGTCAAAAGTGCTAATGTAATTCATAATATTGACGTGTTCAAGTATCATTTTATATGTTCAATGAAATAAACACTTTTGACTTTGACTGCTAGTATAAAATAAAGCTAACTTTGACAAAGCAAAGTACAGTCAAACGATAAGCAAATGCAACAGCTACAGTACAAGTTTACAAGCAGTTACTCTTTATCACTATCAGTCAAGTCTTTATCAGTTGTAAGAGCGACGGGTTAGTAATTTGTGATAATTTCTTTACTTGTACACGTTTTTTACGGTTCACGAGTTTTTTTTTAATGTCAGGCGTGAGGTTTTTGATGCTTAATGGGGTTTTTAGTGGTTGGTATAAGCCTGATAATGAAGGAATAGGTTTTCAGTTAACTCAATTCTTTAAGATTTGTACCGATCCTAAAAATAAGTTTTAATTATTACGTTTCAATTATTTTTAAAACACACATTGTTACGGATATTGTTAAGCTGTTTATACTATAAAAAATAAAAATAAACGCTAGACACTCAAAGGCCCACACTAAGGTTTTCCCTTGTGTCGTGGGTCCCTTGGAACACACATAAAGACAAACACAAACACCCATGACCCGAGAACAAACATCAGCTTTTTACACAAATGTTTGCCCCGACTGGGGATCGAACCCAGGACCCGCCGATCAAGAGGCAGCGTCACTACCACTCGACCAAACCGGCCGTCAACTATAAGCTGTTGATTTATGAATAAACGAAAAAAAAAACCCGAAATACTATGTCGGGTTAGTCACTAAGACATTCGATATTTTGGTTAAATATAAAACAAAGAAAAATTAATGAAAAAATAAATCTTAAATTAAATTTATCTTTGATAGAAAGCATCCACTTTTTTATAAAAAAAATATATGTCGCAAACCTGTCGCCTAGAACATGTTAAATAGTTACTGAAATAAAGATGTTTCTGAATTTGAATTAAGTTACTGGTATTTTTAAAACGCTTACGCACGTGGGGAATATTCACATATAATTTATTTACTGTTTATTTCACACAATATACTGTGTGAAATAAAACCTCCTAGCTATATTCAAAATCCTGAACCAGTATCACTCAAAGAACACATTTATGAAAAAAAAAATTTTTTAAATATTTTTTCAATGGGAATAGTTCATTTTTTCCCTAAACGTAGACATTACTCCTACACCAGGCACGCGAGGGGTACGGGAAGCGCTCGGGGGGTGCGCCCGAGTAGTGTCTACGTTTAGGAAAAAAAATTAAAAAAAGTGCATGTTCAGTAAGTGATACTGGTTCAGGATTTTCAATAAAGCTAGGAGGTTCTTTTTCAACCTGTATACAGAAAGAAACATACAACGAAAGAGGGACCGTTCAAGTATTACGTAAGCAGATTTATAAGAATTATTTAACCCCCCCCCCCTCCCCCTTGTTAGCAAAAGTAAGCAAAGCTCTTACCCCCCTTCCCATGCTTACATAAACATCGCTACATGCGTTTTTCTTTTAATTTATTCTAGTTTATCGCCTTAAAATAGACTTTAACGCACATAATATTTATTTAAATAAACTTATACAAGTGAATAACGCGCGGTAATTTCCCTACTCGGTTCTAAGCGAGTACCTACACGTATCCATTTTTGTGGAAATTCCCGAAAATGCGTGTCGTTTTCAAGCACTACAATATGTGGGTTGCCGTTTGTATAAAATAACTACTATTGACGTAATCACCATCGAGACCCCCCCACCCCCCATGTCATCAAAAATAAGCAAGGCGAAGATCCCCCTCCCCCTACAGTGCTTACGTAATACTAGAATGGCCCCAGAAACGACACAACAGGAGGTACTGCTTATTTATATGAAGAAATTTCTAACAGCAGACCTAACAAGGGAGACTGGACGAAGGAATTTTAGGAGAGAAAAAAAGTTGGCGCGAATGGGACATGAACCCACGACCTCAGGATTTTTGTTTCAATAAAATTATTTGAATTTAAGTTACTGGTATTCCACGATCTCAGCAGGATGCACGAATAAACTATGTAATTACAATTTCCATTAATCTAACAGAATTCTAGAAAAGATGCGGTTAATTACATATAAAAAAAAACGTTTTTTCTTAACTAAGGCTTCAATACAATGGTTGGTTTCGCGTGCGGCGGACTGTAATTTCGTAACCAGAACAAACAATTGCAGATTTACCTCGTTCAATGTCAGTATGTCCAAGTTATTATTACTTAGGGGCCGTTCAAGTATTACGTATTTTTTACGTTCAATTCTTCTGATCGTGTAGGTATAGTTAAGTATGTGGCGAACTTGGCTAACCCTGGTTTCAGAGTTTTCAAACCGCACTATGGCCTCTGACTTGATTTTAACGACTTTAGTCAATCGACAACAGCCGGGACCGACAGCTTAACGTGCCCTCCGAAACACGGAAACGCTCGTGATAAATTGCCACTTTGGTCACCCATCAGCTTTCCTGCCTCTGTGTTAGTTGCTTAACCTCACTGATAGGTTGAGATCAGCGAGCGCCACTAGGCTACGTTCAAGTACACGCAGATTTATTAAAATTATTTATCCCCCTCCCCCTTGTCAGCAAAAGTAAGAAAGCTCTCCCCCCATGCTTACGTAAATATTGGTGTATAGGCAGGAACCTATACATTTACTGTTCAATGTTCAATGTTATTTAAGTATTTTAGGTGAGGAATCAAAATAGAAATGTTTCTGAAAAAAGGTATATTAAAAGGTCCACAATAAATGTTAAATAAATTAAATTAATTAAAATTAAATAAAATGTTTAAAATATTAAAAAAATGTTTAAGAAAATGTTTTGAGTTGAGATGCGATGTATGCGCGATTGTTCCCAACTGGTGAGCGGGTGGGCCCGGGTCACCTATGTTAGAATTGTGCATTTTTGCATTTAACATTGAACAGTAAATGTATAGGTTCCTGCCAATACAATTGGTATATGCATTTTGTGGGAAACCCCGAAAATGCGCTTCGTTTTCAAGTATAGAAAATGTGTAGGTTGCCATTTGTGTAAAAAAGAAATAAAACTATTGCTGACGTAATCACCATCTAGACCACTGATTCCTAAAGTTGTCCAGGTGGACCCCCAGGGGTCCGCGGGCGACGCGATGGGGGTCTATGTTGGCATGACCAAAAAATGGGCGTTTACATTGGCGTGACAAAAAAATGGGGGTTCACAATACGTAAGCAGGGTCCACGAAAATTTTTCTGGTTTCGATAGTGAAGAACTAAAATATTGGCTTGACTTCACCAATGAATTCAAGCCTTAAGGCAGATAAATAATTGATGGAAGTGCTGTGAGTAGATGTCAAAAAAGTACAGTTGGATGGAATTTTACTTGACATCCACTCACAGCAGAATAAATTAATTAACAAACCAATCAATTCTCACTTTTTTATCGAAAACTCTTAATTCGTGATTGAAAGTAGTTGGAACTCAGCCGCAACGCAAATTTCCATAGTTAGATCTAATCTTAATTTTTGTCGATTTATGGGAATATTGTAGAAATGTAGCTGCAGGGGGTCCACCAGAATCAGCAGAATCTTGAAAGTGGTCTATGAGATAAAAAGTTTGGGAACCTCTGATCTAGACAAACCCATGTCATCAAAAATAAGCAAAGCAAAGACCCTCGCCTCCCTATAGTGCTTACGTAATACTTGAATGGCACCTTATCTGCACAAGTAGTATAGTACCTATTAATTCTATACAACATAACATAACTGTGAAGGATTTTCAATTGTTACACACACAGACATACAATACACTCTTTCTTTATAGGGGTAGGCAGAGCCTTATGTCCCCTACCTCTCACCATTATACAACTTGTTCCATCTAATAACACTTTTGTGTCAAACGTGGCATCTAGTGATTAAGGCGACTACAGCACCCGATAAAGGCAGCACACATAGGAATAGTGCCATCTCCGTCTCTCAACAGGCCTGGGCCGGCAGTGCGAACAGTGTCGATACACGAAGTTTACGGACTATGAAAGCGCGCGTGCATAAAAACATGTTCGAAAGTTAGAAAAATGAGATTTATGGAAAGGTAACAGCTTAAATCGAAAAATGCGTTAACTACTTATCGAGAGTGTTCAATCACGAACATTTTGATAGCAAATTCAAGTTCCTGTGTGCATTTTACTATCGTTTTTTACAGCTTAAAAGATACACAATATTGGGTATTTAGAGGTGACTTTGTGAGCTTTTTCTATCGAATCAAAAGTGCTGAATCATGTTTTCAGCAAACTACTTATCTAGTTTATGTCCTGAATATTACCGTAGTATTTTTTTCTTCGATTTAATGCAGTGCGTCATGCTAAACTACGCATCATAAAATCGTAATTTAGGTGCTGTAGTCGCCTTAAAGAACCCTGATGCTCTGCCTACCCCGTTAGGAATTATGGGTGTGAGCGTATGTATGTATTGTACTGGGCGCTATAGGTAATAAATATGAAAAGGTTATTGAGGGCATTATTTTTTAATCGCTCGCTCCTTGTTGTAAGGTATTTTTATTATTTTGTGTGAAAACTGTTGATTTCCGAACTTTTTGTACTCAGTAGCGTGTCGTAGAACATTAAATACCTACTACGTTTTTATTTTCGCTTTAAGAAGTCGGTTTAATTTTTAAAAATAGTTTATTTATTATCTTATATATATCTATATATATAAAAGAAAGTCGTGTTTGTTACACCACTTATAACTCGAGAACGGCTGGACCGATTTCCATGGTTTTTGATTTGTTGTATTTCTCTCCGTCCCGAATAGCAGAATAACTATTAAAAACATTGGAAAATTGACGGGGAAATTCCCACGGGAACGAAGTCCCGGGCGAAAAGCTAGTATTGTATAAAAGAAAGTCGTGTTTGTTACACCACTTATAACTCGAGAACGGCTGGACCGATTTCCATGGTTTTTGATTTGTTGTATTTCTCTCCGCCCCGAATAGCAGAATAACTATTAAAAACATTGGAAAATTGACGGGGAAATTCCCACGGGAACGAAGTCCCGGGCGAAAAGCTAGTTTTTAATAGATGCTATAGTAGAACGCACTAGTCATTCTTCACTGCATAAGGGCACTTGGAGTGCCAAGCCTGTTCGTGACTCAGACTCTGATCTATACTTGAGTGGCAGTCGTCTTCGTCATTTTGATAGTGAGAGAAAGAGACAATCAATACGTAAATATAGATCAGGACTTGAGTCTCCTTCTGTAATACGGGTCTTAATGTTCTACGTGTACCAACTAATCTGTTTGAAGTCGGTGCGAAGGACGCCTATTGAACTAATTTAGCTTAGGACCAACTTTTTTAACCTCCGACACAAAAAAGAGGGGTGTTATACGTTTAACGTGTCTGTCTGTGTATCTGTCTGTGGTATCGTAGCTCCCAAACGGATGAACTGATTTTCGTTTAGTTTTTGTTGTGTCATAGATAATTTTATCCCGAGTGTTCTTAGACATGTTTCATGAAAATCTGTTCAGCCGTTTAAAAGATATAATCAATCTAATGTCGGTGGTGATTCAAAATTTTTAATTTTAGTGTTATTTCTTTATTTTTATTTTTAATAGACGCTAGTAGAACGTACTAAACAGTGGCGTGCATTCCATACAAGCAGAAAAGCAGTGCCTACCCTAGGGTTTTCAAGGCAAAAAAATACAAAAATAAATATTATAATTTACACCAACGATCACAGATCTTTGTGAAACGAATAAACGTTTTCCGAAATGACGTCATCTACATTTCTTTACCGACCTTTAACTTTTCAAAACAGCGCCATCTAAACTTCTAATACTGAACTAGTAAGAGCCCTCCTAGGAGCGCGGATTGATTATTCGTTAAAAGCACTCGTTTGAAATGCCTTTTTTGTCGATGTTTTGTGTTGTAATGGGGGCTTCTGATTGGCTGTTTCGTCTACCCCGCCAAAAATTTACGAACTGATTGTATGGAGAAAAAAGCTCTGCCTATAAAGCGATGCTACCAAATTGAGAAGTGTCAATATTCAGTAAGTTTGAAAGAGCTGTTATAGATTTTTAATTTTGCGGATTTTTTTCTTATTGGATGCATTCAGCCATATTGGTTTGTTTTTGTTTTGCAACTACGTAGGTACGAAAACTTTTGCAAATTATTGTTTTATCAGTTTATAGTGTTCGTAAGACATTTGTTTAGAACAAAATGAGCGCAATAAGTTGTGAAAAGTGTGGTGATGATGTTTGTTTGCCGAAACTGCGTGATTTTTCTTGTTTACCTTTTCAAGGAAAAGTAAACATTACTTATCGCAAAAGGCCGATGCATGGATTTGACGCAAAAAAAGGTACCGCAGTAAGATATTTTAATACTAAAATATACAATACCTATTCATAATTGGCTCACGGGTTGTGTGCATACTAACCGCTTAAGTATTTTGTTTTCCGTGCATTTTGTTTTCAAACTGTTATAAAAAAGGTTTAACGGCGCAGGGTTATTTTGATTTTAATAACCTTAATACAGCGATTAAAAAGCATGAGCTTTCTAAAAAACATCTCAAAGATACGTTGAAAGTTTTCTCGTTTAGCAAAAGTCGCATAGAAACGAGTTTGAGCGGTCAATTAAAACTAGACAAGTTCACTGCCTACCCTGCCTAAAATGTCTATGCACGCCACTGGTACTAAAGCATCATTCTATACTGCATAAGGGCACTCGGAGTGCCAAGCCTGTTCCTTATCAGTGTGTAACTAAGATTACGGGAGTTAACCTATATGGCGCTATGACAGTGTCGTTGTTAAGCTACTATGACGTAGGTAAGCCGTACCCTCCCAAACGTCGGTAAGGTTCTTCAACAGTAACTCCGTGTGGTGATAGTTTGAGAATGAGCGATGGAGCGAGGTAACCCAGAAAATGCCTATAAAAAGCAAGCTGTTTGGCGTCGGACTTCGGTAGGAGGGAGGTCGCGAACCAGACGGCCCTTTACAGAGCCTACCACACCGCATGAGACCATAGGACGACACCTCAGATTCAGAAAGGAATGAAGTGTCGTTGCCTGGGATGGGTTACTAGGAGGCAGGTCTCATTTGTGTTTCCTAAGTCGTTAGTTAGTAGTTAGTTATTATTATTATTTTTTGTGGTAAGGCCCTATAAATGTCAGAGGTTAAACAATTTTTTTGATTTTATTTCACCACAATTTACAAAAACACTACCGGTTAAGCCTTGACCGGCTTAACCTGATACTAAAGCCATCTTAAACCGAGCCATACATCCATACATCACAATGTTTCGAAACTGCTACTTTGTTTAAAGTCATAAAAGTAACTGTTACATGCAGTTGTGCTCCGGACTATTCTCTGATCCATCGAAATTTAGACCACTCGCTGGTGAAAGACTTTGAGTTTATCTTTTTTTTTTATCCGCCCATATGCGGGCATTTAGTCTATAGTGTACGGGGGCGTCCATTAATTACGTGAGGTGTTTTTGGCGATTTTTCGACCCCCCCTCCGGTGAGATGTCGTGAGATTTGGCTCGACACGGGGGGGTGTCCCCCTTTTATCTCACGTGAGTTTTATGAAAATGCTTAGTTTTAGTGTAAATACGTTAATTGGTAATTTATTGAAAAAACTTACCTAATTTGCCTAGTTATTTTTTAACTTTTAATAATCGAACAATAAAAAACAGATATAATTTACCTATTTAAATTTGAAAAAAAAAGATTGTTCTAAATATATCCACGGGAACTCAGAGTGGCTGCTGGAAGAACATGGTTTAGTTGGTTTAACTTAGCTTTCCCACAATTTAACACTATTTCTTTTGGGGGAAAATATTACGTGATATTTGTAGAGACCCCCCCTCTCCCCCACGTGAGATTAAGTGAGATCCGGCCCGACCCCCTCCCCCCCAAAACGCCTCACGTAATTTATGGACGCCCCCTAATACGCTGGCTCGAGTCGGAAGTTTTTTTTTTATTAACAACGGGTGCGCTCTTGACCACAATCTAGCTCAGGGGCGAAGATGCGTTCGAGGATGTAGCAAGCTTACCCAGGAGAAGCCCTAGAGTTTATATTATTGAAGGATATTTTAACCACGTACCACGTAACATGTAGAAACTAGTAAGTTGGAAGCGAGGACTGCTGTATTGAGGGCGTAAGGCCGACAACCTATACTCATATTCCATCTATTAACCATTTAGAATGAACGTTAAATGTTAAAAAAACGTTAAATGTGGCGTCAAGTGGTCCCATGCTCAAAAGGGATTATAGGTGTTAAATATATAAGGTCCTAATTTATTAGTGACTTTCCTTCAAAGACGTTATTGTATAGGTTAATAGTATTCCAAAAAACAACATAAAATTTAATTATCTTAAAATAAAATTTAGCAAAAAAAATAAAAAAATAATTTTCCATTTAAAGATAAAGGAATGGTTCTCTATCACTTGAAGCAGGCCACTCCCCGCTCGCCCGCTCTACTACTGCCATTATTATTTACGTTTGAATGGATGGGTTTATTCATCATAGTAATGAAAAAATATAATAACAAAATTTTTTAAGACCTTTTCAATTTAATATTATGCCTTTATTTTTTGACTCAAATGATATATTTTGACCTACACAATAACGTGTTAAAAGGAAAGTCACTAATAAATTAGGACCTTATATATATTAATTATTTGACCAATCAACAATTGTTACACTAATACATTTGTTTAAAAGTCATGCAACTTACTTACTAAGTGCACAATTTATTACAGACTTGTTTTGTTCCACATGCACTAATATAAAGAGTAAAATGTACATACAGTTAGTTAATAAGGAACTTTAAAAGAAAAAAATAAAAGAAAAGAAACGGCCGGTTTGGTCGAGTGGTAGTAGCGCTGCCTCTTGATCAACGGGTCCTGGGTTCGATTCCCGGTCGGGGCAAATATTTTTGTAAAAAGCAGATGTTTGTTCTCGGGTCATGGGTGTTTGTGTTTGTCTTTATGTGTGTTCCGAGGGACCCACGACACAAGGGAAAACCTTAGTGTGGGCCTTTGAGTGTGTAGCGTTTATTTTTTTTTTATTTTTTTTTTAATATTAAACAGTAAATAATTTTAGAATTATAGTGCCGAAATAATTAATTGCTTAGTTTTCGCTAAGGTTATGTGGTGCATATCAATTAAACCACAAGTGTTTATTTTAAGATAGGTATAAATAAAGTTAAGGAAATTTTAATCATATACAGATATGTATGATCTACGATTTGACATGTTGAGACGTGTTTCAAATCACATTATTTACATACATTAGAGTTTCAGTGGTCATTTTCAACCACTCAAATATGGTCGTATTAATAAGGAAATTAATTAAGAAAAATAAATGTCCTAATAAAATGAAGCAATTTTATAAAAGCTTTCTAATAAGCTTGATGAAATAATTTAAAATAATCTCAGGGAATATAGACATGAGTAGTGTTTATAGAATAACTACTTAGATAAAAATTATAAATATAGGGAATTCGGGAAAACTGTGTAGCATATGTCCTTCGGGGATAATGTAGCTTTCTGATGGTGAAAGAATTTTTCAAATCGGTCCAGTAGTTTCCTAGCCTATTCAATGCAAACAAACAAACAATGTAATCTTTCCTCTTTATAATATTAGTATATATTATTTCTCTTTAATCTTTTAAGTTACATTTACAAGCTCAATGTAATTAATCGTTTTTGACGTTAACTTAAATTTTTTTTGCATCAGGAACATGATGAGATTTCCGATCGAGAAGTACTCGAATGCTTTGAGAATAGTGTCCCTTAGTGTTGGATGCTTGGCACATGTCATAATCATAACTTCAGCGTTTGTACGCAGACTGACTTGTATGACTTTTATGCGTGTTTGACTCTTGAGGGGTTAACAGAGGTATTATCTGCTGAGAGGGAAGAGTATTCGAGGAAAGATTGAAAGTTCATATCAAATGACGACAGCGTTTGCATAAGCTATCACTAACAATATTATAAATGCGAAAGTAACTCTGTCAGTCTGTTACGCTTTCAGGCCTAAATTACTAAACCGTTTTTGATGGTTGGTACAGAGACATAGATTAGACCTTGGGAAAGGACATAGGCTACATTAGATCCCGCAGCTGGGCACGATATAACCTGTAGTCCACGCGGTGGAGCCGCAAGCGCATAGTGCCTATATAAAGATGTAAAAGTAGTAGTTAGTAAGTGGAAATAAGAAAAAATTTAACAATTTAAAAAAAGGAGCAACCCTCGAGCTTCTTAATCTGTTCTTCTCGGGGGAATACTGCATACTGCACCTTTGCGAAAAGATATAGACTTAAGGCGACTACAACACCTAAATTACGATTTTATGATGCGTAGATAAGCATGACGCACTGCATTAAATCGAAGAAAAAAAATACTACGGTAATATTCAGGACATAAACTAGATAGTAGTTTACTGAAAAAATGATTCAGCACTTTTGGTTCGATAGAAAAAGCTCACTAAGTCACCTCTAAATACCAATATTGTGTATCTTTTAAGCAGTAAAATGCACACAGGAACTTGAATTTGCTATCAAAATGTTCGTGATTGAACACTCTCGATAAATAGTTAACGCATTTTTCGATTTAAGCTGTCACCTTTCCATAAATCTCATTTTTCTAACTTTCAAACATGTTTTTACGCACGCACGCTTTCATAGTCCGTAAACTTCGTGTATCGACACTGTTCGCACTGCCGGCCGGCCCAGGCCTTTTGCTTTTGAGAGACGGAGATGGCACTATTCCTATGTGTGCTGCCTTATCGGGTGCTGAATACTTCGCGATTCTAGCGAAATAAGATTTTAGGAAAACATTTGCTATCGCTCGCGCGCTCAAGCTTCCGACATCGCGTGCGATAAAGACCGTTGCAGCTCGCGATTGACAATAGGCACTTTTCTTGGTGAAATTTGCATTTCGGGAGAAAACATTTCAACTAACTAAATCATAACAGATCACTTTGATTGTCGATCGGTTCTGCATAATATATTCTAGGTTTTTCGGTTTAGCTTTTAAAATAAAATACATTGCTTTTTGTACAACAGACGGCTTAATTCAACAAAATTTTAATACAAAAATAACGTTACTTGAGGTACCTATAAGTTTTAATCTATAGCGGATTTTGAAAAATTGAAAAACTATAAACCTAGTGGTTCATTGTGTTAATAACATACTAAAAAATCATTCAGATTTGAAAATATTTAGAGGTGGAAAAACGTTTTCTCTTATTGTATGGACGAGCACGTAGGTACTATTCTTCCCTCTTAAACAACAAATGTTATTGACTTATTTTTACTACATTAAATGGTCACTAAAATAAAGATATTTTGAATTAAATTGATTTAAGGTGATAGCCAAGTTTGTGAAAGAATCATTTCCACCAAGGGGCACACGGACCTCCCTTTGGAATAGTGAAGGTGGTTTAGACCTAGGGTTGCCAGATGTCCGGTATTTAAGAGTACAGTCCGGTATTTTCGAGGCCTGTCCGGTATAAAATAAATGGTCATACCGGACAGAACAATGTCCGGTATTTTGAGGAATATCGGTACTGGTCACAAATTAAAAAAAAAATCATATCAGTGTCTCACTTCTCCTAATTTTTAAACGTACCTGCCGAAATTGTATTCGAAATACTTATGGCATTCAAAAACATTATAATATTCATAACATTGTTCAATAAATACTTCCTCAAAGTTAGCAGTCTTGGCGACCACAACTTTATGACTGCATTAAATTGTGTTACTAATACTAATTAAGTAGATTTATGTAATGTTGATTAATAAATTTGACCATAGTCCACCCATGCCGGCATAATGCGCACGCATTTCGACAACACACACTTGACTATACCTACATCACAAGAAGACAACTTAATTTCCTCATATTTTAATACTAAAACGGTCCTAGATAAGCAACGTACATAAAGGCAGGGAACCTGACGGGTGACCAAAGAAGCAATTTATCACGAGCGTTTCCGTGCTTTGGAGGGCAAGCTGTCGGTCCCGCGGCTGTTGTCGATTGACTACAGTCGTTAAAACCAAGTCAGAGGCCATTGTGCGGTTTGAAACTTCGACACCAGGGTTCGCCACACACTTGAGTGCACCTACACGATAAGAAGAAGAATAATTCTAGTGTCCGAGTGCATTTCTAAGGTGCACAATATTTATCGAACTTTTCCCCTTCAGTTTCGAACCCGACATTTCTACCACTACACCACCGCCGCTCTTCGCAGATAGCTACAGATTACCAACATTAACAATGTTAGTAATAGTTCTTTATTAAACAAATGAGCTCCAGTTTCTAACTGAACTAAATTTATGCGTAGCTAAAGCGTCTTTTATTCTAAAACTCAAAGTGAAAATTTCATAACTTTTAACTTTTGTAATACAAAACTGTGGTAATTTATGTGACCATCTGTAACAAATGCGAAAGTGTCTGTCTGTGCTACGTTTTAAGCTAAACCGATGAACTGATTTTAATTATATTTGAGACGAAATTAATTTAAACGGCTTTAAAAATGAATTTGATAGTTTATTACATATAAATTCAGAATCAGAGCATTTATCCAATAAAAATAAATTGCTTTAAGTTTCTAGTTTTGTAATCCATTTTCCGAAAACATTTAAAATCCTATCTCAACTTCTGCACATTTAGACAAAGTGTTAGACCCGTATTACAGGAGACTCGAGTCTTGATCCATACTTAAGTGACTGTCTCTTTGTCTCGCACTATCAAAATGACAAAGACAACTGCTACATAAGTACAGATCAGAGTCTGAGTCGCGTTCTGTAACACGGACCTTGGACACCTAGGTATATAAGAGACAAATGATGTGTCAATAAAAAAAACAAGACAACGGACGAATTGAAAAAAAAAAAAGTCGGCGTAGGATCACGATAAATGAAGTAGTGAAGTAGTGCCTTTGCCCAGCAGTGGAATCTTACAGACTGAAGAAAAAAGTGAGAAATAAAATTGAAGGAAATTAAAAAAAACTTGCGTATGTGTGTGTGTAAAAGAGATCCTAGATTTTGGCCGGGTAGTTATTTTTTTCGATTCCAGAGTTGATGCTATAGAAAAAGTAGTTGATGTTGACAGTTATTTTTTGCTACCGTCTGTTTAAATACAGACGGACATACATACTTATTTATGACACTAGTAAGCAATACAGCGTGAAGGTGACTGTTTAAAAATATATTTTACAATTTACATTGTAGTACGGACGGCCGCACACAGGTTACCACACGCGTGCGCTCTGTGCTGTCATGATAAGAGCGGTTTTGCAATGAAAATGGAGTTACCTGATGCGCTGGTTTCTGTACAAATAATATAATATATTGTATATTTAACACGACCGGACAGGGCATGTGTTTGAATACTATGAATCATTTAAGTTTTATCGGAAAAAGTTGCAGTTTACCTAATATGACGTCATTATTTAAATAAATATAAAATTACCTAAGTTAAATAAAGAATAATTAAGTAAGTATTTGTTACTACCTAAATTACTTACGTTGATATTTTTATTTGTATCCGAGAAAATGACTACTAATCTATATTACAAAAATAAAATATTCTTAACTTACCTAGAACCCCGGGATATCCTCACAAAATTACTCGCGATTAAAAATACGGGAGACGTCCGCTCCGTACGGCGTCTGAGCCTCGACTGAACGCTACGCGGCTACGATCGACGCGGGCGCAACGCGTATTAGCTTACGTGTTCGAGTGAGAGAGCCTTCATGAAAACGGATCGATGCGACGCGATCGATGTTGATGTCGCAGGTTAAGTTGGAAAGTCGGAAATTTGTGATGAGTCTAAAGATAAGGGAATAAAGGGTTCGCTGTTTTTTGTTGACAACCTATAGCTTAACTATACTTAGTATGGTTTTGTCCTGTGCGGTTAAACGGTTTGACGACAGCTTCATTCTCTACCTACCCCGATAAGAATATTATTAACCCCCAACAAAAAGAGGGGTGTTGTAAGTTTGGCGTGTATATCTGTGTATCTGTATGTCTGTCTGTGGCATCGTGGCTCCTAAACGAATAGACCGATTTTAATGCAGTTTTTTGTTTGAAAGCTGACTTGATCGAGATGATTCTTAGCTTTATATGATCAAAAAGTTATAAGCAATCGAATGGTTATAATTTTATTTTTATTTTAGAGTTATTAGAACTGTTAGCAGACCTTTATTGGGGAGGGAGGCAGGTCACGCGCCTTTCATTAAGGTAAGGATGCCTTAAGACAAAAAAATCTTTTCTGCTTAATACATTGTTGACTGTCTGTTTATGGCTAGGTCGTTAAGACTAAGGCCCGTATTACAAAACGCGACTCAGACTCCGATCTATACTTAAGTAGCAGTCATTTTTGTCATTTTGATAGTGACAGAAAAATACAATCAATACTGAAGTATAGATCAAGACTTGAGTGTCCATCTGTATTACGGGCCTTACTGTTTGAAGCGTCGCCCTAGGTATATCACAAATGTCCGAAGTTTCCAACTTTCCCGCGACGTAGATAGCTATCGTAATGAGTTTCAGGGGGCGAGAGGTTATGACGGCACGACGCTTACGAGTTGCCATTTCTAACGATTTCAGAATAAATTAAACTGTTTTTGATTACAGAAAGAGACAGTAAATACTTAAGTATAGATCAAGACTTGATTGTCCTTCTGTATTACGGGCCTAAGACTAAAGTCCGTATTACAGAACATCACTCAGACTCTGATCTATACTTAAGAAGCAGTTGTCTTTGTCATTTTGATAGTGAGAGAAACAATCAATACTTGAGTATAGATCAAGACTTAAGTCTTAAGTAATACGGGCCTAAGACTAAGGTCCGTATTACAGAACGCGACTCAGACTCTGATCTATACTTAAGTAGCAGTCATTTTTGTCATTTTATAGTGACAGAAAAAGACAATCAATACTGAAGTATAGATAAACACTTGAGTGTCCATCTGTATTACGGGCCTTACTGTTTGAAGCGTCGCCCTAGGTATATCACAAATGTCCGAAGTTTCCAACCTTCCCGCGACGTAGATAGCTATCGTAATGAGTTTCAGGGGGCGAGAGGTTATGACGGCACGACGCTTACGAGTTGCCATTTCTAACGATTTAAGAATAAATCAAACTGTTTTTGATGAATATTTTTTTAAAAAAAGGTAGTTTATTTAACAAGAGTGTAATACCTATGACAGAATGTCAACTGTGATCTAACAGAATAGAAAAAAAAAATCGGCAAATGACACAATAAGTAATTCTTAAAAAAGTAAATTGCCGAAACTGAAGATTTCTCTTTTAAACAAACCTATAAAAAAGAGGGGTGTTGTAAGATTGACGTGTGTATCTGTATGTCTGTATATTTGTGTGTTATAGGAATTTAAAAATTCAGGTATAGAACTTGCTCACACTAAAGATTTTTTACAAATACTTGTCTTATACTTTTCCTTTTCCTAGCTTCTCAAACAGGCCTCTACTGCAGGGCTTCCCAAACTTATTCGTACTGTGACGCCCTTGGGACTTTGCTATTTTTTGCGACGCCCCTCAACCCAGCCTAGTAACAGGTTATCAGAAAAACACTATTTGAACATTTATAATTTATACTAGCTTTCCGGAAAATATTTCTCAAAGTGTACGCTTAATGATAACAAGTGTTGTGTAAACATAATTTTTAAAGAGGGATCGAGGATTTCTAATGATTTTTCTCGTAGAATACTCGGTCGCATCGACACGCGACGCCCCTGGGACAAGGCCGCGACGCCCCTGGGCGTCGCGACGCACAGTTTGGGAAGCCCTGCTCTACTGTATGAAAAATCGTGCATTTTGTTTCGACTTTTTTCATGAGTGTATTTTAGTTTGGTTAGTTTATATACTGGGTGAAAAAACCTCCTAGCTATATTCAAAATCCTTAACCAGTATCACTTATTTTCTTTTTTTTTCGGTAGGATTTTTTTTCCTAAACGAAGACCACTCGGGTGCACCCCCTGAGCGCTACCCGCACCCCTCGCGTGCCTGGTGTAGGAGTAATGTCTACGTTTAGGCAAAAAATGAACTATTCCCATTGAAAAAATATTTAAGAAATTTATTTGTTTTTTTCATAAATGTGTTTTTTGAGTGATATTAGTTCAGGATTTTGAATATAGGATATACTGATCTCCTCGTATTGAGGAAAATAAGTACACACACTTCCCGAAAAAAATATTGAATTACACTAATTTACTTTTTAATAATTTATGTAAAAACTCCAAATAAAACCCGATTAAGGACAGGATGCGCCGATGTGCATTTATTTGCATAGTTTTAATGTTAATTGCGACAAAGTTGTGACTCTTGCATATTTTGACTTCAGAGGGCAAAGGAATCGCATTTTAATGTATTTTTGGTAATCGTAAGAATAATGTAAGCATCATTCATTAGTAGGTTAGGCAGGGCATTAAATGATGAAACCCGCCCGTCCAAGAAAATTTTCAAAAGACCTCCGACAAAAAAGGAGTATTATAGTTTGACGTGTGTATCTGTATGTCTGTCTGTGGCATCGTGTCATTTTATTGTTATTGAATTTATACCTTTCGGGAAAGGCAAAAGAATCTCTGTCTATACAGCCATTTTTAAACATTGTTTAAGTTTTGCTTTATTTTTTTGTGTGTTATTTGCAGAGAGATAGTTAGTGGGCTGGAGAGTGACAATACGCTACCGAAGTCGCGGGAGGAAAGCTTTAGGCTTTAGGTATCTATCTTTCAACCTCTCGAAAAAAAGGTTGTGTTCCCATACAACCTTCACCAGTTATAGCGCACTTTGTATGGGAGACCAAATTTTTTTTTCGTATTTTGACCTATGTTCCTTGGGGAAGTTGTGCAGTTTCATGGACTGATTTAACCACCCGAAAGGTTGAAAGAGAGATACCTAAAACCCTGTACTTATACAAAAATGAATCTCTATTTCCCTTGGCCATCGCATCACGCGTGAACGGATGGAACAATTTCGCTAATTCTTTTTTGTTGTGTTTATTATTGTCAGGAAAAGGTTCTTATAAAAGAAAAAAATAAGAAAATTGAGTGGAACTAGTCTTGATACATAAAACAAAGTCGGGTTTGTTCGAACGGCTGGATAGATTTTCATGGTTTTTGATTTGTTGTATTTGTCTCCGTCCTGAATAGCAGAATAACTAATAAAAACATTGGAAAATTGTAGAAAAATCTGCCACGGGATAGTTAGTACAAAAAACTTACCCAAGTTAATGAAAGGTGTCAGCTCCTACCACTCAGATCGAACAAAGGTCTAACTTATCTCCCACATCTCCTTTTATACCACTCCCTCTCTTATCTGCACCCCTGGCGATCAATACTTTTATCTATTTGGTTAGTGTTTCAGCTCGGACGCTTTTGTGCTTTTTTAGGGTTCCTTGAGATTTTTTTTAACAGCCCATATACGTCCCCACGTAGGGACACGGGCCTCCCTTCGAAACACGAAGGAGATTAAGGCCATAGTCTACTACGCTGACCCAATGCGGGTTGGTGGACCGCTCGTCTTTCGAAAATGAACTTAAAAACTCTAAAATTAAAAAAAATAGAACCCCCGACATTAGATTGCTTATAACTTCTAAGTGGCTGAACTAATTTCGAACAAATATAGCTAAAAACCATATCGATTACGTAAGCTTTCAAACAAAAAAAAACCAAATGAATCGGTCTATTCATTTAGGAGCTACGATGTCACAATAGACACAGATACACACGTCAAACTTAAACTTATAGCTCATAGACGCAAAGTAGCTTGCCTATGTGTTTTTTATAGGATGTACTTCGGAGAGTGTGCTCAGAGGCTACATGAGCTCATTCCGCCTGCCCCTTTTTTCCATCGGACGTCCAGACGCACTGCGGGGTACCACCCTTATCTTGTCGAGATCCCTCGGATACGTACTGAGCGCTATTCTTCATCTTTTATATTGCGCACTGCCAGGGAGTGGAATTTCCTGCCGGCGTCTGTATTTTCGAGTTCATACAACCCAAATATCTTTAAAGTGCGAGTGAATAGGCTTCTTCTGGGTGAGCTCGCTACATCCTCAACCACATCTTTGCCCTAAGCTGGATTGTGGTCAAGAGCGAACCCATTTTTAATAAAAAATAAAATAAAAAATACACCTCTCTTTTTTTATAGAGGTTTAAAAAGGGGAAAACATTTTACAGTTTTACTAATAGTATTATAGTACGGAACCTTCAAAGTAATACTCCTTATTATGCTTGACATAATTTTTATCAATACATATTATTATCACGACGTTATATTGAACTAGTTTTTTGCCGCAATTTCATTTATATAGGGTCTATAGCAGTGATAGCCCAGTTGGTAAGGAGCCAGACTTGTAATCGAAAGGTGGCGGGTTCAAATCCTGGTGTGAGCCTTTACCACTAAATTCGTCTTTTCGGATTTATGTACAGATTTTTAATTACTTATAACTTCTTGGTTCCTTACAGAAAGCTGTTCATTTTCATGTGGAGATTCACCACCTTAAAGTTTTGCTTAATTATTTAACTAATTAAGCATCATCATCATCATACTCAGCCCGGCATCTTCTCTGTAGCGCCAATCGTCACGGTCCTGTGCTAACCTCATCCATAGAGGTCCCGTCAATTTGACGACATCGTCTGACCATCTGGCTGGTGGTCTGCCCACTGGCCTTGTCGCTCCCCTTGGCCACCATTCTGTGACTGCCTTGGTCCACCGTCCGTCGTCCCTCCTAGCCAAGTGTCCTGCCCGTATCCACCGTAATCCCTACATCAGCTTCCCTAATTTGGTACAGAGATAGATTAGAGCCTGCGAAAGGACGTAGGCTACATTTTATCCCACAGTTGGGTAGGTAATAACCTATAGTCCACGCGGGCGGAGTCGCGGGCGGAAAGCTAGTGTTCTATGAAATAAAGCAATTTTGACTTGACTAAAAGAATAGTAAGTAAGTAGAATAGAATAGAATAGAAAATTATTTATTACAAAGGACATCACAACACAGAGACATTAAAGGAAAGTGTAATGGCAAAAAAAACACAAATAACAAAAAACAAAAATATACAAAAAAAAAAAAACTTAATATCTACACAAAAAAAGAACAAATATTTATAAATAGTTAATTAAATTAAGAGTGAGTCTTCTGCGTTGTGACGTACTGAAATTCGTAATGCGTGCATATAAGAAAGGCAAACAATATGTACTCGTTTATGTACAGACAGCAGCACGTCAGGTTACCCCCATACACTACGAAAGCTCGACTCTAGTTTTCCGTCTAATTTCCACGTTTAGTGAAAACGAGATTAAAATTTTAATATGTATCATTTAAAATTATACATATTACCTATAGGGGGTTAATGTGTAATTTTATAAATTTAGCAAATACTGGGTGAAAACAATTCTCCTAGCTATATTCAAAATCCTGAACCAGTATCACTCAAAGAACACATTTATGAAATAAAATAAAAATATTTTTCTATGGGAATGGTTCATTTTTTGCCTAAACGTAGACATTACTCCTACACCAGGTACGCGAAGGGTGCGGGTAGCGCTCGGGGGGTGCGCCCGAGTGGTGTCTACGTTTAGGAAAAAAAATCCCCCCCCCCCCAAATAAAAAAAAAATAAAAAAATAAAGAGTTCAGTAAGTGATACTGGTTCAGGATTTTCAATAAAGCTTAGGTTCTTTTTCAACCTGTATAAGATTATGCATACAAAAAGCCAGGTATCAAAGTTCATACCATTACTGATACTGATCACTGATCAGTAATGCTTCCTCTACATCAATGACTTGGGATTTTATGTCACAGTTTTATGTGATTTATGTAAATAAAATAAGACACCATCTAACTTTTTACGAAAAAAAACCGGCCAAGTGCGAGTCGGACTCGCGCACGAAGGGTTCCGTACCGTTATCTATAAAAACGCCAAAAAAAAACACGTTTGTTGTATGGGAGTCCCCTTGTAGTTATACTGTTTTCAACCGACTTCAAAAAAGGAGGAGGTTCTCAATTCGACTGTATTTTTTTTTTGTATATTTGTTACGCGATTACTCCGGCAACTGTTGTCCGATTTTCAAAATTCTTTATTTGTTCGAAAGAGTATACTCCTGAAGAGGTCCCATATAAATTTTATCAAAAATGATTCAGCTCTTTTAAAAAAAATCAACAAAAACAAAATATACTACAAACTAGAACATCATCTAAATAAATGAATGACATTTCTGTTTGTAGTTATTTGCTAATAGGCATTGTAGTCCGCAAAAAACTAGATATCTACTTTGTGCGAACTGTTGTTGGGATTGAAGTCGGTGACTCATACGTTTTTAACGTGGAAAATTATTCAGTATTTGTTGTTAAAAAGGCAATAAAACTATATCATCAGTGAAAATTCCAACTGTCAACTATCACGGTTCATGAGATACAGCCTGGTGACAGACGGACAGACAGACGGACGGACGGACAGCGGAGTCTTAGTAATAGGGTCCCGTTTTTTGCCTTTTGGGTACGGAACCCTAAAAATGGACCTTTGTTCTTTATAAAGAAGAGGCCCATTTCTAAAAATGTGTAAATTAACGTGTGATTGATTGTATAATTTATATCTATTCGAGTTAGATGTAATTTAAGTCTTATTCAGTACTACACAAGGAAGGTTTTAGAATAATATTTTATAAACAATTTAAATTTAACACAAAAATGTCTCAGAGATAAATATTAAGTACTTCCGTAAAGCGTTCTTTAAAAAAAATCATTTAAATAATATAGTTTAGTCAGGTCGATTGGTAGTGGTGCTGTCTCTTGATCTTGATCGACAGGTCCTGGGTTCGATTCAGGTCAGGGCAAATATTTGTGTAAAAAGCAGATGTTTGTTCTCGAGTCATGAGTTATGTATGTTTCGAGGGAATCACGACACAAGGGAAAACCTCAGTGTGGGCCTTTGAGTGTGTAGTTTTTTTTAACTAAAGACGATCGTAGACGTTAGTGATACATTATAATGCCAGTGGCAAGCTTGTCCCAGGCATACTGTAAGTGGGATGTGAGGGTTATTCTGTGTGACTGAAAACTTATTACTCCTACGTTCATGTTTCATGTAATAACCCTGAAAATGTTTTTTAGAACGTTCTTCTTCTTCTTATCGTGTAGGTATAGTCAAGTGTGTGGCAAACTTGGCTAACCCTGGTGTCAGAGTTTTCAAACCGCACAATCAGGGTTCGAAATTATCAAGATAATTACGCTTCTTGATAATTATCTGATAATTATCGGATAATTATCACCAGTGTAAGAAATTAATTTGTTATATTGGTTCATAACAAATTGTAACAAGACATTATTAAAGTGAATGTGGCTGTATATGGATATTTGCTGTTCTTTGATACAAAAACTACTGAATGGATTTTAATTAAACATAACAATAATATAGCTTATGCATCAGAATAACACATAGGTAACACAATTTTCGGAAAGAGCGAAGTCCCGGGCAGAAAGCTAGTCGTAAATAAATTAACTTAGATTGAACAAAGAAGCCAAAGGAATATCTTCATCCGATGATGATAGTATTTTCATTGGCTTTGTTGCTTGTTATTATCAATCGATAATTATCAGTGATAATTATCCTTTCGAACCCTGCGCACAATGGCCTCTGACTTGGTTTTAACGACTGTAGTCAATCGACAACAGCCGGGACCGACAGCTTAACGTGCCCTCCGAAGCACGGAAACGCTTGTGATAAATTGCCACTTTGTCACTCTCAGTTTCCTTGCCTCTGTGTACGTTGCTTAATGCGACTACAGCACCTAAATTACGATTTCATGATGCGTAGATAAGCATGACGCACTGCATTAAATCTAAGAAAAAAAATAGTACGGTAATATTCAGGACATAAACTAAATAAGTAGTTTGCTGAAAACATGATTCAGCACTTTTGGTTCGATAGAAAAAGCTCACAAAGTCATATCTAAATACCCAATATTGTGTATCTTTTAAGCTGTAAAAATCATAGTAAAATGCATAAAGGAACTTGAATTTGCTATCAAAATGTTCGTGATTGAACACTCTCGATAAGTAGTTAACGCATTTTTCGATTTAAACTGTTACCTTCCCATAAATCTCATTTTTCTAACTTGCGAACATGTTTTTACGCACGCGCGCTTTTATAGTCTGTAAACTTCGTGTATCGACACTGTTCGCACTGCCGGCCCTGGCCTGTTGAGAGACGGAGATGGCACTATTCCTATGTGTGCTGCCTTTATCGGGTGCTGTAGTCGCCTTAACCTCACTGATCGGTTGAGATCAGCGAGCGCCACTGGGCTACGAGCGCTCGAACGTTGCGTCAATGGTTCTTGAACCACACCTTGCCCTGTCTACCACTTAGGGATTATAGGCGTGAGTGTATACTACTACTTACCTTACTGCTGTCCTACCCTAAGGTTGCCTGGAAGAAATTGCTACCTAGCAATAAGGCCGCCTTGTTGTACACTATGTTTTATGTTCTGTTAATTGTATTGTATGTCTTTGTGTGCAAATAAGTATATTGTATTGTATTGTATTGTATAAATTGCTGATTGGCTAAAATTAACATGTAGTAAAAAAAACAACAAACACGGGAATTATAATGACAAAAATGGAACACAAAGATAAAATACATTATCTTTTTGATTGGTGAATATTTGTTTATTTTGAAACATGATGAATAAAGGGTGAGATAGTAAAAACAAATATGGGAGGGGTTCAATGACTTTTCTATGTTATTTTATTATATATGTAAGCGGTGATAGCCCAGTTCGTAATGAGCCAGACTTGTAATCCGAAGGTTGCGGGTTAAAAGCGGCTCCCTCTCTGGAATCCTTTAAGAATCGCCTTAAAGCGCATTTCCTTAAGATATAATTGTCTTTTATTTTATCAACTGGTCTTTCTCTCGTCCTTTTGTTTACGCTATGTATGTATGTATATATATGTATGTATATATGTATATTTATTGTTATAGGTAGATATATACTTCTATTTATTTTATATACTTATATTTGATTTCTATTTCTACGTATTTTAAATAGTTATTAAGTTTTTTTTTTGTTTTTTTTTTTTTATCATTAATATTTGCACCACCTGCTTCTGTTTTACCTTCTTATTATTTCTCCTCTACCCCAAGGTTGCCTGGAAGAGATTGCTTTTTAGCAATAAGGCCGCCCTTCTGTACACTCAAGAGCACGTCAAGCTTGACACTTTGGACTTTGGACCGGCCCTGCATTGCATGGCGCGCAGTATAAATCAGAGCTCAGCTTAAACTGGTAGTGTAAAGCGTGACCTGCTCTTGACTGTACACTTTCTTGTTTTTGTTTGTTTTTGTCAGTTTATATTTATGTGTGTGCAAATAAAGAGTTAAATAATAATAATAATAATACATTAAAATCCTGGTGCGGGCCTACGTTCGTCTTTTCGGATTTATGTACGGATTTCTAATTATCACTTGCTCAACGGTGAAGGAAAACATCGTGATGAAACCCGCTCGTCCAAGAAAATTCATTTTCGAAAGACGAGCGGTCCACCAACCCGCATTGGGCCAGCGTGGTGGACTATGGCCTCAATCCCCTACGTGTTTCGAAGGGAGGCCCGTGTCCCTCGGTGGGGTGTGATGGGCTGGTAAGAGGTACGTCCGAACATCAGGTTACCACACGCGTGCACTCTGTACTGTTGTGATCTTCTTATCGTGTAGGTATAGTCAAGTGTGTGGCAAACTTGGCTAACCCTGGTGTCAGAGTTTTCAAACCGAACAATGACTTCTGAGTTGGTTTTAACGACTGTAGTTAATGGACAACAGCCGGGACCGATAACTTAACGTGCCCTCCGAAGCACTGTTGCAATGAAATTAGAGTAACCTGATGCACTGGGGTTCTCAAAGTGTGTTCAGCGGGACACTAGGACTCCGCAGGGCGTCTGTTGGGGCTCCGCGATTAAACTAAGTTAGAAAATAAGAAAATGTGTAAATATATTTTTTTAAAAGAGCACCCCTCGGAGTTTCTTGCCTGTGCTTCTCTGAGGAAGACTGCACCTTTTTTTTTTGTACCAGCCCATATACGTCCCCACCGAGAGGCACGGGCCTCCCTTCGAAACACGAAGGGGATTTAGGCCATAGTCCACCACGCTGGCCCAATGCGGGTTGATGGAACGCTCGTCTTTCGAATTTTTTTCTTGGACGGGCGGGTTTCATCACGATGTTTTCCTTCACCGTTGAGCAAGTGATAATTAGAAATCCGTACATAAATCCGAAAAGACGAATTTAGTGGTAGAGGCTCGCACCAGGATTTGAACCCACGACCTTCGGATTACAAGTCTGGCTCATTACCAACTGGGCTATCACCGCTTACCGAATATGTGAACTAATATGTTTGTATGTATTTAATGTAACTTTGACTTATTTTAAGTAACATAAAAAAAACAAACACACACACTCAAACACTCACTCATATACTCCTCACACATGAAGAAATGCACTCGCAGACGTCTTATGCGGTCACGTTGACGGGGCTTAAGCCAAAAGGTACTGACAGAATATCAGCACTACAGCCTACTGCTGTAGCATGAACGCTGAGTCAGCGCCTATTTAGATGACATTATATTATATAGCTGCATAATGTTTAGTAATAAGATTATTTGTGTCATTTAAATAAAGTTTATTTATTTCTTTCTTTCTTTCATAATGAATGCTCTATTAAATAAAGCTATTTTGATTTTTCACTTGACTAAAAGAATAGTAAGTACTGAAATTCGTAACGCGTGCAAACAATACGTATTCGTTTATGTACACACAGCAACTCATCATGCTATCCATGTTGACCTTGACGTCGCCCTTATCTCGCTCGTAATAGCGCCGGCTTTCGTAGTGCCAATGTGTAACCTGACATGCTGCTGTCTGTACCTACAAGCTTTCCGCCCGGGACCTCGTTCCCATGGGAAATTGGGAGAATTATGTACACTATTAGTTAATCCAGGGTGTCGGCTACCTCCATACCAATAGGGATGTTGACTAATTTTTTTTATTGTTTATCTTAAAAAAGAACTAAATCCAAAACCCAAAATCGAAATATTTTTTTAAAAATATTGAGAAATAAAAAAGTTACAAGCTATTAAATTTCAATAGAGGGGGAAACTGTCAAACAACGAAAAAGAGATGCTCGTACCGACATGTGACGTCACCGCCATTTTTTTGCATACGTAAAAACGAGATAGCTAGCTCTCCCCACATAACGAGATAGCTAGTCCTTACGATAATATGCTAATAACTTGTTCATTTATAAACCAATTTTAATGTTGTTTTCGGATATTACTGTATTTCTGGCATGTATTTCTAGCATTACATACAATAATTCATAAAATCAAACACTGTCAACATCCCTATTATATCAAAATTTAATCCAGCCATTTGAGCGTTAAGGCGACTACAGCACCCGATAAAGGCAGCACACATATGAATAGTGCCATCTCCGTTTCTCAACAGGCCTGGGCCGGCAGTGCGAACAGTGTCGATACACGAAGTTTACGGACTATGAAAGCGTGCGTGCGTTAAAACATGTTCGAAAGTAAGAAAAATGAGATTTATGGAAAGGTAACAGCTTAAATCGAAAAATGCGTTAACTACTTATCGAGAATATTCAATCACGAACATTTTGATAGCAAATTCAAGTTCCTGTGTGCATTTCACTATCGTTTTTACAGCTTAAAAGATACACAATATTGGTATTTAGAGGTGACTTTGTGAGCTTTTTCTATCGAACCAAAAGTACTGAATCATGTTTTCAGCAAACTACTTATCTAGTTTATGTCCTGAATATTACTCTAGTTTTTTTTTTTCTTCGATTTAATGCAGTGCGTCATGCTTATCTAGGCATCATAAAATCGTAATTTAGGTGCTGTAGTCGCCTTAAAGAGGAACAGACATCCATACATCCTTACAAACTTTTGCATTTATAATATTAGTAGGATAGGAAGTAGGATATTTAAATTATAAAAATCCTAATACTTTACCTATATTTTCATACCTAGATCTAAAATTGATTCATGTAACGCATTATTGTTGGCTATAATAATATTATTACAAATAAATAAATTGTTACACGACTGACACAGATCTGATAAGTATATGAAGAACTACTGCAGTATGTACTTAAGTATGTAGTTTTATTATGTAATTTTTATAAAGTAATAACTCTAAAATATAAAAAAAATATCACCCCCGACATACTTATAACTTTTAAATGGCTGAACCAATTTTCATCAAATATTACTAAGAACCATCTCGATTACGTCAGCTTTCAAACAAAAAAAACCGCATCGAAATCCGTCCATTCGTTTAGGAGGTAAGATGCCACAGACAGACACACAGCCATACAGATACACACATCAAACTTCTAATAACACCCCTCTTTTTTGTCAGGGGTTGAAAATAAGTTTTAATGTTGAAAAAATAAAAATGATGGTTTTAATGTTGAAAAAATAAAAATAATGGTTTTAATGACGGCCAGTTTGGTCGAGTGGTAGGTGACGCTGCCTCTTTGATCGGCGGGTCCTGGGTTCGATCCCCAGTCGGGGCAAACATTTGTGTAAAAAGCAGATGTTTGTTCTCGGGTCATGGGTGTTTGTGTTTGTCTTTATGTGTGTTCCGAGGGACCCACGACACAAGGGAAAACCTTAGTGTGGGCCTTTGAGTATGTAGCGTTTATTGTTAATGTTGAAAAAATAAAAATAATGGTTTTAATGTTGAAAAAATAAAAATTATGGTTTTAATGTTGAAAAAAATGTTCAACGACTTTGTAAAGTTCTTATTTCATTTGCTTAAGAGAGAAATTGCATTATAACTGTATAGCGAGATCGGCTTTTGATTTTTAACCTCCGACAAAAAATAGAGGGGTCAGGATTAACATTTTGTCTCTGTTAAGTAGTAGAATCAACGTTAAACAATACTGTTACTCTTCTAAATGTATTCCTGTTTGTACTTATGTGACCACCTTCTTTAACTTCTTTTTGATTTTGGGTTATTTCGTAGATTTTATTTCCTTACACCCTCTTTTGGTAACTATGCCTCAATGACCTACCTATTGGTGAAGATTCTTATTTGGTGAAGATTCTTAGTGTAAAACAATAGTTTATATTGGCTGTAAATCTTATTTATATATTTTTTTAAATTATTTACTTGTAAATCACTTACCTCCGACTGCAATGTAGCCTGAAGCTCTTCATTCAGCTTTTTCAGTTCTGCAATCTGAAATACAGATAAAAAACACATTGTTTATTTGAATAACTCTAAAATAAAAATAAATTGTACCACCCCCGCCATTCACATAATCCCTGCTAATATTATAAATGCGAAAGTAACTCTGTCTGTCTGTTTGTTACGCTTTCACGCTTAAGTTATCTATATAACCGATTTTGATGAAATTGGGTACAGAGATAGATTAGACGCTGGGAAAGGACATAAGTTACATTTTATCCCACAGCTGGACACGACATAACCTGTAGTCCACGCGGGCCGAGCCGCGGACGGTAAGCTAGTAACTTATAAAATAAAATAAAAAATGTTTGACCTCTCAATACGAAGGCAATCAAATATATAGATGATTTTTTTAAGCCATTGAATCCCAATATACTGATATACAATTGGCGAAAACTAAGTAGGTGAGTATGAGAATCAGTCCACAAAACTTTTCCCGAGAAACATAGGTAGAATGATTTAAAAAAAACACCTCTCTAAGTAGAAATTTTAACTTAAGAATTTGATAATATAATTTTCCACGTTAAAAACGTATGAGTCACCGACTTCAATCCCAACAACAGTTCGCACAAAGTAGATATCTAGTTTTTTGCGGACTACAATGCCTATTAGCAAATAACTACAAACAGAAATGTCATTCATTTATTTAGATGATGTTCTAGTTTGTAGTATATTTTGTTTTTGTTGTTTTTTTTTAAAAGCGCTGAATCGTTTTCGATAAAATTTATATGGGACCTCTTCAGGAGTATACTCTTTCGAACAAATAAAGAATTTTGAAAATCGGACAACAGTTGCCGGAGTAATCGCGTAACAAATATACAAAAAAAAAAAAAAAAAAAAAATACCGTCGAATTGAGAACCTCCTCCTTTTTTGAAGTCGGTTGAAAAGTCGTTCAGATTCTGTAGCATAACGCCTTAAAGTTTTATTTTTTATCATTTATATTCTTAAGTTATCATTTATATTAATATCGAAAACTTAACTAATGAATTATTCTAACCTTTTGCCAATTATTCAAAAATATTATTAGGTAAACAAAAATGTGTAATTAATTTATTTTAAAAATATTTAAAATGTTCAGCGCGAATTGAACTCGAACCCACGACCCCATGACTAGATCCCTGGTGCTCTAACCAACTGAGAAATGAGAAATTTCAAACATTTTTTTTCCTTAAAAATTAGCTAGTACATTCTAAGGCTCGTATTACAGAAGGAAAGTCAAGTCATGATCTATACTTAAGTATAAAAAATAAATAAATAAATAAACACTACACACTCAAAGGTCCACACTAAGGTTTTTCCCTTGTGTCGTGGGTCCCTTGGAACACACATAAAGACAAACACAAACATCCATGACCCGAGAACAAACATATGCTTTTTACACAAATGTTTGCCCCGACTGGGGATCGAACCCAGGATCCGCCGATCAAGAGGCAGCGTCACTACCACTCGACCAAACCGGCCGAGTATCAATTAACTCTTTCTCTCACTATCAAAATGACAAACCAGACGGCCCTTTACAGAGCCTACCACACCGCATGAGACCACAGGACGACACCTCAGATTCAGAAAAAAATGAAATGTCGTTGCCTGGGATGGATTACTAGGAGGCAGGTCTCATTTGTGTTTCCTTAGTCGCCTCTTACGACACCCACGGAAAGAGATCGGGTGGTGTTATTCTCAACCGATCACCACACGGTGAAATTCCTTTACTAAGCACATTATGTCGTGCGTGTAGGTTTGCGCCATCTATGTCTCGTATGGAGAACTACAAACTATTAAACTATTGACGGCCGGTTTGGTCGAGTGGTAGTGACGCTGCCTCTTGATCGGCGGTCCTGGGTTCGATCCCCAGTCGGGGCAAACCTTTGTGTAAAAAGCAGATGTTTGTTCTCGGGTCATGGGTGTTTGTGTTTGTCTTTGTGTGTTTTCCAGGGGACCCACGACACAAGGGAAAACCTTACTGTGGGCCTTGAGTGTGTAGCGTTTTTTTTTAAAAAAAAAAAAACTCAGACCACTTAATCGAAGTAGATTATGACAAGACCTGTATTACAAAAGGAGACTAAGTCTCGATCTATACTTAAGTATTGTCTCTTACTCTCACTATCAAAATGACAAAGACGACTACTACTCAAGTATAGATCAGAGTCTGAATTGCGTTCTGTAATACGGGTCTTACTTTTTTTACACTGACACATAAACAGCTACCATGCGTTTAGGTAAACTCGCATGCTTTCTAAGGCGACAGGAAAAGCCTCACGAATTCAACAATACACACGTTTTACATAAACAGTGGTACAACCGACACACAGATATATAAACTGGAGGAACGATGCTATTCACAAATAATTTTAGAGAAAGAAAAATGATCGGCGCGAATGGGACTTGAACCCTCGACTCCAAGATTTTTTTTTACTCCTGGGGTTTTCGTTTAAAAAAAACTAAATTAAAATCGTTTATAGGTGTCGCCCTTGTCATAATCTACTTCGATTAAGTGATACGAGTTTGTAGTTCTCCGTACGAGACATAGATGGCGCAAACCTACACGCACGACAGAATGTGTTTAGTAAGGGAATGACAAATTTCGCCGCTTGACTTGAAGGCACGATAGCTCAGTTGGTTAGAGCACCGGGAGGTCTGACCCTGGGGTCGTGGGTTCAAGTCTCATTCGGGCCGAACATTTTTCTTTCACTCACAAACAGGTACATGCGTTTAGGTAAACTCGCATGCTTTCTAAGGCGACAGGAAAAGCGTCACGAATTCAACAATACACACGCTTTACATAAACATAGGTACAACCGACACACAGATATATAAACTGGAGGAGCGATACTATATATTTTAATTCAAGCTTTTTTACCTCATAAATAGTTTTATAGGAAAGATATAAATGTTCAAAACTCTCAATTAGACACAGAGGGAAATATAAAACGGTAACGTCATAAGTACCGCCATATAAATGATATGCAACGTTTTGTAAAAAAGAAATAAACCAAAATGCTTGATTGGCTATAAGTTTTTTATTTACTAATTTCATATTTAATTTAAAATTCTATTAATATATTATCTTACTAAATATATAGTAAACTGTATCAGTCATGTACCCAATCGCCGATTTTTTCTCAAGCTTTACTATCCAGTCAGTTACCTTAATAGCGATCCTGTTCACAAATAATTTTAGACAAAGAAAAATGCTCGGCGCGAATAGCACTTGAACGACGAAACCAGGATTAGATCTGAGCTATCGTGCCTTCAAGTCAAGCGGCGAAATTTCTCACTCCCTTACTAAGCGCATTACGTCGTGCGTGGCGGTTAGCGCCATCTGTGTCTCGTATGGAGAACTACAGACTCATACTACTTAATCGAAGTAAATCATGAAATGGATAAGGGCGAAACCTATTAACGATTTTAATTTAGTATTTTTTAAAGGCTTACTGTTTTTTTATTATGAGTTAACTCTTGACCTCAATCTTGACCATAAGATGAGGTCGAAGATGGAGCGAGTTAACCCAGAAAATGCCTATAAAGGCACTGGTACTCCCACGCACCCACGGAACATAGCAAGCTATTTGGCGTCGGACTTCGGTAGGAGGGTGGTCGCGAACCAGGCAGCCCTTTACCCGCGTGTTTTTTGGGAAAGAAAAATGTTCGGCGCAACTCCAGCATTAAAAAAAAAATCTGGGGTCGAGGGTGCCACTCCCATTCTTTCCCTTTATTATTTGTGAACATCCCTTACGCGAGTAAGCGTTTAAAAAAAATCATGTAAGGTACTACCATCCTTACTAATATTATAAACGCGAAAGTTTGTTTGTATGGATGTTTGTTACTCTCTCACGCTCTAACGGCCTCACCAATTTTGATAAAATTTCGTATGGAGGTAGCTAACACCCTGGATTAACACATATAGGCTACATAATTTTCCTGAATTCCCACGGCAACGAAGTCCCGGGCGGAAAGCTAGTTTATTATAGTTTTATATAGCTCAAAGTTTGTACAAACTTTCAAAGTGTCAGATTAATAGGCCCCGGCCCCCGTGTTGCCACTTCTACAATTTAAAGTTCTACTGTGACCACACTTACGAATGCGAATAATATACCTCGACCTATTGCCTGCGCGCATTTCAATCAGTCCAAATCTAAAATTCAAAATGCTGGCTGCCGATTGGCTGCTTCGTTTTCAGAGGCGATGACAAGGAGCTTTTTCAGTTTCAGACAGACAAAGGAGTTCATATAGGTACTGGCATTCCGCCTGGGACTTCGTTCGGGTGGGATTCGGGAAAATTATGTAGCCTACGAGTATGTTAATTAGGGATAATGTAGCATTCTACTGTTGAAAGAATTTTTCAAATCGGTGAAGTTTCGGAGCCTATTCAATGCAAAATTGCAAAACAAACAAATGCAAACAATAAAAGAGCACTCCTCAGAGTTTCTTGCCTATTCTTCTCTGGGGAAAACTGCACCTTTGTGAATAAGCGTAGAGTCAGTAGCAGGGCTTGAATACCCGAAAAAATATCGGTTAAGACGGTTAGCGGTATGACGTCATACCTTTAAATTTTTTCCCGTAGCTAATAATTTACGTAGCGAAATTATTTGGTAGCGCTAAGTAACGGTATCGTTATTTTTTGTGGTACATACATTAATAAGGTTTTCTTTACACCCCACCGCTGCCGGCAACATCGCGCTGGCGTTTTTTCGGTATACCGAAATAATTTCGGTTACGGTAGCGATAAAAATAAAGGTATAATATTATTGTAAAATGATAAAGATATCGGTTAAGGTATCGGTATGAAACGGTAGCGTAACCGTAATTCCTAACCGTTTTGACTCTACCTTTAAATTGATACGGTATTGAAATTTTATACCTGTACCATACCGTTATACCTTAACCGTTTTCAAGCCCTGGTCAGTAGGGTCAAAAGAACGAATGTGTATGTATTGTATGTATGTATTTCAATCCGTTAATCCTTGAATGTAACATCCTGAATAAAGGAATATTTTTGTATGTATTGAAATCCTTCAATGTAACATTGATTTATTTTATTATAACAAATTGGAACGCATACAGCATTTAGTATACCGGATATAGAATAGCTTAATTAACACAGAATCCAACAAAGTTTCCACTAAAATCTATTACATTACCGTCTAAGTTACATCCTGAATGATCTATGCAATTAAGCTATTTTGACTTAAACTAACTTTAAAACGGCTAAACCAATTTCGACCAAATATAGCTAAGAAGCAGCTCGATCAAGTCAGCTTTCAAGTGAAAAAGAACTGCAAAAATCGGTCGATTTGTTTAAGAGCTACGATGCCACAGACATACACACAGACACACACGTCAAGCTTATAACATCCCTCTTTTTTTGTCGGGGGTTAAAGATGTCGTTCAAATTAACTACAGAGATAATTCCACGAGTTTCTGTGACCATTTATTAATGCTGCTTCAGGGCTGGTCAAAAACCTATTTCAAATAATTTTCCACGTTAAAAACGTACCTATGAGTCACCGACTTCAATCCCAACAACAGTACGCACAAAGTAGATATCCAGTATTTTTTGCGGACTACAATGCCTATTAGCAGATATCCACAAACGAAAATGTATTTTATTTATCTAGATGATGTTTGGTTTGTAGTATTTTTTGTTTTTGTTGATTTTGTTTAAAGCGCTGAATCATTTTTGATGAAATTTAGGTATATAGGACCTCTGCTGGAGTACTATACTCTTTCGAGCAAAAAAGAATTTTGAAAATCGGCCAACAGTTGGCGGAGTTATCGCGTGACAAACATACAACAAAAAAACTTTTTTTTGAAGTCCGTTTTTGAAGTCGTTTGAAAAATGCCATAGTTTTTTTTATCAGTTAAATCAGGCGCCAAAACGTTTTTTTGTCTACTAAACAAATTAGCATAGAATCTGGGCCGGTCGTGTAATTTGAATCACAGATCTATAAGCCCATTGACAAATTCGTTTTTTTTTTGAAATCTATTTTGTTTTTCAGATTGACTTGGAGTTATTGTCCCTTGGAATAAAAAAAAGAATATGTAATTTTCATGAGCATCGTCGGGTGACCCGATGGCTAGTGGGTGGCATTACTATGACTGTTTTCTGAGGGACCTACACATTCAGGAGACTATTTTATATTTTTTTTATTTAACTTAATGCACTAAATGTACTTTTTTTTACGTGTAGGTATAGTCAAGTGTGTGACGAATTTGGCTAACCCTGGGGTCAGAGTTTTCAAACCGCACAATGGCCTCTGACTATTAGGTTTTAACTTTTAACGACTGTAGTCGATCGACAGCTTAACGTGCTCTCCGAAGCACAGAAACGCTCGTGATAAATTGCCACTTTGGTCACCCATCAGGTTCCCTGCCTCTGTGTACGTTGCTTAACCTCAGTGATCGGTTGAGATCAGCGAGCGCCACTGGGCTACGAGACCAGACCACCATCGATGGAAATAAATAAACTCTAGGAATGGCTCATTTCATGACTCCGGATCTCGTCTCGTTATCTGGCACATACATAGATTTATACAGGTTGAAAAAGAACCTCCTAGCTTTATTGAAAATTCTGAACCAGTATCACTTACTGAACACTTTTTTTTGGGGGGGGGGGTTCCTAAACGTAGACACCACTCGGGCGCACCCCCCTCGCGCTACCCGCACCCCTCGCGTGCCTGGTATAGGAGTAATGTCTACGTTTAGGCAAAAGATGAACTATTCCCATTGAAACTGGATCAGGATTTTGAATATAGCTAGGAGGTTCTTTTTCACCCAGTTTATTGTGAAGAATTTGACTGCAACGTTCCATTTTGCATGCTGGTGATTGCTACTACGGACGGCGCCATTTTAGTCGTCAGTTATCTTTAATTCCAGAAACATAAGTGACGTGACGTGCAATGCAGGCATATTACAAATTATACAATTTAGTGACGCAATACACGGCAGGTCCCTGGAAAGCTGTTTCTTATCAGCCGATAGTTTGAACAGGGCGATAACTGTGCTATCTACCCTAGTTACTGTAAAGTAACGGTTGCAGGAGTATAGGGTAAACGCCACATAACACGGCTATGTAGCTAAAATGAGGACAAATATGACTAATCTTCGACGGGAGACCTAATTTAGGAGGTGCACTTTTGTAGAGAGAAATAAATAAACTATTATTATTATCGTATTATTATTAAGAGTTACTTTTGGCCGACTTTTCGAGTAAATATTAAATACGAAAGTTTGTGATAATGTATGGATGTTTGTTGCTCTTTCACGCTCAAACGGAAGGAATTTGGTGTGGAGATAGCTGACACCCTGGATTAACACATAAGCTACAGTGTTTGACATAATTTTCCCAAATTCCCACGGGAACGAAGTCTCGGGCGGAGAGCTAGTAATCTACACTAATAATAGTTTGCATTGAATAGGCTCCGAAATTACTGGACCGATTTGAAAAATTATTTCACCATTATGCTGAGTTTAACACACAGATTTTCTTTGTTTTTAATTATTAATTATTGTATAAGTTGTTTCGTTATTTTGTATTGGCGTGTACATTAGTTTGTTTTGTATAACTGTGTTTAAATTTAAATAAAGTTTTTATCTATCTATCTAAATAAATAATGAATAAATAAGTTCTCGAGTAGGGTAGGTCCCATGCGGGCAACGCGGCGACAGTGGCTTCATTGGTTGTTTTACGTTACCATCGCTCGCCACGCTTGGACTATTAACTTTTTTTTGCAAGCGACGGGTAATGGAAACATTTTTAAACAAGTCCCTTGACTCTGATAAAAAACAATTGATTACAATAGGGATTACAATATGTTGTCAGTGTTTGATTTTATGAATTATTGTATGTGAAACAAAAAATAATGATAGAAATATATTAATATTAAACAGCATTAAAAATGGTTTATAAATGAAGAAGTTATTGGCATTTATTTTAACGTAAGGACTAGCTATCTCATTTTGTGGGGAGAGCTGGCTATCTCGTTTTTACCTACGCAAACAAATGGCGGTGACGTCACGTGCCAGTAAGTGCATCTCTTTTTCGTTGTTTGACAGTTTCCCCCTCTATTGAAATTTTATAGCTTGTAACTTTTTTATTTCTCAATAGTTTTCAAAAATTATTTCGATTTTGGGTTTTGAATTCAGTTCTTTTTTAAGATTTTTTTTTTCATCTCCATTTGTCTTGCAATCTGTCCGGGGACATTTAGCTAGATGTTACGAATGTGACAGTAGGCTTGCAAGGTAAGTGTCCAGTAACACCTCCAATTAATATCTCCAGCTTCATAGGAGATCCTTTGGTGCTTTTCTTTTAAGTCTTTTGAATGTGTTTCTTTCACTCATAAGCTTCGCAGCTAGCTGGTTCTTGTGCTTATAAACTCTCTTGCTATAGGCCTCTAGACAAGTTTTGATCTCCTGTTTTACTGTTTGAATGTTCAGGTCATGGTGTAGCCGATCGTTTGTTATATACCAAGGAGCATCGGTGATTATACGCAACATTTAGGACTGGAATCTTTGAAGGATTTCCAGGTTAGAATTGGCCGCGGTGCCCCACAGCTGCACACCGTATGTCCATATTGGCTTCAGTATGCACTTGTAAAGAAGCAATTTACTCTGTAAGGAGACTTTTGACTGCCGATTCAGTAACCAGTACATTGTTCTTAATTGTTGGCTAAGAGCTTTTCGTTTGGTAAAGATGTGCTTTTGCCAAGTAAGACGGCGATCTAGGTATATGCCAAGATAGCGGACATTGTCGTCTTGTGGGATTTGAATTCCATTTAGTGTTTTTTAAGTTAAGCAATTTTTGTTTTTTTGTTTTTATGTTTGAGATTATTTTTTAAAATTATTTATGACAGATACTTATGGAAATGTCAGCTACCATTTAAAAAAAATTGAATATCCCTCGTCATTATGGAATATGGTTTAACTTAAAAGTTAAAATTGGTACTTCAGCAAAATCTTTTCAAAACTTCAAGTTGGTAAAAAAATAATTGAGATGGACCTGCAGGTTTCAAACAGCTTTTAAAAAATTTGGAAGATATTCAGCTTTACGAAACATACAAAAAAAATAGCACTCAATACGCCTTTTTTACGAGTAATTCCTGTTTAAAGTTAAACAGGGCCATCTTAGGCGGTTTCCTAGTAGTAATTACATAGAACATATTGTTTTTGAAAATACCACAGACATGCCCAAAAAGTTGTAAAAACGCTTGTAAATGAACCTGAGACAGGTTTTAACGATTACTTAATCTTCACGCTATATCCTTTGTGGGATTAGGAACAATCGATGACTGGAAGAGATAGCAAAAGTTGTGCTCCCCACCCTACAAGGGATATAGCATGAAGATTGAGTAATCGTTATAACTTGTCCAACATTATAACTTGTTAACAGACTCCAATGCTAACATCTAGGGCATTTATATTCTCATATACTTTTTTTTTATAATTAATGTAATATTACATGTCAAAATTTTATAATTATAGGTATAATATTAAAATATTGTGTTAAGCTACCGAACATAATAGCGTAAACATTTAAAAATAAAAATTATAATACAATAATAATAAGGTACACAGTGACAGTCAATATAAGCCTGGGCCAGTGGTAGGACTCATCAGATAATGTAAGTATTAATTAGACTTAGTCTGATGAATAAGATTCTAATTAGAATCAAACCTTTTGTAAGCAAAATCTAACAATCAACATTTTTTTCTTGAATATTTATAAGCTAAATAGGAACGAAGTCCCGGGCGGAAAGCTAGTTATCGAATAAAAAATAGGTTATTTACTCTATACTCTAAAAGGTTCATTCTAAGTACAGTGAAAATAATAGATTCCCAACTTACGAACAACTTTTTTTATTATTTGATCCGTAGAAATAAATGCATCTCAATTAAAAGTAAGTATTGTTATATTAATCACGTTTTGCAGTATTAGTATAGTAGGACCAGCAGTCGAAGAGTAAATGTATGTGGCGCAGTTCTGTAAATGTCGATTGCACTGTGTCTTTTTTTTTTTTTTTTTAAACTCCTTTTCATTTCCTGCAATCTGTCTCAATGTGACATTTAGCTGGAGGTTATGAATGTGTGCTGGTTTGCATGGTACTAGTCCATTGACTAGTCCATCCTTCTGCTAGTTTTCTTGCTTAGGTTAGGAGGTCCTGTGGTGCAGCTCTCTTCAGCCTCCTGAAGGTGCCTCGGGCTTTCGCTTTCATCAACGCTGATGCTAAAACATTTGGATGATTTTTAACTCTTATGCAGTATGTTTTGAGTTTATTTAAGATTTCCTCTTTGACTGTTGGTATGGATAGGTCTCGGTGCAATTGATTGTTTGTAATGTACCATGGAGCATCTACTATCAGACGTAACATTTTTGATTGGAACCTTTGCAATATTTCTAGGTTTGAGTTAGCAGCTGTACCCCACAGTTGCAGGCCATAGGTCCAGATTGGTTTTAGGATGCACTTATATAGCAAGAGTTTGTTTTCAATGGAGAGCTTCGACTTTTTATTAATTAGCCAGTACATCTTACGCAATTGTTGACTTAGAGCCTTCCTTTTCGTAAAAATGTGTTTTCGCCAAGTTAGGCGTCGGTCAAGATATATTCCCAGGTACCTGACAAATTCATTTTGAGGTATGGTAATTCCGTTTAATTTTACAGCTGGACAGGTTTCTCTTCTTAGAGTGAAAGTGACGTGAACTGATTTTGTTTCATTAGCTTTTATACGCCATCTTTTTAGCCACTCCGATATTTTGTCAAGGCTATTTTGTAGGAGGACAGATGCCGTCACAGGGTTCTCATGAATTGCTAGAATCG
Source organism: Aproaerema taeniolella (assembly GCA_949987775.1). NCBI lineage: Eukaryota > Metazoa > Arthropoda > Insecta > Lepidoptera > Gelechiidae > Aproaerema > Aproaerema taeniolella. The sequence continues at coordinate 13,979,284 of OX465265.1, read as the reverse complement.
CGGTGTCATCAGCGAATGTTCCCACAAGAACATTATTGTCTACAGGTAAGTCCGATGTGAATATAAGGTAAAGGATGGGGCCCATTACACTACCTTGAGGCACGCCCGCTGTGATTTCTCTGAGTGTAGTCAATTCGTCACCTTGTTTGACTAGGAAATGTCGTTGACTTAGGTAGGAGCTGATAAAGTGGTAATAGTTGATTGGAAGGGCTGTCCGAACTTTAAATAATAAGCCTTCGTGCCAAACTCGATCAAAAGCCTGGGATATGTCCAGGAAAGCCGCTGAGCAATATTGTTTTTTCTCATATGCATTGTTGATTGATTCCACGAGACGATGAACTTGTTCTATCGTGCCATGAGCTGCCCGAAATCCGAACTGGTGATCAGGTATCAGCTTTGTCTCTGCGACTGCAGGCAGCAGTCGCCGCAGAAAGAGGACTTCCATGACTTTTGATGTGATTGGGAGCAGACTGATTGGTCGGTAAGAAGTCACCTTATCTGGACTTTTTCCCGGCTTTGGGACTAGAATTATTTGTGCCACCTTCCATTGCGGCGGGACAAATCCTCTGAAGAGTGATGCATTGAATAGCTGAGTGAGGTAGATAATGCCAGTTTGCGGTAGTTCTCTTAAAGTTTTTGCAGTAATTAAGTCATATCCAGGCGCTTTTTTCAGGTTCAGCTTTTTGATCGCTGTAAACACTTCTTTTGTAGTGATTTTTTTAATTGGAGGATCCAGTTGATAGGCGGGACAGGGTTGAGTCACCTCTTTCGACGATTCTGATTTGTCATCTGGATTTGGAGTGAAAACCTTTTGTAAGTGTTCAGCAAATAATTCTGCCTTTTCAGCACTACTCTTCGCCCATGTTCCGTCTTCTCTTTGTAATGGGGATTGGAAAGGGGCTGGTCTTTTAAGCCGGTTTGTTGCTCTCCAAAGGGAATAATCGGTAGCAGCATTTGCATCTAGATTTCTTAGGTAGTTTTGCAGTCCAAGGTTACTGAATTCTCTTAGCGCTGATTTGACTTTTGCCGTGAGTCTGTTTAACTTTGTTTTATCTGGTGGGTATCTTGTTAGTTGCCAATTCCTCCTAGCCAGCCTTTTTTCTTGAATTAGATTATGAATTGTTTTTGGATATGTATATTCCTCGAGCTGATGGGTACGTTCTTCTGGGGTTGCTTCCCAAGCAGCCTGCTGGATGCAATAGTTAAATACTTCAACAGCTTTGGTGATATCATGGTCCGTTTTTAGGGCTATTTTAGTTTCCAAGTTTTGTTCTATTTGGGCCCTAAAGTAATCCCAGTCGGTATTTTTATTATGTAGTTTAGGTGGCCTCTCCGTTTTCATGACCTCACTTGAGAACTCGGCAAGGACAGGTGAGTGGTCAGATGATAAGTCAAAGCATGAACGGCAGCTAATTCTTTTTTCTGGAATTCCTTTTATGACAATAAAGTCAACCAAGTCTGGCTTTCTATTTGGGTCACTAGGCCAGTATGTCGGTTCTCGGGTTGAGATCACTTTCAGATTCATTAATTGTGCAGATTTTAGTAGTTCACGTCCCTTGGGCGTGATGACTCGTGAGCCCCAGTCCGTGTGCTTCGAGTTATAATCCCCTCCAGCTATGAATCTGTGCCCTAGGGTTTTGAAGAAGGTTAAGTAGTCATTGCTTTTAAGATTATGCTTCGGGGGCATATATATTGCTGACACAACAATTGGTCCATCTGTATTTTCTATTACAATATTGGTGGCTTGGATACCATCACAGCTATACGGGCTCATAACATAATGTTTGATGTTTTGTCGGATGATGATAGCTGAACCTGCATGAGCTTTGCCGTCAGGGTGGTTTGTGCAGTATGTACAGTATTTTGGCATTTTGAAGCTGCTTTTTTCAGTAAAGTGAGTTTCGGATACTAACATGATATCGATGTTTTGACTTGTTAAAAAGTGTTTTGCTTCGAGAGCATGATTTGGCAGGCCATTGGCATTCCATAGTGCAATTTTCAATAGCCAGAATTTTGATGAAGAGCAGACATGAGGTTCATCATTAGGTTTGTTAAGCAGTTTATTTGTTCCATCATTTGTTTAAACATACACATTAGTTGGTTGAACTCATAGTTGATCGGGCGTTCTGAGGTAGGTTGAGGTTGATTATACTGATTAGTTGATTTCTTCTCTTGATTTTGTCTGTCTCGTATAGCATCTGCGTATGAATATGTTTTTTTGGATTGAGGTTTTTCTTCGTATATGTTTGATTTTGGTTGGGTTGGTTTTTCTGCAGCTAGTGTGATTGGGTTTGTCTTTTTCCGTAGAGGTGGGAACTTTTGATTCTGAAGTTGCTTGTAGATAGAGCATCCTTTATAATTTGCTGGGTGATTACCTTCACATAAGACACATTTCACATCTTTTGATCTCTCTTTACGTGGGCACTCTGATGATAAATGATTTTGGGCGCATTTTATGCAACGTGGTTTACGGTGGCAGTAAGTTTTAGTATGGCCATATGCCATGCAGTTCCCACACTGTGGTATAGTGCGTTTTGCTTTTGGTGGTTCAAATTTAACTCGACAGTTTAACAGTGTAGTTACGTTATAAATTTCTTTATTATTATTGTCTGGCTTTAGTTCTACGACGAACATTTCTAGTGGCTTTTTTGTGGAGTTTTGTTTTATGTTCCAGATGTTTGTAGCATAGTGGCCGAGTTCTTCTAGAGCTTCTTGAATGTCCGCAACATCAGTTGAGGGATGGATGTGCTTTAGGACTACCTTAAAGCTTCTTTCTTCTTTAGGTTTGTAAGTGTAATACTCTGTTCCCTTTTTGTCTAATTCTTTAACCAGAATTTTGTAAGTATCAGGGTCTTTGGATTGGATTTTTATTTGGTTATCCCGAAGGATTTTTAGTTCATACTTTCCTTCTGCGAATTCCTTTAATAAGGTGGTGAGTGGTCTGATGTTAGTCACTTTATCAATAAATATTGGCGGAGGTTTCGACGGCCTTCCTTCCGACTCTGGTGGATCGATGCGATTATTTGATTCCTCATTTTCGAGTATTGCAAATGAGTTTGAGGTGCTGATCGGTTGGTTTAGCCAGTAATGGCTTGAAGTTGTTTGCTTTGATTTTCCATCTGCTTCTGGGCTGCTAAGGGTTCTCTTTTTTTTGCGAACTTTGTTGTAAAGGCACTTCATTGTTCGGTTGGTGTACTGAATCTTGGTTTATTTGTGGTTCTGTTTCATTTTGGGTCACATTGCGTGATTTGAGAAACAATCCTTGATGAAATATTTGTTGGGTTAGAACTGGAGGGTTTTTTGACGGCTGTGGTAGCGGCATGTTGTTGCTGACGAGCGGTTAACAAACGCGAGCCACGGCAGTTTTTTTGCCGAGGCGGCGGTTTTTCGGCCGCGCGGCGGCTACACTGCCGCTCGTGTACAACTCTATATGGTAGTTTTATTAAGAATCAACACTGGCAACACTGCGTTAACACGAATGTATTTTACACCGATTTTGTAGTTGAAACAACAATATCCCCGTGATTGACTACATTTTCACTTGTGCACTAAACACTGGTGAATAGAAATATAACACTTTCACGTCGATTTGTGGCGAGATTACAGACTTTTTTCGTCGAAAACCGGGAGACACTTTGACAATGGTCTAGACTTTTTTTTTTTTTTTTTTTTTTTTTTTTTGGAAGGAATTTGGTGTGGAGATAGCTGACACCCTGGATTAACACATAAGCTACAGTGTTTGACATAATTTTCCCAAATTCCCACGGGAACGAAGTCTCGGGCGGAGAGCTAGTAATCTACACTAATAATAGTTTGCATTGAATAGGCTCCGAAATTACTGGACCGATTTGAAAAATTATTTCACCATTATGCTGAGTTTAACACACAGATTTTCTTTGTTTTTAATTATTAATTATTGTATAAGTTGTTTCGTTATTTTGTATTGGCGTGTACATTAGTTTGTTTTGTATAACTGTGTTTAAATTTAAATAAAGTTTTTATCTATCTATCTAAATAAATAATGAATAAATAAGTTCTCGAGTAGGGTAGGTCCCATGCGGGCAACGCGGCGACAGTGGCTTCATTGGTTGTTTTACGTTACCATCGCTCGCCACGCTTGGACTATTAACTTTTTTTTGCAAGCGACGGGTAATGGAAACATTTTTAAACAAGTCCCTTGACTCTGATAAAAAACAATTGATTACAATAGGGATTACAATATGTTGTCAGTGTTTGATTTTATGAATTATTGTATGTGAAACAAAAAATAATGATAGAAATATATTAATATTAAACAGCATTAAAAATGGTTTATAAATGAAGAAGTTATTGGCATTTATTTTAACGTAAGGACTAGCTATCTCATTTTGTGGGGAGAGCTGGCTATCTCGTTTTTACCTACGCAAACAAATGGCGGTGACGTCACGTGCCAGTAAGTGCATCTCTTTTTCGTTGTTTGACAGTTTCCCCCTCTATTGAAATTTTATAGCTTGTAACTTTTTTATTTCTCAATAGTTTTCAAAAATTATTTCGATTTTGGGTTTTGAATTCAGTTCTTTTTTAAGATTTTTTTTTTCATCTCCATTTGTCTTGCAATCTGTCCGGGGACATTTAGCTAGATGTTACGAATGTGACAGTAGGCTTGCAAGGTAAGTGTCCAGTAACACCTCCAATTAATATCTCCAGCTTCATAGGAGATCCTTTGGTGCTTTTCTTTTAAGTCTTTTGAATGTGTTTCTTTCACTCATAAGCTTCGCAGCTAGCTGGTTCTTGTGCTTATAAACTCTCTTGCTATAGGCCTCTAGACAAGTTTTGATCTCCTGTTTTACTGTTTGAATGTTCAGGTCATGGTGTAGCCGATCGTTTGTTATATACCAAGGAGCATCGGTGATTATACGCAACATTTAGGACTGGAATCTTTGAAGGATTTCCAGGTTAGAATTGGCCGCGGTGCCCCACAGCTGCACACCGTATGTCCATATTGGCTTCAGTATGCACTTGTAAAGAAGCAATTTACTCTGTAAGGAGACTTTTGACTGCCGATTCAGTAACCAGTACATTGTTCTTAATTGTTGGCTAAGAGCTTTTCGTTTGGTAAAGATGTGCTTTTGCCAAGTAAGACGGCGATCTAGGTATATGCCAAGATAGCGGACATTGTCGTCTTGTGGGATTTGAATTCCATTTAGTGTTTTTTAAGTTAAGCAATTTTTGTTTTTTTGTTTTTATGTTTGAGATTATTTTTTAAAATTATTTATGACAGATACTTATGGAAATGTCAGCTACCATTTAAAAAAAATTGAATATCCCTCGTCATTATGGAATATGGTTTAACTTAAAAGTTAAAATTGGTACTTCAGCAAAATCTTTTCAAAACTTCAAGTTGGTAAAAAAATAATTGAGATGGACCTGCAGGTTTCAAACAGCTTTTAAAAAATTTGGAAGATATTCAGCTTTACGAAACATACAAAAAAAATAGCACTCAATACGCCTTTTTTACGAGTAATTCCTGTTTAAAGTTAAACAGGGCCATCTTAGGCGGTTTCCTAGTAGTAATTACATAGAACATATTGTTTTTGAAAATACCACAGACATGCCCAAAAAGTTGTAAAAACGCTTGTAAATGAACCTGAGACAGGTTTTAACGATTACTTAATCTTCACGCTATATCCTTTGTGGGATTAGGAACAATCGATGACTGGAAGAGATAGCAAAAGTTGTGCTCCCCACCCTACAAGGGATATAGCATGAAGATTGAGTAATCGTTATAACTTGTCCAACATTATAACTTGTTAACAGACTCCAATGCTAACATCTAGGGCATTTATATTCTCATATACTTTTTTTTTATAATTAATGTAATATTACATGTCAAAATTTTATAATTATAGGTATAATATTAAAATATTGTGTTAAGCTACCGAACATAATAGCGTAAACATTTAAAAATAAAAATTATAATACAATAATAATAAGGTACACAGTGACAGTCAATATAAGCCTGGGCCAGTGGTAGGACTCATCAGATAATGTAAGTATTAATTAGACTTAGTCTGATGAATAAGATTCTAATTAGAATCAAACCTTTTGTAAGCAAAATCTAACAATCAACATTTTTTTCTTGAATATTTATAAGCTAAATAGGAACGAAGTCCCGGGCGGAAAGCTAGTTATCGAATAAAAAATAGGTTATTTACTCTATACTCTAAAAGGTTCATTCTAAGTACAGTGAAAATAATAGATTCCCAACTTACGAACAACTTTTTTTATTATTTGATCCGTAGAAATAAATGCATCTCAATTAAAAGTAAGTATTGTTATATTAATCACGTTTTGCAGTATTAGTATAGTAGGACCAGCAGTCGAAGAGTAAATGTATGTGGCGCAGTTCTGTAAATGTCGATTGCACTGTGTCTAATTGCCAATTGGCTTAGCGACGGCGTAATATACGATAACAATACCGTAATCTGAAGATATTTTTACGAAATATTCTTGTGTGCATAGGCATCAGAAAGTATCTTAAGTCGCAACTTAGACATTGTACTAGATCTATACGAGTTAAATCGGCGCAAAAATAGCGCGAAACAAGGTTATTAAGTAATTTATATAATTTTTTAACACAACATAACCTCAAAAGAACTGTCAAATTGGTACCAAATGTTTCAAAGAAAAATATTATTAAAACTCACCTCGAGCTCCTGTTTGGTGCATTTCTCCTCTAATTCCTTTGAAGGCACGTCTGTCCGCAAAGAACTATCGCTGGAATCCTGCGCATTTCCCTCAGACAACACCTCAGATGCGAAATTCGTAATCTGCCCTTTCAAACTATTTAAACTCTGGTTCAAATTAAGCCAGGACATGGTGAATGTTAAAAATCAACGCCACATATCACTTCTAAAGTTTTTGAGAACAAATGTTTTTGGGAAAAGGAGGCAAACAATTAGAAAATTGCATTATTTTGCAACAATGACAGACTTTGCCCAGTTGGCAAAACAAGTCGCTGGCTTTGACATTTATAATGTCTGTTCGTTTCATAGTTTTAAAGTTTCGTGGGGTAATAAAGCATTCTATACACCTGCCTTCATTTTTAAAATCAAATCATGAAATTGCTTTTGAAGGTTTCCCATCAAAATCCTTAATAAAATACACTAACAAAACAATACAGGGTTCGCATACTTGCTTTTTGAAAGCAGTAGCGACTTAACTGAAATTGATTGAATTAAGTGATACGATACGAAACGAAACAGTGAGCTCAAAGCGTAGTTAGTAAGTGTTTCAGTTAATATCACAGACTAGGTAGATGATACTGACGTATGTTAATATCTTAACGGAAAACATAACATACTGGTATGCACATAGGCACATAAGATTTACTAAAATTGGACGGAACCCTCTCGTTAGGTGATTTCGATTCGCTTACGGATGGATTTTATTTCTAGTTACGTTCCGTTTCGCGTGTTATCCTCTTCACGAACTTTTCTTCTCCTTACTTCTCGCGTAGACAGAGAAACGAGTTCTCGTCTCGCGCCATGTTTGTGTTGCCAACTTAGCTCTTTTAGAGCTAAATTCAGCTCTTTTTACATTGTGTAAGCTCCAAAAAAACTTGTTTACTTAGCTCTTTTATATTAGAATTATAGCTCTTTTTTTGTAATACCAAGAAAACTTTGTTTTGCACTAAGAAAGATAAACCTACATGAACTGTATCCGAATATCTTAAGCAAACTAATCTGTCTATGGTTTTGTTCGTGAATAATGGGGAATTCCCTTGGAGAATTCCCTGTCAATCTAAATCTAATATTATTTTGGAGCGTTTGCGTTTCTTGTTGGAGTTGTTGGTTGTTTTTATTTGTGTAGCAGTGTATCTAGTTTGAATCACATAAGTAATTTGAAAAATGTCTTCAAGTTAGCCATATAGTCAAAAATTTCGCGAAGAATGTCTCTCTAAGCCGGCTTTTCAAGGTTGGTTGAAAGAAGTAGGTAAGCACCGACAAAACCAAAGCGTATTGCAGCTATTGTCGATGTGAATTAAATGTGAAAAAAAATGATTTACTGAATCACATTACAAGAAAAAAACACGTTAAAGCAACAGAGCCATTTTCGAAAAAACAATTAAAATTGACCTTTGTACCCAAACCAAAATATGATGCCACACAAAGCTCAAATGGGAAGTATGAGTAGCTATGAATAATTATCATTATTCATAGCTGCTCATAGTGCCCATACTTCTATATTACTTACCCGTAGATCACCTCTCGGAGTATTGTGCAAAAAAGAATTTAAAAGTGAAATTAAACTCCACCGAACAAAGTGCACGGCAATTAGGTATAAAGAATGTGCTAGCGCCACACTTTAATTCCGTTTTAAAAAATGATAATTATTGGAGATGGACCGTACAGCTTATTGCGTGACGAAAGCACAGACATAAGTGTAACAAAGTTACTAGGAATAGTTACTAGATGATGAAAATTAACAATAGGTAACGGTTTTCCTTTTTTTAAATAATTTAGGCTAAAAGTGTGATATTACTAAAATTTTGATATCATAATCTGTTTTTATTTAGCTCCTTTTCACTAAAATAATTAGCTCTTTTTCAGCTCTTTTTTCATAACCTACTAGCTCTTTATGCAAACACGGTGTTGGCAACACTCGTTACATTTCATTTCATCGTTTGGGTTTGGGCAGATCCTATTTTCACTGACCTCCCACGGTCCGCTTTTTTCACACAAAAAGCGTTCAGTCATTAAAAAAGAAAGAAACAAAAGAAAAGTTCATACAAAATAAGATGTTTTGTTGCATTCTAGAATAATACATAGCGCCAAATATTTGCAAATAACTGAGTTGTCAGATGCGTTTTTTTGGTTTTTGGTTGTAAAACGGAACAAAAACAAATAACAGCGTCTTTGTCTTTGTCATGAATGATTATAGAAATCTTTAAAATTGGCCGCAATCTTGTTTGTTTTGGCTATTTCTACTAATACCTACTGCTGAGTCTACTAATACCTACTGCTGATTAAGCGGGGCGGCAATTTGAAAAATATAGATATGCTTAGAGGATGCCACAATAAGGCCACAATGAATACTTTAAGATGTGGTAGCCAGCTGGATTTGACCCCTATCGTATTCAAATTACAACATCAATGATGTTTATTCCGTTCGAATGTCTTTTTAGGAATCCAATTGGGAGGGGTATAAGAAAGTGACTACACATCATCTGCTTTCTAATGACACCCGCCCTAATCATCAAAATTGGTTCAGTAGATCGGTTCAGTAGTTTAGTCAGAAGTGATTTTTTACATTTTAAAGGTATTTATAGTACTGACTACTTACTGACCTGATTGCTAAAGAAAATGATTTGGTTGGAGAACTAAGAGCATCGGAGAGCATCTTCTACCCTTAATGCATACATCCATAAGCTCACACCTTTAATCCCTATCGGGGTAGGCAGAGCATCAGACGTTTTAGAACCACTTGATGCCACGTTTGACATACAATTTTGAGGGTTATTAGATGAACCATGATGTATAAAGGAGAGAGGTTGTCAGCCTTTCGCCTGAAATACAACAAAACCCTTACGTCCTTTTTACTGGCTTTTATAGTATGCCTGGGAAGAGTTGGCAGCTGATACTTTCTAAGTTTTTCTTGCACTCCTAGTTCGGCGTGGAAGGATATCTTCATCTACCCTTCATCTTAAGTCAATTAATAAAAGTAAACTTTAGTTTTATCAATAATTTAATACATAAGTAAGTATATGTATTTAAAATTAACCCCTATTTCTTCTAGTCACTCTATAAATTGAGAACGGCTTGACCGATTTTGATGGTTATATTTTTATTGTGTTCCTTATTGTCACGACCAGACTTATATTTGAAAAAAATCCACCGGGACAATTCCCACGGGAACGAAGTCGCGGACGGACAGCTAGTTTAATATCAATCCAAAGTATTAATATCAAAATATACAATTTAAAAAGGCACAGAGCAGTGCGTTTTAGGGCAGCCTTTCTACATGGGTTGGCAGAATATTTTCTACTGCCCAAGATTTCTTAGGAAAAAGTTGCTTCCTGGCATTATTCACATATTTACATTCAAAGAACAAATCGCTTCAAGACTGGTATTGATTCAGAGCTGATATCGTAAGGCATGGACTGGAGCTTTTCAAAAGTTTTATTACCTAACTTCTAGAAAAGTTTTCTAGGTATCCAAAGCAGTCTTCTTGCCTCTGCCGGCGAAGCTAGACACAGTAAAAGGCATGGAAAATGGGCATATTCATGCATTGTGTTGGGTTAACCCTTTATAAATGGGTATATGCCTAAACCTAAAAATTTACCCAACATCAAAGGCAATCTAATTCTTCGGGAGTATTTTGGTTGAAAAAATGCAAAGCGTTGTATGGGTGCCAGAGTCCGATTTGCACTTGGCTTTTTTTAGATATTTTAATATTTTTTGTTATATGTAGCGGTAACAGAAATAAATCATTTGTGAAAATTTCAATTGAAATGAAATGAAAATAAAATGAAATGAAATATTTATTTATAACAATTGTTACATGTCAGTTTATGCAGTCTGACATGTAACAATTGTCTAGCTATAACGGTTCATGAGATACAGCCTGGTGATAGAAGGACGGACGGACATACCTTTTATATATCCTTTGAGTACGGAACCCTAAAAAGTGGCTTTGTAATGTATTACTCCTTTGCCAGTATTAAATTAAAAAAAGAGTGGCTGTATAGTCATGTTATTCTTTGCCAATACTAAATTTAAAAAATAAAGGTTAGTAGAAATAGCCTCGTCGTTGGGTTTGCATTACGATTACGTTTGACGGCCATTTTTGAGTTTTTTTTGACAACAATGAAATGGTAAATGGTTGTCATATCACAATCACATCGATCACGATCCTAACAGACTGTAAATCGAAGGTTTGCTGTGTTGTCTTTCCATAAATATTACCAATAAACTTTACTTAATTAATTATCTACTGTGCATTGAAAAAACTTGTGTTTGTTATATTCTAACCTCAAAAAACCATGGAACTTTCGCTGCAAAAATTGAAAACTTACTCGAATCCCCGTAAAATAGCTACAGCAACGCCCAACGAACACAATACGACGTCTGAAATACCTCAAAAACCTAAGCCCTTAGTGATTAAGGCGAAGAGAGGGCCGTTAACCACGAAAAAAGGTATAGAGTTTCTTCTGAATGGAAAACTCAAGAACTTGGTTTGTCGGTTCTGCCTTAATGTTACTGTTGCGTTGACTGAGTTAGATCAATGTATGCAGATAGCTGGAAGAGGAGCTCTCTATTCAGTCGCCATACGAGATATCTTGGCCACTGTACATCCTTTCAAAGTAAGTACTCAATAGCTATATTACAGATATAATGATAGCTATATAGTACACTACATTGAGATTTGGTATTCCACTCATCTCAATTTATTTTTGATCAAAATTGATTTGACTAACATCCGACAGGCCCTATCCTAGGTCGGTCGGTCATGTTAGGGGCGGTATTGTGACCCTCAGATCGTGATCTCAAATATTTGATGAACCTGTCAATTTCTTTGATCAAAACATATTTGATTTCAGAAAATTGGTTGAGTGATGGATTAAAAAGGCAACAATCCTCAGTTGCCTTTTTAATCTATCTATCATCAAATTAATTTAGTGGTCTTTCAGATTGGTATATATATTATGTTGTGTAAGTAAATTGTCATCTGTGTTCCTGTTCCTTATGTGATGTCTGTTGTAGCGAAAGAAAGCATGTTCTATGTTAAATGTAGACATATTTCAGTTTCATTTTAGCAAGTTAAGATAATTCAAGTATCAATCTTTATTTCAGGTGGCAGACGACCCTAATTTACCGGATAAAATATGTGAAAGATGCATAGACAAGGCTCTTCAGTCCTATTTATTTGCTCAACAGTGTGAACAGTCAGATCGGGCATTGAAGAACTATTTCAATGACATGTATGATAAATTAGAAAAGCTAGACCCTTTAGAAAGGACAAAGAAACGTGGCAGACAGAAACGAAATCCTAACCATAATGTCCTACACGCAGAACATAGACATGTCATCGAGTATGCTGAACCAATAATAAATTTAATCAATTCTGGTTCAGAGTCTTTGACAAAAGAGACTCAAATGGGTGAACTTGAATGCAAAAAGTGTTGGCAGGTGTTACCTAATGTAGAATCACTGGCAAATCATGAGAATCTACATCCTAAATCTATGTGGTATAGCTGTCGCATCTGCGCAAAGTCATTTGCAAAACGTTACCAAATGAACCGACACTTACGTCAGCATGACAAAGATAAAAACCTTGATTTGGAAAATGAAACTGATTTTTTATGCAAAGATTGCGGTCAGACTAATCAAAATTACCCCGAGCACCTACAGCACATTGAAAAACACAAGTTCAAAATGGTTTTAGATCATCTAATCAGCAGGCAAATGGATAAACTATGTTCTGTGTGTCTAGATCGAAATGGAAAGATGGTTGAAATGGATAACCGGATTTGTTTACACGGAGGTTACCCTGAACTTACTGGGGATAGAACGATGTACAATATTTTGAGCTCTACCGTACCAGAGGTTTGTAAATTTCTTTATCACTTTGCTTTGCGAATTTTCTTTTAAACATTTATTTTCTACCATGTAATTTTTTAATGCTGGACTGGGAGTGAAAGAAAAACTTGCCTGCTTCCTTTCCTACTCTTCCCAGGTATACAGTAAAAGTCTGTAAGAGGGATACGAGGGTTTTGCTGTATGATGGGCGAAAGGCTGACCACCTCTCACCATTATGCAACTTGTTCCATCTGATAACCTTCACTATTTGTGTCAAACATGGCATCTAGTGGTTCTAGAACCACTGATGTTCTGCCTACCCCGTTAGGGATTATAGGCGTGAGTGTGTGTATGTATTTATTTCTTTAAACAGTAGTAATTTGTGTGCTCAATGTAAATAGTTTTTTATTTGCCAAATTGAAGCTTCTGGTGTTTAGCTCAGGTTTTTTTAAATATTTATATTGTTCAAAATTCTTAAGTCTACCCTGTGCTCTGGTATGAATGTTAAATGTGCTCAGCTAAATGTTTCATGTATACATTATTATGATTATTACAAACCCATTCAATGGATAACTAATTTTCTAGCCTAATTACAAATACCAAGAGCTCATGGTAGCTAATAGACCAAAAATAATGAAAATCTCCAAGAAAAGTGACACAGCTATCCCAGCCAAAGCAGGAAAACCACCAGGAAGCTTTAAATTACCTTTTCCTTTAATAATATCTTTTGATAAAGAAATATATGAAGAGTCATATTTATTTACATTTGCTGGACCTAACAGGGACTTACTTATTTATGTAGAAGACGAAAGTGATGATGATCTAAAAGATATTGATCAGAAATTGACTGATATTGATATTGAGGAGCTTACTGAGACAGAAATTGAGGTGCCTACTTCAAAAAGTAAGGACCTTAGTGATGTCGAAGATTCAGGCAATCTGATTGTCGATAGCCAGTTGGACAATATGGAAACTAACAACTATACGAGTTTTGAATTTTCTAAGCCAGATTATGATATTGATTTATCAAAAATTGAAAGTAAGCAAGAAGATTGTAAATTTTGTTGGATATTTAAGGAGCCAAAGTGCAAAAACTGTGTTGAAAACAGAAAAGAAGATGTAATTGAAATAGAAATGCAAAGTAGTGAAGCTACTAAAGAATGTAGTTATTGCTGGATGTTCAACAATGTTGACAAATGTGATAATTGTCACAGACCCACAAAAATAATGAAGAACTCTGAAGATACAACTGAAACTAAAGAAGTTGACACATTCGAAGCTGCTATGAAGAAAGCCCGTGACGAAAAAGACCGTTCTTCTAGTCCAGCAACAGTGGCAAAGAAACGTAAACAGTTAAAAGAGCCGATCAAATTCCCAAAGATTAAGAAGTTAAAATGGCAATGCAATGTTTGCTTAACAACTAATAACTATAACAGAGAAACTTGTATTTGCTGCGAATGTGCCAAACTGTGCGAGGGTTACGTGAAAGTAAATTTAAATCCAGAAAAATCGAAATTTACTTTTCCTTGGTTCCAACTTACAGAATCTAAAACCTCTGGAATTTCGGTCGAGCCAAAAGAAACTACCGTGCCAAAGATAGAAAGTGTCATGCCAAAAGATAACGAAAAAGCAGAAATAGTTACTAAAGAAGAAACCATAAAAGACAGTGTTGAAATTCAAATCATAGAGCCAATGGATTCATCATCTTCACCACCGAGGCCTGCAGAAAACACAATTACTACAGCCAATGACTACGCAGAAACAATGGATGTTGTAACCGAACAAGAGTTACCAACGAAAACAGAAGTTTCAGCTACAAAAATACAGTTTCCAACAAGGGTAGGATTGTCTGGAACGGAATACCCCAATCCTTATTCCTTTGCATTTGCATCTGTTCCTTTACAATCCGCTTCACAATTTCAGAATCCTTTTCAGTTTAATATTGGTGCGAGGTTTATCGAAGACCGGGCCAAATATCCAAAAAGGTTTAAGCGGCCAGTGCGCAGAATCGCGACGCTCTCCAACAAGTAATTTTTGGCTTTCTACATATTCTTTTATTTGTAAGCATATTGTAAATGTTGTTTGTACCTTCAGCAGGTTGTCAAGTAGTTGAAAAATGTATTTATATGGTGGGGTGGCTCCAAACTGTAGTGGTTACACCTACGATTTAGGGTCCCAGGTGATTACAACAAGTATAGAAGTAGACTAGGATTACATCTAGACTTTAGGACTTAGTGACCTAAAGTCTTGTTCTACGTTCAAAAAACTAAGTAATTTTAGGAAAAAAATATAAAACAATTAAGACTTTACATAAAACATGGTTATTATTTTGTGATATGTAGTAGGTACATATTCATTATTATCTTACTTGAATTATTATTTTATCATATTATTAAAATCGAATTTATAGCTAAAATTGTTAATCACGTTGAGTACCTATCTGAATTTCAGTTTCATAGACAAATTAATTATTTCATTAAGTTATATCTCCTAATCCTAAATATCTTATGTCTACTTGTTATTGTTACCCATTTGAAACCAAGTATTTCGTATCCATTTTATATCAGATTTATTGGAGTTACACATTTTGTCTCGGGAGTCTAGATCTGTATATCATCCATCATTACATTAGATTTTTCAAAATACACCTTTTATTGACACAAAACGATACCCTATCATCTTTCAAAATAGTGCCAAACAAATCTTAGTTCAATTTAGGTATATCGTTATTTAAAAAAAAAACCTTTTCATCTATCTATGTACTGTATTTACGTCCTGCTTTTTTTATTTTTAACCTATTCCCATTTTTATGTTGCAGATGAGTATCCCACACAATTATACTGGAACAAAAATATGCGAAAAATGTCTCAATCACGCCATTACCACATACATTTTTATAAACAAAACACATTACATTAGAAACCGTCTTGATACTTGTATTACTAAAATGCTCGAAGGTCTGAAAGATGTCCAGACAGATTCCAAAATAGCAATTGAAGTTTCTCAAACTAGCATTATGCCTATACTAGACACCATAGATGAAAGTTTCTTCATGGATCCTGAAGAAGTTGATGAAAGAAAACTCCCAGTTGATGTGTTAGAAGATGAGTTTAGACTGAAATCTGATGAAAGTAGTGATGAATCTGTAAAAGAAGAACCTGTTTCACCCAAAAAGGTTTCTAAAACTGCAGTCAAAAAGCCAATCAATTCTGTAAATACGAAACTAGTCAATGGTTTCACAAAAAATATGGATGTTTGCAGCGAATTCTTAACATTCAAGAAGGAAGAACCTAAACCTAAGAAAACAAAATGCAAATACACATGCCCCATGTGTAGCAAACACTTCATTTCAGACTATTTCCTGCAAAAGCATGTCTTAAAACATGTGAATGTGAAATCAAAATGTAAAATTTGCTGCCAATCTTTCGCATCAAAGTTCGATTTGTGTGAACATGTTAGAATGAGCCATTTATTGCAAATCAAAAGCTTTAGCTCTTGTAGAATTTGTGGCAGGAATTTCAAATCTGATACCAAAAGGCTGCAACACGAAAAATCGCACAAATCGAAACAGTGTGAGCTGTGTACAAAGTTTTTCCGAACACAGAAACATTTTGACAATCATTTGCAACGTCACGCCTATAAACTACGGATGTCGATTCAAAAATCAACTCAGAATTGCAGTTTATGCGAAAAGGAGTGTTCAAGTGACGAGAATTTGTCAACTCATGTGAACAAAGTACATTTACAAATTAAACCTTACAGTTGTGACATGTGCGAGCGACAATTTTATACAGAGTCCAATCTGCGGAATCACAAAAAAATTCACAGTTTACGGTCGAAAGAAAAGTGCGAATTCTGCTCTAAATCTTTTAAATGCCGACGAGATTTGGTTGTACATTTGAGAAAGCATATGGGAACAAAACCATACCATTGTTTCGTTTGTTCAGAGACTTTTTATTCAGAAGCAACAGTCAAAAAACATTTAAAAGTGTGGCATGGAGGCAGTTTTTGTTGCAAACTGTGTAAAAAAGTGTTTGTGAGCAAAAAAGGACTAAAGGATCATGTGAATATGGCTCACAGTTTTTTCTAGCACTTCAGGAAATATAGTTTAAGTAAGTAATTTAGATTAATTTCCTTGTGAGAATGTTTGAAAAGCTGTTGTGGCCTACCTATTCATATTTTTAAAACTCCCATTATAAAGCTCAAACACTAATCTATCTAATATACGGGGTGACTTTAATTTAGTTAGCGGCTGAATATCTCCTCATAAAACTGAATAACTTTCCCCAAGGAACCTATGTGAAATTCTAAAAAATTAAAATAATTTTGACCAAGGTCATAGATGAGGTCCACGATGGAGCGAGTTAAACCAGATAATGCCAATTAAGGCACTGGTACGCCCACGCACCGACGGAACACAGCAAGCTGTTTGGCGTCGGACTTCGGTAGAAGGGTGGTCGCGAACCAGACGGCCCTTCACAAAGCCTACCACACCGCATGAGACCATAGGACGACACCTCGGATTCAGAACAAATTGAGGTGCCTGGGGTGGATTAATAGGAAGCAGGTCTCGTTTGTGTTTCCCTTAGTCGCCTCTTACGACACCCACGGAAAGAAATGGGGTGGTGTTATTCTCAACCGATCACCACATGGCATAAAACCTACCTATGTTCCTTGGGGATAGTTGTTTAGTTTTGTGAGCCGATTCACATGAATTTCTTCAACTAATTGAAAATCACGTAATATTCACGCACATTGGTATTTTCTTACCTTTTGTTAGGAACTTTATTAAACAAACATACAAATAGACGATCAAATGAAATGCTCTTATGGTCAGAGCGAACCCATTGTTACTATAAAAAAGCGTAATAGTATGTATTTATCACGATTTTTTTTATAGTAACAATGAGATTGCAAGTTTAAAAGCACTTGTTAAGAATGAGCGGGATATATTCTACATAATAATTGTCGCCAAACCTTCGGAGTTATGAATTAATTACCTGAATCTATTTTTTTTATAAAATAATCTACTTGAACATTTTTATTTGCATTCTTTATAAGTACAGCAACGCCATCTAGTGATGATTTGAGATAAAATGAATAATAAGATATTTTTCTATAGATTTTAAGAGATTATTGTTGTAATATTATACCTACTTATGATTTATATTGCTCTTTTCGGAATGAAAATCTACACTGGTAGATTACTGTTTATTAATATTTGCTTTGCCTGAAAGAGGAAAAGGCAATAAATAATATTTAATTGTAATAATATTAATAAGCCCTCTTTTACAATGCATGTATGTAAACACTTTTTTTGACATAATCATAAGTATAAAAACAAGAGACAAAGATAACTAAATGTAGAAAGGCGAGCTTATCCCTTCGAGGGATTTCTTCCAGCTAATGCTCAATGTCAAGGGAACTTGTGACACTAGTGACGGCATTTCCACTCTTCAGTGTTGCCAGTTAATTGTCCTTTAAATTGTTGCCATACTGTAACATTCTGGATTAGGAATTCAGAATCCAAAGTAATCCTTTCATCCTTTGGATGGGGTTAAAGAATTTTACCCCAATTCATGATGGCTCCAACAAATTTCTAGAAAAATTAAGTTTCAACTATCGGGAATCAGTTTTTTCATATGCATTCATCAGACACTCATGAAGTAACAGATAATGCAACTTAATAGCTTTTACTTGGGTAGGTAATGAACCGTTTATTATAGAAAGCAATTACCCGTTGATTTGGGGTAAGGTAGGCGATACAACTGATATATATAACTAGGGTGATTTTAGCGAAACTTTAGTGGGCGATCCTCCCCATGTAAAAAAATGCGATTTTTTTTATACTTATGTTTTTTTTTTTGCTCAGTTTCTATGACAGGCCAAAGTTATTTAATGTGTTGTAAAAAGGGCCAAATGGAATTCGTTAAATTGGATTCAAAAAGTAATTTAAAAGTTTATTGTATTCTATATGCTTTCCTGAGAATTGATGTACGAATTATGATTATGAAATGATGTAAATATTTAATGATTAAAGTTAATTGAACGTAAACTTTCATTTTTTATTGATATGTTATATGTTACTTTGTCTAGTAAAAGTGAACACTTTGAGGGTAGACAATATAGCGATTAACATAACATAATACATTAAAAATTTTTGAAGCGCTCGTAGCCCAGTTACGCTCGCTGATCTCAAGCGATTAGTGAGGTTAAGCAACTAACAGAAAGGCAGGGAACCTGATGGGTGACCAAAGTGAAAATTTATCACGAGCGTTTCCGTGTTTCGGAGGGCACGTTATGCTGTCTGTCCTGGCTGTTGTCGATTGACTACAGTCGTTAAAGTCAAGTCAGAGGCTATTGTGCGGTTCGAAAACTCTGACACCAGGGTTAGCCAAGTTTGCTTGCCACACATTTGACTATATCTACACTATAAAAAAAAATCATTTTCACGTTTATAGACTACCCTCAAGTGATCCCCTTTTACACCAGACACTCAGACAGTCACATATCCCTACTATAATATTATAGTAGGACACCGTGACGAAGATGGCTTCGTCAAGGTGCAGAAGAAGCGCAAGCGATCGGGTAACAAGAATCGCTGCGGGACGGCGGCGACGGACCCGGAAGTGAGTCTGCGGGCTGAAGCTCCGAGCACGCCTGTGTACTTGTCGCGACTGCACTACAGCACTGAGGTGCAAGACGTCGTCGAGTACAGACGGCAGAAGACAAAAGTTCCCTTAGGTCTCCAGAGAGTGAAACCGTTGGAATCGCATCACCATGCTAGTTTCAAAGCATTTGTGGTGCGGTTCCCGACGTTCATGCTGAAGACCGTCATGAAGGAGAGCTTTTGGCCTGAGGGCGTGGTGTTCCGCCGTTTCCGAGGGAGATTCCCGGTTGCAGTCAGCCCCGGAAAAACACCCGGAAATAGTTTTAGTTAGTTTTTTTTTGTTTAATTATAATTCATATGTATTTTAGTCTGTAAGGTATTTATCTATGGGCCTTAGATGCCTGATAATAAATGATTTTATTATTATAAATGCGAATGTATTGTCCGTCTGTTACGCTTTCACACCTAAACTACTGAACCGACTTACACTCACGCCTATGATCCCTTACGGGGTAGGCAAAATGTCATGTGGTTCTGAAAAACGCTAGTGTTTAACCTTTTCACCGCCAAAGTCTGATATATCAGACAAAATTTTTTTTTTTTTCACTTTAATATCGTTCACCAAGCGTTCGCCATACGCCACATTAAAAAAATAATAATTTTTTGATGTCGTGGCGTGTGGTGGGCGTTTTTGACGAAAACTCTTGGCGCTAAAAGGGTTAAATTCTTTGTTTCTGAAACCACTTGACGTTACATTTGAAATACTGAACCGATTTGGATGAAATTTGGTACAGAGATAGGTAAGCACCTTGGGATAGTACACTAAAGAGCACATCAAGCTTGACAATTTGGACCGGCCCTGCATTGTATGGCGCGCAGTATAAATCGGAGCTTGGCTTAAACTGGTAGTGTAAAGCGTGACCTGCTCTTGACTGTACAATATGCTACATTTTATCCCACAGCTGGGCACGATATAACCTGCAGTTCACGAAAGCGGAAAGCTAGTCAGTTTATAAAAACTAATAATAAATCTAAAATATTTTATCTAATAAATCTAAAAAGAGCCCGACATTATCGCTTATAATTAATTAAACGGCAGAATTAATTATAACTCTTAAACGGCAGCAGCTCTAGCATGATAACGACAAACTCGCGCTCGGCTCACGCTGAAACTTCACCTATGGCGTTGTCAATTTTGACATCGGACCGCGGTGTTGTCGCGGCGCTGTCACTATCGTACTCGGCCTGCTGCACCTATTTTCATCATTATATATAATAAAACTAAGTTAATAAAATATGCGTGCCGATAAAACTTAAAAAGGGGTCCCAGCACGATAAAGGGACTTATATAGTGTGATAGCCCTTTATCCCCCCTCGAACAAGAAAGTTCCCGTTTTAACCTTAAAGGGCGTGTTTTCAAAGATATAAGGGCTTTTCCAACCCTTCAATTCAACTTGGAAAGTAAGTGTAGTGGCGCCATCTGTTGTCGAGTATTTGAACTTCATTCAGAACAACGATTATTTGGGTTGCATTTCGAAAGGCGCTGCGAGCAATTGCAGCATGTGTAGAAATGGCACGAAATTTTAAATTATTTGTTACTATAAGGGTGGGTTGTACCATCTTACTTTAACAATAACAAACGCCAAAATTTCAGTTAAAGTATCGGTTAGGCCAAAAATGAGTTGCACCAGTTGACAATTTGTTAAATAACGTCATAACTTTAACCATAACTGCTCACTTTTCGCTGGTTAGTGTTATAGTTAGTGTTAAGTTATCCGTCAAATTGACAAACGCGTTGAATATAACCTCTAAACATCATGTCCCTGCTCCAAGAAATACTCTTGGAAACCAGTTCTGAAGACGAAACTGATGATCTTGTCAGTGTAAATAGAAAAAGAAAAGTATACTTACCTATACTTCGTTTTTTTTCGTATTAGAAATTATGTAAACAAAGCAGTAGTGGTAGTAAACATTTTCTTACAAACAGAAAAACTATGATAAAATAAAGAGTTGAAATAAAACAGTTGGAAGGCCTAAACTATGCCGCCAATATTATATTTTTGTTTTACTCTACAACAATGGATTTGTCATAACGCCGAGTAGTTCTTTGTTCTGTTAAGTACTCTTACTAGGTTGACTGGAAGAAATCCCCACGTGGGATAAGTCCGCCTTTGTAAACTTCCTATAACTGTAAACGTATTATCATTGTACAATAAAGAATAAATACATACATACATGACTGATAATAATTGCTCTGAATAAGAAACGGAGAGCAAGTTGAAACTATTCTATTAGATAAAGATCTTGCAAAACGAAATAGATTTAATTTAAATATTTAAAAACCCCCTTTCTGAGTAAGGCGGTAAGACGGAGGTTGATGAAATGTCTGGTTTTGTCTCAGTTGGATTATTGTGATACAGTGTATGATCCGTGCCTAAACCAAAAGCTGAAAAACAAATGCTGACAGTGCAAAACTCGTCTATCAGATTTTGTTACAATGTCTCCAAACGATCCCATTACAATCTTCTTAAATACTTACAACATACTAAATACGAAAAATAGAAGGACGTTGTAATTTAATTTTCAAACTAAAGAAACTTGAGATCCCTGCCTAACTAGCTAGAAAACTTAAATAGACTAGCGCAGGCCCAGGTAAAAAGAAGTAAGAACGATTTCCTAAGTTGGTTTTACTGCATTCTCATATATCACTAGATATTCAAAGTTCCCACCATCTTCGGGGTACTAACGGCAGTAATCTGATACTTAAACGGAATCATCGCGATCGGAGTCCGAATCGCCGCTCTCTGGATATACAATATCATCTTTTTTTGCGCTTACTTTTAGCGCCCATCACGCAAACTTAAGTTACAATAAAATAATAATCCAAAACTTTTTACAATAGAGAAAAAATGTTCACCAAAGCTGACATCAATGAAATGAAGTGACATGAGGTATTTAACAATTTATTTCTATGTCTATGAGTGACACTATGTCCATGGTTTTTACGATTATGTTTAGTATTGCCATTTAAATATGTCACCCGCATCGAATTTGGGGTAAATCAGGCTTCATTTGACTTGCAACCCCTTTAACTTTAACAAAGCTAACGAATTCGCTCGTGCAACGCATTTTGCTGTAACTGTTAAAGTCAGTGTTACTGTTAGTGTTAAATTTGACACAAACTTTTACTATGACTGCTTCTGTGGTGCAATCCACCCTAAGACACACTGGATTAACACATAGGCTAAATAATTTTCCCCAAATTCCCACGGGAACGAAGTCCCGGGCGGAATGCTAGTCAAATATAAAGCTAAGAACCATCTCGATTACGTCAGCACAAAACAAAAGGTACAAAAGGTGTTAATGTTATTTTGACAAGTTAACAAAGATTGCTACTGCAGGAGCAATCCTAATCTGTTATTGTATGGACGTTCAACAATAATTCATAACAGTAAACTTTTTTATTAATTAATTAGATCAGCTAGTTTATACACACATCAACGCGATCTAGGGATATTGAACGATTTTTCATACAAAAGAGGTCTGTTTGAGAAGCTATAATAGCATACTTGAGATACATGGAGGGCTATAATTTTCAGACGAGCAAGTGCTAAACCTGAATTTTCAATTCTAATCAATAAATTTTGTTTTACTTTAAATTTGTGAAAACGTGACTGAAACGAAAACGAAAATGCACTTTTTGCCTGCTTTTTGTATGAAAATAGTCGAATTTACGCGAATTTTTTTTTCATTTTCGTCACGTTTTCACAAATTTCAAGTAAAACAAAATTTATTAATTAGAATTTAAATTCAGGTTTAGCACTTGATCGTCTTAAAATTATAGCACGTCATCTATCTGGAGTATGCTTTTGTAGCTTCTCAAACAGACCTCGTTTGTATGAAAAATCTTGCAATATCCCTAGACCGTGTTGATGTGTATATGTTACAGTTAAAACTAGTTAGTAGTTAGAACGCGTTTTTCCTAGTTAGAACTAGTTTTTACTTGGTGCCTTTGTTAAAACTAGAAATAATCAGTTAAAACTAGAATTTACCAATGACATATTTGATTTTCAGATAAAACTAGTTGTCACATCGAGCTATAGTTAAAACTAGCTATAGTTAAAACCCCCCCCGCGGAGATTATATCGGGGCAGAAACTGTAGGTTAGGTTAGGTTAGAACTGCGACCCCCAACGCACGAGCCGAGCGAGCGAAGCCCCCCCGCGGAGATTATATCGGGGCAGAAACTGTAGGTTAGGTTTGTTAGTAGCCTAGCCTAACCAATCCGTTAAGAGTTGGTTAGGTTCTACTGCGACCCCCAACGCATGAGCCGAGCGAGCGAAGCCCCCCTGCGGAGATTATATCGGGGCAGAAACTGTAGGTTAGGTTTGTTAGTAGCCTAGCCTAACCAATCCTTTAAGGGTTGGTTAGGTTAGGTTAGAACTGCGACCCCCAACGCACGAGCCGAGCGAGCGAAGCGAGCGTGCCGCGGCAGCGGCCGGCGAAGTGCCAGAAAAGACTTTGGTTGCGTTAAACGGTAAGCACAACAACTACATAACCCACAACATAACCTCAAGCCAATCAGAATAAGGTATGATGAACTCTAACCTCGGTCGGAACAGTTTTAGCTGACTCGCTTCGGGAAAACGCGTTCTGTCTTGCAGAAACTAGTTTTAACTGATATTTGATTCAGACATTAGTCAATTCTAGTTTTAACAAAGGCACCAAGTAAAAACTAGTTCTAACTAGGAAAAACGCGTTCTAACTACTAACTAGTTTTAACTGTAACATATATATGAATGAACAATTAATCCACCAAAACGTATGGTCGCGACTTTTAAAAATAATAAAAGAAACCTACCGTTGAGGTGGCGAAATTGAGAACTATCCAAATTTCATACATCTAATGACGGGGTCTTTGACTGGTGGCGCCACCGCCAACTACCTAAATTTTCAGTTGCTAAGTAGTTTGCAACTTTACATTCGGTTGGCGATGGCGCTGCTGGTCAACGAGACACACAAATCGTTTAGATTTTTTAAAATATGGTTTCCGTTACATATCTTATTGGATTTTGGTTAGGACACTTATTGTAACTGTAATTAAATCTATTTTCAACAAAAAAAGTTTACTACTTTTGCTGTAAAACAAACGTACTTCTTGAGCGCATTTTTTTTGTAACTTCCGGTCCGCTTTGCAGGTCGATTTTGGCTAAGACACTTATAGTAACTGTAAATAAACCTATTTACAGCAAAAACAAATGTGTTACTATTTTTGCTGTAAAAAAAATACCACTTTTTGAGCGTATTTTTTTTGTAACTTCCGGTCCACTTTGCAGGTGGATTCGTATATACAGGGCTTTAGGTATCTCTCTTTCAAGATACCTAAAGCCCTGTAGGTATATGGTGGTTAATCAGTCCTGAAACTGAACAACTTCCCCAAGTAACATAGGTCAAAATACGAAAAAAAATTTTGATCTCCCATACAAAATGAAGCTACGCTGATGAAGTTTGTATGGGAACTCAACATTTTTTTTTCGTATTTTGACCTATGTTCTTTGGGGAAGTTGTTCAGTTTCATGGACTGATTAACCACCCGAGAGATTGAAAGCGAGATACCTAAAGGCCTGTATAGGTTCTTAGATTTACTCAAAAAGATCATTTACAAAAAAATTTGGCTGCTATGGATTTTCTTCCAAAATTATAGGATTGCTCTTACAGTATGCTACTAAGTAATATAACTAGCGTCTTATTGTTATTTTGTCACTGTATTCATCACTTTGTGATAGTAACATTAGGATGAACTCTATGCTATAAAAGTTTAGGTATGTTACCTACCTGTAGATTTCATTGGTAAGTACCTAATTGTTCCTCCAAATGAAACAATAAAATATATGTTCTTTAGTGATTGTATTTAACATTCTGAATAATCAAATCAATGTATTATTATTTAATGTGTTTTTATAGCCCGTCAAAAGTAGAAAAAATTAGTGTCAGAAAACGAATTAATTTGTGTAGTTCAAAAATTTTTCAGGTTTGTACAGGGGAAGGTACCCTGAACATTGTCTAGTAAAGTCCCATCGATTTTAGGTGCCGCTAGGGGTAGCAGGGAGGAATAAAGGTCCCTTTTTTCAGTTGTTTGCTCATAACTTGTAAACTACCACTCCAGGACTATACTTCCAGGTAAGAATAGGCACCTTAAATCGATGGGACTTTACTAGACAATGTTCAGGGGATCTCCCTCTACACAATCCTGAAACTTTTGGAATTACACAATTTATTTCTTAAATTTTTCTATTTTTGGCGGATTGTTAAGCCTAAGTCCAAAAACAAAACTGACTACAAATAAACATAATAATATACTCATTCTAATCCTACTAATATTATAAATGCGAAAGTTTGTGAGGATGTATGGATGTTTGTTCCTCTTTCACGCTCAAACGGCTGGACCAATTGTGATAAAATTTGTTATGGAGGTAGCTGACATACTGGATTAACACATAGGCTACGTATTTTTTTTCTAATGATGGAGTCCATCAGAATTTTAGGAGATTAAAACTTTAAAGTCAATAACCCTTCTTTTTGCTTTGTAGTTGGGTAAAAAAAGATTGCTTTTAATTTTTACACTGGCAAACATTAAATGCTGTTTTTTTTACTGACTAATCTTTTATTTTGACATTTTTTACATTCTCTTTTCGTTATTTTCATGATATAATTTCATCTTCCTCAACTTGTTGTTCAATCAATTCTGTTTCAATATTTTCAGTGCTATTTATCTTTTTAAGTTCACCATGAGCACTTTTTATGTGTCTTTTCAGGTCACATCTAGTGAATAGTTTTTTGTCACAAAGCTGGCATGGTACGCTTGGCTCAAAATGTCTTCTGATCATATGTTCATGTAGTCTGCTGCCCGATATGAACCTCATATCGCACAAATTACAGGGATAAGGGGTCTCACCTGTGTGCAATCGTCTATGAAGAACCACAGCTTTTTTGCTTATAAATTTATCACCACACATGTCACAGTAATGAGCTGGTCGTTTCTTCTTATGCGTTACCTTATGGTCTTTTAATGTGTAAACGGAATAGAATGATTTACTGCATACAGAACATTGATATGGACGGATCTTCAAGTGATACCGGTTGACATGTGCTTCTAAGCAATTTGGAAAACGGGTTGTGTAGTCACATTCTGAGCAAGATTTAACGTTGTTTGTAGAAGCATGAGTTTTCAAATGCTGCTTCATTAGGACACTGTTAACTTCTTTGTTACAATGCGGACATTGTTCTTTTTCTCCATGCTGTTTTGAATGTTTAATGAAAGACATTTTGTGAGTAAAAGTCTCTCCGCAGAGTTGGCATTTATGGATGCCAGGATTATCACATTCATTTCTCTCTGCATGTTTCGCCATATGCCTCTGAATGGTATTTTTCGTATATTTCTTGAAGCAAATTGGACATTCCTTGTCATATTTAATCCTGTGCTTTCTAATGTGAGATAAGTACTGTTGCTTTACTGAAAATGTTGCGTTACATTCTCTACAAACATGTTTCGATCCTGTGGGGTGCGAAGAAACATGTTCAACAAAATCATTTCTGAAATTGAAGTCCAACGGACACATGGTACAGCGGTAAACAGCGATTTGATTACAATTCAATTCATTTGGATGGTATTTTTCTAAATGTGTGTTTAATAGCCCAACATTAAAGAAACAAGATCCGCAGTATTGGCACTGAGTTTCGTTTGTCAGATGTCTTTTTTCATGTACTTTTAAAGCTTTTTGACTTTCAAAATGATGGCCACATGTGTTGCATTTGAACGATGAGGTTACTTGTGATGAAGGTTCTTTATCGGAGCTCTTTACTTGTGCCTTTAAATCTTCAGGATTAGAACCATTAGAAGTTTCAGAGTGCATTTTCGTGTGATGATATGACAGCAGTGGACGTGATGGGAAATTCTCTCCACACAAATGACACAAAAACGGCAAATTCTTCAAATGTTCTAAGTTAGCATGAGATATTATTTCGTTTTTCACAGTATATTTGAAGTCACAATCTGGACATTTATAGAGAAGTTGGTTCCGTAAACGTTGTTCTCTGTACGAATTCAAATAATATTCATGTTTGCATTCATCACTACACTCTGAGCATTTAAAAGCACATCTATGCTGTTTCAGTTTAAGTTCATTATTGAATGTCTTAAAGCATCGGTTACACTTGACATAGCTATGATTTTGAACGATATGATTGTCTAACGCATTTTTATCCGAAAAAACAATCTGACAAAGATGACAGATTAGATCAACTTTGTGTTCTCTTTCATGTTCGATACTAAATTTACTTAGTAAAATTATTCTACAGATATCACACGTTCTAAGTTCTTCTTGATGGACAGCATTCCTATGTTTTATCAATTCTTTGAATGACTTGACTCTTTTTCCGCATTTAGGACAACGGTAGTAAGTGTCTTTGTGTAAAGCGAAATGCATCTTAAATGAGTCGTAAGTATCAAACTTTTTTCCACAATAAGAGCATTCATATCTATACATGTTTCTATCATATCTGACATCAACATCAAATTCTTCATTGACTTCTGATACGATGATTTGCATTATTTCTTTTGTTTTTGATTTTGTAACCGTTGAGGGTACTTTGAGTTGGTTAATGTTATCAATAGTCAACATAAGTGGTTTATCATCTGACTTTACTGGAAGACTTACATTTTGAGAAATTGCACTGAAATACTTATCAAGATAAAAGTGATTTGTTTTAATTTTCTTCACCAAGAAGTAAGATTGGAGTATCACATCTGTACAGGTTTCACAGATTTTCTTCGATGGCAGGTAATCTTTTAGCTGTAAAAGAGAAATTCCTTATGAAATATATTCATTTGTTAAACATGAGTGGAAAATACAGAAGTTTTAAAGCGGTAGCTTTGCACATACAATAAGCTAAAAACTGTCAGAAAAACTAAATTTCTGAGATTTTAATGCACTGACCCCATTTTGGATTTTTTGTTCTGATCATCTGACTGGTCAGAGGGTCATCTTAGGCTTGCTATCGAAAAGTGACGTTAGATAGAATAGAAAATCTTTTTGGCAGCAATGGTCATCCTTTATATGCGACCAATGGCATAATTTCCAGATAAAAAGTTGCTGTTGCCAGGGTTATGGAGTTCAGACTGCAGTATCGGTGTCATAAGAATTACTTAAGTAAGCAAAGAATATCAGATGATGAGATGAACTTACGGAATTCCCAAAAACAAAATCAATGATATCCTGTAACCTTCTTTCCGTTTCCATGTTTTTTATATAAAAGATAGCATCTAGATAATATATTTCATCGTGTTCTTCTAAGCAAATTCCACAGGATTCATTGTTTATTAGCAGTTTCTGAATGTTTTCTTTCCATGTTTTTGTCGTCGCTGGTTTTGTATCAAAATTATCCATTTTTATCAATGTTGGAGTTTAATTATTCTGATATTTGGGGCGTCTGTTAGAATATGTGATGCACTGGTATTATTTCAGGTGATCTTCACTTCAATTCTTAATAGCAATCGGTTGTAAATTATAAGCTTGAAAAATAATTACCTCAATCAAACAACCAAAAACAACATTAGATTACGTTATTTTTTTTTTTTGTTAAATTTATCCCTTTCGGGAAAGGCAAAGGAAACTATGTCCATACAGCCATGTCTTCAGTGAAAAATCTTCTTTCTTCAACTTAACCTAAGCCCTAAGCTCCTCATGTTCTGCGTAAAACCGGATAGCGTCTGTTTTACGAAAACTGGCGGCGAGAAGCACAACCGCGAGGATCTTTGTCGGTACCAAACGGAGCAGAAACACTGTTATCACTTGAATTTTTCATCACTACACGAATTTTAGTCAATTTACTGCATAATACACTATCACTATAACTTTTTCACGCCGAAAACGAAAATTTAATTGACAAAGCAACCGCTCACGCCGAGTTCCCGCCAAAGACCGATTACGTTATTCAATAACGGTTATTGACATATCCTTTGACAGTACCACTCACAAACTATATTGAGTCAACTCATAAAATGAGTCATATGTCTGTTTCATTCATTATCAAATTTTAGAAAGAGATAGACTCGATGTTGCCAATCAAAAAAAATTTGCACGTTTATTCTGACACTGCCATCTAGGATAATTATTTTAAACTATTTCTATTGAAGTAGTACTGCTAATCCCCACTAGAAAACGCTACATGTCGCATTTTTGAGGCAATTCAAAAATCCTACAGCTTCACTGTTATGTTTTTCATGTTGAAATAAAAGTAATTACATTAAAATGTAATGTTTATTCATAAAAAAAGGTACAAAAGGACATTACCATACAATTAATCCATAAAGGCAAGTCATAAAAATAAATAAAAATTCAGGCAGTGATAATGAGTATTAAGATTACGAAATATGTTAGTCTAGAAAATAGCTTACCTACAATAAATTGTCATGAATAAAAAAGATAATAGAATCACATTTTTAACGCCTCTTTTGCAATTTGTTTTCTTAATACTAATATTTTAACATTTAGTTTTAGTATCTATTTGTTATATTCAAACAGTATGACAATTTTAAAACATAAATTCTCGTAAATTCGTTGTAGTTTGTCTTATTAAATTAATGGTAACTAAATTCGGTAACTATAATACAATTTTCAGACCAAATACAAAACCTAGAAATAAATTCACAAAATAGATTGTATGGTTAGTTATGTAGCTTTAAAATTAAGTATATATGTACGTATTTACTTATTTACATGTGACGCGTGTAATTTTTTTACTAAAAAATAACAAGAAAAATCAAAAATCGTTTGTAAAAAGTGGAATTATTTCCATTGTTTTGTCTCTTTCTATTAATAAAAAATATGCCTTTTAGAGAGCACTCTAGATACAGAAGATAAAGTCTTAAAAAATATTTGAAAATTGGAGAATTCTAGCTCAAATCTTAGCTGTAATCAAGTAAATAACTAACAAATATTTGTACTTCAATTTTTACTATTTATTTTATACATAATGGCAACAATGTACTGTATGCACTGCAAAAAATCTTAAACAAAATCATAAACAGGATATTAAGTAGTACAGATCAATTTTTATAATATTTTTTGTAGGTACTAGTATGAATGATTTTACATACATATCACACTGTCCGTCAGTCCGTCTTAGATTACGAAGAGAGTACTAGTACTGATAACCATCATAATTTATTCTGAAACCACACAATAAATAACCTAGCAGGTTTTAGAACATTGCGTTACTGGTAACCACCTTATAATTTAGTTAAAATACTAATAACCGCCTTTTTAATAGGTTTATGTTAGCACTGTGATGGTAACCACTTTAATAATTAGTAACAGGGCTGGTAACCATATTTATTATTATTGGTAACCACTTTTTATTTAGTAGGTTCTTATCCCTGCCGACACTGGTAAACTATCTTCTCGAATTGACGGTACTAATGAGTGCTGGTAACCATTATAATATTTAATTTTAACACAGTTCTGATATAACAACCATTTGTGATTTTTGGAGTAGTATTTATGACTGAGAATGTTCTGTATTATGCTACGGTAGTCGCTCTTCTTAACTACCTTCAGTTACCAGTCACATTTGCTTATTTAGTATGAGTACTCATAATAACTTTATTATTTAGTATCAGTAGTGGTAACCACCTTTAGTATAATGTCAGTACTGGTAATGACCTTATCACTTAGCATCAGTACTAGTAATCACCTTATTTCATAACATCAGTACCGATAACCATGTTCTTGGTTATTTTCAGCACTAGTAACTACTTTCTCTGTTATTTCTAGTATTGGTAACCACCTCCTTGGCTGGGTGGGACGTATTGCTGGCCTGGCGTGGCGGCGGGGCCTCGGCCGTAACCGCCAGCTGGCTGGTCGGGATACCGCGCCTCACCTTCGTAAGTTACCTGTTATTTGAACAATTAGGAATAATGTTAGTTTAATAAATGGTTGATGAGCCAGCGAATAATCTTACTAATATTATAAATGTGAAAGTTTGTGAGGATGTATGGATGTTTGTTACTCTTTCACGCTCAAACGGCTGGACCAATTTTGATAAAATTTGGCATGGAGGTAGCTGACACCCTGGATTAACACATAAGCTACACAATTTTCCCAAATTCCCACGGGATCGAAGCCGGGACCGACAGCTTAACGTGACCTCCGAAGCACGGAAACGGTCGTGATAAATTGTCACTTTGGTCACCGATCAGGTTCCCTGCCTCTGTGTACGTTGCTTAACCTCACTGATCGGTTGAGATCGGCGAGCGTCACTGGGCTACGAGTCACATTGAAGACCGGTTTGGTCGAGTGGTAGCTGCGCTGCTTCGTGATCGATGGGTCTTGGGTTCGATTCTCAGCCTATTTGTGTGACAAGGAGATGTTTGTTCTTGGGTCATGGGTGTTCTTGACTGTATGTATGTTTCAAGGGACCCACAACACAAGGGAAAACTTTAGTTTTTTATTTTTATTTTTATTATAAGACCATAAAGGTCAAAGATGAGGTTGACGATGGAGCGAGTTAACCCAGAAAAATGCCTATAAAGGCACTGGTACTCCCACGCACCGACGGAACCCAGCAAGCTGTTTGGCTTCGGACTTCGGTAGGAGGTTGGTCGCGAACCAGACGGCTCTTCACAGAGCCTACCACACCGCATGATACCATAGGACGACACCTCAGATTCAGAAAAAAATGAAGTGTCGTTGCCTGGGATGGATTACTAGGAGGCAGGTCTCATTTGTGTTTCCTTAGTGGCCTCTTACGATACCCACGGAAAGAGATGGGGTGGGGTTATTCTCAACAGATCACCACATGGCAAAAGCCTTTGAGTGTGTAACGTTTATGTTTATGATCATAGACGTGAGCGTTTATACAAGTACCTGTGTATACGGTAACTTCTTCTTTTCGAGAAGGTATTGCCAAGTGTGTGGCGAATTTGGCTAAGGGGGCGTCCATTAATTACGTGAGGCATTTTGGGGGGGGAGGGGGTCGGGCCGGATCTCACTCAATCTCACGTGGGGGAGAGGGGGGGGTCTCTACAAATATCACGTAATATTTTCCCCCAAAAGAAATAGTGTTAAATTGAGGGAAAGCTAAGTTAAACCAACTAAACCATGTTGTTCCGGAGCCACTCTTTAAGACTAGTACACATGCCATGAGTTTCCGTGGACTGAATTAAAACAATCTTTTGTTTTTCAAATTTAAGTTAGTAAATCATAGCTGTTTTTAATTGTTCGATTATTAAAAGTTTAAAAATAATTAGTCAAATTATGTAAGTTTTCTAAATAAATTACCAATTAACGTATTTACACTAAAACTAAGCTTTTCATAAAACTTACGTGAGATTAAGGGGGGAGGGGGGTGTCAAGCCAAATCTCACGACATCTCACCAGAGGGGGTGGGGGGGTCGAAAAATCTCTAAAAACACCTCACGTAATTAATGGACGCCCCCTAACCCTGGTGTATACGGTAACGAAAAAAGCAATGCCAAAAATTTGAGAAAGAACCTCTAACTGGCTAGAAAAATGTTACCAACCTCAGCATTAAACCCGTTCTTCCAGTCAGCAGTATATTTCACGATCTGGGTGCGCCCATCAGGCAGCGCCACACGGTACTCCCCCCTGGTGACGTCACCGTCTGAGACGGCGTTGTGGCTGTAATCGTTCCCGTCTTCGTTGACAGAGTATGAGAAGTCGAAGGGCATGCCCGGCTCGTGGTGGTGGTCTTCATCGTGGTGCTGTGGAAGAAAGAAAGAAAGAAAAAAATCAAAGTCAAAGTAAAAATAGATTTTTTATTTTTTATTACGGTTCACAAACGGGATATCATTTAAATGATATACTTACTACACATAAAAACTTAAGTACATGCGAATAAGAATGAATCCTAAAGAAGTGAATACAGCATGCGTTAAAGAGAAAGGTGCTATTCCGTATTTGGGTTAAAATTATAACATAAAAAAATAGCTAGACAGATGTGAAGTAAGACCCAAGATTTATTTCATAGAACATTAGCTTTCCGCTCGGGACTTTGTTACCGTGGGAGTTTGGGAAAATTATGTAGCCTATGTGTTAATTTAGGGTGTCAGCTACCTCTATGCCAAATTTTATAAAAATTTACAAAAATAAATAATAAAAAATAATTTTATAAAAATACATCCTCACAAACTTTCGTTTTTATAATATTGGTAGGAAGTAGGATTTAAAATATTACTTAAATTAAGTCAAAGTAGTGAATTACATTAACATTTTTAACTTTGCGCCTATTTGCAAAGGTGCAGTCTTCCTCAGGAGAAGAATAGGCAATAAACTCCGAGGGTTGCTCTTTTTAATTCAATGCTTCCCTTATTTTCAAATTTTAGCTGACTTATCTGAATAACTCTGGAGCTGAGCAATTTATTCCCATGGTTGCTTGTCTAACAGATAATATCGCAAATTTTATAAAAAACTTAGCTCTTTTTACAAAGTTTTGGTTTAATTAGTCTAAAATTTTTCTAAAGGTAAGTTTTGAATACACATGGGAATCTTTTGCCGTGTGGTGATCGGCTTAGAATAACACCACCCCATTTCTTTCCGTGGGTGTCGTAAGAGGCGACTTAGGAAACACAAATGAGACCTGCCTCCTATTAATCCATCTCAGGCAACAACACCTCATTTTTTTATGAATCTGAGGTGTTGTGCTATGGTCTCATGCGGTGTGGTAGGCTCTGTAAAGGGCCGTCTGGTTTGCGACCACCCTCCTACCGAAGTCCGACGCCAAACAGCTTGCTGTGTTCCGTCGGTGCGTGGGAGTACCAGTGCCTTATAGGCGTTTTCTGGGTTGACTCGCTCCATCGTCGACCTCATCTATGACCTTGGTCAGGATTGAGGTCAAGAGTTAGCCCAGCTTATAATTTAAAAAAATAAAATCTTATTATAGAAGTGTAAATATTCACCGATAGAATAGTTTTTTACTTTGTGGAGACGACTAAATTAGCCATAATGGCTCTACTCAGCCTTAAAAGGGGTCATATTTTTTTTATATCTGTGGTGATAGCCCAGTTGGTAACGAGAAGTTTTCTCTTTAAAATCTTGTCGTTTGCATGTACTACTAAATTACTATTACTACAACTTATATACAGAGAAAAGGTGATTAGGTTTACATAAATATGTTTTCTACCAAATTAAAAGTGATCATTAAATATTCGCTTAAAAATTATTGCAATAATTCCTGCGTCTGTATTTCCAAGCTCATAAAAACCCGAATCTCTTTAAAGTTCGAGTGAATAGGCTTCTTCTGGGCGAGGTTGCTAAATCTTCGACCATACATCTTCGTCTTTATGCTAAATTGTAGTCAAAAGCGCACCCGTTGCTAATAAAACAATTAAAATAAAACTTTACTGAACCTATCCTCTGCCAAAATAAATAACTATAAAATTTTACCAAAGTCTGACCAAATAATACATCAATTTCCCACAGTAAACTTTATATTTTATTGATATTGCAATATTTTAGTAACCAATAAAATTTCACAATGTAAAAAACTCAATACGTTTTTATTAGTATTAGTTTTTTTTGGTAAAACTAGTGTTAGTGCAAAATGACGAATGTTTTTCGTATAGTCATCGTTTTGTTTAATGTGGTATGTGAAAGTTTTATATAAAGATTTAAAAAAAAAAAGAATTTTGTAGATCGGTTTACAAATGGCGGAAAAATCTGTAAACATACATTAAAAAATACATACAGTCGAACATTGAAAAACAGTGTTTTTTTACCGCTGACAAAAAATAAGTGGTTGACGTGTGTATATGTGTGTCTGTCTGTGGCATCGTAGCTCCTAAACGCATGGACCGATTTCGAAAGCTGACGTAATCGAGATGGTTCTAAGCTAAATTTGATCAAAATTGGTTCAGCCGTTTAAAAGTTATAAGCGATCGAATATCGGAGTGATACAACATTTTTATTTCCTTACTAATATTATAAACGCGAAAGATTGTATGGATGGATGTTTGTTCCTCTTTTACACTCAAACGGCTGGACCAATTTTGATAAAATTTGGTATGGAGGTAGCCGACAGCGTGGATCAAGACACAGGCTACATAATTTTCCTAAATTCTCAGGGGAACGAAGTCCCAGGCAAAAAAGTTATTGTACAATTCTTATCTAATTCTAACATAATTTTAATGTTACAGATTTTATTTTTTACACAAAACTGCCAAACAGAAAGTGATTCGGAAGAACCTGCCAGTATGTATAAAGTATTTTAACCCCTGAAAAAAAAGAGGGGTGTATAAGTTTATACGTTTCTATAATAAGATTCCCGTGTGTATTCAAAATTTACCTTTGGATGTATTCAAGACAATAATTAAACAAAAACTTTGCAAGAAGGGCTATTACAAAATGTCTGATTATTTAACAGACAAGTAGCCATGGGAATGAACTGCTCAGCTCTAGAGTTATTTTAGATTTAGTTAAAAATAAGTCTGCCTTTCCGATCAACTTTCCGTGGCTCGGGTTTGCTGGAAGAAATTTCTTTTTAGAGATAAGCTAACCTTTTGTGTCGTATTTCTGTGTGTGATTTTATATATATTTGTCATGTGTGCAAAGAACTGTAAATAAATAAATAAAATAAGAAAAAAGGAAATTTGTAATGAAAAAGAGTAGGGTATCCTCAGAGTTTCTTGCCTGTTCTTCTCTGGGGAAGACTGCACCTTTGCGAATAGGCGTAGAGTCAGTAGAGTCAAAAGAACGAATGTGTACAAGTATATCTTGACTTATTTTATGAAATAAGGATATTTTGAGTTTGAGTTTGACATTTGTATCCATATCTTTGTTGTCTATGACCGTGGTCTTTGGCGGGAACTCGGCGGTTGCTTTGTCAATTGAATTTCGTTTTCGGCGTGAAAAAGTTGTTTAATGTGTAATAGTGATAGTGTAGTATGCAGTAAATTGACTAAAATTCGTGTAGTGATGAAAAAATCAAGTGATAACAGTGTTTCTGCTTCGTTTGGTACCGACAAAGATCCTCGCGGTTGTGCTTCTCGCCGCCAGTTTTCGTAAAACAGACGCTATTCGGTTTTACGCAGAACATGAGGAGCTTAGGGCTTAGGTTAAGTTGAAGAAAGAAGATTTTTCACTGAAGACATGGCTGTATGGACATAGTTTCCTTTGCCTTTCCCGAAAGGGATAAATTTAAAAAAAAATTATATGACCGTTTATTGCCCGTGTTACTACCAAACATTACTACTAGTAGTAAGACGGGAAAATTAATTTCCCCTACATCGAAGCTCCTAAACGTAAAGTTGTCTCTAAAACGAGGGTTGCCTGGAAGAGATTGCGCTTAGTGATCAGGCCGCCTTAAAATTATCAAAAACTAAAAAAAAACTAACTGGTGTTTAATGGTCCTTAAACCTTAAATTATTGGATAAAACATAAAATTTTTAGAAAATTTATAATATTAAAAAATATACAGGGCTTTAGGTACTTAATCTCTTTCGACTTCTAGGGTGTTTAAGCAGTCTATGAAACTGAACAATTTTCCCAAGGAACATAGGTCAAAATACGAAAAAAAATTTTGATCTCCCATATGCTGATGAAGTTTGTATGGGAACTCAAAAATTTCTTTTGTATTTTGCCTTATGTTCCTTGGGGAAGTTTTTCAGTTTCATGGACTGATTAACCACCCGAGAGGTTGAAAGAGATTTACCTAAAGCCCTGTATCTACTTATTAAAAAAAAGATAAAAAATACCTATTTAAAAAAAAATGTCACCTTTCCCATTGTCCTCTGGCCTGAGTATTTAATGTTACTATTATATTATGTGTCTATTGAATACAGTACCAGAATCAGCAAACGAGATAGATTACACAGCGCGCGTGCTGTTATCTAAGAAAAAGAAGACGACCCCAACAGTAACTGATGGTACCACAAGTGAAGGGCATCACACCAGAAAGAGTACGAGATGCACTACTGATCAACGTATTACAGGTATTTTTTTTATTTATAACGAGGCAACACCACCACATTGAGAATAACACTACCCCATCTCTTTCCGTGGGTGTCGTAAGAGGCGACTAAGAAAACACAAATAAGACCTGCCTCCTAGTAATCCATCTTAGGCAACGACACCTCAGTTTGTTTTGAATCGTCCTATGGTCTCATGCGGTGTGGTGGGCTCTGAAAAGGGCCATCTGGTTCGCGACCACCCTCCTACCGAAGTCTGACGCCAAACAGCTTGCTGTGTTCCGTCGGTGCGTGGGAGTACCAGTGCCTTTATAGGCATTTTAACTCGCTTCATCGTCTACCTCATCTATGACCATGGTCAAGATTGGGGTCAAGAGTTAACCCATCTCAAAATAAATAAATAAAAGATGACGCAACAAACTTGTCTCTTTCACTCGGAACTGGCAGGAAATAGCGCAAGACCGGACTGTGAGAACAAAGAACAGGAAGGCATTTTCCCAGCAGTGGGAGCCAGAGGGCGAATAAAAATAAAAATAACGAATGGTTTACCATTCGAATGGTAACGAATGGTGTTTTTATAACGAAAGTATTACCATCCGAATGGTAACGAATGGTGTTTTTATGACGAAGGGATTACCATTGGAATTGTAACGAATGGTGTTTTTATAACGAAGAGTTTACCATTCGAATGGTAACGAAAGGTGTTTTTATAACGAAGGGTTTACCATTCGAATGGTAACGAATGGTGTTTTTGTAACGAATGGTTATCTAGTTCAGAGGCGAAGATGTGGTTGGGGATGTAGCAAGCCCACCCAAAGATGCCTATTCACTAGAACTTTAAAGAGATTCGGGTTGTATGAGCCCGGAAATACAGACGCAGGCAGAGAATTCCATTCCATAGCGGTGCGCAATATAAAATATGAAGAGAAGCGCTCAGTACGGATCCGAAGAATCTCCACAAGGTAAGGGCGTTGCGTTGCGTCTGGACGTCCGGTAGAAGAAAAGGGACAGGCGTAATGATCTCGTGCAGCTCATGGCATAAGAATACAATTATTTGTTATTCTTATGCTGGGCACACTCCTCAAAGTACCTACATCTCGTAGAAAATACATAGGCAAGCTATTTTGTGTCTTATATTTATTAAGGTATTTTTTAAAACATCTAATCTATTGACAAATATTTTGCTTTGTTTCAGTCGATCCTTCCTATCTAGACAGTAAGATATTGAACATTTAATTGTATTTTTCCTTACTCTACATGTTTTACGTATTTATAACATATGTCAGACACATTAATTACAATTTGTTTCATTTTTATTGCTTTCGATCGATTTTTATTCTATCGATTACAAAATAAAAGTAAATTCCATCAAAAACATAAAATGTTTAAAAAAACCAAGTCTTGCAATGCAGTTCTTCTATCTAGCTTAGAATGTGTGGTCAAATGTAAGACGAAGTCGGTCAATTTATGTAGTAACTATCTGTAATGGATAGAATCGAACCAGCATATGATTATTAATTGTCTTTTTTTGTTAAAACAGATTTACTTTAATTTTTACATTTATTACAGCTAGCGGTAAGTTTATATAATACCGCGTTTAACAAATTATCCAATTATACTTTCATGCTAGCTGCCAAATTTTCTCAGTCATAGTGTAAAAGCCAGTGAAAGGAAATCTATTAACCTATATACTCATAATCGATCTAATAACCCTCACAACGAATGTTAAACGTGGGGTCAAGTGCTTTTATAATAACATATCATTCCGTCGGGACTTTGTTCCTAGACGCTTGAAATTTGGCATGCAGGTACCTCAGTAAACTTAAAGCTTAGTTGCAACAGGATATTGCAAAATTCCCACGGGGACGGGAGTTAACGGGAAAAAACTTTTGTATGTAAAAATCTAAATCACGTAAGATAGATGTTTTCAATATGTGTACTCTGTACAAAAAAAAATTAACACGCAAACGAAGTTGCGGGCATCAGCTAGGTAGTGTGTATATAAAAATCACTGACTCATCAACGCCCAGCCCAAACCCTTAGACTTAGAAAGCTGATATTTAGCAAAAAGTTGTCTGTTATGACGTAGGCAAGCACTAAAAAAGGATTTTTCGAAATTCAACTCCTAGGGGGGTGAAATGGGGGTTCAAAGTTTGTTCGGCGAAAACATTTTTTTTTGACATTTTTATTCGAAACTTCGTCAAGATATACCTTGAAGCAAATAAACGGACACGTGTTTTGCGATTTTTCGAAAATCAGGTACCTAACTAATTTCAGAATGAAATGGGTGACTAACCTAAGACCGCGTTACAAGCCCATAAATCTACCTTAACTATGATTGGCTACCAATATTTTTTTTTCCAGGAAACGTCAAATTAACTCTTTAACGTCAAGAAAACTATTTTTCTTGTTCAGCATTTTAAATACTTATCTAACCGTTATTTTTGAAAATTGCTAAATGTTTTTCTAGCTAACTGGAGTCTTGTTTAATGCGAAGTAATTGATGAAATACTTAATAAAGTATTCTGTGATCGGAGGCTAAGCTAGGTAACCAAAGGCCCTGCGGCAAAAAATAAACCAGAGCCCCAACTAAACTATTTCAAATCGTTTGTTCCGTATTCGTCATGTTCCAAATTTAACGTACTCCAGATTTGACGAATCCAGATTCGTCGTACCTAATACAGTCGACTCCATAATAAAATTAAACTAAATACAAATTGTAACTTATTTCAATGAACAAATTAAAACTATTTTATAAAAATAAAAGAAAATATCTACCTGGAAATACCTGGAAACGAATAGGTTCCTGGGTACCTACCACGATCGTTTAAAAGCATTTCTGTTTAGGATCCAACTTTGAACTGCTTCGCAATTGGAATGTTTTTTTAAATGTTACCATGATGGCGCTGCTTTGGAACTGCTCGGTTGTCTATGGTCCATTTTAAATGTCTACATAAATTGTCGCTGGTCTGTCTTTGAATCGCAACAGCGCCAAAATTGAATCGCTTATAAGCCATCATGGTACGAATAAGCGTTGCAGACTTGTTTAGGATCCTAAATTGGATCGCGCTAAGCGATCATGGTAAGCCTCCTGGAATCTGGTTTATTTTTATTCCGAAAGTGGAAGAAATGTTCACTAGTTCAATTTATAGTTTGTAAGTCAGAGTCCGAGGGGCCCCCTGAGCTTAGGGGCCCCCTGAGCTTGGGGGCCCCCTGAGCTTAGGGGCCCCAAGGCATTGTCCCGTCTAGACCTCCGGTAGCTACGCCACTCAGAGTGATAATATTAAGGAAATTCTTAAGACTGAATCCATTTTGCAGGTGAAAATGGTGATGATACACAAAACTCAACGAATAAGAAAACGAGTGAGTACATTTAATAATGACAAAAAAAAATTATCGGCCCATATATACTCGTACGTCCCTACCGAGGGGCACGGACCTCCCTTCGAAACACGAAGGGGATTTAAGCCATAGTCCACCACGCTAGCCCAATGCGGGTTGGTGGACCGTGCGCCAAGCGAAAACGAATTCTCTTAGACGTGCGTGTTTTATCACGATGTTTCCCTTCACCGTTTTAAATTGTAGCCTTTAAGTTGTAAGTAAAAATTGAGGGAATGAAAAAAAACTTAGAGTGTACCAGCTTCCAACTCTTCCCAGGCATACTGTAAAAGTCAGTAAAAGGGACGCGAGGGTTTTGCTGTAGGTATTGTGGGAGAAAGGCTGACAACCTCTTACCACTATACATCATGTTTCATCTAATGAATGTAATATAGTAAAATAATAAATAAATAAACGCCACACACTCAAAGGCCCACACTAAGGTTTTCCCTTGTGTCGTGGGCTCTTGGAACACACATAAAGACAGACACAAACACCCATGACCCGAGAACAAACATCTGCTTTTTACACAAATGTTTGCCCCGACTGGGGATCGAACCCAGGACCCGCCGATCAAGAGGCAGCGTCACTACCACTCGAACAAACCGGCCGTCAAATGTTTCTTCTGTTGGAAATCTTAAACTACATAAATAAATAACCATCAAATCATCAAATCAAAATCAAATCTCT
The DNA here is from genome assembly GCA_949987775.1 of Aproaerema taeniolella. Lineage (NCBI taxonomy): Eukaryota > Metazoa > Arthropoda > Insecta > Lepidoptera > Gelechiidae > Aproaerema > Aproaerema taeniolella. The sequence goes on along the minus strand of OX465265.1, from coordinate 13,938,064 downwards.
ACTCTAGGCACAGCTGAAAATCAGGGCCTCGATTCTGTTTCTTAAGTTGTGTGTCGATGGAATGGTCGCCATTTTATCCATTCAGGTGGCGAAATTGAGAACTATCCAAATTTCATACCTAATGACGGCTGCTTTGCCTGGTAGCGCCACCACCAACTGAATTTTCAGTTGCAGGTAGTTTGCAACTTTACGTTCGGTTGGCGGTGGCGCTGCTGGTCGGGTAGGCTGTCAGCAAGTATATGATAATTAAGTAGGTAGTTCTCAATTTCGCCACCTGAACATATATAAAATGACTTCCATCCCATCGACACCCAACTTAAGTTACAGAACCGGGGCCCAGTCTGTTGTCTTTCATAGACAGCAATATGCTGAGTTCTGTGTCCTATTTGCTGCTACATCACATATTTCATTAACTTTTTTAATTGTTTATGAACATTGTATAATTTTACTAATTGTTAAGAAGCCAAGTTTATCTGCCTCTTGATCGACGGGTCATGGGTTCAAATCCCAGTCGTGGCAAATATTTGTGTAACAAGTAGATGTTTTTTCTCAGGTAATGGGTGTTAGTGTCTGTTTTTATGTTTGTTCCGAGGATTTTTATGTCTGTTTTATGTTTGTTTTTGCCGTGTGGTGATCGGTTGAGAATAACACCACCCCATATCTTTCCGTGGGTGTCGTAAGAGGCGACTAAGACCTGCCTCCTAGTAATCCATCCCAGGCAATGACACTTCATTTTTTTTTGAATCTGAGGTGTCGTCCTATGGTCTCATGCGGTGTGGTAGGCTCTGTAAAGGGCCGTCTGGTTCGCGACCACCCTCCTACCGAAGTCCGACGCCAAACAGCCTACTGTGTCCCGTCGGTGCATGGGAGTACCAGTGCCTTTATAGGCATTTTCTGGGTTAACTCGATCCATCGTCGATCTCATCCCTGACCTTTATGGTCAAGATTGAGGTCAAGAGTTAACCCATCTTATAATAAAAATAAAAAAACCCACGACACAAGGAAAAACCTTAGTGTGGGCAGGCCCTGATTAACCCTTAGGCTAATTAGGCTGCAGCCTAGGGCGCGAGGACCGGGGGGGGGGGCGCTAAAATCGTTTCTTTACATACATTACATACATACATTATATCTTAACATAATGCGTAAGGTATTTTGCCTTTATATACGGTCACCTTAAAAAATAGTTTGCCACTCTAAGGTTGAATGTCATGCAGATTAAAGGACAACTGGGAGAGGCGCGTCCTTGTAATAAGCCTAGGGCGGTCAGTACTCTTGATCAGTCGCTGAGTGTGGGCCTTTGAATTTATGGCGTTTTTTTATCTATCTACTAGCTGACCCGACAGACGTTGTCCTGCCTTACCTCTACCCTACCACTACCCTACCCCTACCCTAGCCTTACCCTACCCCTACCCTACGCTACCCCTACCCTACCCCTACCCTACCCTTACCCTACCTCTACACTACCCCTAATCTTTTTTTTGTTGTTTTTTTTGTATTCTGCTATTCGGGACGGAAACAAATCCAACAAATCAAAAACCATGGCAATCGGTCCAGCCGTTCTCGAGTTATAAGTGTTGTAACAAACACGACTTTCTTTTATATATATAGATTTATCAAATGGTTCTGATACTCTGGCTTCCCATATGGGGGGATTAGAGGCTAAGCGTTTGTAATGTGTGTGTTAAGACGCAGACCCACCGCGGAGCACGGAGAGGCTACGCACGTAGGTTAAGCTTCGCTTTGCAAGAAAATGTATGTGGTTGTGTCCACTGCGACCCACGACCACGCTACGCGTGAAATGACGTCATCGCTACACGCGTGGCTGACTCGAATAAGCGCTTACATAGCTCAGTGTCATGCACGCTGTGCATGCGTGTACAGCGTGCATGGCGTTGAGCTACGTGGGCAACATATTCCAGCAAGCCACGCTACAGTTTCAATTCGTGCATAGCGTGTACTGCAGTAGAAACGTAGACCCACGTTGTCAAACAAATGAATCCACGCAGCTAAAATGCGCCGCGTGGCCGTGCACAGCCTGCGCCGCGGTGGGTCTGCGCCTTAATGTAAATGTATTTTTTTTTCATAGCACCCGGCGGTAACCACTACGGCCCCACTAATGATGGGACTCCAGGGGTCTACAGGTCCCCTCCCCGCCCCGCTGGGCTAGCACAGTTCTACGTAGATGACTCTTAATTAAATGTATTACGAAAAACATTAAGTATTATTACTTCAAATGTCCTTCCACGCTGGACTGGGAGGAAAGAAAAACTTAGAATGTGCCAGCTGCCTACTCTTCCCAGGCATACTGTAAAAGTCAGTAAGTGGAACGTGAGGGTCTTGCTGTATCATGGGCGAAAGGCTGACCACCTCTCACCATTACACAACATGTTCCATCAAATAACCCTCACCATTTGTGTCAAACGTGGCATTAAGTGGTTTTCTAGAACCACTGATGCTCTGCCTACCCCGTTAGGGATTATGGGCGTGAGCGTATGTATGTATGTATGTAGTTTACACTTCGTGTTGTTGCTTTTGATGGAACTTCATATTATTACCAATGAAAAACATGATTTTTTTTGACAGCCGGTTTGGTCAAGTGGTAGTGACGCTGCCTCTCGATCGGCGGGTCCTGGGTTCGATTCCCAGTCGGGGCAAATATTTGTGTAAAAAGCAGATGTTTGTTCTCGGGTCATGGGTGTTTGTGTCTGTCTTTGTGTGTTCCAAGGGACCCACGACACAAGGGAAAACCTTGTTTTTTTAATCCGGTGACAGCAGCACTTCAGGTTACCCACTTGCACTACGAAATCCGACACTATTACGAGGGAGTTACCTAAGGGTGATGTCAAGGTCAACATGTGTAGTCTGATGTGCTGCCGTGTACATTGGAGTTGCGTTAAAATAACTAAAATAAAATAATAAAATGAACCGGAAGGTTGCGGGTTTAAATCCTGGTTATACCACTAAATTCGTCTTTTCGGATTTATGTACGGATTTCTAATTATCACTTGTTCAGCGGTGAAGAAAAACATCGTGATGAAACCCGTCCAAAAACGTTTATTTTCGAAAGGCGAGCGGTTCCGAAGGGAGGCCCGTGCCCCTCGGTGGGGACGTATATGGGTCTATAAAAAAAAACCGCTAAAGAACCGTGGGTTGACTGGAAGAAATCCGCTTGTAGGAAAAGTGCGCCTTTGTACTGTTTTTCTTTTGTCTTGTGTAACCTAAGCTCATCAACACTAATATTATAAAGTTTAAAGATTTGTTTGTTTGCATTGAATAGGCTCCGAAACTACTGGATCCCTGATGAACATAGGCTTAATAGTTTTCCCGAATTCCCACGGGAACGAAGTGCCGGGCGGAAAGCTAGTGTAAAATACATACATACTTACAGACTGACATTACGAAGCTATAAGGGTTCGTAGTTCACTACGGAGCCCTGTGAAGAAAAAGTTGCACTTCAACCGCCGCTAGATGGCGCCGCGAGTATTCTACAACGCGGTATCGTTGTTGTCACGACAGGAGTATTAGGTTGGCACAGTAATAATATCAGATTGAACAGAACCACCTAAACATTAATGTTATTACATATTTTTGGATCTCGCTGCTTCTAAATAAGGATACATTGTTGTCCGGTAGGCAGTGGGTAAAAAGTATTGCTGCTGCATAACTATCGATAGCAGGGTTGGAAATCGTAGTATAATTATACTTTTTGTACCAGAATTTCATTAATAAGTGTAGTATTGTAATGCAAGTATACTATAAACGCGAAAATACCAGAATTTTTATCAACCGGTGGAAGGGTAGTTTTTAATGTAATTTTTTACTATTTCCTGTCTTTTTGACAGAATAGGAGTTGTTATGTATTTTATCTATGAATGTGAGTGAGATGACGATTACTTAATATGCACTTTCTTGTGTATGATCTTACAATTTTCTTGAATAATATGCTAAAATAAGGTAAAACAAACAGTTTTTTTTTATATCGCCGTTTCTATCTTGCTTTAACTTAATAAAATTGGCTTGATATTAACAAGGATATTTTTGGATTTTTTATTATTATTTTAATTGTTTTTTTATGCAATAAAACAAAATTTACTTTAAAGTCGTTGAAAATCAAAATGTAGTATTATTTTTTGTCAAGTAGTATAATTTTTATCCCCAAGTAGTATAATTTTCTGACGGTCTGATTCCACCCTGATCGATAGTTGATCTTGAAAAATAGTAAACATATCGATAGCCAATAGTTTGCAATAGGTACTATTGATGACAGACCAAACAAACTATCGATACTATTGATAGTTTTGAATCAATAGTATCGATATATTTGTACTAAGAACAAATATTATAAAAAAACTATCGATTGTAATGTAATATCGGTATAAGGTGTAATTGCAATAGTATTGCTTCACTCACAAATTGTAATTCTGAGTTGTGTATTGCAAAAAAAACCTTACGATGAATGAACAAATTAGCCACAAAAAATTATAAAATAAAAGCTTTTTAACAAAACAATTAAACCGCCGAAAAAACAGAAAAGCAAAAAAATATTAAACCTTTTTTATTTCAAATTCAAATGTGTCTATTTCATTGAACATACAAAATGTTACTTGAACATGTCAATATAGTAAATTACATTAGCACTTTTGACTTTGCGCCTATTCGCAAAGGTGCAGTCTTCCTCGGGTGAAGAATAGACAAAAAAATCCGAAGGTCGCTCTTTTTAAGTCAATCATATAAATATATAAATTAAAGTGTTAAATCATATAAATTTTCTTACTTATAATTTTTATTGACTTAATATCTGAATAACTCTGAAGCTGAGCAATTTATTTCCATGGTTGCTTGTCTAATTTAATCTTAATAATTAAGTTCTTAAGCTAATGTAAGTATACCTAAGTATTGTAGATAGATAGATAGATAGAAATTCTTTATTGCACACAGTCACAAACAAAATTTTTCATACTTAACTAAACAATAGTTTGCAAAGGCAGCCTTATCGCTAAGAGCAATCTCTTCCAGGCAACCCTTGTTTTGTTTTGTTTGTTTTAGGGGATTGTATATATTCTTGTAATTAATTTGAGTTTTCAATTAACCTTAATTAAGTTCTTAAAATAAGTATAAGTAATGTCGAGTCAGCACCATACAAACAAATTAATTAACTACGTCAAGCGTGTTGATTATTAAAGTAAAATAAAAAATATTATTTTTTTGCTTTTCAGTTTTTTCGTCGGTTTAATTTTTTGTTAAAAAGCTTTTATTTAATTTGCCGGGCAAAAGACCAAGCAGACCATCTAGAGTAGACACTTTGGTACATCCAACCCTATTCTATGCGCCCTCCTCTCCGTGAGCAATACACCGTATATCGATATTACAATACTATCGATAGTAAATCTAATATCGATAGTTTTTCATAATATTTGTACTACTATTAGTACATCTATCGATACTATTAATAGTATTCGAATTCAATAGTATCGTTACTATCGATAGTTTTGTCTGTCATTAATAGTATCGCAAACTATTGATTATCGATAACCCTATCGTATTCTCGAAGCGGAGTCGATATGGTTCTTAGCTATGTTCAAATCAAAATAAGTTTAGTAGGTTGTATTTTTATTAAAATGTTATACATAACTCGCCACCTACCGGACAGCACCACTACAATGTTGACCTTATAGCGAAGCAGCGATAGGGATGTGAAAAAATAATCGACTTTCATATAAATCGATTATTTTTTTAAAATAATCGATTTTTATTAATCGATTCAAGGATCAATATTAATCGATTTTTGATAAATCGATTTTTTATTGAGCAATTTCATATCATACATTCGATTTATTATGAGTATTTTTTTTTCTTTTAATATGGCTCGCGGTTTGCGTATTTGCCAGAGTCAAGTAATATTATAAAGAAAGAAATTTTATTTCAGCGTGGTCAAAACGTTGTATGAAAAGCTAATGTTAGGCATTTCATAGCTTTTTTGAAGGTTTGGACGCAATTCAGTAGAGTCCCGATGCCAAAATAAGGTTTCCAGCAGAGGTGATCCGGATAAAATAATATTTTTTGTTTCATTATTATAACTTAGATTTTCATAAAGTTGATTTTTTGTACTTTCAAGCTGTTTAATTTAATCCTTTAAAAAATCAATTTTTATGAATAAAACGATTATTTTTTGTAAAAACATCGATTTTTTTAAAAACGATTATACGGCAGCTACAAAAAATCGATTAAACAAAAATCGATTTTTTAAGCACCAAGTACATCCCTAAGCAGCGAGTTTCAAAAATACATATATCAAAAGTATAAAATCCATTAAAAGACCTATTGCATCACATCCCACTGTCAATGTATGAGAAACACGGGAGAACATTGATACCGCGTTTCAGAATACACGCTGCGCCATCTAGCGGCGTTTGAAGTGCTACTTTTTATTTTGTGGAGTTCTTAAGGTGACTACAGCACCTAAATTACGATTTTATGATGCGTAGATAAGCATTACACACTGCATTAAATCGAAGAAAAAAAATACTACGGTAATATTCAGGACATAAACTAGATAAGTAGTTTGTTGAAAACATGATTCAGCACTTTTGGTTCGATAGAAAAAGCTCACAAAGTCACCTCTAAATACCAATATTGTGTATCTTTTAAGCTGTAAAAACGATAGTAAAATGCACACAGGAACTTGAATTTGCTATCAAAATGTTCGTGATTGAACACTCTCGATAAGTAGTTAACGCATTTCTCGATTTAAGCTGTTACCTTTCCATAAATCTCATTTTTCTAACTTTCGAACATGTTTTTACGCACGCACGCTTTCATAGTCCGTAAACTTCGTGTATCGACACTGTTCGCACTGCCGGCCCAGGCCTGTTGAGAGACGGAGATGGCACTATTCCTATGTGTGCTGCCTTTATCGGTTGCTGTAGTCGCCTTAAGCCGTTTAAGAGACTTTTTTAATCTTTGCATCACTTTATGCTTAATCTATTTGAATTAAGCATAAGTGAGGATGACGGCTTTGGAGTACCTACTAAGATGTTTTGAGTTATTAGTTATTCTTTTACTCAGTCCTGAGCCAATGATATTAGGCTGCTTTTTAACTTTTTTGCTCTATAATGTGCGAAAGGCTGACCACCTCTCACCATTATACTTCTTGTTCCATCTGATAACCTTCACAATGTGTGTCAAACGTGGCATCTAGTAGTTCTAAACTAAAACAACTAATGCTATGCCTACCCCGTTAGGGATTATATGCTTGAGCGTATGTATGTTGTATATATATGTTTTACTAGGCAAATTGTAATGTAAAAAAATAATCCGTACAGTTTAATCGTTATAATATGGGGGTGACTTTAAGCTATAGGAGGTGATCCTTAACCTGAAACTGAACAACTTTCCACAAGACACCTATACAGGGCTTTAGGTATCTCTCTTTCAACCTCTCAGGTGGTTAATCAGTCTATGAAACTGAACAACTTCCCCAAGGAACATAGGTCAAAATACGAAAAAAAAAATGTTGACTTCCCATACAAACTTCATCAGCATATAGCATTTTGTATGGGAGATCAAAATTTTTTTTTCGCGCATGAAATTTTTTCCTCTTTTTTTCCTGTTTGCGCTACAAGCTTTTTAAATTATTTGATGTATCAAGAATATAATATAGTTTTATGCAAGATTGCTGAATAAACATTTATGAAGTTTCACGCTGGACTGGAAGTGAAAGAAAAGCGTAGAATGCTTTTGCTGCTGCCATCTCTTCCCAGGCATACTGTAAAAGTCAGTAAGGGACGCGAGGGTTTTGCTGTATTGTAGGAGAAAGGCTGACAACCTCTCCCCACTATCATCATGTTTCATCTTATAACCCTCAGAATTTATATCAAACGTGGCATTGAGTGGTTTTGAACCAGTGACGCTCTGCCTACCCGTATGGGATTGCAGGCATGAACGTATATAGTATGTTGACGGCCTGTTTGGTCGAGAGTCAAGTGGTAGTGGCACTGCCTCTTGATCGACGGGTCTAGGGTTCGATTCCACATCGGTGTTGGAATCTACTTTCCAACACAAACTTTTTTAATTTAGTTTTCTCTTTTTAAATGTAAAAAAAAACTAAAAATAAAATAAAAGAATGTCTGTCTTATAGGTCTTTGGCGGGAACTCGGCGTAAGCGGTTGCTTTGTCAATTGAATTTTCGTTTTTGGCGTGAAAAAGTTGTTTAATGTGTAATAGTGATAGTGTATTATACAGTAAATTGACTAAAATTCGTGTAGTGATGAAAAATTCAAGTGATAACAGTGTTTCTGCTCCGTTTGGTACCGACAAAGATCCTCGCGGTTGTGCTTCTCGCTGCCAGTTTTCGTAAAACAGACGCTATCCAGTTTTACGCAGAACATGAGGTTTAGGTTAAGTTCAAGAAAGAAGATTTTTCACTGAAGACATGGCTGTATGGACTTAGTTTCCTTTGCCTTTCCCGAAAGGGATAAACTTAACAAAAAAAAATGTCTGTCTTCTAGTTTCGGTGACGTTTTAAGAAAATGTGAATTTAGCTCTCAGATTAATGAAATCCATTCTGTTCATTAATCTGAGATTTAGCTCGTATTTTATATTTTTTCAATATACTCATTTTCAAAGTCCTTTTTCTATTTCAATTATAATGCACAAGTAATATACAGTCCACTTTTCAATATTTACATTTACATTTACATATACAACCAATCTGGGCAACGAAGATCTGTTCAATCGGGGAAAATATATTCGTAAAAAGCAGATGTTTGTTCTCGGGTTATGGGTGTTTGTGTCTTTCTTTATGTATGTTCCAAATGACCCATGAAACAAGGGATAAACTTAGTGTGGGCCTGTGATTGTGTACCGTTTGTATTTTATTTTATGTAGGTATGTAGGTACTATAACCTTTTTCCCGCGGTGCGCTCGCGCAAAGAACTCTTTTAGTCACCCATTTTATTCTTGACCCCTTAGGAGATGATTTACGAAAAATCGCGAAACACGTGTCCGTTTATTTGCTTTTGTATATCTTGACGAAGTTTCGAGTTAAAATGTCTAAAAAAACTGTTTTCTCCATACAAACTTTGAACCCCCATTTCACTCCCTTAGCGGTATTTCGAAAAATACTTTCTTGGTGCTTGCCTACGTCATAAAAGTCACCTTTTTGCCTAATTTCAGCTTTCTAGGTCTAAGAGTTTGGGCTGGGCGTTGATGAGTCAGTGAATCAGGACCTCCAATTTTATATACAGAACTTTAGGTATCTCTCTTTCAACCTCTCGGCTGGTTAACCAGTCCATGAAACTGAACAACTTTCCCCCAATAATAGGTCAAATTACGAAAAAAATAAAATTTGAGTTCCCATACAAACTTCATCAGCATATAGCGCATTTTGTATGGGAGGTCAAAATTTATTTTTCGTATTTTGACCTATGTTCCTTGGGGAAGTTGTTCAGTTTCATTGACTGATTAATCACCCGAGAGGTTGAAAGAGAGATACCTAAAGCCCTGTATAAGATGTATGTTCTGAAAAATGTTACATACCTCATGGCTTGGAGGAGCAGGCCCTGGAGGGGGAAGGTAGGGTCCCGTCGGCTTTGGCGGGGGCGGGGGGCGCGGATACCCTCCCGTCGGTGGTTGTTGCTAGAAAGAGATGCACAATATGTTACAGAGGAGCAATGCAACTAGTTCAGGTTAAGGCCCGTATTACAGAAGGAGACTTAAGTCTTGATCTATACTTAAGTATTGATTGTCTCTTTCTCTCACTATCAAAATGACAAAGACGACTGCTACTAAAGATCAGAGTCTTAGTCGCGTTCTGTAATACTGACCTCTGATTCTGATCTATGCTTGAACTGCTACTCAAGTATAAATCAGAAACGGCTGACCCAATTTTCATAAAAGTTAAGAACCGAGCTTTCAAACAAAAAGACTTCATCAAAATTGGTCTATTCGTTTAGGGGCTACGATGCCGCAGACAGACACACAGATACACACGTCAAACTTATAACGCCCCTCTTTTTTGTCAGGCGCTAAATTACAATAGCTCTAAAAATTGCAAACCCGTCAAAAATTCATGGTCGATCTAAAATCTAAAAAAGTCTTTATAATGTTAAACAATCAATGTTATCGCGCTTAAAATCTTTATTTTTATTGCCAAAGTACTGTAGTTAACAAGACAATTAATAAGAAACCAATATTAAAAGATCTCCTCACTCACCTCGCTGATCTCAACCGATCAGTGAGATTAAGGCGACTACAGCACCTAAATTACGATTATGATGCGTAGATAAGCATGACGCACTGCATTAAATCGAAGAAAAAAATACTACGGTAATATTCAGGACATAAACTAGATAAGTAATTTGCTGAAAACATGATTCAGCACTTTTGGTTCGATAGAAAAAGCTCACAAAGTCACCTCTAAATACCCAATATTGTGTATCTTATAAGCTGTAAAAACGATAGTAAAATGCACACAGGAACTTGAATTTGCTATCAAAATGTTCGTGATTAAACACTCTCAATAAGTAGTTAACGCATTTTTCGATTTAAGCTGTTACCTTTCCATAAATCTCATTTTTCTAACTTTCGAACATGTTTTTACGCACGCACGCTTTCATAGTCCGTAAACTTCGTGTATCGACACTGTTCGCACTGCCGGCCCAGGCCTGTTGAGAGACGGAGACGGCATTATTCCTATGTGTGCTGCCTTTATCGGGTGCTGTAGTCGCCTTAAGCAACGTACACAGAGGCAGGGAACCTGATTGGTGACCAACGTGGCAATTTATCACGAGCGTTTCCGTGCTTTGGAGGGCACATTAAGCTGTCGGTCCCGGCTGTTGTCGATTGACTACAGTCGTTAAAACCATTGTAATCGGCAATTGTTTGAAAACTCTGACACCGGTTAGCCAAGTTCGTGACACACTTGACTATACCTACACGATAAGAAGAAGAAGACTAGTAAGCATAGGTACTAACCGAATTCCGATCAAAGAAAACATTTGAGCAACAAGCACAGAACAGTAATTCTTTTTTTGTAAGATACGTTAACTCTTGACCTCAATCTGGACCAAGGTCATAGATGAGGTCGACGATGGAGCGAGTTAACCGAGAAAATGCAAAATAAGGCACTGGTACTCCCACGCACCGATGGAACACAGCAAGCTGTTTGGTGTCGGACTTCGGCAGGAGGGTAGTCTCGAACCAGACGGCCCTTTACAGAGCCTACCACACCGCATGAGACTATAGTACGACACCTCAGACATCGTGTCTCAACTTATAGTGGATTAAAGTGCCTATCAGATGCATTTGCCGAGTGTACAAGGTTAATAGTTTATTGTGGAACCTAGGGAATGTTACAGCCGTGATAAATCTAGATGGTATATTGCTAGATAGGTTGCTAAAGATATGGTAGTAATTAGGGCCTGGTCATGTATTACGCGTTACACAGAATTTTCAACGTTTTTCCTGTCTTGTGTGACGTTGTCAATTTAGCATTGCCCAGGGGAGGGCCCCTGGGATTGACATAATATACTTGAATAGAATAGAAATAATCTTTATTTTATGGGACATTCAGGATGCCACTTAAAACAAGTCAAGATTACAATTAAATACATACAAACATACATTAAACTATTTAAATACATACATACCTATTCGTTCTTTTGACCCTACGACTCTAAGCCTATTCGCAAAGGTGCAGTCTTCCGCAAAAAAGAACAGGCAAGTAACTCTGAGGTTGCTCTTTTAAATCGCATTAAAAAAATTCTTATTTACTAATTTTAACTAAATCTGAAATAACGGTCCCTATAAAGCAGGGGTTCCCAACCTTTTTTTGTCTGCTGCCCACTTTAAGAATAAATTATTTTTTAACGCCCCCCTTTTTAAACATACTTAAAAACCGCTAAGTACTTATAACTGATTATTGAAACGCAACTTTATAGCATTCGGACAGAGTATCTTTTATTGAAAATAAAACAAACATAATCAATTCTTATATAAAAACTAATGTGAAGGTTGAATCTGATGCTGTTCAATAAGTTTGTTGATATCAGGTTCCAATTTACTCAAAAACAGCCGCAAGTCGCCACGTTCGGTAACACGCAAACGATTTCTCTTTTTAGTAAGCAGCGTTGCCACAACACTAAAACCACGTTCACACAAATATGACGATGGGAATGCTATCAAGAATCGTTGAACAATTGACCACAATCCAGTGTACAATTGCAGGATCGGTTTTTGAAGCCAAAATTCTTGATATCCATTTTTGAACTTGATTTTTATTTCTTCGTTTGTTGTCAATTCTATAAGTTCTTCTTCCAGCTGAGGTGACATTGCTATGTTGACATTTGAAAACGGATCTAACACCCAGTCTGGTATTTCCAAGTTTAAAATGTCCTGGTATCGTTCGGTGAAGTCAATGTGGAGGTTTTCCAAATGTTGGCAGTAGGCAAACAAGTCGTCGTTACTGCAGGATACTGATAAATTCGGAAAATTGTGAAACTCACGTCTGCCCATATTTTTTTTGTGCAGAAGCAGTTTGGCTGCGAAAGCAGCAACGACATTTTTTGTTTTAATTAAATTTAGTTCATCGCCTTGCAGTTGGAGGTTCACGTCGTTGAACAATTTATACAGGTCTGTCATGTAAGCTATATCATTCTTTGATGTTATGAGCTTGTTGCGCAGTTCTGTATCTTTAGTTTCCAAGAACTCTATCACAGAGTCAAACAGGTTATAAAATCGAATCAGACAATTGCCTCTTGACAGCCAACGAACTTCAGTATGAAGCAACAAACGGTTGAAATCTTCGTCATTAGTAACACAAAGCTGATGAAATAATCTATCATTCAAAGAGCTGCTACGGATTTTATTGAATGCTTTGATGACATATTGCAGTGATTGAAATAGTCGTTCACTTAAGTTTCTAGCAACCAAATGTTGTCTATGAATAACGCAATGTATAGCAAGGACATCTGGAATTTTATTTTTTAGGTACGCTATGAAGCCTTTATGGCGCCCTGTCATAGCCGGAGCGCCATCCGTAGCAACTTGTATAATATTTTTCAAAGGAATCTCTTTCTCTTCATAAAACTTTTCCAATGTATTGAATATGGTTTCGCCTTTTGTATCTGTCTCCAAATTTCTGGCAAACAATAGTTCTTCACGTATTTTCTCATCTTTAATAAACCTCACGTAAGATAGCAACAACGCTTCATTAGTTGGTAAAGTGGACTCATCGAGCTGAATTGAGAATTGACTAGTCCTCAGATGATTGCACAATGATTCTTCAATGTTTTCAGCCATTTCATCAATTCGTCTTTGCACAGAATTATTACTCAAAGGAATTTTTTGGATAATATCTGCGGCCGGTTTATGAAGCACAGTAGTTATTTCTTCCTTTATTGCTGGCAAAATTAACTCTTCTCCGATGTTGTGTGGTTTGCCTTTTTGAGCAATTAACAAAGAGATATTGTACGAAGCTCGAAGTCCGTCGTCATCTTGCTTAGCAGCCGCCGAAAATAGTTTTGATACACTTGGCTCAGTATTATGCTTCTTCTCTAGGTCTTGAAAATATGCTACATTCTTGTCTTTCTTATCTGGATGCATTTTATTCAAATGATCTTGCAGTCTTGAAGGCTTCATTGCTTCGTTCGAAAATGTTTTTAGACATAGAAGACACAAAGGCGACGACGGGTTTGTGGGATTTTCAATAAATCCGAATTTAATATATTCCGCAGAGTATTGCCGTCTCTTCTTTTTTACTTCCGACATTGTTTTGTTTTGAGAAATACGTAAGTGTTATAATGAAGTACTGCTTATCTATTATGCGCGAAACCGCAAATGAAAATAAAATAAATTTACGTCGTTTATATAGGATTGCATAAGCAGCACGCACCAACAGGAATAAGACAAACGTGCATAAACTCGTTTATCTCATTCGACGCCCAATCGTACTCGACAAGCAAGAACAAGTATTATAGAACCAGCCGATTGATACAGGAATGTACAAATCGGATTATTTAACAAAAACTTGTTAAAACATGATTGCCCACGGTCTATTATATCGAACCGAGTTTGAGCTATATCTTAATTAATATTAGTTGATGTTCACAAGATGTAGTCGAGAGTCGAGAGCTCAGTCGGTATCTAAGAGTCTTCCTAGCTAGGTAGATGAAATTATAAATCGACCCCAAAGCCCTACACAACGCCCCCTTTTTTTTCTGGGTCTCTTACCGCCCCCCTTTAGGCCTGCAGCGCCCACAAGGGGGCGTTATCGCCCACGTTGGGAAAGACTGCTATAAAGACTGCGAGTATCAGTGTCTTTATAGGCATTTTCTGGGTTAACTCGCTCCATCGTCGACCTCATCTTTGACCTTTATGGTCAAGATCGAGGTCAAGAGTTAACCCATCTTATAATCTATACATATAATAAAACTGTAGAGGTCGAATTTCTGTACATAGAAAAAAAATGCTAAAAACCGAGTCAGGGGGATGTAAGAAGAGAAATAAAACAAGTCCCGATTTTTTTAGATTTTTTTGTTTCTCTGTTTGTCTGTTTGTCTGTTTGTCTGTTTGTCTGTTTGTCTGTTTGTCTGTTTGCACGGGCTAATCTCCGTAACTGTTGGACCGATTTAAATGAAATTTTGCATAGGGGTACCTTATATCCCCGGTCAACATTTAGGCTACATAAAATCTCGAAATTTAGCCAGTAAATATAAAACCAACAACAAAAACCCCTGAAAAAATTCAAAGCTAGGTGTTTTTCAGAACATTTTACTCAAACCATAGAGATCAACGTATTTTTGACATATACATGGGCTAAAAGCAAGGACATGTTGTTTTTTAAATTTATATCTTTCGAGAAAGGCAAAGGAATCTGCATCCATACAGCCAGGTCTTCAATATATGTATTTCTTAGCTATGTCTTTAATTTATATTTCTTTACTTCTCTCATTCTCCGTAAGCCGATAGTGTTTTGTTTACGAAGAACTATGGCGGCGAGAAGCACTGCCGCTGGATCGGAGCGGATACACTGTATCACTTGAATTACTTTTTAACCGACTTCCAAAAAGGAGGAGGTTCTATATTCGACTGTATACAGGGTGGAATTTTGTAATGCCACCTGAAGGGAAAGTACTCTTGATACTGTAGATAGAAAATTGTACTCAAAGAAAACATTCCTTTATTTTTGAAAAGAAAGAAAACTGCATTCAAGAATTTTCGAAAATTCGCTTGCCACAACCGGGAATCGAACCGACTAAAATCTGTTAGAATACTTTGTACTTTTATTGCGTCGATCGTTAGGGTCAATTATAACGATGAAATCTTTCTAACAAACTTGGTAAATTAAATGAAAGTAAAACTACGAAATCTTAAACCATTGTATATCTTTATTTTATGTATGTTCACCGATTTCTCCGACATTTGGACCGATTTTCAAAATTCTTTTTTTTTGTTCGAAAGAGTATACTCCAGAAGTGGTCTTATTGTCACCAAGTCAGGATCTAATGGAATCCCATCAAAATCAAGGGCAACCCTTGAATGGAATAGGCACTTACAATGTTTCTCAAGTTCTTTCTATTATTTACGCCAAACATAGAAAAATATACACATCAACACTGTCTAGGGATATTGCATGATTTTTCATACAAAAGAGGTCTGTTTGAGAAGCTATAATACCATACTCGAGATACACGGAGTGATATAGTTTTCAGATGAGCAAGTGCTAAACATGAATTTTCAATTTTTATCAATGAATTTAATTTTTCTTGAAATTTGTGAAAACGTGACTAAAATGAAAAAAAAAAATTGCGCTAATTCCACCATATTCATACAAAAAGCAGAAAAAAGCGCATTTTTGTTTTCGTTTACGTCACGTTTAAAAAAAAACAATTTAAACAAAAATCATTGACAAGAATTGAAAATTCAGGTTTAACACTTGCTCATCTTAAAATTTTATCCCTCCATGTGTCTCGAGTATGCTCTTATAGCTTCTCAAACACATCTTTTTGTATGAAAAATTAAGCAATATCCCTAGACAGTGTTGATATTTAACTTATTTTTTCTATGTCTATGAGTACGTAGCATTTGATAAAAGGACCGGATTGAGATTTATGAGATATTTTGTATAGGTAATAGATCCTTTCTTAATTTTTTGTCGGAAGTTTGGTTGAGTAGTAGAGTTACACAGCCTGTGAATCGACGGTTTCTGGGTTCGATTTCCGGTTTGGGCAAACAAACCATACGAAGGAAACTTTAGTGCAGAAAGTTACAGTGTGAAGTGCTAATTAATTGATTTTATGATAGATAGATAGATAGGTAGATAGATTGACACTTTAATTCAATTGACATAAAACAGCACAACACAGTAATAGACAAATAACAAACATACAAGTAAACATGAATCAGCAAGCAAACAATGAAGTAAACAGAATAAGAAACAGAAACAAATAATTTTATAAAACTATTTTACACCGTGTTATCTGTATCATGCCAATCAAATTGGCGCTGACTCAGCATATTGCTGCAGTACCAGACTGCAGCGCTGGTATTCTGCCATGATGCTACTTATTGAGTTTTCTTTGTAGGTAATAATAACCTTTTTCTAACTTCATAAATTCACCTTTAAAAAAGTACTTTATAAAGAAAATCTGAGGGTGCTGCTCTATAATTAGATAGACGTTTTTTTTAAGAGCTATCGTCGAATATAAGTGAGTCGAAAGAAATTAAATTATTGTAAGTGACCCACAAATATCCAAAAATAAAAAAAAACTTCTGTGCTGAACTGGCACTGAACAAAAAATTTGGAATGTGCCAGCTGCCAACCAAATACATTGCATTGTTGGTACAGAGGCCAGCGCATCAGGTTACTCCATTTTCATTGCAAAACCGCTCTTATCACAACAGCACAGAGTGCACGCGTGTGGTAACCTGAGTTGGGGCCGTCCGTGCATTGCAAAATTTAGACATCGTATTATATACTCATATACAATATGCCATTTTTGAAATTTTCATGACATGTAAAGTTATGTGACTTATGTTACCCCAACGAGGATTATAGGCGTATAATATCTAAAATATCGAAACTTTTGTCAGCTTCCCCATTCATAGTTCGGCTATTCTGCACTTTTTTAACGAACCAAAACTAAATACTTAATACAGTGTTAATAAGAACGAAGTTGACTAAGTATTTAGTCTTCAAATCTTAATTCGGCCCTAACTAAATGACATTATTCAATCTTCAGGATATCACTTTTTGAAAACAATAAAACGGCTTATTTTTATTTTTAAGCAAAGGAATTTATGGCCGTACAGCCGGTGTTTTCAATGCATTTCTTATTTTAAAGGCGGGAAACTCAATAGAAACTGACAATTGACATTTGTTTTATTAAAACCACTATGAATATGGTCTATAAGGGTTTGATCTATGGCTTTGATGGTCTGACATGAAATAAGGGCAATTTATTGATTTTTAGATTTTAGTTTACATCAAGCGTAGCATTGCGTATATAAGCCATGGATAAATATTATAATATTACTATTCTAATAAGTTTCTTAGTTTGGATCAAGACACCTTTGCTTACTTCTACAAATGTCCATTGAAGGAAAAAGCTTAGTCATTTCTATCTTAAATTAAATTTTTTATTGAATCATTTTTACACAATTATCGCAAAGCACAATAAAAGCAGCGTGCTAGCTGAAATCTCAAATGCACGGGGGTTGTCTTAGATACTGACATAGGTGACCTGTTTCAGAAACCTCTATTCCACTGAAAATCAAAAATAAGTCCGTAATTAGCACTAAGGAATTCGTGTGCCATTTATTGTACTTACCTAAGTAATAGGTCTTTCAACATACAATTTTCGTAAATTTTTTACTCCACATATTTTTATTTTATCAAAATTGATTTTTTATAAGTACAAAATCCTTACGTTTTTCACAGAAACGCGAAATACAATATTAATTAACCGCTTTTTGTGGGATTGTTAAGACAACAAGATGTTTTTTAGAGGCACCACTGACTCATGTTAAGTGTTGATTGTCTATCTCTCTCAGTATCAAAAAAATAAAAACGACTGCTACTTAAGTATAGATCAGAGTCTGAGTCGCGTTCTATAATACGGACCTTAATCTATCAAAAGCAGTAACAATGGTATAGAAAATATAAGCGATAGAGGAAACAACTATGTTTGACCTTTGTTTTCAGATCCAAAGTAATGTATTAAGTATCAACCTTATATGACATAGTTAGCCAAGTTTTCAAATAAAACATATTTTTAGAAATTGCTTTTCCTTATATGAACGAAATAGTTGCTATTCGTTCATATAACGAAAATATGAACGAAATAGTTGCTTCAATAAAAAACGGCAATTCATGTATCTGTAGTTGTGTCAAAGTACAAACTCGGTCTATAAAAATACATACAACACGCAGACGAAGTTGCGGGCATCAGCTAGTCTTATATAAAAATGAATCACTAAATCTGTTGGTAAGCGCAAAACTCGAGAACGGTTGGACCGATTTGGATGATTCTTTTTTTGTTGTGTTCCTTATTGTCAGGAGAAGGTTCTTATGAAAAAAAAACTAAAAAAGTGCCACGGGAACGAAGTCCCGGGCGGAAAGCTAGTAAAAAATAAAAATAAAAATACCTTATTAGGAGCGTTGTCAGTCGGGAAAGGCACTGATGGTTGTGGGTAGTTGTAACCCTTGTTGGGTGGTAGATATTCGTTAGCTGCGGTCGCCATGGCCACCACCGATGCCGCTACC
This sequence comes from Aproaerema taeniolella, assembly GCA_949987775.1. Classification (NCBI taxonomy): domain Eukaryota; kingdom Metazoa; phylum Arthropoda; class Insecta; order Lepidoptera; family Gelechiidae; genus Aproaerema; species Aproaerema taeniolella. The sequence goes on along the minus strand of OX465265.1, from coordinate 13,919,301 downwards.
AAGCAGGATATCCACATCTGAAGAAAGAAATAGACATTTTAGACAACTAGCTTCGTTGGGATTCAATTATATGGAACTACTTGTATTACGCCCGAGACTTCGTTCCCGTGGGAGTTCGGGAAGTTTTGTATCCTATGTTACTCAATAATAATGTGTAGTAATGGTGAAAGAATTTTTCAAATCGGTGCAATAGTTTCAGAGCCTATTCAATGCAAACAAAGAAACAATCAAATCTTTCCTCTTTATTATATTAGTGTAGATACTTATATCTACTTGTAGTCTTCGCGGTTTTTCGAATGACTGAAACATGATATTTTTTACGTTTTGAATCCCCTTCTCGCCATTTTAAAAGGTTTCCTAAAACTAAGTCGTAAAAAAAATTAAATCTATAAATCAAATATACTTTGAGATAACCTCCTAGCTATATTCAAAATCCTGAACCAGTATCACTTAAGTACAGTAAACTTTTTTTTTTGGGGGGGGGGAGTTTTTTTTCTAAACGTAGACACCACTCGGGTGCACCCCCTGAGCGCTACCCGCACCCCTCGCGTGCCTGGTGTAGGAGTAATGTCTACGTTTAGGCAAAAAATGAACTATTTTAAATATTTGGAAAAAAAATCATAAATGTGTTCTTTGAGTGATACTGGTTCAGGATTTTGAATATAGCTAGGAGGTTTTTTATCACCCAGTATTATGCCAATAAGTAATAGTTACTGCTTGAGAATTTTTAGTACCAGATATGGCCATTCTTCTTTAAGTAAAAACTAAAATACCAACCAATTACGGCTATTTCCTTCATTAAACATTGTATAATTCATACTTCACACACAAGACCTTGTAAGGCCAGCAGAAAAAACTCCTGCGCACATATTTGGTTAAAACCCGTACTTACTAATACATTCAATGGTTAGATATTCTATTCATTCAGGTATATTTCTTATTGTAGTAAATTCTTTTGTCTATATGCCTTCATAAGTTACATTGTTTGGAAGCAAAACCAGCATTAGTCTTACAATGTTCTTTGATTGTACGGTTAGCAAATTACGATAAAACTGTAATAAAAATTTCGGCCACCATTTTGCGTTTACATATCCGAGTGATTTTAAACTAAATAGTTAGTAAAACTTTTGGTGGTGATTCTAATTCTATTGATAACTAATTTACCCGATATTAAATTTTCAAAAAAAAAAATGACTTTACACAATAAAACATGGTGCACAAATTGTATGTAGAGACGAAATGTTTTTTTCTTCATATTTTTGACCCACATACGATCTTATAGAAAATTTGTTCAGTTTAGTGAGCTGATTTATCTTAGGTGCGAGTGTGTATATGTTTTATTAAATAAAAGACAATATTTTGGAGATATCAGTACATAAATCCCTAATAGTACCTACAGAGCTTCTATTTTCGGCATACAGTGTGTGTCTCGTTCTCTTTATCAAATATGATATATGTATATACTGGGTGAAAATGAACATCCTAGCTATATTCAAAATCCTATATCAGTATCACTCAAAAAACACATTTATGAAAAAAAAAAATTTTTTTAATATTTTTCCAAGAGGGTGCGCCCGAGTGGTGTCTACGTTAAGGAAAAAAAAGAATCCTCCCCCCCAAAAAAAAAAAACAATGAAAAGTGTTCAGTAAGTGATACTGGTTCAGGATTTTGAATAAAGCTAGGAGGTTATTTTTCAACCTGTATAATTAGAATTAGATAGATAGACTTTATTGCATACTTTACAAGGTAAATGAGTAATTATGACTATTATTTTTTAATTTTTTTAATTGCATCGCAACCCGCGTCACCTGTGTTCTCCTCTCTCAACTACTCTAAGGTAGACTGGAAGAGATCCCTTCAGGGTTGAGTCCGCCTTTGCTGCTAAATTACCTTTAAAATGTATTATATAACACTGTTTTCGAGCAATAAAGAATTTACATACATAATATACATATATATTTTTTATAAGTGGAACTTGATTTTATATTTTTAAGCGACCGGTTTCGATTTCATCATCTTCACCCGTGTCTTAGTTTAAGGCGACTACAACATCCGATAGAGGCAGCACACATAGGAATAGTGCCATCTCCGTCTCTCAACAGGCCTGGGCCGACAGTGCGAACAGTGTCGATACACGAAGTTTACGGACTATGAAAGCGTGCGTGCGTAAAAACATGTTCGAAAGTTAGAAAAAAGAGATTTATGGAAAGGTAACAGCTTAAATCGAAAAATGCGTTAACTACTTATCGAGAGTGTTCATGTTCAATTTTGATAGCAAATTCAAGTTCCTGTGTGCATTTTACTATCGTTTTTACAGCTTAAAAGATATACAATATTTGTATTTAGAGGTGACTTTGTAAGCTTTTTCTATCGAACCAAAAGTGCTGAATCATGTTTTCAGCAAACTACTTATCTAGTTTATGTCCTGAATATTACTTTAGTATTTTTTTCTTCGATTTGATGCAGTCGTCATGCTTATCTACGCATAATAAAATCGTAATTTAGGTGCTGTAGTCGCCTTAAGTGATTGTTTCGCTGACGCTACGCGCATCGGAGTACATTGCCTAACAATGCGCACTCGATAGAGCAAGGACGCAGCCTCTCGCCCACAAAAATGCAACGGCACAAACTATTTGGTGCATTTTCGTATTTATTTCTTAGAAAGAAAGTGTAGGAGGAAGATAGGATTATAATAATTTTCCACGTTAAAAACGTACGAGACACCGACTTCAAGCCCAACAGTTCGCATAAAGTAGATAACTAGTATTTTTCGAGGACTACAATGCCTATTAGCAGATAACCACAAACGAAAATGTTATTCATTATTTAGATGATGTTCTGGTTTGTATCTTTTTTTCTTTTTTTTTTTTTAATGTTAAATCATTTTCGACAAAAATTTTATGGGACCATTTCAGGAGTATACTCTTTCGAACAAAAAAAGAATTTTGAAAATCGGCCAACAGTTGGCGGAGTAATAATCGCGTAACAAACACACTAAAAAAAAGTACAGTCGAATTGAGAATCTCCTCCTTTTTCTGAGTCGGAGATATGTAATATAAATGTAATTTAATATTATACTTATAAGTATGTTTGTGCGGGATGTATGGATGTTTCACGCTCAAACGGACGGACCAATTTTGATACAGTTTGATAAGTATGAAGGTAGCTAACACCCATGGATTAACACATAGGCGACATAATTTTCCCAAATTCCCACGGGAACTAAGTCCCGGGCGGAAAGCTAGTAAGTACAGAGCCCAGTGCATCAGGTTACTCCATTTTCATTGCAAATGGAGTCTACAGTACTTCTTCTACAGTATGCCTGAGAAGAGATGTCAGCTGGTACATTCTAAGTTTTTCTTTCACTCCCAGTCTAGGGTGGAAGAGATAAGAATAAAATTAAAACAACTCTCATAAAGACACCTTTTTATCTATACTAATATTATAAAGGGGAAAGATTTGTATTTTTGTATGTATGTAACGAATAGGCTTCGAAACTACTACACCGATTTCAAAAATTCTTTCACCATTAGGATGCTACATTATCCCTGCGTAACATAGGCTACATAATTTTCCCAAATTCCACGGGAACGAAGTCCCGAGCGGAATGCTAGTCTATACTAATATTATAAAGAGGAAAGTTTCGTATTTTTGTATGTAATAATAAGTAATGAATAAATTTAAAAACTACTGGACCGATTTCAAAAATTATTTTACTATTAGGATGCTACATTATCACTGAGTGACATAGTATGCTACATAATTTTCCCAAATTCCTACGGGAACGAAGTCCCGAGCGGGATGCTATACTGTCATAAAGATGTGTAATCATAATTCAGACAAAAATCATTCTAGTTCTCAATACGTAATAGTCTGTAAAATCCTTAGATAACTAAAACAATAGTTGATTGTTCTGTGACTCTACGGAACCATCGGCCTATGATGAAACTCTGTCACACACTGGTCTGTTCTTGTTAGATTCGTTAGAGACAATCAATACTTAAGTAAAGATCAAGATTTGAGTCTCATAAACCTGTGTCAGTGTCACACCGTGGTCTGTTCTTGTTAGCCTTTTTTAAAATTTTATTACAAGATGGGTTACTCTTGACCTCAATCTTGACCAAGGTCATAGATGACACAAATGAGACCTGCCTCCTAGTAATCCATCCCAGGCAACGACACTTTTTTTTTCTGAATCTGAGGTGTCGTCCTATGGTCTCATGCGGTGTGGTAGGATCTGTAAAGGGCCGTCTGGTTCGCGACCACCCTCCTACCGAAGTCCGACGACAAACAGCTTGCTGTATTCCGTCGGTGCGTTGGAGTACCAGTGCCTTTATAGGCATTTTCTGGGTTAACTCGCTCCATCGTCGACCTCATCTTTGACTTTTATGGTCAAGATTGAGGTCAAGAGTTAACCCATCTTATAATAATAAAAAAAAAGATGAGGTCGACGATGGAGCGAGTTAACTCAGAAAATGCCAATTAAGGCACTGGTACTCCTACGCACCGACAGAACACAGCAAGTTGTCTGGCGTCGGGCTTCGGTAGGAATGGTCGCGAACCAAACGGCCCTTTACAGACCTACCACACCGTATGAGACCATAGGACGACATCTCAGATTCAGAACAAATTGAGGTGTCGTTGCCTGGGGTGGATTAATAGGAGGCAGGTCTCATTTGTGTTTCCTTAATCGCCTCTTACGACACCCACGGAAAGAATTGGGTTGGTGTTATTCTCAGCCGATCACAACACGGCAAGAAGCCTCATTAGAGTCAATCAATACATAAGTATAGATCAAAACTTGAGTTTTCTTCTGTAATACGGGTCTTAGTTGTCTGGGTAATTGGTTAGTGACAGGGATATGATGAAGTCAGTGGTTTAATGAGCTCTTTTCGACTTATAACAGCCTGGTAACAGAAGCACTCGTGGCTAAGTTGCGCTCGCTGATCTGAACCGGTCAGTGAGGTTAAGCAACGTACACAGAGGCAGGGAACCTGATGGGTGACCAAATTGACTATGTATCACGAGCGTTTCCGTGCTTCGGAGGGCACGTTAAGCTGTCGGTCCCGGCTGTTGTCGCTTGACTGCAGTCGTTAAAACCAAGTCAGAGGCCATTGTGCATTTTGAAAACTCTGACACCAGGGTTAGCTCTGACGACTGCTACTCAAGTATAGATCAGAATCAGGGTCGCGTTCTGTAATACAGACCTAAGATCCTCTTAAAATGTAATCTTTAAGTTTAAAGTCTTAAATCGCGTGCTAAATGTCAATTTAAGGAATTTTATAGAAAACGGTTAGGTCAGGTCAAAATCGTGTTGCCATACCATATTCAATTAAATAGTTCTAGTTATCTACAGAGCTTTAGGTAAATCTCTTTTTAAACTCTCGAGTGGTTAATCGGTCCATGAAACTGAAAAACTTCCCCAAGGAACATAGGTCAAAATACGAAAAAAAGTTTTTGATCTCCCATACAAAATGCGTTATATATGCTGATGAAGTTATATATGCTGATGAGAAACTTTTTCGTATTTTGACCTATGTTCTTTGGGGAAGTTGTTCAGTTTCATGGACCGATTAACCACCCGAGAGGTTGAAAGAGAGATACCTAAAGCCCTGTATAAACGAGTTATGTAGTCGCAGGGTTATTGTCAAACCCGTGATATTATAATCCCGTGAAATTATAATTGTACGAAACTTTGTCAATCGCCTCAATTTTTTATATTTTTAACATACATACGCCTATAATCCCTAACGTAGTAGACAGAGACTCCATAAAGTGCACATACGGAATTAGATGAACTAGAGATATTTTTTTAGACATACACACATACAAACACTCACGCTTATATTCCCTAACGGGGTAGGCAGAGCATCAGGTACAACTTAGTTCTAGCGTAATTCTAAAACCATAGATTCCACGTTCGACACAATTTGTTAGGTTATATGGAACAAGTTGCATAATGGTGAGAGGTGGTCAGCCTTTCGCCCATTATACAGCAAAACCCTCGCATCTCACTTACAGACTTTTACTGTATGCCTGAGAAGAGTAGGTAGCTGGCACATTCTAAGTTTTTCTTTCACTTCCAGTCCAGCATGGATGGGAGATTAAAAACCCCCGATAAAAAAGAGGGGAGTTATAAGAGTAACGAGTGTATGGTGTCTGTCTTATAACAGCCATCTTTTTTATCTAGGGCTAAAAATAAAATAGTAAACTGTATAAGAAGAGCGTCGGTGGTCTCACAGCTAGTGGGTCGGACTTGTAAGCGAGAGGTGCCTAGTTCGATCCCCAGTGCCACCATGTACCAATAATGACTCGTTTTCTGAGTCATGTAGTTTGTTGCAGACTAACCGGTACTCTTACGGTGAGGGAAAACATCGTGAGGAAACCTGCACGTTCAGGAGACTGAATGTGTAACCATGATCCAATCCGGTCAGGTTCCCCTGTTAGCAGGGTCACGGAGGTCAGATGGCAGTCGCTCCACTGTAATGACTTGACCTGCCAACCCTGGATCATGGTCAAGCGTACCCCGAATGAGAAACGGGACTAAGCGCTAGGAAGAAGAAGTAAGAATTGACTTGCCAATTGAGAGCATCTGACTGTACCTACGTATCAAATTGCGATGCCGACAAACCCGTACAGATAAGTGGCACTAGACCAGTGGTTCCTTACCTATTCGATATTGTTACCCCTGCGACTTATTAGGAAAATTGGTTTTACCCCAAACCTTAAAATATTTAAACAAGCAAATACAAATATATTTTTTTTACTCATAAATGTATAGGTACAGAGGCCAGCGCATCGGGTTACTCCATTTTCATTGCAAAACCGCTTCTATCACAACAGCACAGAGTGCACGCGTGTGGTAACCTGAGTAGCGGCCATCCGTACATGTGATAGTTGATATGGATTTGCATTTAGAAGTGCAGTTATCTATGATTTATTTTTTTATTAAATAAATCAATAATTTTTTTATTCAGGTAGCAAGACCCATCAGTACAAAAAACGGAAAGTTAACAATGAAAAATGATAATTCTAAAAGCTATTTCCAGTTCGGGCTTCGATGAATCGAACGCCAAAATATAAAAATAGGGCTTTTGTAGGTAGTGCCACACTTCGTTCTTTGACTTCGCCACCCGCTCCCAGATTCGTTCTCTGTGCACAGATATATTATGGTATGCCACTCTAGCTCGCAAAACCGGAAGAAAACCACGAAGAATGCGTCAGCAAACATCCCCGAGGTACTGCAAAACCTTTTTACTATCTCGCTAGTTATTTTTTTAGACTAGGCCTTAATTATTAGGTTTTTGTTACCCCCAAACAATAGCTGGTTTACCCCCGCTGGGGTAATTACCCTCAGGTTAAGAACCACTGCTCTAGACTCTAGATGCACGAACAAGAGGCTCGTTTCACAAATCGTGCCAGTTACAAATGCGTTTGAAATAGGGTAGGCATTTCAAAATCAGAATTGAATGGTTTGAGAGCGGTCGCGTGAGACTGCAACTCTTGTCACGATGCAACTTGCACAGATCAGAGAACGTAGATACTGGAAAGCGTTGCTTATTTTTTTCGGGAAAAGCGGTATTCAGAAACATTTTGAGTAAAAAAGCGGGATTCTTTTGTCGAAAGCGGGACGTAATGAAAAAAACGTAAATAATCAGTAGTTTTTCTCTGAGTACTTATGTTTTTATCTGAGTTTTAAACTAAGTTTACAATGATATTGGTGATAGATAGCCAGAAAACTTTTTTAGTGAACATATTTCTCTTAAGATTTAACTTCTTTTAAAGAGTGAAAGAGAATATGTTGCGGTCGCGTCCTCCGAAAAGCGGGACGCGGGACATTCAATTTTGGGCTAAAAATCGGGACGTCTGGCAACGCTGATGGAAATTTGCTTCTTTTTTTAAAATAATTGCTTAATAACATAACAACATACAAAACAAACCACAGGTACAAATATACGTAACTATCTTTCCGCCCGTGGCTCCGCCCGCGTGGTCCACAGCTTATATCGTGCCCAACTGTGGGATAAAATGTGGTTTATGTCCTTTCCCAAGGTCTAATTTATCTCTGTACCAAATTTCATCAAAATCGCTTCAGTAGTTTAGACATGAAAGAGTAACAGACAGACGGACAGAGTTACTTTCGCATCTGTAATATTAGCAGGGAAGTAGGGATAAAAAAAAGGTTACAAAGTTAGCCTGGAGGTCGCTCTATAAATCTAATCGTGTTAATTTATTGTGAATGGGAGGTTTTCTTTTTGGGTATTAAAAAAAAAAGTATTTCCCCAGAGCTCTCTAGATGGCGCTGAACTGACTCCGTCACTAGGTGCCAAAGCCAAAAGGCTTGGAGAAAAACATTGCATCAAATATTCTGAGTTTGTTTTGGCTTTCCAATCATCCTAGTTTTCTCGCGCTTTGTTATAATTCAGTTTTTTTTTTCGTTGTTTTCGTAAAATCGCCTAACTACGTATGGTAGACGTGATATTGATGTGATATGACTATAACGTTTCGTTTTATGATCTCAAAATTACGTTCAAGTGAATTAATCAAAAATAATTTAACGTTCCGTTCCTTGCAGTAACGTACATAGTTTAGCGCCATCTATCCGGCGACTGGGGAAAAAATAAAAAAAATAAAAAGAAAATCCCTCATTCATTCTCAGTTTAAGACTTCCTACTTCATGTAAGTACGTAGCGCAAATTCCAATAAATGCGTCGATTCTATGTGATCTGTGCCCCCATAATGATGCACTATGGTCGCAATCTTCAAGAATGCACTTATAATAGTCCTAGCTTCTTTTGCCACTCTAGTGCGCTAATTCGCACTCCCATCTTTAGAAATTATTACCATTATAGCTTGGTGTTGTAATTAAATGAAAGATACTCGTAATTTGTATTACTGTGATAATGAGGTATGTGTACAGAGGCCAGCACATCAGGTTACCCCAATTCATTGAAAAATCGTACTTATCGTATGAACTCAGAGTGCACGCATGGGTCACTTGATGAGCGGCCCTCTGTACAATAAATATGTGGCATGTGAGGTATAGGATAGCACGGAGTAGAAGGCATATAGCATCATGTCATAAAATTCACATATTTCGTGCCTTACACGACTATCGAGCACATTGGAAATTAATCTACGGAAATTAATCTGAATTGGAAATTAATCTGAAGCGCTTGTAGCCCAGTGGCTCTCGCTGATCTCAACCGATCAGTGAGGTTCAGCAACGTACACAGAGGCAGGGAACCTGATGGGTGACCAAAGTGGCAATTTATCACGAACGTTTCCGTGCTTCGGAGGGCACGTTAAGCTATCGGTCCCGGCTGTTGTCGATTGGCTACAGTCGTTAAAACCAAGTCAGAGGCCATTGTGCGGTTTGAAAACTCTGACACCAGGGTTAGCCAAGTTTGCCACACACTTGACTATACCTACACGATAAGAAGAAGAATCTACGGAATTCGAAAAAATGCCGGTCTGACTTTTTTCAAAAGGTTGGGCTACATGGCCGTTTACATGATTACATGGCTACATGGAGGTTAGGCCGTGTGCATGAGTCCCCGGCAGAGTAGAATAGGACCACCCTCTTTCTTACCGAGGTGTCGTACAAGGCGACTCAGGTAAATATGCTAGCAAGTTCATCTGCACACAGAGAAGGAACCGTTTTTAACCGTGTGGTGATCGGTTGAGAATAACACCACCCCATCTCTTTCCGTGGGTGTCGTAAGAGGCGACTAAGGAAACTGAAATGAGACCTGCCTCCTAGTAATCCATCCCAGGCAACGACACTTCATTTTTTTTCTGAATCTGAGGTGTTGTCCTATGGTCTCATGCGGTGTGGTAGGCTCTGTAAAGGGCCGTCTGGTTCGCGACCACCCTCCTACCGAAGTCCGACGCCAAACAGCTTGCTGTGTTCCGTCGGTGCGTGGGAGTACCAGTGCCTTTATAGGCATTTTCTGGGTTAACTCGCTCCATCGTCGACCTCATCTTTGACCTTTACGGTCAAGATTGAGGTCAAGAGTTAACCCATCTTATAAATAAAAAAAAAGGAAAACTCTGCAATTATATCAAAACCCTCGCCAACCCGTCTGCCAAGCGTGGTGAGTATGGCATTTACCCCTCATGTTATTGAGGGAGGCCCGTGCTCCAGCAGTGAGGACGTATATGGGCTGATGAAGGCTACATGGCCAACCCTCGATCGTCTTTGTTTTAGGCTCAAATTGTAGCTGACTAAATTGTCCAGAGGGGTATTTCACAAATTTTTGATATCATTCTTCGTTTCTAAAATATCGAGCGCCAAAATCAAAAATTCGGAATAAACTGGAGTTTTTTTCCACTATTCGGCCATAACTTTTTAGAATAGAATATAATAAAAAATTATTTATTACAAAGGACATCACAACACAGAGACAAAAGTGTAATGGCAAAAAAAAACAGAAATAACAAAAAAAATACAAATAAAATAAAAAAAATAACTTAATATCTACACAAAAAAGAACAAATATTTATAAATAGATAATTAAATTAAGATTTTTTAATTTTTTTCATTTTCAAATAATTCTTTTCGCACCTTGCAGTTCTTGTGAATACGCGTCTTTTGAATATCATAGCTCCACAACTCTCCGAGATATAAGGGGATCGCACTTTTTCGTGAAATCGGAGCCTATACCGAAGCGAACGAAAAGACATTTCCAATGTCAAAAAGTCCGTCAAATGTGAAAAAAAAATGGGCCAGTTCACAAAGTACCGAGAGTTTACTAAGTAAAATAACAATATTACGGGTTTGTCAATTTTACGGTTCAATAAATTCGTATTCGACGGCTGGTTTGATCGAGTGGTAGTGGCAGCGCTCTTGATCGGCGGGTCCGGGTTCGATTCCCAATCGGGGAAAATATTTGTGTAAAAAGCAGATGTTTGTTTTCGGGTCATGGGTGTTTTGTGTTTGTCTTTATGTGTGTCCAAAGGGTTCCACGACACTTGGGCCCGTACTTACAGAAGGAGACTAAATTCTTGATCTATACTTAAGTATTGACCGTTCTCTCACTATCATTTTCCCATTTTTCATTACCAATATTTATTTATTCCTAAAAAATTCTGTCTCATCCACGGGCGTTCGTTCGTCACTTGGTTATGGGACTCACTGAAAACCAGCGTTGTGACTCGCGGTCTCATATGCTGATTCCCGAGTCGCAACATATAGCTGAGTTGAGGACCCTTTGTCTCGGACCCTACAACACATAGCGATCTAAAGCTAGTTTTCTATTGTATTTGTTATTGTCTTCATGTAGTGTATCGTGATCGTGTTTTACTGTTTAATCTTGCCTCTTATTGTGTTGTGATGTCCGTTATAATAAATTTGTCTTTCTTTCTTTCTATCAAAATGACAAAGATGACTGCTACTTAAGTATAGATCACAGTCTGAGTCGCATTCTGTTATACGGACCTTAGTCTGGACCTTTGAGTGCGAAAAAATAAAAAAAAACCCCTGACCCACACAATATCCGATCTTCTTTGACAGATAAACGGACAGACATGACAATCTAGTTACCCAAACATGTATTTTGACCCAATTATGAATACCCATCATTGTTTAACCGTGAGAAATCGCAACAGTATGTCATAACGTCGTTTTTAGTTTAGTAGATTACCTTTGACCGTATTATAAAGGTCATAGCTAATTATAGTGTAGTAATATCTAAAAGATTGTAATCTTACGAAGCGGTGATATCCCAGTGGTATGTAAGCCAGACTTGTAACCAGAAGGTTGCGGGTTCAAACCCTGGTGCGAGCCTGTACCACTATAAATTCGTCGTCGAGTACAATACGGCAGAAGACAAAAGTTCCCTTAGGTCTCCAGAGAGTGAAACCGTTGGAATCGCATCACCATGCTATTTTCAAAGCTTTTGTGGTGCGGTTCCCGACGTTCATGCTGGAGACCGTCATGAAGGAGAGCTTTTGGCTGGAGGGCGTGGTGCTCCGCCGTTTTCGAGATAGATTCCCGGTTAAAGACACCCCCGGAAAAGCACCCGGGAAATAGTGTGAATTACGTTTTAATTTTGTTTAATAATATTTTATATGTATGTTAGTCTGTAAGGTATTTATCTATGGGTCTAGTTGCCTGAAAATAAATGATTTTATTATTATTATAACGCACGTCACAACGCAAAAGACTCACTCTTAATTTAATTAACTATTTATAAATATTTGTTCTTTTTTTGTGTAGATATTAAGTAAGTTTTTTTTTAAATTTGTATTTTTTTGTTTTTTGTTATTTGTGTTTTTTTTTTGCCATTATACTTTCCTTTAATGTCTCTGTGTTGTGATGTCCTTTGTAATAAATAATTTTCTATTCTATTATTATTATTATAAATTGCAAGTAAATTGATTTGATTTGCCTAAATTCGTCTTTTCGGATTTATTTACGGTTTTCTAATTAATTATCACTTGCTCAGCAGTGAAGAAAAACATCGTGATGAAACTCGCACGTCTAAGAAAATTCGTTTTCGTAAGACGAGCGGTCCACCAACCCGCATTGTGCCAGCGTGGTGGACTATGGCCTAAATCCCCTTCGTGTTTCAAAGGGAGGCCCGTGCCCCTCGGTGGGGATGATATGGGCTGGTAAGAAGAATCTTATGACTTGTAGTGTTTTGTAGAAAAGTTTTTTATTGGATTGTAAAAAAAAGGAGTAGATTCTCAATTCGATATTTGTTACGCGATTACTCCATCAATTCTGAATTGGTTTTGATTATTGTTTTTTAACCCCCGCCAAAAAAGAGGGGTATCTGTGTGTTGTGTAGCGTCATAGCTCCTAAACAAATAAACCTATATATTAAATATATGTTTATATTTTTAATAATGTTATTTAAGTATTGTATAGTTCTTCATTGTTTATTTGTCTTTCTGTATCTATTCTATTAATTTTTCTAATCCTTCTTGTACTTTACGCCTACTCATCAAGATTTCTTCTCAATGTTCGTTAGGTTGACTGGAAGAGATCCCCTAGTGGGATAAGTCCGCCTTTGTACCTTAAATGTATTCTAACTTTAAGTACCATATTTTGCTCCTGTAAGAATATTTATTGTACAATAAAGGATTTACATACATACATAATACATACATACAAATGGACAGATTCCAATGCGGTTTTTTTTGTTTGAAAGATCATGTAATCGAGATGATTCTTAGCTATATTTAAACAAAATTGGTTTCCTCGTATCCCTCTTGTCACATTGGTGGGGTGGGCAGAGATCACACTTTTTCACGTTCTTTCATTTTGAGGAAATTAGGTATGAAGATAGCTGACACCCTGGATTAACACATAGGCTACATAATTTTCCCACTACGGCAACGAAGTCCCGGGTGGAAAGCTAGTTCAAGCTAAAATTAATCGTTTATGATGTATACTGCAGCTTGAGTACGATGGTGACAGCGCGTGTAATGCGCCGCGGTTCTATTCAAAATGTCAACATTGACAACGCCAGAGGGCGAGCAAGCCTTTGCGCGGGGCCTCGCGCAATCAAAGTGAAGTTTCAGCGTCAGCCGAGTGACGTACCGCGCGAGTTCGTCGCCATGTCGTGCTGCGGTCTAATTTTATATTATATTTGTTTTTATAATATTTTAATATTACCCGCCTCCTAACTGGTCAACACCATAAGTGTTTCAGACCTTATTTTGAAGAAGCGAGGGTCAAAAATTAATAATGCGTTAAACACATAGACAATGATTCCTCTTCAAGTCTCTTGCTGTCTTTAATACACTAAGTAGAAAACGCGGGAGAACATCGATACCGCGTTGTAGAATACACGCTGCGCCATCTAGCGTCGGTTGAAGTGCAACTTTTATTTTAATGATGCGTCAAGGCCAGATCTGTCACTTCATGATGCTTTCCACTCGGGACTAAGTTCCCGTGGGAATTTGGGAAAATTATGTAGACTATGTGAATGTGTTAATCCAGGGTGTCAGCTACCTCCATACCATGTCAAAATTGGTTCAGCCGTTTGAGCGTGAAACAGGAACAAACATTCAAACATACAAACTTTAACGTTTATAATATTATAAGTAAGGATAGCAACTAGGGCTAGGGTCGCTGATAAAACCGCGGACAGACTGACATTACGAAGCTATAAGGGTTCGTAGTTCACTACGGGTTTCAGACCTTATTTTGAAGCAGCGAGGTTAATTAATTACAGCGTAATTATACAAGGTGTTTAAAAAAAACTCCAAAAAAATTATAATGAAATATTAATTAAAATTTAGCTTATTGCACAGCTCTATTACAAATATGACAAGTATGTCATATTAAGTATATGAAACTTTCATTTTGTAGATGTCAAACCGTGCAACTGATTACTAGAGTTGCGACTATTTCTCTTTTAAAATTGAATTTTGGAATTTTTTTTTTTGTTTTTTTTGAAACACCTTGTATTATTATAGTGTAAATGAGTATCTAAATAACCAACTCTATGTAGATGCCAAATAACGTGTTTTGTTGTTATGATTGTTTTTTTTTACACAGGTTCGGATGGTCGCACATCAGGTTACCACACGCGTGCACTCTGTGCTGTTGTGATAAGAAAGGTTTTGCAATGAAAATGGATTAACTTGGTGCGCTGGCCTCTATGTGTAACGTCACACTCTTTCACGTTCATACGGCTGGACCCATATTAAGGAAATTAGGTATGAAGAAAGCTGACACCCTGGATTAACACATAGGGTACATAATTTTCCCACTACGGCAACGAAGTCCCGGGTGGAAAGCTAGTTCAAGCTAAAATTAATCGTTTATGATGTATACTGCAGCTTGAGTACGATGGTGACAGCGCGTGTAATGCGCCGCGGTTCTATTATATTCAAAATGTCAACGCCAAAGGGCGGGCAAGCCTTTGGCGGGGCCCTCGCGCAATCAAAGTGAAGTTTCAGCGTCAGCCGAGTGACGTACCGCGCGAGTTCGTCGCCATGTCGTGCTGCGGTCTAATTTTATATTATATTTGTTTTTATAAATATTTTAATATTACCCGCCTCCTAACTGGTCAACACCATAAGTGTTCCAGACCTTATTTTGAAGAAGCGAGGGTCAAAAATTAATAAGACGTTAAATATATTGACGATGATTCTTCTTCTAATCTCTTGCTGTCTTTAATACACTAAGTAGAAAACGCGGGAGAACATCGATACCGCGTTGTAGAATACACGCTGCGCCATCTAGCGGCGGTTGAAGTGCAACTTTTATTTTTATGATGCGTCAAGGCCAGATCTATCACTTCATGATGCTTTCCACTCGGGACTACGTTCCCGTGGGAATTTGGGAAAATTATGTAGACTATGTGAATGTGTTAATCCAGGGTGTCAGCTACCTCCATACCATGTCAAAATTGGTTCAGCCGTTTGAGCGTGAAACAGGAACAAACATTCAAACATACAAACTTTAACGTTTATAATATTATAAGTAGGGATAGCACCTAGGGCTAGGGTCTCTGATAAAACCGCGGACAGACGGACATTACGAAGTTATAAGGGTTCGTAGTTCACTACGGGTTTCAGACCTTATTTTGAAGCAGCGAGGTTTAATAATTACAGCGTAATTATACAAGGTGTTTAAAAAAAAACCCAAAAAAATTATAATTAAATATTAATTAAAATTTAGCTTATTGCACAGCTCTATAACAAATATGACAAGTATGTCATATTAAGTATATGAAACTTTCATTTTGTAGATGTCAAACCGTGCAACTGATTACTAGAGTTGCGACTATTTCTCTTTTAAAATTGAATTTTGGAATTTATTTATTTTTTGATTTTTTTTGAAACACCTTGTATTATTATCAGGGAGCGGAATCTAATAGCAAAACAATTGAAATGTAATAGAGATGGGGCATTGCTTTTTATCGACTAAACAGACTATCGATAACTAAGTGGAGTTGTGCTTTATGAACACTTGTTTTCCGTTTGCGGCTTCGCCCGTGTGGATTACGCGCTTTTCGATCTTATGGTAAATGTTTCAAAAAATCAAACATCAAATTTATTTATTATTCATTATTATACAAATTTATTTATTATTCAGATGAAGTTGTGCTGCCGTGACCATAATATTATAATAAAACGAGCCCACTTCATTTACAAACTCTTCAGGATCATAATTCCTATAGAAAGTCGACAAAAAAAGTTCAAAAACTTAGAAATTCAAAGTAGAATAAAAAAATTCTAAGTTGAGTAAAAGTACTAAAGTATCGATAGCTTGGAAAAGTCGATACAAAACAATGTCCCATCTTTATTACATTTCAATTGTTTTGCTATTAGATTCCGCTCCCTGATTATTATAGTGTAAATGAGTATCTAAATAACCAACTCTATGTAGATGCCAAATAACGTGTTTTGTTGTTATGATTGTTTTTTTTACACAGGTTCAGATGGTCGCACATCAGGTTACCACACGCGTGCACTCTGTGCTGTTGTGATAAGAAAGGTTTTGCAATGAAAATGGATTAACTTGGTGCGCTGGCCTCTATGTGTAAAGTCACACTCTTTCACGTTCATACGGCTGGACCCATATTAAGGAAATTAGGTATGAAGAAAGCTGACACCCTGGATTAACACATAGGCTACATAATTTTCCCACTACGGCAACGAAGTCCCGGGTGGAAAGCTAGTTCAAGCTAAAATTAATCGTTTATGATGTATACTGCAGCTTGAGTACGATGGTGACAGCGCGCGTAATGCGCCGCGGTTCTATTATATTCAAAATGTCAACGCCAAAGGGCGGGCAAGCCTTTGGCGGGGCCCTCGCGCAATCAAAGTGAAGTTTCAGCGTCAGCCTAGTGACGTACCGCGCGAGTTCGTCGCCATGTCGTGCTGCGGTCTAATTTTATATTATATTTGTTTTTATAAATATTTTAATATTACCCGCCTCCTAACTGGTCAACACCATAAGTGTTCCAGACCTTATTTTGAAGAAGCGAGGTTCAAAAATTAATAAAACGGTAAATATATTGACGATGATTCTTCTTCTAATCTCTTGCTGTCTTTAATACACTAAGTAGAAAACGCGGGAGAACATCGATACCGCGTTGTAGAATACACGCTGCGCCATCTAGCGGCGGTTGAAGTGCAACTTTTATTTTTATGATGCGTCAAGGCCAGATCTGTCACTTCATGATGCTTTCCACTCGGGACTACGTTCCCGTGGGAATTTGGGAAAATTATGTAGACTATGTGAATGTGTTAATCCAGGGTGTCAGCTACCTCCATACCATGTCAAAATTGGTTCAGCCGTTTTGTGCGTGAAACAGGAACAAACATTCAAACATACAAACTTTCGCGTTTATATTATTAGATTTTCATCTATTTCATCGGTTATAACTCTAAAATCAAAAATTTTGTATAAATAATAATAATAAATAAACGCTTCACACTCAAAGGCCCACATTAAGGTTTTCCCTTGTGTCGTGGGTCCCTTGGAACACACAAAGACAGACACAAACACCCATGACCCGAGAACAAACATTTGCTTTTTACACAAATATTTACCCCGACTGGGAATCGAACCCAGGACCCGCCGATCAAGAGGCAGCGGGTCACTACCACTCGACCAAACCGGCCGTCACAAACCGGCCGTTGAATCACTCCTGACATTCTATTAAGTACTTATAACTTGTAAATGGCTGAACAAATTTTGAACAAATATCTATCTCGATTACGTCAGCTTTCAAACCAAAAAATAGCATCGAAATCGATCCATTCGTTTAAGAGCTACGATGCCACAGATACACAGACATACACACGTCAAACTTATATTACCCCTCTTTTTTGTCGGGGGTTTTAACCTTCTCTTTCCGTGGGTGTCGTAAGAGGCGACTAAGGAAACACAAATGAGACCTGCCTCCTAGTAATCCATCCCAGGCAACGACACTTCATTTTTTCCTGAATCTGAGGTGTCGTCCTATGGTCTCATGCGGTGTGGTAGGCTCTGTAAAGGGCCGTCTGGTTTGCGACCACCCTCTTACCGAAGTCCGACGCCAAACAGCTTGCTGTGTTCCGTTGGTGCGTGGGAGGACAAGTGCCTTTATAGGCATTTTCTGGGTTAACTCGCTCCATCGTCGACCTCATCTTTGACCATATGGTCAAGATTGAGGTCAAGAGTTAACCCATCTTATAATAAAAAAAAGAGCTAACCATTTAATTCTGGACCCCTTACCTTAGGGGATGATTATCGAAAAATCGCGAAAGACGTGTCTGTTTATTTGCTTCAAGGTATTTCTTGAGAAAGTTTCGAGTCAAAATATATAAAAAAAAATGTTTTGTCATTTTTTTTAGAAGTTGCTGACACCTTGGATTAATTAAATACTGGGTCTGAATTCGCGTAAGTCGGGAAATAGGTAAACTCATGATATACAGGGCTTTAAGATATCTCTTTCAACCTCTCGGGTGGTTAATCAGTCCATGAAACTGAACAACTTCCCCAAGGAATATAGGACAAAATACGAAAAAAAAAATTGAGTTCCCATACAAACTTCATCAGCATATAGCGCATTTTGTAAGTATCAAATTATTTTTTCGTATTTTGACCTATGTTCATTGGGGAAGTTCAGTTTCATGGACTGATTAACCAACCGAGAGGTTGAAAGAGAGATACCTAAAGCCCTGTATACGCGAATTTGGACCCGTTTTAGTATTCAATTATATGTTAATTACAATTAGGCTACAAAATTTTCCTAAATTCCAACGAAGTCCCGGGCTAGAAGCTAGGCGGAAAGCTAGTTCAAACAAAAACAAACATAAGACCGCAGAACATAACACAGATTTCATTTCCCAGTTTACCCCAAGTTATAGAGATCACGGTGCAGCTAACCACAAAGATGCAATGGTTGCAGTTTGCGGTCGAAATGTATTCGAGTGGTTGAGAAATTATGCGCACGAGCCGGTTTTGCAATGCTTTTTTATGTTTCATGTTCATCACGGATAATGTAGGGTTCTAATCATGAAAGAATTTTTCAAATCGGTCCAGTAGTTTCGAAGCTTATTCAATGCAAACAAAAAAACAATCAAATCTTTCCTCTTTATAATATACATTTTTAACCGACTTCAAAAAAGGAGGAGGTTTCTCAATTCGACCGTTTTTTTATGTATGTCCGCGGATAACTTCGTCGTTTATGAACCGATTTTGATTATTCTTTATTTGTTGGAAAAGGAGTAGTATCCCAAGGATGGTCCCATGGTAAGGAAACCAGGATCTGATGGTGGAATCCTGAAGAAATTGAGGGAAACTCTCGAAAAAATTGTCTTTTTGGGATTGAAGTCGGTGACTCTTACGTTTTTGACGTGGAAAATTATTTTAAAGATAGGTAGGTATTATTAGCATCCACAAGACCTCGCAAGTTTTTTCAGTAAAATTCAAATAAGAAAAAAACACTATAAGATTAAAATTAGTGCAAAAAAAATATTTAATAAAATTCATGAAAAACATTCCATTTAAAAATAAATATTTGTTATAATAACCGTAAAAAATAAAAAGTTGCACTTAAAACGCCGCTAGATGGCGCAGCATGTATTCTACAACGCGGTATCGATGTTCTCCCGCGTTTCTTATAGATAGACTGGACATGCGTTATGACAGTTTAATAGGTTTGATTTAAATAAAAACAAATTTTTGACACTCGCTGCTTCGCTATAAGGTTAACATAATATGTTGTCCGGTAGGCGGCGGGCGAGTAAAGTGAAGTGAACAGAAAAAAAGCCGAATGCGTAGTAAAAACTGAAAAGAAAATAATTTTCCACGTTAAAAAAAATAGAGTAATTTTTGGAAGTATCTTCAAAATTAATAAAATGAGCCACTCATTTTATTCATTCAAGTAGCGGGGAACCTGATGGGTGACCAAAGTGGCAATTTATCACGAGCGTTTCCGTGCTTCGGAGGCCATGTTAAGCTGTCGGTCCCGGCTGTTGTCGATTGACTACAGTCGTTAAAACCAAGTCAGAGGCCATTGTGCGGTTTGAAAATTCTGACATTAGGTTTAGCCAAGTTCGCCACACACTTGACTATACCTACACGATAAGAAGAAGAAGAAGCAGTTTAGCAGGCTGTCAGATAAAAAGTCCGACTAAACTTTTAAAAAAATGAGCTACTATCTGTGAATCATCAGTAAGATACCTCACAATAACTTAGTGCTCTAAAATTGTCATCCTCGCCTGCTAGCGGTTCACCCTGCTGATCAACGGACGAGGAACCGTAAAGGGTTTCTTTTAGCGTTTTAAGAGGATCGACTACCGCGCCCATGTCCATACAAAAAGGGAAAACGTTTTGCTACCCCTAAATCTTCTCCGATTTTGATAATTTTTCACTATGTTGTTGTCCCTATCAAAAACTATGCCTCTATGTTTTCCTTTTTTGAAAATTTTGTTTAGATAAAAAGTTATAAGGATCTGTAATCTTGCTTTATTGGGTTTGAAAAACATTCATTTTAAATTCATTGTATTTCAGAAATAAAGTAAATTTTCGGAAAAAACAAAAAATAGAGGCATAGATTATATTCTGCTGAAAAGATTGATACCAAAAAGTAGTATATTTAGTACAGTTTAGGGGTTGGGAAACGTTTTCCCCCCAAACGCGATTTTCGACAAAAAAATACCTAGAAACACAGCCGAGCTGCAACTGTCTCTATCGCACGTTTGCGAGCGGGGCCGAGCGCGGTCGCGACAGAGAATGATTCTCCAAATACCTATTTTCCTACGCTCGCGGCGCTATAGAATAGTCTTAACCAATAGCAGAAAGTATCGATAGTCTATCGATACTATCGTAACCTTGAAAAACAGTAAGAATATGGATAGGGCTATCGATAGTATCGATACTATTGATAATATACTAAACTATCGATAGTATCGATACTATCGATAGTATTGATTCAAAACTATCAATACTATCGATAGTATTAGAATTCAATACTATCGATATTCTTACTGTTTTCCAAGGTCAACTATCGATAGCCAAACTATCGATAGCTGAAAATGAAAATGAAAAATGAAAAATGTTTTATTTCGTAACACTAAAAGCCTTAAAATTGGTGGGTTGGGGTCTCCATTTAAGCGACCATAGGCTGTGTTTGGAGGCCCCGCTCTTCCATTGGAACTTACATAGGTAGGCTGTATGGTGTACAATACAATTTAGTGTTAAAAATATTATGAAAACAAAAGAAAGAGAATCACAAACATTATGCAGATTTTTTCCCGTGTGGTGATCGGTTGAGAATAACACAACCCCATGTCTTTCCGTGGGTGTCGTAAGAGGCGAGTAAGGAAACACAAATGAGACCTGCCTCCTAGTAATCCATCCCAGGCAACGACACTTCATTTTTTTCTGAATCTGAGGTGTCGTTCTATGGTTTCATGCGGTGTGGTAGGCTCTGTAAGGGGCCGTCTGGTTCGCGACCACCCTCCTACCGAAGTCCGACGCCAAACAGCTTGCTGTGTTCCGTCGGTGCGTGGGAGTACCAGTGCCTTTATAGGCATTTTCTGGGTTAACTCGCTCCCATCGTCGACCTCATCTTTGACCTTTATGGTCAAGATTGAGGTCAAGAGTTAACCCATCTTATTATATATATATATATATATATAAAGATACTAGATAAATCAGCTATGCAACACTAGTTCACTAGTTTCTTTAGGAACTTGATAATGGCGACTTTGCCTTTTAGTTAAAAAAAAAAAGAACATGTACCTATATTGTATAAGGGTCAGTAAGGCACAAGGCACATACTTAAAAGATGTAATCTATTAATTACTATGATCCATTAGAAGAAATTATTTTTTCCTGAAAACGTCAAGTAAACCGCTCCCGCGTGCGGTCACCACGCGCCGCGCCGCAGTCAAAATGCGATGTACATTGCTGGTTACTGGCTTTTATGTTTTACGCCATTTTAATTGTTTTTTTATTTTAAAATGGAGAGTTATTAAACAAATAATGTAATTAAAAAACAGATGGTATTAAAAAATGATAATTCCTGGGGAAAATAATTCCACTGGAACATTATTCAGAATGATGATCTTTGTTCAGGGTTTTATTTTTTGCTAACCTGTCCCTTACACTGTATTCCAATAAGGCCCGTGTTCACCAAAAATATAACCAACAGTTAAGCCGCGGTTAGAAGCTAATCAGAAAAATGACCAAAAAAAATTTATGAAAATGACATTGTCAAATCTCTGGTAAGGGAGCGTCCATTAATTACGTGAGGTGTTTTTAGAGATTTTTCGACCCCCCCACCCCCTCTGGTGAGATGTCGTGAGATTTGGCCTGACACCCCCCTCCCCCCTTAATCTCACGTAAGTTTTATGAAAATGCTTAGCTTTAGTGTAAATACGTTAATTGGTAATTTATTTAGAAAACTTACATAATTTGACTAATTATTTTTAAACTTTTAATAATCGAACAATTAAAAACAGCTATGATTTACTAACCTAAATTTTAAAAACAAAATATTGTTTTAATTCAATCCACGGGAACTCATGGCATGTGTACTAGTCTTAAAGAGTGGCTACCGGAACAACATGGTTTAGTTGGTTTAACTTAGCTTTACCGCAATTTAACACTATTTCTTTTGGAGGAAAATATTACGTGATATTTGTAGAGACTCTCCCCCACGTGAGATTGAGTGAGATCCGGCTCGACCCCCTCCCCCCCCAAAATGACTCACGTTATTAATGGACGCCCCCTAATCGTTGGTTAAATTTTTGGTGAACACTGGCCTAAGTAGTTTTGCCCAAATATAGCGTACATTCAAGAGTAAAACGGGGTTTGAATTGAAGATAGAAAATAAAGACGCATAACTATAAAGTAGCCATTCTTTTATATTCTTTACTATAACTCGCCACCTACCGGAAAAAGCCATTATTACGATGTTGCCCTTATATTGAAGCAGCGAGTGTCAAAAATTTCATGCTGTAATTGATTCATTAATATTATTAAATCAAAGCTTATCTACATGTGCTGTATATGTGTGTGAAACGCGGGAGAACAACGATACCGCGTTGTAGAATACACGCTGCGCCATCTAGCGGCGTTCGAAGTGCAACTTTTCATCTGTTAAGTTTATTAAAACAGGTATTAATCATAAATAAATAAAATCACATGAAAAACTAGATTTCCGCCAACCGAACACACTTTCATATTCATCATATTTGTAAGGAAGGATATAAAGACAAAATTTGAATTTGCAATATCAAATATGCGCTATATTTTAAGCCCTTTTCCGTATATTCAAACTAAAAATGTCGTAGGGAAATCGTTACGGAATTCAACGATTGATTACTTATGTCATCTTACTAAGAAAAAAAAATCTGAGTCTATATAATCAGTTATTTCTTTGAACTGAATCGGGCAATTTGAAAGCTAATCTATATCTGTACTGTACCGTGTTTCATCAAAATTGGTACAGTACTTTAGGCGTAAAAGCGTAACAGACAGACAGTTACTTTCGCATTTACAACATTTTCGCCCACTGCTTCACCAGTGTGGACTACAGATTATATCATATAGAGAAATTTTAAAGACATTAGAAGAATAAAAAAAATGGTTTTGTTTTATTTCAGTGTACAGTCAAGTTAAAAACATGTTTTTGTTCATTTCGGGAAAGATAGCTTGTATTTATTTTGTAAGTTGTTGTTGTTAGTTGTTGCCTCTAATAATAATTTTTATTAAACCATACAACATTTTAGATTAAAATAATTTTGTACGTTAAAAACGTATGAGAGTCACCGACTTCAGTTCCAACAACAGTTCGCACAAAGTAGATAGCTTGTGCCAAAAAAGGAATAAATTTATAAAGTTGGTGATCGGTTGAGAATAACACCACCCCATCTCTTTCCGCGGGTGTCGTAAGAGGCGACTAAGGAAACACAAATGAGACCTGCCTCCTAGTAATCCATCCCAGGCAACGACACTTCATTTTTTTTCTGAATCTGAGGTGTCGTCCTATGGTCTCATGCGGTGTGGTGGGCTCTGAAAAGGGCCGTCTGGTTCGCGACTACCCTATTACCGAAGTCCGACGCCAAACAGCTTGCTTTGTTCCGTCGGTGCGTGGGAGTACCAGTGCCTTTATAGGCATTTTCTGGGTTAACTCGCTCCATCGTCGACCTCATCTTTGACCTTTATTGACAAGATTGAGGTCAAGAGTTACTACTACTGTAGAGATAGCGATGACTGATTGCTTAGTTAGTTAATTACTTAGTAGCACTGAGTATACTTGTTTATTTATTTATAAACATCCACATCTGTTTCTATTAGCATCTACTTCCTTTATTTTTTACTTAACCTGTGAATAGTGTTGTTGGTTGTTTATAATTTAGCCTTTAATTGTAAGACTGTCTTATATCAACTTTTGTACACAGCTGTTTTCTATTCCTAATTAAAAAAAAAGAGTTAACCCATCTTATAATAATAATAAAAAAAGTTCCAATAGTTTCAGGATCGTGTAGGGGTAAGTTCTCTGAAGAAGTCTTCTAACTACAATCCATCTGCCTACTAAATTCAAACTACAAGCAATAACTTGAAAAAAAGGACCCCCCGCGCCCACAATCGAGAGGACTTCATTAGAAAGAAAGAAAAGAAAAGAAATTTATATTCACCATACAATACAGACACCAAAACAGCATACAAATGAATAATGTGGTGAAAAGGTGCTGCCTCAGCCAGGCTGCTTTTCAGTCAGCACCAGGGTACCTACCACGATCGTTTAAAAGCATTTCTGTTTAGGATCCAACTTTGAACTGCTTCGCAATTGGAATGTTTTTCAAAATGGTACCATGATGGCGCTGCTTTTGAACTGCTCGGTTGTCTATGGTCCATTTTAAATGTCTACATAAATTGTCGCTGGTCTGCCTTTGAATCGCAACAGCGCCAAAATTGAATCGCTTATAAGCCATCATGGTACGAATAAGCGTTGCAGACTTGTTTACGTCCTAAATTGGATCGCCCTAAGCGATCATGGTAAACCTCCTGGTCATTAACTGACATTCAGGGGAGCTATTCCTACTACATAATCCTGGAACTTTTGAAACTACATAATTTATTACCTCAGTTTTCCTATTTTTCGCTGCCTACAATCTACAATTCATATTAGGGGGCGTCCATTAATTACGTGAGGTGTATTGGGGGGGAGGGGGTTGGGTCGGATCTCACTCAATCTCACGTGGAGGAGAGGGGGGGTCTCTACAAATATCACGTAATATTTTCCCCCAAAAGAAATAGTGTTAAATTGTGGGAAAGCTAAGTTAAACCAACTAAACCATGTTGTTCCAGTAGCCACTCTGAGTTCCCGTGGACTGAATTAGAACAATCTTTTTTTTTTCAAATCTAAGTTGGTAAATCATAGCTGTTTTTTATTGTTCGATTATTAAAAAAAAAGTTCGATTATTAAAAGTTTAAAAATAATTAGGCAAATTATGTAAGTTTTCTAAATAATTAATAAAACTAAGCATTTTCATAAAACTCACGTGAGATAAAAGGGAGAGGGGGGGTGTCGAGCCAAATCTCACGACATCTTCACTTTTTTGATTGGTCAACTCCACTCACAGCACAACCAATTAATTAATATCCAATCAATTCTCACTTTTTTTTTCAAAAACTGTAATTCGTGGTTGGAACTGAGCCGCAACACAAAGTATGGTAGAAATGTAGCTGCAGGAAGTCCACCGGAACCAGCAAAATTTTGAAAGTGGTCTATGAGAAAAAAAGTTTGGGAATCTCTGTTTTAGTTTGTAAGTATTTTTTTGTTTTTGTTGATTTTTTTGAAATCGCTGAATCATTTCGATTCAGTAGTATACTCTTTCGAACAAAAAATAATTTTGAAAATCTGCATACAATCAGTGGAGTTATCGCGTAACATACATATAATAATAATAATAATAATAAACGCTACACACTCAAAGGCCCACACTAAGGTTTTCCTTTGTGTCGTGGGTCCCTTGGAAAACACATAAAGACAAACACAAACAACCCATGACCCGAGCACAAACATCTGCTTTTTACACAAATGTTTGCCCCGACTGGGGATCGAGCCCAGGACCCGCCGATCAAGAGGCAGCGTCACTACCATTCGACCAAACCGGCCGTCTGAAAAAAAACACGTCAAATTGAGAACCTCCTCCATTTTGAAGTCGGTCGATAAAAGTTGACTGTCGAAAATATACAAAACACATTTTTAAAAACTAAAGTTAATAGTAGATTACCCAACAAGTGAAAAAAAGGTGAATTTAGTTGTATCCCGAGAGGAGCGAAGGATTCTAGATTAGAATCCTGAGCGGATCGAGGGATACAAGAGCCGAGATGAATTTTTTTTTCACGTGTTAGGTACTCTACTTTTTACCATTGACTACGAGAAAAAGCAAATAATTACTCTGTGACAGTAAATTATCAACAATAGCTGCTGCTTTGACGCGAAATGACTCTGGAACGAGAGGTTCACTTTCATCACTGGATGTCGAACTCATTTTATGATTTTGAGACAAAAACTTTTAACAGAAACTTTTAATTGCATGAAAATTGCACAGAAAATTGTTGAATTCCTTAATCTAAATTTAAAAATTTTAACCGAGCCATATTCCATACGTTTTTATAGCGAGAGTATGCAACCTCCTTGCACATTTTCTTTTGTTTTCTTACTAAAATCCGTATACTCGCGCATGTTCCAAATTCAAAATGTTTTATTCACTCAGTGAAATAAACAGCGTTTTATTCACTGTTTTTGAAGAATAACGGGCAATGGTAAAAAAGAATTTATTTCGTTTTTTTTGAAAAAAATATACTTAAGTACTTATTTATTTTGTGCTAAAATAGCCATAGCACAAAATGAGGGTTTAATGTACAGGGACAACATGATATCCGAAACTGTAAAATTTCATCAATCGATTTTCAATTTTATCTCCAAGCATTAGAGTTTACTAACCATTGGGGAAATTTGACAGTTTGTAGTAACCTGATGTGCTGTTGAGAAATAAGTAGCAAATTGTCTCCTTAATCCGCTTGTTTACTTTTGACAACGCTCTTCCAAATACCCAGTATATATCTATACTAATATTTTAAAGAGGAAAGATTTAATTGTTTGCATTGAATAGGCTCCGAAACTACTGGAACGATTTGAAAAAATATTTCACCATTAGAATACTACATCATCCGTGATGAACATAGGGTACATGATTTTCCCAAATTCCTATAAGAACGAAGTCCCGGGCGGAAAGCTTGTTAATAAATAAGTTACAAAAACTTTAAGTACATGACTAGTACTACCGTTTTAGTTATATTCTAGAAATATTAAGTAATAAGGCTTATATGTAAATAACCAATTAACCACCACACTATAACTCGCCACCTACCGGTCAACACCCTTATTACAATGTTCTCCTTGTATTGAAGCAGCGAGTGTCAAAAATTCATTTTGTGTTGTCTTTTTATTTTGACTAAATTACGAAGTGCGACATTTACCAAAGCATGTCCTATCGAAACGCGGGAGAACAACGATACCGCGTTGTAGAATACACGCTGCGCCATCTAGCGGCGTTTTAAGTGCAACTTTTTATCTGTTAAAGTTGATTCAAACAAGTGTTAATCATAAACTAATATTTGTTTTAATAAACTTTAACAAGGCGCAGGTCCGATCGTGCATGGAGTATTGTAGCCACCTTTGGGATGGTTCGGCCAAATACCAACTAGCTGCACAGGACTCGGTGGATCGCAGAGCCAGGAGGCTCATTGGTGATAAAAAGCTGGTAAGAATACGCTCCAAAGCCTAGCTCATAGACGCAAAGTAGCTTGCCTATGTGTTTTTTATAAGATGTACTTCGGGGAGTGTGCTCAGGAGCTGCATGAGCTCATTCCGCCTGCCCCTTTCTTCCATCGGACGTCTAGACGCACTGCGGGGTATCACCCTTATCTTGTCGAGATACCTCGGATACGTACGCCCTTAGCTAACATTGTATTTTCTCGCATCTTGTTGTTTATTTATTATATATATATGTATATATTTATATTATATATTTATGTATTATATATGTACATGTTTAATTTACTATATTATTTGTATATTAATATATTATATTGTACTATTTTTGTACATTTAATGCTACCTGCCGACTACTCCTTCCTCTCAAACACTCAATGCGTTGACTGGAAGAAATCCCCTTGTGGGATAAGTCCGCCTTTGTACTGTTTTTTTTTTCTCTTATAATGTGTTTTGTGTAACTTATGCTCATATACAATAAAGAATAAATACATACATACATACATACATACATACGTACTGAGCGCTTTTCTTCATCTTTTGTATTGCTCACTGCCAAGGAGTGGAATTCTCTGCCGGCGTCTGTACTTCCGAGCTCATACAACCTGAATATCTTTAAAGTACGAGTGAATAGGCTTCTTCTGGGTGAGCTCGCTACATCCTCGACCGCATCTTTGCCCTGAGCTAGATTGTGGTCAAGAGTGAAACCATTCTTAATAAAATAAAAATACTAGCATTCCGCCCGGGACTTCATTCCCGTGGGAAGTCGGGAAAATTATGTAGCCTATGTTACTCAAAAACAATGTAGCATTCTAATGGTGAATGAATTTTTCAAATCGTTCTAGTACTCGCACACACATCAACACGGTCTAAGGATATTTAAAAAAATGTGAATTACTAATTAAGTGTTAATAATTTTATATAACACCATAATATCAAAAGAAACGTTATTTAATAGTCTATATTTTTTTTAAATACAAAATTACTTATATTGCAATTTCAGGATTTTATGAAAAAAAAATTAAACATAGGCCAAAACTGTATTTGAATAAAATGTTGTTTAATGAGGTAAAAAGAAAAAGAAAGTAAAATCATGTTATTGGTGTTTATAAACTTGAAGTTAGTAGTCTGTAAAAGCGCCCATGACGTTCATAACACATCTGCAACGATTCGGCATGCTCAGAACAAGGTTGTCAATATTTTCCTGCGGAATATTGTCCCAGGACCTTCTGAGATGCAAAAAAAGTTGGGCTACTGTGACCAGATTTTCGGGAGCTTCGCTCAGAGCTCTTCTTTGTAGCATATCCCACGCATGCTCAATGGGATTTAGGTCAGGTGATTACGCAGGCCATTCTAAGGCCGTAACATTGTGAACCTGCAACCAAGCTGCTACCGTTCTAGCCGTATGTGCCCGGGCATTGTCGTGCATGAGCAGGAAATCTTGTCCCATTTGTGTCCTGTGGGGCAAGATTATGGGTTCCAGCACCTCTTGGCGATATTTTTCTGCCTTCATATTGCCCTGCACCCAAACGAGGTCTGTCCGTCCTCCAAGGTGAATTCCTGCCCAAACCATAATTGTGCCTCCTTGGTATGGGTGGACTTCCTGGGGGTCCTGGAGTCAGTTCCATCGTCCAGGAACTCTCCAAACACGCGTCCTTCTTGGATCAGGATGGAAGCCGAACCTTGATTCATCCGTGAACATCCCATTGGACCATTGATAACGGCCCCAGTTCGCGTGGTTCCGAACCCATTCTAATCGTCGACCACGATTGCCTCTCCGTAAGGGCGGGACCCGGAGTGGTCTACGAGAGCGTAGATTGGCTTCTTGTAGTCTCCTCCTCGCAGTTTGGTCACTCACGAGCAATTGGTGTTCCACCTGCAGCCTTTGGACCAATTGAGTAGCTGTTATATTGGGTTGAGTTCTTGCAGCCATTTGCAAAAATCGATGTTGATACGATTTGATACGACTGGGGCCCCGATGCCTCACCGCTACTTCACCTGTGACACGATAGCGTGCCCACAATCTTGAAATCATGTTTTGGTGGTCCCTATTGCTTCAGCGACGTCACGCTGAATAGACCCAGCTTCCAGCATTCCTACAGCCCGTAACATTTCCTCTCTAGTTAAATGTCGACGTTGCATCGCTAGAACAGGTCAATTCGCACTTTATCTTCGTTTCTAAACGAAAAGAAAACTTTAGTTTAAGGTAATTTGTATTTTTTTTTAAAACTTCCACGTATGAAAATTCGCTCTCCTACACATCAAAAAGCTTCTGCCACAGAAACAAAAGATTTTTTCAAAAATTTGAATTTAGAACTACTTCGAGATAAATGACGAACAATTTGGTGTAAAAGAGTTTTTAATGCGGCCAGTACTTTTTAAGTTATTTAATTGATAATGAAATATCCCTAGACTGTGTTGATGTGTGTAGTTTCAGAGCCTATTCAATGCAAACAAACAAAAATCTTTCCTCTTTATAGTATTAGTGTTAAATATTTATTTTATTCTATTTTTTAGTATTTGTTATTATAGTGACAATAGAAATACATTATCTGTACATAACAACTGGTTACGAACCGCGGTTGAGATCGCGGCCGGAAGGAAAATTTCCACTGTTCAACTATCACGGTTCATGAGATACAGCTTCGGACAGACGGACGGATCGCGGAGCCTTATTAGTAATAGGGTCCCGTGTCTAGTCTACCCTTCGGGTAAACCCTAAAAACAAGACCTATACCTTAAACCATTGTTTACTATAACTCGCCACCTACCGGACAACACCATTATTACAATGTTGTCCTTATAGCGAAGTAGCGAGTGTCAAAAATTTATCTTACACATCAGAAGTGGGATTAGACGCAAAGTATCGTTACATGTCCAGTCTATCTGTAAGAAACGCGGGAGAACAACGATACCGCGTTGTAGAATACACGCTGCGCCATCTAGCGGCGTTTTAGGTGCAACTTTTTATATGTTAAGTTTATTAAAACACTAGCATTCCGCCCAGGACTTCGTTCCCGTGAGAATTCGGGAAAATTATATAGCCTATGTCCATCGCGAATAATGTAGCTTTCTAATGGTGAAATAATTTTTCAAATCGGTCCAGTAGTTTCGGAGCCTATTCAATGCAAACAAACAATCAAATCTTTCCTCTTTATAACCCAGAAACTTTATAATCAGTCCATGAAACTGAACAACGTTCCTTGGGAAAGTTGTTCAGTTTCATGGCCTGATTTACCACCCGAGAGGTTGAAAGTGATTTACCTAAAGCCCTGTATATATTTATACTTATAAATATTAATAAGAAAGTAACAACAACTTTAAGCCTATGGCTATACTACAGTTTTTAGCGATATTCTAGAAATATTAGTTAGCCTTATACTATACAATTTGTATCCTGACCTTCAAGCTAAGAAACACTCTGTTTTGAAGGACAGTGATTGTCTCTGTCACTCACTATCAAAATGACAAAGACGACTGCTACTTAAGGCGACTACAGCACCCGATAAAGGCAGCACACATAGGAATAGTGCCATCTCCGTCTCTCAACAGGCCTGGGCCGGCATCGGCAGTGCGAACAGTGTCGATACACGAAGTTTACGGACTCTGAAAGCGTGCGTGCGTAAAAACATGTTCGAAAGTTAGAAAAATGAGATTTATGGAAAGGCGACAGCTTAAATCGAAAAATGCGTTAACCACTTATTGAGAGTGTTCAATCACGAACATTTTGATAGCAAATTCAAGTTCCTGTGTGCATTTTACTATCGTTTTAACAGCTTAAAAGATACACAATATTGGATATCTAGAGGTGACTTTGTGAGCTTTTTCTATCGAACCAAAGTGCTGAATCATGTTTTCAGCAAACTACTTATCTAGTTTATGTCCTGAATATTACCGTAGTATTTTTTTTCTTCGATTAAATGCAGTGCGTCATGCTTATCTACGCATCATAAAATCGTTATTTAGGTGCTGTAGTCGCCTTAAAGATAGATCAGTTTGAGTTGCGTTCTATGATACGGACGTCAGAGTGTAAAACATGACTTGAAGATAGGAAAAATGCTCATACTTATTACCATTGTTTACTATAACTCGCCACCTACCGGACAACACCATTAATACAATGTTGTTCTTGTATTGAAGCAGCGAGTGTCAAAAATTATTAAATATTACGGGAGTGAACTGAACCCAATAGCCCGCGAAAACTAGAACAATTAGTGTCAGAAAACGAATTAAATCGTGAAAATACATTGTAAAAATACATTTTCCGACGTGTGGTGATCGGTTAAGAATAACACCACCCCATCTCTTTCCGTGGGTGTCGTACGAGGCGAGTAAGGAAACACAAATGAGACCTGCCTCCTAGTAATCCATCCCAGGCAACGACACTTAATTTTTTTAAGGTTTAAAGAAACAATGTAACAGACTATCTTAACTGATTTAATATCTCTTGTGTAACCTAATTGTGGTGTGGAAATAATTTTTTTTTTTGCATTCTATTCTATTCTATTCTATTCAGAATCTGAGGTGTCGTCCTATGGTCTCATGCGGTGTGGTAGGCTCTGTGAAGGGCCGTCTGGTTCGCGACCCCCCTCGAACCGAAGTCCGACGCCAAACAGCTCGCTGTGTTCCTTCGGTGCGTGGAAGTACCGTGCCTTTATAGGCATTATATGGGTTAACTCGCTCCATCGTCGACCTCATTTTTGACCTTTATGGTCAAGATTGAGGACAAGAGTTAACCCATCTTATATTACAAAAAAAAATGGTTGTATAAACTTAGATTCCTTTGCCTTTCTCAATAGAACAAGGCATTATGCCAGTTTTCTCACTCACGCACATAACCAATTTTCAAAGCTATCATTATGTGTGTTATTTATTATAGACCAAGATCGCAGGGCCGCCAGACCTTACTTATTTTTTCATAAACCAAATGTGTGGGAAATAGTAGTGCTAGTACGTGCTAGTAATGTATGAATACCAGCTAACCTGGGCCGGTGGCCAATTTTCAGCTATCAGGTTCTGAAGGTACTTCCAAAAATTACTCACTTGTCTTGACGTCTGGCTGCTGATGTCTTATAGAATATAATTAATTAAATATAAAAATTAATGTTCAACCCGCCAGACACTCTCCGTCGGCTTTAATTTCTGCCAGACTCTTTAGAGTTAGCAAGTAAATTGTGCGATTACACCTACAATCTGAGCCGTGATTTTTGTTCATGATGTTCAGGGAACTATAACAATACTTGTTATAGCACCCAGACGTCAAGACAAGTGAGTAATTTTTGGAAGTACCTGCAGAACCTGATAGCTGAAAATTGGCCGTCGGCCCAGGTTAGCTGGTATTCATACATTACTAGTACGTACTAGCACTACTATTTCCCACACATTTAGTTTATGAAAAAATAAGTAAGGTCTGGCAGCCCTGGGATCTCCTTCTATTAATACCATTATTAATTATGATATAACACCTAATATGTAATAGGTACACAATAATAATAACTGGCTCGTTCAAACTCCCCCTTGACCTTTGAAAGCAAGAGTTTGAGGGTTCTCTAGACAAAGGTTCTAGCTTGTGAGATAAGAAATGTTAATCCTTACTAAAGTAGGTAACTCTGTCTGTCTGTTACGGTTTCACGCCTAATTTACTGAACCGATTTTGATGAAGTTTGGTACAGAGATAGACTAGAGCTTGGGAAAGGACATTAGGCTACCTTTTATTGCAAAAAAATGCTTCAAGGGGATGAAATAGGGGATGATAGTTTATATGGAAATTGGTCATTGTCGAAGACCATGAAACTTTTATTAGGCATTTTTTGCTATATAGTTTTTGAAATTTCGACTTGTGTGGTGTGGACATGAATAAGTATAAAAAAAAAGCTGCCCAAAATAACTCATAAATAAATAGCTTTAAATCTCTTTTTTCCCATATTAATAAAAAATACTTTTTGCAACATGTCATTTCTTAATATTCCAACATGTTCATGTTTTTCATTAGATAATGGGTTTTTAATTACACAGTTAGTTTTTCTATTTAATTATAAAGGCTGACCTTTTAAAATCACTGGTCAAATTGTATGTGGGTATTTGGAAAAGTAGTTTACGGCGTACACTTTTTTTTACCAGCCCATAAACGTCCCCACCGAGGGGCACGGGCCTCCCTTCGGAACACGAAGGGGTTTTAGGCCATAGTTCACCACGCTGGCAGAAAGCTAGTGTAATAATAAAAAAAATGTCAGAATCAATTAATGTAATAAAATAAATGTAGAATGCTACCATCTATCATTCATTTCTAAGTTGTTACGTAAGAGTAATTTAGTTTTGTATGTCTGTGAGGGGTAATTTGTATGGTGTAATAGCAATTATAGATCCGTATTACAGAACGCGATTCAGACTCTGATCTACAGGGCTTTAGGTAAATCTCTTTCAACCTCTGGGGTGCTAAATCAGTCCATGAAACTGAACAACTTTCCCCAAGGAACATAGGTCAAAATACGAAAAAAAAAATTGATCACCTATACAAAATGCGCTATATGCTGATGAAGTTTGTATGGGAACTCAATAGTACATTGTTAGGGGTGAAAGCAACTTATTTAAGTCCCGAGACGGGGTTTGGCGACCTAATAGTTCGCGGGACTAAATAAGTCTTTCACCCGAGGTAAACACTGTGCTTTTCATTACGAATACAAAGAAAGTAAAAAAAAAAACATGAATAAGCTAAACTCATTGCTGCTATGCGAAAGTTACAAAACTCTACAACTCGAAAAAACAAACGAAGATCGGAATGCCACTACGCCTAAGTATTATGTTTTTTTTCTGTGGCTGGCTAGCTATTCAGCCATCATTTTTCATTTTCATCGTTGAAAAAAATGGTAAATATTTTGGCAAAATCTATGTTATTTTAAAGAAAATGCTAAAAGTAAATTATTATAAAGTCATTTAAAAAAGTATTCTTTAATCATTTCATTTAATTATTTCAATTTTACATCGCAATGTAATAGAGTGGCTGTATAGGAAGTTGGAACACGTTTTTTTAATACTTTATTTGACAGCTGTCGGTTGCAAGCGATTCTCCCTAGACCTGAAAAATATTACTTTCAACCCGCTCCGTAGGCAACTTCAGACCTACTTTCTGAGTATGAGTAATGAAATTTTTTTTTTCGTATTTTACCTATTATTGGGGGAAAGTTGTTCAGTTTCATGGACTGATTAACCACCCGAGAGGTTGAAAGAGATTTACCTAAAGCCCTGTATACTTAAAAAAGCGGTCGTCTTCGTCAGTTTCATAGTGAGATAAAGAGACAATCTATACTTAAGTATTGATCAAGACTTGAGTCTCCTTCTGTAACACGGGTCATGGATGTCTGGGTTAGTTGGTGTGTATCTAGCTGTCACAGGGATGTGATTTCATGAGATCCCTAGGGAAACTCCTTAACTTGACGCTTTCGGGAAAATATCTTGTAGTTGATCATAGTTATGGGTAGATAAGCGGTGATAGCCCAGTTGGTAATGAGCCAGACTTGTAATCCGAAGGTCGTGGGTTCAAATCCTGGTGCGGGCCTGTACCACTAAATTCGTCTTTTCGGATTTATGTACGGATTTCTAATTATCACTTGCTCAACGGTGAAGGAAAACATCGTGATGAAACTCGCCCGTCCAAGAAAATTTTCGAAAGACGAGCGGTCAACCAACCCGCATTGGGCCAGCGTGGTGGACTATGGCCTAAATCTTCTTCGTGTTTCGAAGGGAGGCCCGTGCCCCTCGGTGGGGACATAATATACTTATGGGGCTGGTAAAAAAAAGAAAAAAAACTATACATGTTGGCATTGTCATCCCCTTTATCTCGCACGTGAATACGCCTGTTTTCGTAGTGCAAATGGTAAACATGACGAGATGCTATATGTACATGGTAAGATTTACAAATACAAAATGCGCTATGTGCTGATGAAGTTTGTATGGGAACTCAATTTTTTTTCGTATTTTGACCTATGTTCCTTGGGAAAGTTGTTCAGTTTCACGGACTGATTAACCACTCGAGAGGTTGAAAGAGCCCTGTATGAAAATTAAATAGTTCTCAATTTCGCCACCTGAACAGACAAAATGGCCTCCATTCCATCGACACTCAACTCTAGTTACAGAATCAGGCCCAGGAAACCAAAAATACAAAGAAAGTGTTTCACAACATAGGGTAACCCTCCCAGTAATTGAACAATTGAATCAGTTACTGTTACCGCATCTAACTGCGCCAATTTTGTACAATTACCCTTATTCACTTACACATTTTGTAACAGAGAAACGATAGATTTTATTTTATTTACACCCGAAACAGAAAACAATCACAAAATAAAAGTGAATCTAAACCAGCTTTTCGCCCAGGACTTCGTACCTGTGGGGAAAATCCCCAAGGGAACGAAGTCCCGGGGAAGCTAGTTTGACACAAAAAAGAAAACTTACAACTTGAATTGACTTATTATACCTCTCTATACATAACATAACAACAAAAACACAATAGTTTATAACAATATGACAACTGTAGCAAATTGTTAATTTAAATGTTTATGCCGAAACTTTCTACCATTATCACTGTATTGTGTTGTCAATGACATAACACGGTGTCAACGGTGTCGGGCGGAAAGCTTGTTATTAAATAAGTTACAAAAACTTTAGTACATGACTACTACTACCGTTTTAGTTATATTCTAGAAATATTAATAAGGCTATGTAAATAACCAGTATACCTAACCACCACTGTTTAGTTTACTATAACTCGCCACCTACTGGACAACACCCTTATTACAATGTTCTCCTTGTATTGAAGCTGCGAGTGTCAAAAATTCTCTCAAATGTTTAAGTAAGAAAATAGTGTGACATTATAAACCAAAGCATGTCCTATCTGTAAGAAACGCGGGACAACAACGATACCGCGTTGTAGAATACACGCTGCGCCATCTAGCGGCGTTTTAAGTGCAACTTTTTATCTGTTAAAGTTTATTCAAACAAGTGTTAATCATAAACTAATATTTGTTTTAATAAACTTTAACAAGGCGCAGGTCCGATCGAGGAGGCTCATTGGTGTTAAAAAGCTGGTTAAGGATAAGCTCCAAAGCCTAGCTCATAGACGCAAAGTAGCTTGCCTATGTGTTTTTTATAGGATGCAATTCGGAGAGTGTGCTCAGAGGCTACATGAGCTCATTCCGCCTGCCCCTTTTTTCCATCGGACGTCCAGACGCACTGCGGGGTACCACCCTTATCTTGTCGAGATCCCTCGGATACGTACTGAGCGCTATTCTTCATCTTTTATATTGCGCACTGCCAGGGAGTGGAATTCCCTGCCGGCGTCTGTATTTCCGAGTTCATACAACCCAAATATCTTTAAAGTACGAGTGAATAGGCTTCTTCTGGGTGAGCTCGCTACATCCTCGACCACATCTTTGCCCTGAGCTAGATTGTGGTCAAGAGCGAACCCATTTTTAATATTAAAAAAAAAGTTAAAAAGCAGCCTAATATCATTGGCTCAGGACTGAGTAAAAGAATAACTAATAACTCAAAACATTAGTAGGTACTCCAAAACCGTCATCCTCATTATGCTTAATTCAAATAGATTAAGTATAAAGTGATGCAAAGATTAAAAAAGTCTCTTAAACGGCTTAAGGCGACTACAGCAACCGATAAAGGCAGCATACATAGGAATAGTGCCATCTCCGTCTCTCAACAGGCCTGGGCCGGCAGTGCGAACAGTGTCGATACACGAAGTTTACGGACTATGAAAGCGTGCGTGCGTAAAAACATGTTTGAAAGTTAGAAAAATGATATTTATGGAACGGTGACAGCTTAAATCGAAAAATGCGTTAACTACTTATAGAGAGTGTTCAATCACGAACATTTTGATAGCAAATTCAAGTTCCTGTATGAATTTTACTATCGTTTTTACAGCTTATAAGATACAACTATTGGGTATTTAGAGGTAACTTTGTGAGCTTTTTCTATCGAACCAAAAGTGCTGAATCATGTTTTCAGCAAACTACTTATCTAGTTTGTCCTGAATATTACCGTAGTATTTATTTTCTTCGATTTAATGCAGTGCGTCATGCTTATCTACGCATCATAAAATCGTAGGTGCTGTAGTCGCCTTAATTGCAGCAATTTAGGTCTATAGTCGTAAATACAATCCATCTCAGTTCATCGTGACTTCCGTGGCGCAACGGTTAAGCGGTTTGCCTTCCATTTCGAGGACCCCGATCCTGTAACATTGTTGTCTATCGATGGAATGGTCGCCATTTTATCCGTTCAGGTGGCGAAATTGAGAACTAGGTATCCTTTCATACATCTAATGACGGCTGCTTTGACTGGTGGCGCCACCGCCAGCTGAATTTTCAGTTGCTAAGTAGTTTGCAACTTTACGTTCGGTTGGCGGTAGCGCTGCTGGTCGGGGTGGTTGTCAGCAAGCATATGAAAATTAAATAGTTCTCAATTTCGCCACCTGAACAGATAAAATGGCGTCCATTTCATCGATACACAACTTAAGTTACAGAATCGGGGCCCGGTTTAGTACCTGCCAATTTCCAGGTCGTGGGTTCACAGACTGTTTCGCAACATCTATTATCATTCAACTGTTTTTGTTTTTTAATTGAATATTACATAGTTTTCGCCCGCTATTTCGTCTACGTGAAAAACTAAGGTGTATGAATAACTCTATCACTCCAAAACATGTAGGCAATTGACAACAACCGGGACCGACAGCTTAACGTGCCCTCCGAAGCAAAAAAAACGCTCGTGATGAATTACTACTTTGGTCACCCATCAGGTTACCTGCCTCTGTGTACGTTGCTTAACCTCACTGATCGGTTTTTGATCAGCGAGAGCCACTGGGTTACGAACACTTCATGAGTGGCTTATACACATTAGTACTATTATTAATTCTGTGCTTATACAGCTTTTATAATGCTAATGTTATCCGCTTATGGGATTTATTTACTGGTTCCCATACATTAACTATTTGTAAGCTAGTGTCTGGTTTCCCATCACGCCATTAATCATAGGGGACGGGTAGAGGTCAAATTTATGTGTCGAGGTGTCAAGGGTATTTTTTCTAATTTATTGCCATTGTAAAATATTTTTGTAGTTAAAAAAAAGTTTTAGGCCCGCTTTACAGAAGGAGACTCAAGTCTTGATCTATACTTAAGTATTGATTGTCTCTTTCTCTCACTATGAAACTGACAAAGACGACTGCTACTTAAGTGTAAATCAGAGTGAGTTGCGTTCTGTAATACGGACCATAGGTTCGAGTCCAAATCAGGGCTATGTTTTTTTGTGTAAAACATTGTATGTTAGTAAATGTGTAGGTACATTTTTGCTTTGTATATGTGTATCCAAATGCAAAGCATTCATAGTAGTTAGTAACGACACAGACTTGAAACCGAGGTTGCGGGTTTAAAACTTGGTGCGGGCCTGTAACACAAAATTCGTCTTTTTCGGATTACAGATTTTTCATTAATTATCACTTGCTCTGCGGTGAAGGAAAACATCGTGACGAAACCTGCACGTCTAAGGAAATTCGTTTTCGAAAGACGAGCGGTCCACCAACCCGCATTGGGCCAGCGTGGTGGACTATGGTCTAAATCCCCTTCGTGTTTCGAAGGGAGGCCCGTGCTTCTCGGTGGGGACGTACGAGTAATGTAGGCTAATAAAGCTTATGCTAAGAAGGAACATGGGTAATTGAATATATGCTGTTATAAAGGCCTTCTCCATCAGCCCATATACGTCCCCACTGCTGGGGTACGGGCCTCCCTCAATAACACGAGGGGCAAATGCCATACTCACCACGCTTGGCAGACGGGTTGGCGAGGGTTTTGATATAATTGCAGAGTTTTCCTTCTCTGTGTGCAGATGAACTTGCTTGCATATTTACCTTAGTCGTCTTGTACGACACCTCGGTAAGAAAGAGGGGGTGCTATTCTACTCTGCCGGGAACTCACACGGCCTTAATGCATTTTAATCATTACAAATGAAACAAACTTTTTTTTATAAACTAGCTCTCCTCCCGGGACTTCGTTCCCGTGGTATTTTGTGAAAATTATGTGGCCTATG
This sequence comes from Aproaerema taeniolella, assembly GCA_949987775.1. Taxonomy (NCBI): domain Eukaryota; kingdom Metazoa; phylum Arthropoda; class Insecta; order Lepidoptera; family Gelechiidae; genus Aproaerema; species Aproaerema taeniolella. The sequence goes on along the minus strand of OX465265.1, from coordinate 13,879,464 downwards.
TGTTAATCCAGGGTGTCAGCTACCTTAATACCAAATTTTATCAAAATTAGTTCTGCCGTTTGAGCGTGAAAGAGTAACAAACATAAATATACACATCAACACGGTCTAGGCATATTGCACGATTTTTCATACAAAAAAGGCCTGTTTGAGAAGCTATAAAAGCATAGTCGAGAGACATGGAGGGCTATAATTTTCAGACGAGCAAGTGCTCAACTTGAATTTTCAATTCTACTCAATAAATTTTATTTTACTTGAAATTTGTGAAAACGTGACGGAAACGAAAACGAAAATGCACTTTTTGCCTGCTTTTTGTATGAAAATGGTCAAATTTACGCATTTTTTTTTTTCATTTTCGTCACGTTTTCACAAATTTCAAGTAAAACAAAATTTATTGACTAAAATTTAAAATTCAGGTTTAGCACTTGCTCGTCTGAAAATTATAGCCCTCCATGTATCTCGAGTATGACCTCTTTTGTATGAAAAATACAAAAAATACAAACAGATCTCTTTTGTATGAAAAATCGTGCAATATCCCTAGACCGTGTTGATGTGTGTACAATGTACCTACATCCATACATAAAATTTACGCAGTGCCTCAGGTATGTTCGCCGAGGCTCGTATTGATTGCTTCTATAGTACGATGCGGCTGAGAGCGGCCTCGAGCGCGGCGCGGGTGCGGGGCAGCAGCAACAGTTTGCTCTCCGTCGTCGCCGCGAGGATGGATGGACCGATGCTGAGACACTGGCTGTCATTACACAAGCCACTGACTCAGTATCGCTTCTAATTACTAACATAGTTTTAAGATTATATACTAACAGTTTTAATTCTATTTTTGTAGGTATTTTTTTTTTCATTTATAGTTAATCTGATTTTAATTTAATTTAATATAATTTAATTTAATTTAATTAATTAACTAATACTAGCGTAAGTCAACATTGTTACTAACACTATTGGCTAATGACCTGAAATAAAGAATTTGAATTGAATTGAAAAACACTTTCGCGTTTATAATTTAGTAAAGAAAGGGTACTCGAACTAAAGCTTACAAATTATCCTGATTACTCATTGGCGGGCGCCACACAAACATTAACACGTTGAGTACGCATAAGGCATTGAGATCCGCTTCTGTATTAATGCGTATTGCGATTATATCCTTTATAGCCGTCGTTAAACCATTCACTGGAATTAAGGCAGCTATATCCTTTCGATTGCGATCGCTGGCTGCAAATTACGCAGACATGTATTGTACAGTAAGGCATTCTTCTTCTTATCGAGTAGGTATAGTCAAGTGTGTAGCGAACTTGGCTAACCCTAGTGTCAGAGTTTTCAAACTGCACAATGGCCTCTGACTTGGTTTTTCACCGTGTGGTGATCGATTGAGAATAACACCACCCCATCTCTTTCCGTGGGTGTCGTAAGAGGCGACTAAGGAAACACAAATGAGACCTGCCTCCTAAGTAATCCATCTTAGGCAACGACACCTCAGTTTGTTTTGAATCTGAGGTGTCGTCCTGTGGTCTCATGCGGTGTGGTAGGCTCTGTAAAGGGCCGTCTGGTTCGCGACCACCCTCCTACCGAAGTCCGACGCCAAACAGCTTGCTGTGTTCCGTCGGTGCGTGGGAGTACCAGTGCCTGTATAGGCATTTTCTGGGTTAACTCGCTCCATCGTCGACCTCATCTTCAACCTTATGGTCAAGATTGAGGTCAAGAGTTAACCCATCTTATAATAAAAAAAAAACAATAGTCAATCGACATCAGCAGGGAACGACAGCTTAACGTGCCTTCCGAAGCACGGAAACGCTCGTGATAAATTGTCATTTTGTCTCATCAGCTTCCCTGCCTCTGTGTACGCTGCTTAACCTCACTGATCGGTTGAGATCAGCGAGCGCCACTTGTCTACGAGAGCTTCAATACAGTAAGTTATTGAGGCCAGTGCATCAAGTTACTCGCCTGTTATTGAAAAAACGTTCTTATGGTAAAAGTAAATAGAGTGCACGTGTGAAGTATCATCAGCCAATAAGTCCCTACCAAGGGGTACGGACCTCTCTTTCAAACTGGGAAGGGGTTTAGGCCGTAATCTACCATGCTGGCCCAATGCGGGTTGGTGGATTGAGCGCCTTTTGAAAACGAATTTCCTCAGACGTGCGAATTTCATCACAATGCTTCCCTTCACCGCTGAGCAAGTGATAACTAATCAGAAATCCGTGTTTAGTAAACAGCAGCAATTCTGCTTACCAATGTAGTTGCAATGGCAATGGGATGACGATAAAAGAAGTAGTAGAGTTTGACACTCATATGTGAGAGTTTCTAAGTGCGCTCCCAATTTCCGCTATATAAGGTCCTAATTTATTAGTCACTTACCTTCTAAGGCGTTATTGTATAGGTTGATAGTATTCCAAAAAACAACATAAAAATTAATTATCTGAAAATTAAATTTTGTAAAAAAAAAAAAACATTTAAAGATAAAGGAATGGTTCTCTTTCGATTATAGCCGTCCACTCCCCGCTCGCCCGCTCTACTACTGCCATCATTATTTACGTTTGAATGGATGGGTTTATTCAACAATAGTAATGAAAAAATATCATAACAAAATTTTTCAAGACCTTTTAAATTTAATATTATACTTTTGTTTTTTGACTCAAATGATATATTTTGACCTACACAATAACGTGTTAAAAGGAAAGTGACTAATAAATTAGGACCTTTTATACTTCAGTAATTTACATTATCGAAGTGAAATAATTTGAACACCTTACGACAGCCATTATCAAAGTGTGCTCCGTGGAACCCTAGGGCCTCGCAAGACCTCTACAAGGCTCCGTGAATAAACTCATCGGTCGTTAGTGCGACGGAGTTCCAGTGTTTTAATGGCATTTTTTGGGTTGACTCGCTCCATCGTCGACCTCATCTATGACCTTGGTCAAGATTAGAGTCCAGAGTAAACCCATCTCATAATTAAAAAAAAATTTCTTACCATAATTTTTGTTTTAACTGAGTATCCAATATTTCGACGCTGTTGCAAGCACTATCATCACGGAAGAACTGGAGAACTAGTTTTTAGAGCAGAAAAAAAAGTAAGGTTGAACTGTTGGGCAAGCTCCTGACTAAAAGCTTAGTTTCATATTAAATGTATATATGTAGATATAAAAATAGTGACGAATTTCAGTAGGTTTAAAGTTCTAGTGAATAGGCATCTTCTGGGAGAGCTTGCTACATCCTCGACCACATCTCCGCCTCTGGGCTAGATTGTGGTCAAGAGCAAACCAATTATATATATATATAAAATAAAAAAATATAAAAAAAGAACTTTACTATACTTTCCTGATACCTCGAGCGATATACGTTTATCGATACGAGAGTCGATAATTTATTTCGAGACTTGTGATAAGACCGAAGCTTGTAACTTAAGCGCTGGGAATGTAACCTCTTTGAATTAATACCAGTTTGGTCATTACTTTCATTAGGTCCCTACCTTTTATGCATATTCATTGAATATGTTAATGTTGATGTTGTATAACATTATTTCAGGAAATCAACTCTTTTGAGACACATGAGGAACGGCAGGCACGATTGAGTACTCGACGTATGGATGTGGGTAGGACGATCACTCCGAAAATAAATGTAGTTGAGCGTCGTGCCAGACATCAGGCTCCTAAATTTTTTAATCATTTGCCTGAGGAGATTAAAATTCTGGACAAATCTCAAAACTTTAAAGTTAAAAAGGCTTTCTTGCTGGAGAGGTGTTTTTATAATTTTTGTGAATATTTTGATTTACAATAATTAGTGACATAATTTTTTTAATTGATATTTGTTTTCATAATTATTTAGTTTATTGTTGTCCCAAATTGCTACTGTTTTATTAAATTGACTTTTTTTTAATGCATGTATTCGACACAAAGAATTTTGTTATGAATAAAGAACTTGAAACTTTCCTAGTCTTTTTTTACTATACAGGGTTATTTTTTAATCAGTACACAAATTTTTTGTTCGTAAACTTTATGAAAATTTAATAGACCCGTATTTTTTTGTTTTATATCGTTTCATATAAACATTTCAAGCTAGATCGTCTGAAGCATGAAAATAAATCAATTTTTTTGTATGAAAAAGAAATGGTAATAGTACTCTTCAACACAATTTGTGACATCCGTGTTTCTGCGTTTTATAAAATTCATCCTCTAAGACGTTAAAAAGGGGTATCAAAATCTGAAAATTTTGGAAAAAAAAAATGAAAACTTCTTTAGCAGCGTTGTGTACTTGGAAGTATGGGAGGAAACCCGGACGGATGGCTATAAGATGGGTTAACTCTTGACCTCAATATGGACATAGGTCACAGATGAGGTCGACGATGGAGTGAGTTAACCCAGAAAATGCCTAATAAGGCAGGTGCTCCTACGCACCGATCGAAGACATCACTATTTTAGACAGTTTTACTAACATAGCACTTTCTTCCATGCTAGATTGGGAGTGAAACAAAAAACTTAAAATGTACCAGCTGCCAACTCTGACCAGGCATACTGTCAAAGTCAGTTAAAGGGAGACAAGGTTGTTTCATCTAATCACCCACAGATCAGAATTTGTCAAACGTGGCATCAAATGTGTCTGAACCACTGATGCTCTGCTTACCCCGTAAGGGGTGGCCGGCGTGAGCGTATATAATGTAAACTGAAATTGTGTGACTTTATTTTTGCAATATTTTCTTAGTCTACCGAAGTCCGACGCCAAAAAGCTTGCTGTGTTCCGTCGGTGCGTGGGAGTACCAGTGCTTTTATAGGCATTTTCTGGGTTAACTCGCTCCATCGTCGACCTCATCTTTGACCTTTATGGTCAAGATTGAGGTCAAGAGTTAACCCATCTTATAATAAAAAAATAAAAATAAAAGTCTTTTGCCAAATTTTTTGATTGTTTTACTGATATAGCAAGAAAACACTCGTCATAAATTGTTACCAGGTACGTTGCTTAACCTTACTGATTGAAGCAGAACAGTGCATTTCTAAAGAGACATTTACTTAATTTTTTTGCGAAGATGGGTAACAAAACTCGGCCACCACTTATTTCTCAACGTCCATTTCAGTTTTTGCATTAATCTTCACATTCACGAGAATTATTCAACAACTCTAATTCATTCTGTGAATTCTCACGCATCAAAGCATTTGTATAATAAAATAGGAATCTAGACAATTTAAAGTTACATTAGTAATACATAACACTGAGTCAAATTGTTATTTACAATAGGTTATGTACAAATAATTATGTCACTTTGACCCCAAAACAAAGAACAAACTCTTTCACAAAAAAAGAAAAGACTTATTTTTGGGAGTTAGTTTTCGGCTCGGTATATCGTTCCCGTAGGAATTTTGCAAAATTGTGAAGTTCATGTGTTATTCTGATGTCTTAGTTTATTGTTGGAAAGTGTCATCAAAATTCGTCTAGTAGTTTTTGCGTGATTGAGTTACAAAGATAAAAAAAAACATTTTTACTTTTTAAGCGATTTCAAAAGTGTGACGATGGAGTTTATTCGCCTTATCATTATACAATTACTTGTGCGATTGGCTGCTTTGCCTTTATTTGAGAAGCCCAATGGCTCTCGCTGAGCTCAACCGATCAGTGAGGTTAAGCAACGTACACAGAGGCAGGGAACCTGATGTATAACCAAAGTGGCAATTTATCACAAGCGTTACCGGCGTGCTTCGGAGGGCACGTTAAGCTGTCGGTAAACCAAGTCAGATGTCATTGTGCGGTTTGAAAATTCTACACGATAAGAAGAAGAAGAATATGGGAAGTCAATTTTTTTAAGTAAGAATTTTATGTTATTAGAGGAAGTTGTTCAGTTTCATGGGAGGTTCAGTTCAGTTGTTCAGTTTCACACCACTTCCAGAACATTTTTTTTCTTCTCTTTTATATGATCACACCCTAATGTTTCACTAACTAGTTTGAAATCAATTCATATGTTTAAATTAGAGAGATGTGTCACTCTTGCAGCTCGAGCGCAAAAATCAATCAAAAATTCGGAATAAATTGCGTTTTTTTTTCACTATTTCGGCCATAACTTTTTTCGTTTTTGACTTTCTCGAATAATTTTTTTGCACCTTACAGCTATCGAATACGCGTCTTCTGAGCCTTTCCTGAATATCATATCTTCACAACTCTCCGAGATATAAGGGGATCGCACTTTTTCGTGAAATCGGAGCCTATACTGGAGCGAACGAAAAGACATTTCCAATGTCAAAATAATTTCAATTATTGAACCCCTATGTTCTTTGGGAAAAGTTGTTCAGTTCCGTGGGCTGATTCACGTCGTTAATATTCGCTAAATAATTTTAAATTAACCCAATAATCAGCTTTTGTATTATAGTATTCTGGCCGCAACGCTTTATAAATAAAAAGATGCACTTTAAATGCCGCTAGATGGCGCAGCGTGTTTTCTACAACGCGGTATCGATATTCTCCCATGTTTTTATTAAGATCGAAAATTTTGATTGGTTATACAGCTCAATAATTACATTTCCATTTAAATTTTTGATTCCCGCTGCTTCAAAACAAAGTCTTTAGGTTTGGTCTGGTAGGTGGCGGGTAATTAAGACCATTTAATAGAAATAAACAATAATAAGTCTGCACATTATTAACCACCGAGCGAGGGTAGGAAAGAAGGTGGTTTAAAAAAATATTTTTGTTGATAACTTTAAAAAAAATTAACTGAACCACAAATTATCTAATGATATGTTTGAAGTCGGTGTGAAGGCGGCCTATCAAACTTATTTAAAAAATTAAACGATGTTGTCTTTATATACCAAGATCCCAGGGCCGCCAGACCTTACTTATTTTCTCATAAACCAAATGTGTGGGAAATAGTAGTGCTAGTACGTACTAGTAATGTATGAATACCAGCTAACCTGGGCCGGTGGCCAATTTTCAGCTATCAGGTTCTGAAGGTACTTCCAAAAATTACTCACTTGTCTTGAAGTCTTGCTGCCCAAAGGACTAAGATGAGGTCGACAATGACACGAGTTTACCCAGAATTGCCCTTAAAGGCACTGGTTATCCTACTCACCGACGGAACACAGCTAGCTGTTTGGCGCCGGACTTCGGTAGGAGGGTGGTGTGAAGCCAGACGGTACTTTGCAGAGCCTACCACCGCTTTATGGGACCTTCGACCGTCATCGTGTCAGAGTTTTCAAACCGCACAATGGCCTCTGACTTGGTTTTAACGGCTGTAGTCGACAACAGCCGGGACTGACAGCTTATCGTGCCCTCCGAAGCACGGAAACGCTCGTGGTAAATTGCCACTTTGGTCACCCATCAGGTTTTTTTGTGAATCTAAACCATCCTCGAGTCCACTTGAACACACAAAAAAAACATTAAAATCGGTCCATCCGTTAAGGAGGAGTTCACTGTGAACACACGTACAGAATAATTATATTATATAAAGATACTCTCACGGCTGCAATCTCCAACGGGGTAGGCAGAGCATCAGTCGCTCCAGAAAACCACTTAAAGCCACGCTTTACACAAATGGTGAGGGTTATTAAATGGAACATGTTGTGTAATGGTGAGAGGTGGTCAGCCTTTCGCCCATTGACACAGCAAGACCCTCACGTCCCATTTACTGATTTTTACAGTATGCCTGGGAAGAGTAGGCAGCTGCATATTCTAAGTTTTTTCTTCACTCCCAGTCCATTATCAAATCTTACAAGTAAAAACGCTTGCGTCATCACAACCGAGTTACACTAAGTATGTTTGTGTGTTTGTGTGTGAGTCTACAACAATTTCCTTCAATCGGGTCGTTATTTTCTAACTTCCTTGCCGTCACGGGTCGTCGCGCAGTTTTTGCAACATTTTTACTAATATGGAGTCAACTTTTTTAGCACCAACAAAAAACAGAGGGGATATGCATATATTTTTTAAATTAATCCTCATTCGTGTAATAAACAGTTTAGTAAAACTATTTTTCTAATAACTTTGAAATTAAAAAAGATATAAGCCATCGAAGATTTATTTCTATCTCTTTCTAGCAAAACGAAATTTAACACGGAGTTTGTATGGCCGTAGTGACATGTGACGTCACAGTCCATGTCAGATCTCTCTGTCTAATCGGTGCGTAATTAATAGTTTTAAATGCGTTTATCGGCCGTATTTCTTGGCCAATTTTAATTTTAATTTCACTTTTTGTTAATCAATGCGATAAAAAAAAATCATGCATATTCCCTATTGTTATAAAAGGAATTCCCGAAAATTTGCTTGTTATTTAAATGTGTTTCAGAATAAAATATTTATTTTCTTTTGAAACTTACTATCAACTTATAAACATCATAAAAAGCTTGTCGCGAGATTTACTTGTGCCCAACTGTGGGATAAAATGTAGCCTATATCCTTTCCCAGGCTTTAATTTATCTCTGTACCAAATTTCATCAAAATCGATTAAGTAGTTTAGGCGTGAAAGACAGTCAGACGGACAGACAGACAGACAGTTATTTTCGCATTTATAATATTAATAAGGATAATTTAATATATTTTATTTTACTCAGAGGCCATTGTGCGGTTTGAAAACTCTGACAGCAGGGTTAGCCAAGTCTGCCACACACTTGACTGTACCTACACGATAAGAAGAATATTAAATATATTTTTAATTTTTCTTAACCAAGTACCTAGTACGAGTGATAAAACTCGTACATACAAGGTGTTTCAAAAAACCAAAAAAAAAAAAAAAAAATTATTTAAATAGTGAAATAGTCGCAACTCTAGTAATCAGTTGCACGGTTTTACATTTACAAAATGAAAGTTTCATATAATTAATATGACATACTTGTCAATTTGTAATAGAGCTGTGCAATAAGCTTAATTTTAATTAATTTTGATTTATTCTTTTTTTTTGTTTTTTTTTGAAACACCTTGTATAAATAAAGCAAGTATATTTGTTTTAAAAGCTGCTAGCAATCCTGAAAATCTCTGGAACACAACAATTCGATTTTCTGTTTCGTTAAAAAGAAGCCGTTTCCTTGCTGTCTTAGCGTGCGCGAGCGCAATTTCGATGTCTTCACTTCTGACCTTACGTCCTCAATGATCTATGTGAGTATGGGAAACGAGAGCCATTGAAATTACATTTATTTATCTACTAGCTTCCCGTCCGCGGCTTCGTCCGCGTGGGCTACATTTTATACTGTTTCGGCGTTCAGTGGTTTAGGCGTGAACAGGTTGGACTACAGGTTATATCGCGCTCAACTGTGGGATAAAATATGTCCTATGTCCTTTCCCAGGCTCTAATCTATCTCTGTACCAAATTTCATTAAAATTGGTTCAGTAGTTTAGGCGTGAAAGACGGACAGACAGACAGAGTTACTTTTGCATTTATAATATACACATCAACACAGTCTAGGGATATTGCACGATTTCTCATACAGAAGAGGTCTGTTTGAGAAGCTATAATACCATACTCGAGATACATGGAGAGCTATAATTTTCAGACGAGCAAGTGATATACTTGAATTTTCAATGCTAAACGAAAATACACTTTTTGCCTGCTTTATGATGAAAATATGTATGAAAATGGTCGAATTTACGCAATTTTTTTTTCATTTTCGTCACGTTTTCACAAATTTCAAGTAAAACAATATTTATTGGGCCTCTTTATAATACGAAAACAGCACGGCGAAATTGTATTACCATAGCCTCCTATGCACAAGTGATACTAGAAGCTAAGAACATAGAAGGCAATGGTAATACAAATTCTGTCATGTCGTGCCGTGCCGTTCGAATTATAAAAAGGCCCATTGACTAGAATTGCAAATTCAGGTTCAGTACTTGCTCGTCTGAAAATTATAGCCCTCCATGTATCTCGAGTATGCTTTTATAGCTTCTCAAACAGACCTCTTTTGTATGAAAAATCGTGCAATATTCCTAGACCGTGTTGATGTGTGTATTTATTTTTATTATTTTTAATTTAGTGTTGTTATTCCTTCTCTATTATTGTTGTTGTTATGTTGTACTGTGTACCTATGTCAAATAAACGTATTGAATCTTGAATCTATAATTTTCCACGTTAAAAACGTATGAGACACCGACTTCAATCCCAACAACAGTTCATACAAAGTATATAACTAGTATTTTTTGCAGACTACAATGCAGATAACCCCAAATGAAAATGTCACTCACACGTCACTCATTTATTTAGATGATGTTCTGGTTTGTAGTATTTTTTTGTTGAAGCGCTGAATCATTTTCGATAAAATTTACCACCCCTGGAGTGGTAAGTAACTCTTCCGAACAAAAAATAATTTTGAAAATTGGTCCATAAAAAAAATACAACGGTTGCAGTCCGGGAGTGCCGGCAGAAGTGAAAATTTGAACATATATTACTTCTTATGGTCTAAGAAGTTTTCACTTCACCCTACGTCTTACGAATTTTCAATCAGGGTCACGTGACCCTGACGCGAGTTTAACATTTTTTACCCAACCAAAAAAGCGCACAAAGAAGTTTTCACTTCAAAAATTGGTACCTACATACTCATACAGTCGAACATAGAACCTCCTCCTTTTTTGAAGTCGGTTAATTAAATACTTGCTAAAGTAGCTACAACATAAATTAATTGAAACATTACTAGTGACAATGAAAAACTTTGTTCACACAGATGTCGCATTGTATTTAAGTAGTACGCACAAAAAACCTAGGATTTATTGACTGTTACCTAGGTTTTGAGCGTTTGTTTTATTAGATATGATAAACGTGGATTAGGGATTGTAAATTTCATAATTAACTGGAAAATATTTTTCAACACATTTGCTCATAAAGTGGGTCTCTTATGTCATTGTTTTAAGGTTCATAATGATATGTATTACCCAGCCCGTGAGTAATAAAAAAACAGCACAAGTACGTAACGGTTTTTTTTTCTAAATTTCAGCAAAGAGATTAGATCTTATTTTATATTTAAAATTAAGTGTAAACATTAAACTATTTGTAAATAAAAATATAGTTCCACTAAATCATTTAAATTTAATTGAAAATTATCATTTATTTATGCTAAAACATGAAAATATATATATAGTTAAGTATTTTTTTATTATTTGGCTGTATGGCATACTTGTCAATGTGAATCTCATTTTGCGAGCGAAAAAGAAAAAATAATCGCGCCTCTTTTCAGATGTTTTCACTTAGTTTTCACAAACGGCATTTGTATTCATCAGATTGTTAGAAATACAACACAAAAAACGTCTTCTTCAAGTGCAGAACAGGAAACCTACGTGGGTACACCGCCAGAAATACTTTCAGAGGCGCAACATGGAAGTGATAGCTTGTTGCCTTCAATATCAAAGGAAAGTTTTTATTTCTTTCTTTCCTCGCAAATGTGTTGAAAAACGTATGACACGCGTGCGCATTGGATATTATATTCTCGGCTCCATTGAGCCCTCGCCTTCGGCTCAGGCTCTAAACTCGCCTCTAATGTAATATCCAACTTAGCACACTTGTAGCATAATGTACTATTACCTAAAGCTAGGGAATTTAATAAAATTTCTACCAGCTGTGATATTTTTGGAGGTAAAAGCAGTGGCGTACGAGTAGCTACATGAGGGCTAGACGGGGCAGTGCAAGCTCAGGGGGCCCCTCATACTCTGACTTACAAACTATAAATTGAACTAGTGAACATTTCTCCAACATTCGGAATATAAATAAACCAGATTGCAGGAACACGACTTCAATATTGGCAACTTATTTTAAAAAATACAGGGGAATTCCCAACAAGTCTCGAACATCTTTGTTTCAAACTTGCGGGGAACTCCCCTGTATTCTTAGGAGTACGAAGAATCTGGATTATGACAAATCTGGAGTACGTCGAATTCGGAACATGACGAATACGGAACAAACGATTTTAAATAGTTTAGTAGGCCCTAGTTAATTTTTTGCCCCGGGCCTTTGGTTACCTAGCTACAGCACCTAAATTACGATTTTATGATGCGTAGATAAGCATGACGCACTGCATTAAATCTAAGAAAAAAATACTACGGTAATATTCAGGACATAAACTAGATAAGTAGTTTGCTGAAAACATGATTCAGCACTTTTGGTTCGATGGAAAAAGCTCACAAAGTTACCTATAATACCCAATATTGTGTATCTTTTAAGCTGTAAAAACAGTAGTAAAATGCACACAGGAACTTGAAATTGCTATCAAAATATTCGTGATTGAACATTCTCGATAAGAAGTTAACGCATTTTTCGATTTAAGCTGTTACCTTTCCATAAATCTCATTTTTCTAACTTTCGAACATGTTTTTACGCACGCACGCTTTCATAGCCCGTAAACTTCGTGTATCGACACTGTTCTCACTGCCGGCCCAGACCTGTTGAGAGACGGAGACGGCACTATTCCTATGTGTGCTGCCTTTACCGGGTGCTGTAGTCGCCTTAAAGCTTTAATAAAAAAAAACAAATCTTTGGACAAAATTGTTTAAAGTTCGGATTCATGTTTAATTTTCAATATTATGTTTTATATATTTTTAAACGTAACTTGTAAATTGTCTTCCTATGTACAGAGTGTAACAGAAAGGTGTAGTCATATTTCAGGATGGTGACCAGCCAATAAAACTAAACAACTTTCCCCAAGGAACCGATTTAAAATCTCAAAAAAAAATTCGCCTCTCCATACAACTTGTGCGATCAGCTGTTAGGTTTAGTATGAAAGGCCGAATTTTTTTTTGAAATTTCAATTAGGTTCTTTCGGGAAAGTTGTTCAGTTTAATTGGCTGGTCACCATCCTGAAATATGACTACACCTTTCTGTTACACCCTGTATAAGGTATAATATTGCTTTGAATTTTTTGAATGCGGTTGACACCTGTTTTTTGTAAGTTTGTGCCTTTTAATTAAGAATTGGTGTGTAAGTTGTTGATTATCTATTACTTAAATAAAATATAATTTTCCACGTTAAAAACGTATGAGTCACCGACTTCAATCCTGACAACAGTTTCGCACAAAGAAGATATCTAGTATTTTTTGCGGACTACAATGCCTATTAGCAGATAACTACAAACAGAGGTGTCATTCATTTATTTAGATGATGTTCTAGTTTGTAGTATTTTTTGTTTTTGTTGATTTTTTTAAAAGCGCTGAATCGCCTGCTCTCTTTTCCGCATCGTCTGGACAAAGCGACGCGCACCATACGCGCAATGAGTCCCGCCGTCTATAATAAACTCCCGGAGGAGATAACGGCTGCTCCGAGCACTACCATTTCAAAGATAAATTAAAAAATTGGTTGACCAAATAACCATTCTATAGCTTTGAGGAATTCCTATTATTATTACAAGATCCTGGTTTAATGTATTAATTAATATATTATTTTTTACAAAATGTATTGTACTATTTTTGTACTATAAAATTGACGTGTAATTGATATTATGAATAAATGAATTGAATTGAATCATTTTCGACGAAATTTATATGGGACCCCTTCAGGAGTATACTCTTTCGAACAAATAAAGAATTTTGAAAATCGGACAACATAGTTATCGCGTAGGTACAAACATACAAAAAAAATATACAGACTATTTGAGAACCTCCTCCTTTTTTTAAGTCGGTTGAAAATTAGAAATTAAAGCTAGTTTACATACATTCTATAGCAGAAAATAGGCCTTTTCACGTTTAAAAAATAATAATACCCTGATATACTAATAATTCTGAGCCAACAATGTAAATGATTAACTTTTTTTTTTTAAATTACATTTAATTGTTTATTACTCTTTGCACGTCTACCGCTTCACCTTCTGCATCGGTTCCTTCACCCCCCGGTTGCCTGGAAGAAATTGCTCTATAGCAATAATTTTATGTTTTTTTTTGTGTGCAATAAAGATTATTGTATTGTATTGTGCATATACAGTCTATCTTTCCTAAGCCAGCGGTGGTTTGTGCCTATTTTCTCCAGTCCCTAACACATCGATAAAAACCGTATTCCGTTCCTGATTTTAATGGTTATTATTAGGTTGTAATTAATCACTTTTCCTCGGCCCGAACCTCTCCTTCTTTAATTAATAAAACTGCCTATCGCATCATTGCTGTCATCTGTGTAATACACAGCTGCAGCTCGAGTACGATGGCGACAAATTCGCGCGGCACGCCACTCGGCTGACGCTGAAACTTCACTTTGATTGCGCGAGGGCCCCGCGCAAAGGCTTGCTCGCCCTCTGGCGTTGTCAATATTGACAATTTGACATAGGACCGCGGCGAATTACGCGCGCTATCACCATCGTACTTGAGCTGCTAACGGTATGCCGCGATACGGCCACCACTGTGTGTGGGATGCTATTGTGTAGCTCCTGTCTGGTGGTTATAATTATAACTTACTGTATTTGTGCTTACCTTATTGACTGAGGTGTGCATTCTGCTAATTTGAATCTGAAAAAATAAACAATTATTGAAAAAAAATAACTTTGTGTTCCTGCTGCATGTACAAAAAAACTTGCAGTGGCAATCACTTTCCCTTTATTAACATAAAATCGACTATCTTTTTTTTTAAATCTCAACATCTAAAATAAGCTCATGAAAGCCCGTCCTACAGGAGACTTTAAAAATATGTAAAAATGTCCTGAAAATCAAGAAGCATTCCTATTTGCCAAGACTTTTCTAACGTTAATATTTACAATATATTTTGCTATAGGTAAAAGCGGTTGGCTCAGAGCTAATTAAATATCTCAACTATATTTTAAAGACTATATCACACCATTCACACCTACACAGTACACACACATACAGGGTGAAAAAAACCTCCTAGCTATATTAAAAATCCTGAACCAGTATCACTTACAGAACACTTTAATTTTTTTCGGTGATAATTTTTTTTTTCTAAACGTAGACACCACTCGGGTGCACCCCCCGAGCGCTACCCGCACCCCTCGCGCGCCTGCTGTAGGAGTAATGTTTACGTTTAGGCAAAACAGGAACTATTCCCATTGAAAAAATATTTAAATTTTTATTTTTTTATAAATGTGTTCTTTGAGTGATACTGGTTCAGGATTTTGAATATAGCTAGGAGGTTCTTTATCACCCAGTATATCACATACATACTACACCATTAATTTGAACCTACTTCAAACCCACACTTTCATATAATATACAATTTAACTTTAAACTACAATCAGAAGGTTATATCGATTTAACCAACGAATTATGACAAGTACAAGATAATAACTATGTTGATTGTTGGTTTAACAGTTTAAACTATACATCAGGACGCAGGACCGTATTTAGGGACTGATTAGGGCAGCTACTAGGGGCACTTATATTAAAAGGGCTCACTTATTAATTTATTTACAGTTCTTTGCACACTTGATAGATTTACAGAAATACGACACAAAAGGTTAGCTTATCTCTCAAAAGAATTTTTTCAGCAAACTCGAGTTTTTTTTTTTTAAATTAATGAAGGGTTCGCTCTTGACCACAATGTAGCCCAAGGGCAAAGATGAGGTCGAGGATGTAGCAAACTCACCCAGAAGAAGCCTATTCACTCGAACTTTAAAGAGATTCGGGCTATATGAACTCGGAAATACAGACGCAGGCAGGGAATTCCATTCCGTAGCAGTGCGCAATACGAAAGATGATGAAAAGCGCTTAGTGCGAATCCGTGGGATATCAACAAGATAGGGATGGTACCCCGCGGTGAGTCTGGACGTCCGATAGAAGAATGGGGCAGGCGGAATGAGCTCATGCAGCTCCTGAGCACACTCCCCGAAGTACATCTTATAATAAAATACATAGGCAAGCTACTCGAGTCACGGAAAATTGTTTAGAAAGGCAGATAGAGCGTGCAAAATGCGTAATATACCTACATAAACTACGCTATAAATTCAAACCAATACTACAAAATAAATACATATATCAATATATCTTTTAAATTTATAAAAGAAGAAACTGACTGGTGACTAACCTAGGACCAAGACATAACAACACATAGCCCAAACCGCTAGGTTGAGATTTCAAATTTGGCAAATAAGTTTCTTATGAGGTCTAGGGTAGCACTAAGAAAGGATTTTAGAAACTCACCCTCTAAGGGGGTGAAACGGGGGTTCGAAGTTTGTATGGAGAAAACATTTTTGTGATATTTTGACTCTATATTGAAGCAAATCAACGGACACGTATTTTGCGATTTTACGAAAATCCTCCCCTAAGGGGTTAAAAATAGGGTGACTAAAAGAGTTCTTTGCGCAAGCGAAGCCGCGGGAAAAGGCTAGTTAAACTTATGTAAATATATACTACTAGCTTTACGCCCGGGACTTCGTTCCCGTGGGAATTTCGGAAAATTATGTAGCCTATGTGTTAATCCAGGGTATCAGCTACCTCCATACCAAATTTGATCAAAATCAGTCCAGCCGTTCTCGAGTTATAAGTGTTGTAACAAACACGACTTTCTTTTATATATATAGATATGTAAAAATATTTACAGAGTGGTCCAATTTTGATAATTCTTTTTTTTATTGGATAGGATTCACCTCGAAGTTGGTCCCATATAAGTTTTTCGTTCCCTAGAATTATTTGTGAAAATGCCTCACGCGGCTAAGCGTTTTAAAAACACAAAATTAGAGGAGTAGCAACCCTAGGGGCGTAAAATACCTTAAGATCTTTGGCGGGAACTCGGCGTGGGCAGTTGCTTTGTCAATTTAATTTTCGTTTTCTCTGTGCAAAAGTTGCCTAATAGTGATAGTGTATTATGCAGTAAATTGACTTAAATCCGTGTAGTAATAAAAAATTCAAGTGATAACAGTATTTCTGCTCCGTTTGGTACCGACTTCTCGCCGCCCCAGTTTTCGTAAAACAGACGCTATCGGGTTTTACGCAGAACATGAGGACTTAGGTTAAGTTACAGAAAGAAGATTTTTCACAGAAGACATGGCTGTACGGACATAGTTTCCTTTGCCTTTTCCGAAAGGCTCATCTGATTTGATTCATTTTTGTTAGTCTGGTTCGAGGATGGGGGTCTGGTGGTCTGTACTGTACTACAAACACTCTACGTGCCTATAACAGCCACCAGTCTCTCACTAATGTTAAAAAAATATACGTTAATCTAATAATGAGGGATTTTCTTTTTCTTTTTTTAAAATTTTTCCCTAGTCGCCGGATAGATGGCGCTAAACTAGGTACGTTACTGCAAGGAACGGAACGTTACATTATTTTTGATTAATTCACTTGAACGTAATTTTGAGATCATAAAACGAAACGTTATTGTCATATCACATCAATATCACATCTACCACGCGTAGTTAGGCGATTTTACGAAATCAACGAACAAACAAAACTGAATTATAACAAAGTGCAAGAAAACTAGGATGATCGGAAGCCAAAGCAAACTAACAGAATATTTGATGCAATGTTTTTCTCCAAGCCTTTTGG
Source organism: Aproaerema taeniolella (assembly GCA_949987775.1). NCBI lineage: Eukaryota > Metazoa > Arthropoda > Insecta > Lepidoptera > Gelechiidae > Aproaerema > Aproaerema taeniolella. The sequence continues at coordinate 13,862,100 of OX465265.1, read as the reverse complement.
CTTTGGCACCTAGATAGATAGATAGATAGATAGAAATTCTTTATTGCACACAGTCACAAAAAAATAAATAAAGTTTTACAAACTTAACTAAACAAAAGTGCGCAAAGGCGGCCTTATCGCTAAGAGCAATCTCTTCCAGGCAACCCTTGTTATAGGGACAACTTTACGAAGTCGATAGTAGTGCAGAGTAATATTTATAGAAAATAATAGACTATAATGGAATATAAAACTATGTATATAGGTTATAATGTATAAATAGACAATGTGTACATAAATAAATAACTACATATACCACATTATATATACATATATGACTACTTATATAAATATAAATATATATACTTATATATATATATATATATATATATATATATATATATATATATATATATATATACTAAATCTACAAGCACAGGGAATGAACGAAGGGAGAACTAAAACAAGCACTAATGGCAGTTTTCAAGGCAGTGTTTATACAGTTTTGACTTAAATGTGGAAATAGATTTAGAGTGGCGAATATCATGGGGTAAGTTATTCCAAAGTCTTGCTGTTATTTTTGTGAAAGAATTATAAAAGTAGTTACGTTTTGCAAAGGGAGTATTTAATAGATTATCATTTTTTGATCTTAAATTACGGGTGAGTTCGGCGCCTATGTATGTGTAATTATCTTTAAGATACGGAGGAGATACGGGAGAATTTAAAATGTTAAATAATAATATGAGCGCATGCACTTCACGACGCTGACGAATAGGTAGCAAATTCAGTTTTTTCCTATACTCAGATATGTGATCAAACTTTTTCAGTCCTAGCAACGGAGTCAGTTCAGCGCCATCAAGAGAGTTCTTTGGAAGTACTTTTTTTTTAATACCCAAAAAGAAAACCTCCCATTGTAACATCAGGCTATACTTACATGTAGACCTTAACTTTGCCCTTATCTCGCTTGCAATAGCGGCGGCTTTCGTAGTGCAAATGGATAACCTGACGTGCAGCTGTATGTACAGTCAACAGCACATCAGGTTGCCACAAACTGTCAGTTTTGGATAGCATGATGTACCGTTGTCCGTGTACTTAACATTATTGCCAGAAATAAAAATGATTATTTAAAAAATAAATAAACAAAATAGAAATAACTTAATACGGCTCTGTGCAGCGGTTCGGATCGTCTGTATCGTTGGTGATATGCCAAAATCGTGAGTGAGATAACTTGATTCCGACTTAGAAGGTTAAGCTACGGATGCGGTGAACTTAAGTTGAACTTAGTCACTTGTGATCGGGTTAGGGCTCGGCCATACTGTCTTACAATACAATCCTTACTCCTTACTAATCTATACATATCATAAAGAGGAAAGATTTGATTGTTTGTTTGCATTGAATAGGCTCCGAAACTACTGGACCGATTTGAAACATTCTTTCACCATTAGAATCCTACATTATCCGAGATGGACATAGGATACATGATTTTCCCGAATTCCCACGGGAACGAAGTCCCTAGCGGAAAGCTAGTATACTAATACAACGTGTTTCAAAAAAAAACAAAAAAAGATAATTCAAAATTAATTAAGATTTAGCTTATTGCGCAGCTCTATTAAAAATATGACAAGTATGTCATATTAATTGTATGAAACTTTCATTTTGAAAGATGTCAAACCGTGCAACTGATTACTAGAGTTGCGACTATTTCGCTTTTTTTGGAATTTCTTTTTTTTTTTGTATTTTTGAAACACCTTGTATACAGGATGTTAGAAAAAGTACTGCGTTCCTTTTAATCTAATAAAATAACTAAAAATCCTGATCTCCCATACAAAATGCGGATGAAGTTTGTATGGGAACTCAACATTTTTTTTTTCGTTTTTTAACCTATGTTCCCTGGGGAAAGTTGTTCAGTTTCATGGACTGATTTAGCACCCGAGAGGTTGAAAGAGATTTACCTAAAGCCCTGTATATACAAACATTTAAATTTCATAGTTATAGGGCCTTTTTATAATTCGAACGGCACGGCACGGCACTTCAAAATTTGAATTACCATTGCCCAGTATGTTCTCAGCTTCTAGTATTACTATTACATAGGAGGCAATGGTAACACAATTTTGCCGTGCCATTTCTGAATTATCAAAATTCAGAAATGAATCGACAGTATGGAATGAGCTTTAGCTAATAGAATGTGGACAACTTGAACTTATGGTTTATCGTCTTAACACTGGTTTAACCACAGTTTAAGATCAGACCCGTAATGATAAACAGTTAAACAGATCGGCTCATTTAACAATAGGTATATATTGGTGACTAGCATTCCGCTCGGGACTTCGTTCCCGTGGGAATTTCGGGAAAAATATGTAGTCTATGTTACTCAGGGATAACGTAGCATCCTAATGGTATGGCGATCAAAAGTCGAGACAGAGCCGTCATGGATGCTTTGAGGTCTGGATGCAACAGCGGGGAACCGTCACTGGTTTAGAAAAATACATTATGTAATATATAAATATATATCTTTATTATAGCTATTTATCTACTGTAAACTACTATGAAAAGTATAGTAAAATATTTTTAAAAGAAAAAGCAAGTATTAACAATAAAACACTTAATCTAGACAAGGGCACGGACATCAAGTCTGTAGATGCTAATATCTTTATTATAAAAAAATAAAAAAAAGCATCCTAATGGTGTAAGAATTTTTGAAATCGGTCCAGTAGTTTTTAAGTTTATTCGTTACATACAAAAAAACGAATCTTTCCTCTTTTTAATATTAGTGTAGATTTGATGTACGTATGTTGGTGACTTTAGTTATATTGTCCACAATCTGGATCGGGCCAGAGTGGTGGACTATCACCTATATCCCTTTCGTGTTTCGAGTGGGAATCTTACCCACCGAGGGGCACGGGCCTCCCTTCGAAACACGAAGGGGATTTAGGCCATAGTCCACCACGCTGGCCCAATGCGGGTTGGTGAACCGCTCGTCTTTCGAAAATGAATTTTCTTGGACGGGCGGGTTTCATCACGATGTTTTCCTTCACCGTTGAGCAAGTGATAATTAGAAATTCGTACATAAATCCGAAAAGACGAATTTAGTGGTACAGGCCCGCACCAGGATTTGAACTCGTGACCTTCGGATTACAAGTCTGGCTCATTACCAACTGGGATATTACCGCGGTCGAGTGGGAATAAACTTCTCAATTTTTAATTGTTATTTCTGATTTAGTTAAAATTAGAAAAAAGGAAATTTGTAAGCGATTAAAAAGAGCACCCCGGAGTTTCTTGCCTATTCTTCTCTGGAGAAGACTGCACCTTTGCGAATAGGCGTAGAGTTAGTAGAGTCAAAAGCACGAATATGTATGTACTAGCTTTTACCCGCGGCTTCGCTCGCGTAAATAACTCTTTTAGGCACCTATTTCATTCTCGACCCCTTAGGGGATAATTTTAGAAAAATTGCGAAACACGTGTCGTTTATTTGCTGGACGAAGTTTCGAGTCAAAATGTCAAAAAAATTGTTTTCTCCATACAAACTTTGAACCCCCATTTCACCCCCTTAGGGGTTTGTATTTCAAAAAATCCTTAGTGCTTCTCTACGTCATAAAAGACACCTTTTTACCAAATTTCAGCTTTCTAGGTCTAAGGGTTTGGGCTGGGCGTTGATGAGTCAGTGAAACAGGACCTCCAATTTTATACAGGGCTTTAGGTATCTCTCTTTCAACCTCTCGGGTGGTTAACCAGTCCATGAAACAGAACAACTTTCCCAAGGAACATAAGTTTTAACTTTAATACGAAAAAAAATTTTGAGTTACCATACAAACTTTATCAGCATATAGCGCATTTTGTATGGGAGATCAAATTTTTTTTTTCGTAATTTTACCTATGTTCCATGGGAAAGTTGTTCAGTTTTATGGACTGATTAACCACCCGAGAGGTTGAAAGAGAGATACCTAAAGGTCTCTATGCGTCATAAAAGACCAATTTTATATATAAGATGTATTTAGGTCGTTTAATGAAATACTATTAATTGGTAGTAATGCAAACATTATTGCGTTGTAACCCGCACCACATCTGTTTCTCTCTTGCCATCTCTAAGGTAGACTGGAAGAGATCCCTTCAGGGATAAGTCCGCCTTTGCACATTCTATGTATCTTTTGTATTAGTATATAAGAGTTCTATGAAATAAAGCTACCTATTTTGAATTTGAAAAAAAAATTGAATTTGAAGGCAGGCCCGTGCCATTTGGGGACGTTAATGGGCTGGTAAAAAAAATATTGGTGACTTTAAATAAGTTTGCAAAAATTGAGTATGTGAGCTCACAAAACTGAAAAACTTTCGCCAAAGAAATAATTTAAAAAAAAAATTCGTCTCTCTATACTACTGGTGCAATCAGCTGACTATCGGTTTATAAATAAATGAAATAATAAATGAATAAACGCTACACACTCAAAGGCCCACACTAAGGTTTTCCCTTGTGTCGTGGGTCCCTTGGAACACACATAAAGACAAACACAAACACCCATGACCCGAGAACAAACATCTGCTTTTTACACAAATGTTTGCCCCGACTGGGGATCGATTGATAAACAGGGCTTAAGGTATCTCTCTTTCAACCTCTCGGGTTAATCAGTCCATGAAACGTAACAACTTTCCCAAGGAACATAGGTCAAAATACGAGAAAAATGTTGATCTCCCATACAAAATACGCTATATGCGGATGAAGTTTGTATTAATTTTTTTTGTATTTTGATTTATGGTCCTTGGGAAAGTTGTTCAGTTTCATGGTCTGATTATTATATGGTCATGGTCAGATGTTATGGTCAACGGGAGGGAGTTTTAAAGAAGAAAAATAAGTATGGACATAAATTCCTTTGCCTTTCCTGAAAGGGATAAATTTAACACAAAAAAAAGGATGTTGCGTTCTATGTCCAATTTGAGACTTACAAACTAATAATCAATTAGTTATGATTACCTAATCAAATTACTTATTTGAACGGTTATAATGAGTTTACATTTTGTCTTCTTAAGCACTCAGTCTCATGCTGTATTTTATGTTATTAATAATTAAACTTAAATGCCAAACAGATCAAGTTTTAGAGCCTAAAACAATTTATTGGTGACGGGCCACATTTTAAGTAAGTACGTTAGGTTTATGGATATTTAATTATTTAATTTCCATCGTTTCCTACAATAAAACTTAAGATGAGTCGTTTAAAGCATGATAATACGATATAAGCATGACAATACGATAAAAAAAACAGTTGGTTGCACTCCGGGAGTGCCGGCAGAAGTGAAAACTTTAACATATGTATATTACGTCCTTGCGGTCTACTCTCCCTCTGTCTTACAAATTTTCGATCAGGTCACGTGTCCTGACGCGAGTTAAAAAAAAATTACCTATCCCAAAAAGAACGTCGCTAAAGAAGTTTTCACTCTTCCTCCGTCTTACGAATTTTCGTTCAAGTCACGTGTCCTGACGCGAGTTTAACATTTTTTTCAACACATTTGCTCATAAAGTGGGTCTTATTTCATTGTTTTAAGGTTCATAATGATATGTATTGCCCAGCCCGTGAGTAATAAAAATAAAGCACTAGTACGTAACGGTTTTTTTTTTCTAAATTTCAGCAAAGAGATCCGACCTTATTTTATATTTAAAATTAAGTGTAAATATTAAACTATTTGTAAATAAAATAGTTTAATATTTACTAAATCATTAAAATTTAACAGAAAATTATCATTTATTTATGCTAAAACGTGAAAATATATAGTTAAGTATGTTTTTATTATTTGGCTGTATGGCATACTTGTCAATGTGAATCTCATTTTGCGAGCGAAAAAAGAAAAAATAATCGCGCCTCTTTTCAGATGTTTTCACTTGGTTTTCACAAACGGCATTTGTATTCATCAGATTGTTATTATTGTCAGAAATACAACACAAAAAATGTATTCTTCAAGTGCAGAACAGGAAACCTACGTGGGTACACCGCCAGAAATACTTTCCGAGGCGTAACATGCAAGTGATAGCTTGTTGCCGTCAATATCAAAGGAAAGTTTTTATTTATTTCTTTCCTCGCAAATGTGTTGAAAAACGTCGTATGACACGCGTGCGCATTGGATATTACATTCTCAGCTCCATTGAACCCTCGCCTTCGGCTCGGGCTCTAAACTCGCCTCTAATGTAATATCCAACTTAGCACACTTGTAGCATAATGTACTATTACACATCCAAAAAGTGCACAGCGCCACTAAAGAAGTTTTTACTTCAAAAAACCTATCCATCCACACACTCATGCCTATAATCCCTTTCGGGGTAGGCAGAACGTTATGTAGTTCGAGAACCACTTGACACTACATTTTGAGGTATAATGATGATAGTAGGTGTCAGTCTTTCGCCCATGACACAGAAAAAGCCTCGCATCCCACTTACTAGCTCCTACAGTATATCTGGGAAGAGTTGGCAGCTGGCACATTCTACGTTTTTCTTTCACGCCCAGTCCAGCATCGAAGTACTTTTGTAATATTGTAAGTATGGGAAAAATAAATACTTATCGTAAAAAATTTCTACTTTTTTTCTTTAATATTTTGTTATCCACAGATTTTATGTCCTATGCCCTCTTGGTGCCCTTGTCTAGATTCAATTTTATTGTAAATAGCTTTCCGCCCGGGACTTCGTCCCCGTGGCACTTTTTTAGTTTTTTCTTTCATAAGAACCTTCTCCTGACAATAAGGAACACAACAAAAAAAGAATCATCCAAATCGGTCCAGCCGTTCTCGAGTTTTGCGCTTACCAACAGATTTATATATAAGATTTTTGCTTCATAATATTAAATACTAAAAATCGAAAATTCGGAAAAATTTGAATTTTGGTTCACTATTTCGGCAATAACTTTTTTCGTTTTTGATTTTCTCGAATATTTAATTCTTTTGTCCCTTACAGCTCTTGTAAATACGTGTTTTAAGTCAGTTTTGAATATAATATCTTCACAACTCTCCGAGATATAAGGGAATCGCACTTTTTCGTGAAATTGGAGCCTATACTGAAGCGAATCAAAAGACATTTCAATGACGTTATCATGACTGCTGGTTTGGTCGAGTGGTAGCGGCGCTTGCAGAAATATTCTGATAAGGTTGATATTATAGTCCTCTAGGGCAACTGTTACTTTTTTTTTAATTTATTTTTGTAGCTTCAAAAAAAATGTTGTCCTACAACAGCTGTGTGCTTTATTATGAAAGTTCGGCATTTTTTTAAATTGAGGAAAGTTGTTCAGTTTCATATCCTAAACTTTCGTTCGTTTAAAATCAATCACCTAATTTTTGTTTCATTTATCACAAATAAAAACAAAAGAAAATCACTCATCTCCAAAAACTAAATTCAAAAAAAGAACTTAAAAAAAAAGAAATCCAACCTCAAGAAAGAGTCCGGCACTCCACAACACGAAACACTTTATTTTTCTTAAAAAAACAATTTCGGCACGAGCTTTCGCACGTATACAGCCACTCGCGTGAAACAACCGATTGTCTTATTGTATGTGCAATGCACAAGTGCGCTCCGAATCGACTTCGCGATAACTGAGAAGGGAAGGATGCGCGTGAGTTTAAATAGTTGATCTTAATTCTAACTTGTAAAGGATGTGAGAGGGGGGGGGATTTCCGGGTTTTCGGCGTGAATTTTTATGAATCCGCAATCAGCGTATTCTTGGAAATGAGCGGGAAAGTCAAATCAAAGTAAGTAATGGCTTTATTACATAGAACATTCAGAATGTTACTTAAATAAAATAAATAATAGTTTAAAAAAACTAAAAAAACACGCTTTTATTGCTAACCGAACTAAAAAGTAGAAAATAATTTTTAATTACAATCAGAATAATTCAATTCAGAGTAAAAAGCGTGGGGTGCTTGATGTATTTAATGTTAAAATTATTCTATTGACAACAATCTATGATGAGAGAGTTATGAAAATATTGTAAAATGCACCCCAGGCTTTTTACCCTGAATTGAATTATTCTGATTGTAATTAAAAATTATTTTCTTCTTTTTAGTTCGGTTAGCAATAAAAACGTGTTTTTTTAGTTTTTTTTTAACTATTATTTATTTTCCATTTCTTAGTCCGCGAAGAGATTTATTAATCCTGACGATCCTAATCAGGATAATGGAAATTTTTTATCGGGTTATTGCATTGTCATCGGCCCTTAACACGTGTGCAAAGTTTCAAGTTGATCAGACGTCTAGAAACCAGTGAAAATTAGGCTCAAAGATTCCGTTACATACATACATACATACAACCCGAGCTAATAAAAGCGTGTTAAATTAGACTGGACACGTGAGTCGTAGTCGTAGGGATGACGACTGGTGTGCTCCAGTCGTCATCTTCAATGACAACCTTGGACGGGAACACGAAGCGTGTCGCGGGCAGCCCATCCGGGGCAGGCAGTGGATCCATGCCCTCGATAAATTAAATTTGATAAATAAATAAAATTCCCTATTTTCGAGTAGAACAATCTCTTTTTTGGGTTGATGATATATTTTTTTGAAATTTTCTTTTTCATAAGTAACATGGAACTTTCAGTTGGTATAACTTCTGCATTTTGTTAAATTTAAAAAAAATGGCATTCACACCTCGTGGTATCAATAGGAACAGTTGAAGTAAAAATAGTAAAATGATAAACAAAGTGAGTAGGAAATATTTCATTATTGCGAAAATCACTTCGTTTTTAAAAAGCAGCCTTATTTCACAAACTAAAAAAAAAACAAATTAATTATTTATTCTTTATATAAAATATAATATTATATATATAATTACGCGCGTCTCGTTCATCTCTTCGCTTAAAATATAGACAATTGAGAAATTTATTTTATTAACACGCTTTTATTAGCTCGGGTTGTATGTATGTATGTAACGGAATCTTTGAGCCTAATTTTCACTGGTTTCTAGACGTCTGATCAACTTGAAACTTTGCACACGTGTTAAGGGCCGATGACAATGCAATAACCCGATAAAAATTTTCCATTATCCTGATTAGGATCGTCAGGATTAATAAATCTCTTCGCGGACTAAAAAATGGAAAATAAATAATAGTTTAAAAAAACTAAAAAAACACGCTTTTATTGCTAACCGAACTAAAAAGTAGAAAATATTTTTTAATTACAATCAGGATAATTCAATTCAGAGTAAAAAGCGTGGGGTGCATTTTACAATATTTTCATAACTCTCTCATCATAGATTGTTGTCAATAGAATAATTTTAACATTCAGTACATCAAGCACCCCACGCTTTTTACTCTGAATTGAATTATCCTGATTGTAATTAAAAATTATTTTCTACTTTTTAGTTCGGTCAGCAATAAAAGCGTGTTTTTTTAGTTTTTTTAATTTTTCTTTACCATTTAGGCGCCCTCTAGGATTTGGCGCCTGGAGCGACCGCTCCGTTCGCCGTATGAGCGGGCCGGTTCCTACGCACAAGTTCTATAAATAGGCGAATTTTTTCTATTTTGACCTATGGTTCTTGGGGATAGTTGTTCAGTTTCGTGGCCTGATTCACGTCCCTTATTTTCGCTAAATAATTCAAAGTCTCCCAATCTCTTTCTTATCGTGTAGGTATAGTCAAGTGTGTGGCGAACTTGACTAACCCTGGTGTGAGTTTTCAAACCGCACAATGGCCTCTGACTTGGTTTTAACGACTGATAGTCAATTGACAACAGCCGGGACCGACAGCTTAACGTGCCCTCCGAAGCAGAGAAATCCTCGTGATAAATTGCCACTTCGGTTACCCATCAGGTTCCCTGCCTCTGTGTACGTTGCTTAACCTCACTGATTGGTTGAGATCAGTAAGCGCCATTGGGCTATGAGTGTATCCAATATACAGGGTAACTTTTTAATTAGTACGCAATTTTTTCTTACGGTAAAGTTGATAGAACGTAAATAAGGGGGAAAAATATATGTTTTCCAAAATTTTCAGATTTTGATACCCGTTTTTAACATCTTAGAGGATCTTTGTACCAGCCCATATACGTCCCCACCGAGGGGCACGGGCCATAGTCCACTACGCTGGCCCAATGCGGGTTGGTGGACCGCTCGTCTTTCGAAAATGAATTTTCTTGGACGGGCGGGTTTCATCACGATGTTTTCCTTCACCGTTGAGCAAGTGATAATTATAAATCTGTACATAAATCCGAAAAGGCGAATTTAGTGGTACAGGCCCGCACCAGGATTTGAACCCGCGACCTTCGGATTACAAGTCTGGCTCATTACCAACTGGGCTATCACCGCTTCTTAGAGATGAATTTTTAAAACGCAGAAACACGGGTGTCAAAAATTGTGTTGAAGGGTACTATTAAAAGTTTCAAGACAATTGGACGATGTTTTTTTTTTCATACAAAGATTTTGATTTAATTTCATGCTTCAGACGATCTAGCTTGAAATATTTATATGAAACGATATAAAACAAAAAAATACGAGTCTGTTAAAGTTTCATAAAGTTTACATACAAAAAATTTGCGTACTGATTAAAAAATTACGTGGTATGTGCACCTTATGAGACTCACACTATTAGTTTATAGTGTGAGTCGATCCCTGGGTTCGATCCCCAGTCGGGGCAAACATTTGTGTGAAAAGCAGATGTTTGTTCTCGGGTCATGGGTGTTTGTGTTTGTCTTTATGTGTGTTCCGAGGGACCCACGACACAAGGGAAAACCTTAGTGTGGGCCTTTGAGTGTGTAGCGTTTATTTATTATTATTATTATTATAAGAATGGGTTCGCTCTTAACCACGGTCTAGCTGTCAAATCAGCATTCTTTCACCGACCACACTATACTACGCCAGACACCGTAGACATATAAATCGCGTCAGGTCGCAAAACTGTTATTTCTCGAGACTGGAGGTTTACTATGATCGCTTAGCGCGATCAAATTTAGGACCTAAACAAGTCTGCAACGCTTATTCGTACCATGATGACTTATAAGCGATTCAATTTTGGCGCTCTTGCGATTCAAAGGTAGACCAGCGACAATTTATTTTAAAAATAAAAATGGACCATAGACAACCGAGCAGTTTAAAAGCAGCGCCATCATGGTACCATTTTATAAAACATTCCAATTGCGAAGCAGTTCAAAGTTGGATCCTAAACAGAAATGCTTTTACACGATCATGGTAGGTACCCTGTTAGACATACCTACAGAGCTATAGTTGCGCTCAAATTGTTGCTAATTTTACCTTCTGTAGAAATGTCATAGATGACTTTGCTGTAAAATGCATATTTTATATTTTAGATAAGCGAAAAATTAAAAAAAGGTCGGAAATTCCGAGGTTTTTCGAGCACCAGAAAATTAGCACAGGTATTTCGAGGTTGCATATCCTAACAACATCCCAAAAAATCAAGACCTGGCTATTTTCTGCGACCTAGAATGTTTCAGATTACTGGTGTATTCGTCTAATTTATATACAAACTGTAAATCTGCAAGGTTGCCATATTCACAGGAGCAAATATACAGCTGATATAGAATTGAAATCAATAATAATTTAAAAACCTAAAATTTTGACAATTTAATTTATTTTAATTTTTTTTATCGAAAACTCGCGTGCACATCATTAATTCATCGAAACTATATGCACATCAATAATAGTAGGGTATTCTGAGTACAATACATTTTTTATTTCAGCCTAGGTGGGTTATTCTCTAAAGCTCAAAACAAAGTCTTGTTTTTTTTCGTTTATAGTCAAGTGTTCCGTTTTCGGTATTAACGAATAAAGTTGGTACCATACCATACTATTCCATAACTGAATATGGCAACCTTGCAGATTTACACACTGTATATAAGCACACTGTACATACACCCCGCAGTGTCTAAAGACCAAGGTCTTCAATCAATGCGTCCTACCAGTCATGACCTACGGAGCCGAAACGTGGAACATGACAGTGAGGTTGGCCCACCGATTGCACGTCGCTCAGCGAGCAATGGAACGCTCCATGCTCGGGATCTCACTAAGGGATAGAATCCGAAACGAGGTCATCCGACAGAAAACCGGAGTGATGGATATTATCCAAAAGTGTAGCAAGCTGAAGTGGCAGTGGGCTGGCCATGTCTGTCGCAGAACCGACGAGCGTTGGAGTAGACAGGTTCTCGAATGGAGACCACGTCTTGGCAAACGTAGTGTAGGACGCCCCCCAGCCAGATGGTCAGATGACTTAAAGAAGATAGCGGGTAGTGGCTGGATGAAAACAGCGGAGGATCGTGCAAAGTGGCGCACCTTGGGGGAGGCCTATGTTCAGCAGTGGACTGCAATAGGCTGATATGATGATGATGATATGATGCACATACACGACTTGCATCACTAAGCACATTAAGATATAATCATTGAAACAGATCATCTTTGCACTAAGTAATAACCTTTTTTTCTCTCACTAATCTACATATCCATTGACCTGCCTATTACTTCGTCTTGAACTTTATTAGCACATTCTCTAAGTTATTGTTGCCTGGGAGGGATTTATTTTGAGCAATAAGCTTGGGTTTATTTGTTCTTCTTTTTGTAGATGTGAGATTGGCATTTTAAGTTTGACTTTTTTTATGTCTGTGTATCTATGTAGTGAAATCGGGGATAAGAAAAAAGCAGATCCACTTTTTTTACTGAATCAAAGCAAGCCACTTGGTATGGTTGTTTTTTAGATAAAAATAAGCCGATAAAGGTCGATATTCAAACTTAAACTCAAAAGTGTTTATTTCATTGAACATATATTATAAAATTATACTTGAACACGTCAATATTATGAATTACATTAGCACTTTTGACTTTGCGCCTATTCGCAAAGGTGCTGTCTTCCTCAGGAGAAGAATAGGCAAGAAACTCCGAGGGTCGCTCTTTTTAAGTCAATGAAAAATGAAAAATGAAAAAAAATGAAAAATATTTATTTCACTTAATTTGTAACATAATATATAGATTGGGTTGATGCCTCCTTTTAAGCTTGATAAAGCCTGTGGCAGGAGACAACGCTCTTCCATGGACATAGTGATTTTATGGTTAACTTGTTATAGCAATTTAATGAATGATATAATTTTCCTTATATAAGAGAAACAAAGATTCTTAATTACCTACTTAACTAATAAAAAAGAACAAAATAAGAAATAAAAACAAAATCTCAAAAACAGAACCAAGAGTGCATGTGCGCATATCGAATGCATGTGTGTGTGTGTGTATGTGTATGTATATCTGTGTGAGTGTGTGTGTGTGTGTGTGTGTGTGTGTGTGTGTGTGTCAATCATATACATTTTCTTACTTTTAATTTTAATTGACTTAATATCTGAATAACTCTGAAACTGAGCAATTTATTCCCATGGTTGCTTGTCTAACAGATAATCCGAAATTCTATAATAGCCCTTTTTACAAAGTTTTTGTTTAATCCTTCAAAAATATTTCCTCTGAACCGGGAGTATTCCCTCTGCGCCCCGCCCGGCATAATTAAAAAAAACAATACCAATACCAGTTTTAATTTTTTTTTGGGGGGATCTTATGTATAATTGACAAGTGTATTTATTGACTTGGGAATACTGTAAAAATAAATATACGCTATTGAAATAAATAAATGAAATGAAAAACAAAACAGTAATTAGTAACCAGGTTGAGTTTGGTATGGTTTTCGTATAATAGTGATCACAAAAAAAAACCTATTGCAGCTTATAATTTTTTACTTAAGAGACATATAAGTAAAAAAAATACCCAAATGTAGCCTATTTAATGTAGGTTTATGAAAATATAACAAGTAGGGGTTTTCATATATAGAACTATGACACAAAAAATGTATTACACAAAAAAATGACAGATTATTAAGTACCCTTTTTTTTAATCAGTGAATTATTTTATAATCTGGTCCTGTCTATGATACCGAAGCATTATTTACTTTCTAGTCTATTTTTCATTTGGATTTTTTGTGTTTTTCAATGTCAAAGACAAGTAGTTGAGTGCCGTAAGACCACAAGACCAAAAAATTTCGAAACCTCGGAAACCAGTTCCACTGACTGGATTTTCGTGAAAATTTTTTTAGCATATTGGCCCTACTTGACCGGATTCTTGTAGGGGGGTATAAATGAAAAAGTTTACACCTCAAATGTTGCCGATCTAGTATTAAAACAAATTACTAAAAAGCAGAATAAAATAAATATTTAAGGGAGCTCCCATTCAACAAACGTGATTCTTTTGCTCCTTTTTGTAGATAATGATATGGAACGGAACCCTTCGTGCGCGAGTACGACTCGCCCTTAGCCAGTTTTTAAAGTCGGATCGACTTAAAATTATATTACCCCCGCTGCTAAACCGGCCAACATCACTACAATGTTGCCTTTAATTGTAGCAGAGGGACTCAAAAATAGAAATGTAAAGCATAATCTATTAGTAAGGCTGTCTCCGCCAAGCTGTGTCTGCCAAGCTATCTTCAATAAAACGCGGGAGAACATCGATACCGCGTTGTAGAATACTCGCTGCGCCATCTAGCGGCGGTTGAAGTGCAACTTCGTCTTACTGCTCCATAGTGAACTACGAACACTTATAGCTTCGTAATGTCCGTCTGTCCGCGGTTTTATCATAGACCCTAGCCCTAGGTGCTATCATTACTTCCTTACTAATATTATAATCGCGAAAAATTGTATGTATGGATGTTTGTTCCCCTTTCACGCTCAACAGCAGTCCGACGCCAAACAGCTTGCTGTGTTCCGTCGACGCGTAGGAGTACCAGTGCCTATTAATAGGCATTTTCTGGGTTAACTCGCTCCATCGTCGACCTCATCTTTGACCTTATGGTCAAGATTGAGGTCAAGAGTTAACCCATCTTACTATAAAAAAAAGACTGGAAAAATTGGGTATAGAGGTGGCCTGGAGTAACACATAGGCTTCAATTTTTTTCCCGAATTCCCACGGGAACGAACGCACAGATAGACACACATATAACACCTCCCTTTTTCTAGGTCGTTAAAATTGTTGTCACATTTAGGTACTTTAGATTTTGTAAAGGGTAAATATTTAATTTCTACATTTCTAGTTAAGTACCTATTTTGAAGTCGGTTTAATTTTTTTAATTATTTAATTTTTTTCTCACAATATTTTTACTTAAGTACTGATTGCAAAAAAAGTGGGCGTTTAGTTCAGAACATGTATTATGTTATGTTATTGTATGACCGTACTTACATCGTGTAAATCAGGGTTTCTCAAAGTGGGGTACGAAAACCCCTAGGTGTTCGCCATTCGCCGGTAGGGGGTTCGCGGCAAGATCTTCGTATAAAAATCGTATAAAAACGAAATACGTAAATCGATTTGATGCCGAGTCAGAAACTCAGAATTAAGGTTAACATTGTCCAAAATAATTTTTGGAAAATTTGAACCTTAATTCTAAAATTGACACAAAGAAACAAGGCCATTATAACACAGGTTCCCCTGAAATCAGCGATGGATTTTACCAAACTCCCTGAATTCTGTTCGGTCCACTGGTGGAGTATATTATGAGATGCAAGTATCACAGGATCCACCGAGCCAAATGGTGGATCACAGTGAACTTCAGCGTGCTATTCAATCCATTGGTGGATCGAAATGGTGGATCCTAGCGGACAGAGCGCACACTTTTATATTAAAGAGTACTATCTTTCGAACGAGTCATCATAGGCAGGTTTATTGTATATATATATATATATATATATATATATATTTATAAATATAAATTAATATATATATAATATATATATACTGCACCAGGCTGGCTGGAAGAGATCACTATTAGTGATAAGTCCGCCTTTGTAAACTTTTTTCTTTTATTTTATATCCCATGTTATCTAAGTGCAATAAAGAATATATAATAATTAATATTCTTTTTTTTATCAAAAAGATATTTCTTTTGACACTGTATTTCTTACATTTAATTGAAATAAAAACCTTATTTTCTTCAACAGTCAACTTTATTATTTTCTGTAGGGTTTAATTGGTTAGTCAAGGGGTTCGCTGTCATCTGGAAAAATAGGGGTTCGTGGAGCCAAAAGTTTGAGAAACGCTGGTGTAAATATTATAGTTGTCTAATAACAATAGGCAGTATATGAGCTGTATAAGAATCGTAACAATGTGCTTGGAAATTTATAAAAAGCTATCTACAACTTATGAATGTGGTCAAATAATATTCTCAGTTAAATGTGACCACAGAAACTTTGGAGTTGCGAAATTTATTTTCTGATTCAGACAATTGAAGAAAATAAAAATTAGAGAAAACATTTTTTTTTTTTGTATCTGTTACCCTTTTGTACTACGAAAGCCGACGCTATTACGAGGGAGTTAAGGGCGATGTCAAGGTCGACATGTCTAGTCTGATGTGCTACTGTGTGTACCTCTATTACATATACAGGGTGAAAAAAAACCTATTTAAATATTTATTTTCATAAATGTGTTCTTTGAGTGATACTGGTTCAGGATTTTGAATATAGCTAGGAGGTTTTTTTTCGCCCTGTATTCCGTAAAACAACTTGCCATATGAAGTGAAATTATATTAGTTAGCGAAAATATAAAAGGTAAGTTTCCCTATTTATTTATTACCCGTACAAAAAAAGGGGTGTTATAAGTTTGACGTGTGTATCTGTATGTCTGTGTATCTATGTGTCTGTCTGTGGCATCGTAGCTTCTAAACGAATGGACCGATATCTGAACAGATTAGTAGGTACTTAGCACAGAACAACTTCTTTAGCGGCGTTGAGCACTTTTAGTATGGGGAAAAATGTTAAACTCGCGATGAACTCGCATCAGATGTTACGTGACCGTGATCGTCAGATGTGATCGAAAATGCGTAGGATAGGGTTGCCATCTTTTTTGAAGTGATAACTTCTTTAGCAGCGTTGTGCACTTTGAAGTATGGGTGGAAACCCGGATGGATGACAGCCCTATGGTAAAATAGCTTGATCTCGTGACAGATGTCAACGAAACCAACGAAGTTACTTTGAACGAGCGTCACTTTTACAACTTTATTTATTATCACCTTAATTTTTATTATTTACCTGCCAGTTTTATCACAATTGAAATGCATTACGTTATTGATATATTAAAATAGATATTCACACCTTAAACATACCTCGCAAGTTCTAAAATACATCGATATAATTTTATGAAAATATAAAATATAAAAGTAAAAGTCATACCGGACGAATCGAAAATGCGTAAGGCGGAGGGAGAGGGAAAACTTCTTTTTTACTGATTCTGGTAATAATGATGATGAAAGAGTCGTTAAAATTATGGATGGAAGTTGATTTTTCTGAGAGATAAACTTTTTAATGTTATATAAAATAATTGGGGTTGGAAAATTTTTGGAATGGTTTACAAATCCAAAACCATTTGGAGATATATGTATTTGCTACGATATTTTCATAATTTCAACTTAAAACTGTGAAGGATTGAATTTATTTAAAAAAAATGTGATAACCTTTATTTGACCCTTGTGACGTCACACAAGGAAGTAATAACGAAACTTGTGCCAACACTTCATTAAAAAAAAAGTGTCAATCATATGCCAGCTTATGCCATTTTTTTTTTTTTGTTAAATTTATCCCTTTCGGGAAAGGCAAAGGAAACTACGTCCATACAGCCATGTCTTCAGTGAAAAATCTTCTTTCTTCAACTTAACCTAAGCCCTAAGCTCCTCATGTTCTGCGTAAAACCGGATAGCGTCTGTTTTACGAAAACTGGCGGCGAGAAGCACAACCGCGAGGATCTTTGTCGGTACCAAACGGAGCAGAAACACTGTTATCACTTGAATTTTTCATCACTACACGAATTTTAGTCAATTTACTGCATAATACACTATCACTATTACACATTAAACAACTTTTTCACGCAGAAAACGAAAATTCAATTGACAAAGCAACCGCTCACGCCGAGTTCCCGCCAAAGACCTCCCTTTGCCAGACTGCTTAGTGTTGCCAGATTCAGAGGTTTTCCCTAAAGCCTAGGAGTTTTTGCAGGTAAGATTTTTCCTTGTTTTGATATCACGAAATTGATCTACTTATTTTCCACAATTGTAAGAATACTGAAAAATAGCGAAATCCTTTTTAAATCTGTCAAGATAGAATAAATTGAATCTTTAACCTATTTTAACGTGTTCTTTGTCTAATGTTTTAATTGAGTGTTTATTTCCTAAAATTATTGCATAAAAGTAGTCTTCGAGATCGCTGACTGGTACTGGTACGAATTACTGAAAAAAACTTGTATTAATTTCAATAAAAAACTTTTTATTTAAGTACTTTGTTTTTGATTGTCAGTGTTATATATGTATCTTGTATGTAATTCCTTCATATTTTTATTAAATCTAATTCGCACGAGACATAACTAAAACAGAAGTTTTTTAATAGGTCAAATGGAGCTTTTTAAAATGTTTGTAGGGGGAAGGTGAAAAAATCTAGCAACACTGATATCAGTGTCATTCATGGTGTCATTCAAGAGACGGTGTTATTGTGTTGACAGTTTGTTTTTTTTTCTGGCTCACGGCAGGCAAAGACCCAACTGTCATACTTCATTGTGTGACGTCATCGCCAATTTATTTAAAAAAAAACGTAGCATTTTAATGGGGCTGTTAAATACAAAAATATTGAAAATAGTTTCTTATAATAGCCTTATCTATCAAAATAAATTATAAAATAAATATGTAAAAAAATATTTTACAACCCCAATTGTAATAGTTCTGAAGTGATAAATTTTTAATGTGTATGATAGCGCAATAAATGAATATTGTATTTGACCACATAAATGATGGTATTTTTATACTGATTATTAAAGCATTTCGCGCGAAACTATTCCCTAATCATTCCTAAATATCAACGTTAGGTAATGTTCAAGTTTTCACTTCTGCCGGCACTCCCGGAGTGTAACCCGTTATTTTTTTAATACTACTGTTTTATTTTATTTTTTTATTTAAACACCCGCGTGAGGGATATTCATAAAGAATTTTTAGGGAAAGAAAAATATTGGGACTTGAGCACACGACCCCAGGGTTTGATCTCCTGGTACTCTAACCAACTGAGCTATCATGTCTTCAAGTCAAGTGTTTTATTTTTAATTTATTTAGTTTGAACTTAAAATTCCTTGAGGAAATTACTACATTTGTAGAATATAATGTCCTCATGTTTCACTAATTACATTCACTCCATAAAAATTAGTAAGTATTTAGATCAAATCTCTACTGAAATCACTGGTCCAATTAAAAATTACCCACGGACTAAAGTTAGAGTTACATGGTCGCTGCTTTAAAAGGCTACCAAGTAGGCACGGAAACAGTATTTGGAATAAAGCAGCAAGCTGTAACGAAATCTATTAAAGGTCAAGTGAATAGGCATCTTCGGGTGAGCTTGCTAAGCCCTCGACCACATCTTCGCCCCTGGGCTAGATTGTCGTCAAGAGCAAACCCTAATCTATAAAAAAAAGACGGGTTGAACTCCGGGAGAGCCGGCAGAAGTGAAAACTTGAACATTAACGTTATGCATTAATATGGAAATAAAACAAAATACACAAAAAGAGTCCGTTATTCTCTCAGGATTCGAACCCTCGACCTGTTGCTTACAATCTGGCAACTTTTCCACGCATCCAAACTGTCTACTGTCAATTTAGTAAAATAGTTTATCGGTATTTGCGCACTATGTGCGAATAATCGTTGACATCGTTGACATCTGTCACAGAGATAATTTTACCATAGGGCTGCCATCCGTCCGGGTTTCCACCCATACTTCAAAGTACACAACGCTGCTAAAGAAGTTTTCACTTCAAAAAAGGTGGTATCCTACGCATTTTCGATCACGGTCACGTGACATCTGACGATCTGACGCGAGTTCATCGCGAGTTTATCATTTTTTCCCCATACTAAAAGTGCTCAACGCCGCTAAAGAAGTTTTCACTTCAAAAAGGAAAGCCACGATCGGGTGATAAATCCATCATGGCTATAGTTTAAGGCATTAGTAGGTTACTATTTTTTTTTCTAACACACATTGACTTAGATTTTTGCGGTTTTTTGTATTCAATTTTTATTTTTCAGAAAGGAATTTATTTGCACACACATAATATAAACAGACAAAAACAAACAAAAAAAAGAAAGTGTACAGAAGGGCGGCCTTATTATTAAAAAGCAATCTCTTTCAGGATTTTATTACACAGCCAACTAAATGAGCGTCTATGTTCGACTGGAAAAAGGAGGAGGTTCTATGTTCGACTGTATGTTTCTTTTTTTTTTCTTTAAATATCATAACGTCTGTCACTTTCCATCTTTTTTTAATTTTATTATAAGATGGGTTAACTCTTGACCTCAATCTTGACCATAAAGGTCAAAGATGAGGTCGACGATGGAACGAGTTAACCCAGAAAATGCCTATAAAGGCACTGGTACTCCCACGCACCGACGGAACACAGCAAGCCAAACATGGCGTCGGACTTCGGTAGGAGGGTGGTAGCGAACCAGACAGATCTTTACAGAGCCTACCATACCGCATGAGACCATAGGACGACACCTCAGATTCAGAAAAAAATGAAGTGTCGTTGCCTAGGATGGATTACTAGGAGGCAGGTCTCTTTTGTGTTTCCTTAGTCGCCTCTTACGACACCTACGGAAAGTGATGGGGAGGTGTTATTCTTAACCGATCACCACACGGCAAATCTTGCTGGCATAAAGGAAGATGACATGTGAAGAAGCTTTGACTTTATAGAACTTTTTTGCAAATAAGTGTTAGTATCGGATAATTCAGACCTATTAGTATGGTCATCTACTACAACATAAATCTTTATACTGTTGTGTAAGTTTCCACATCTAAAATTGTTGAAAATTGTTCGGTTATTAAAATGTTTTAAACACAAAACGTTTAGCTTCCATATTGAGATGTTACTTAATATTTTCTTTGATGGTTACCTCAGCTTATACAATTAATGTTTGCGTCCCCTTTTAAGGTTATTATAACTTTTAAGTGATGAAGTGGTAATTTTGTGATATTTTAGACCTATTGAGCGCATGTTATGGAAAAGTAAATAAATAAGAATTATTTATAAAAATTAAATAGTTACAAGAAGAACTTAGTATTGAATTCTTAGAAGAACTTGTTTCTCTTTCACGCTTAAATGGCTGGACCAATTTTAATAAAATTTGTTATGGAGGTAGCTGACACTCTGGATTAACACATAGGCTACATAATTCTTCAAAATTCCCACGGAAACGAAGTCCTTTGCGGGAAAATTGTTTTATATATTAAATTAAAAGAAAAAAGCAAAAAAAATACCAACTCCGCAGTTTAAGTGGTCCCGTCTATACACACAGAACAATGCATGTCTATACATCATCGGCAAACAATGCCGGGGCAGGGAATGAGTGTTGCAAACCCATTAGCTAATTAGCGGGTTAGTTGGACAATTGTTTTTATATCAACTGACTCTAATTAGTTGGCGAAACTTTGGGATGTTGATTTCCGTGAAACAGAACTAGTTTTTATGAACCCATCTTTAGTGGTGAACTTATATTTTTCGCGACATTTATTTTATTATATTATAAGATGGGTTAACTCTTGACCTCAATCTTGACCATAAGGTCAAAGATGAGGTCGACGATGGAGCGAGTTAACCCAGAAAATGCCTATAAAGGCACTGGTACTCCCACGCACCGACGGAACACAACAAGCTGTTTGGCGTCGGACTTCGGTAGGAGGGTGGTCGCGAACCAGACGGCCCTTTACAGAGCCTACCACACCGCATGAGACCATAGGACGACACCTCAGATTCAGAAAAAAATGAAGTGTCGTTGCCTGGGATGGATTACTAGGAGGTAGGTCTCATTTGTGTTTCCCCAGTCGCCTCCTACGACACCCACGGAAAGAGATGGGGTGGTGTTATTCTCAACCGATCACCACACGGTTAAAAATTTTTTCTATGCAGGGAAGATTTTTTTTCAGTTTTTAGTAAACACGGGATCCATACTGAATATCAACAGTCATTTTTTCAACATTCGTAATACCAACAGCTTGGAAAAACAACAGTTTATTTGAGCAATAGTTAAAAATCCCAACATTGCTTTACTAACCATTATTTTATTTTTTAACCCCGGACAGTTGCTTAACATGTTTATGCATATATATATATACAGGGTGTAATAACAAACTTGTAGGTAAATGCGTCTGAACATAGATTTATTTATTATGTATATTATATTATGCAGTATGTTTATATATATGTTTATATATTTATGTGTATATTATGACATATAATTATATTATTGTTTGTATATTGTAGAAATAGGTTCATATGTTAATTTCTTATTTTTTTAATTTTTCTTTAAACTAATTAATTAATTGGTAGTAATGCAAACATTATTGCGTTGTAACCCGCACCAAATATGTTTCTCTCTTGCCATCTCTAAGGCAGACTGGAAGAGATCCCTTCAGGGATAAGTCCGCCTTTGCACATCTATGTATCTTTTGTATTAGTCTAGAAGAGTTTGCAATAAAGAGTTTACATTCATACATACAGCTTAGCAAAAACCACGTCGTAGAATCTGAAGCAAAATATTTTCACATTTAATAATAATTTATTTTTTTATTGGTATTCTTATTTCACTTTAATCTTAATCTTTTGTATAATTTTATGTGGATGACAATTTTATTATTTATTTGGATTTCAGTTTTATAATTTTATTGCGATTGGAATGTTATACATATATTTTTTAATTGAATTTTAATTGATAATCTAATTGGATTTTACAATTTTATTTGAATTTGAATGTAATGGTTTTATTTAATGTGGATTTTAATTTTATAAATTGTAATGTTCTGTAATTTTTGTATAGTTTTTAATTTTAATTTTTTAATTTAATGATGTCTTTGTAATTAGAATTTATGGGTCACAGTTACTCGAAATAAACGATTATTATTATTATTATTTTGGAACTTGAAGTAGATTCCATTTTAATAATCCAAGTACCCTAGCAACCTAGCAACGCAATGAGACTTCTCCCACGAGAGTATTGACTTCCAAATTGCGTGTGCTAGGGCAGCAGGTTTACATATAAAAGTAAATAATAATTATTATTACTAACTAGCTGTCCGCCCGCGACTTCGTTCCCGTGGGAATTGTCCCAGTGGATTTTCGTTTTAAAAAATATATAAATCTGGTCGTGACAATAAGAAACACAACAAAAAAAGAATCATCCAAATCGGTCCAGCCGTTGTCGAGTTTTGCGCTTAGCAACAGATTTAGTGATAAAACATTTATGAAAAAAAAATTTTTTTTAGATATTATTTTAATGGGAATAGTTCATTTTTTGCCTAAACGTAGACATTACTCCTACACCAGGCACGCGAGGGGTGCGGATAGCGCTCGGGGGGTACACCCGAGTTGTGTCTACGTTTAGTAAAAAAAAATCCACCCCGCCCCAAAAAAATAAAAGAAAAAAAAAGTGTTCAGTAAGTGATACTGGTTCAGGATTTTGAATAAAGCTAGGAGGTTCTTTTTCAACCTGTATATAGATTATTAATTTTATTACAAAACCGCAAACATAGTACAAAACAAACAAACAAAAAATACCAATTATATAATGCAACTATTTACAAACATTACTAAAGTATTTGTGGAGGGCTGGTACTACTTGAACTAGGAATAAAATAATAAAAAATATCTAACTGTCGGTTGATGTTTCCAAAGAAAAATAAAACGGGCAAGTGCGAGTCGGACTCTATAAAAACCATTATCTCTATAAAAACGGCAAAAAAATCACGTTTCTTGTATGGGAGCCCCCTTAAATATTTAATTTATTCGACTTTTTAGTATTTGTTGTTACAGAACCAATAGAAATACATCATCTGCGAAAATTTCAACTGCCTAACTATCACGGGTCATGAGATACAGCCTGGTGACAGACGGACGGACGGACGGACAGCGGAGCCTTAGTAATAGGGTCCCGTTTTTTCCCTTTGGGTACGGAACCCTAAAAATAATATCTATAGTGTTCCTCTTTTGTACAAAACTACTGAAACAAAACTGATGAAATTTTACATCCAAAAACATGATAATTAACAAAGAAGTCATAGGCAAAAATACAGTATTGATTATAATACTAGTTTTCTCAAAGAACGGAGTCATCTTCATCAGCCCATATCCTCACTGCTGGAGCACGGGCCTCCCTCAATAACATGAGGGGTAAATGCCATATCACCACGCTTGGCAGACGGGTTGGCGAGGGTTTTGATATAATTTCAGAGTTTTCCTTCTCTGTGTGCAGATGAACTTGCTTGCATATTTACCTTAGTCGCCTTGTACGACACCTCGGTAAGAAAGAGGGTGGTCCTATTCTACTCTGCCGAGGACTCACACGGCCAAAGAACGGAGTACCTAACAAAAATAATGGAAAAAAATAATTAAACCGATTTCCTGAAAAAAAATAAAATTTTCAAACCAGTCTTGTGCCAGACACCCAGACGCCTCTGACCAATCACTGACAACATAAATGACAGTTAGATAACATTTAATAACAGATCTTTGACAAATCGTTATTTAATTTAATATTGTGTCATTTGCCTTGCATGCTTAGATGTCAGACCGAGGATGGTATTATGCAATATTGCAATATGACGCGGGTGAAATCGCAAAACGACGTATCTCGAAAGTCTGTAGTTTTCAATTACATACCTAGTTATTACTCACTCTGTATACCGTAGGTATATCAGGGTAGACAGATCATCAATAAGTATCTAACCATTTGACGTCACAGTGTAATTAAACCTTCGCGTGCTTTTTGAACACGTGGTGATTTTTTTTTTTTATAAGATGGGTTAACTCTTGACCTTAATCTTGATCATAAGGTCAAAGATGAGGTCGACGATGGAGCAAGTTAACCCAGAAAATGCCTATAAAGGCACTGGTACTCCCACGCACCGACGGAACACAACAAGCTGTTTGGCGTCGGACTTCGGTAGGAGGGTGGTCGCGAACCAGACGGCCCTTTACAGAGCCTACCACACCGCATGAGACCATAGGACGACACCTCAGATTCAGAAAAAAATGAAGTGTCGTTGCCTGGGATGGATTACTAGGAGGCAGGTCTCATTTGTGTTTCCTTAGTCGCCTCTTACGACACCCACGGAAAGAGATGGGGTGGTGTTATTCTCAACGGATCACCAAACGGCTCAAAAAGATTTGTATCGCATGCGGCGTAAACAAGCACGCGACGGGTAGTTTGAATGCATGATAACTAATGATAATTAATAATGCGTAGGTACAAAAAAAAAATTTAAAAAAATTAAAAAGAAATAAACGCTACACACTCAAAGGCCCACACTAAGGTTTTCCCTTGTGTCGTGGGTCCCTCGGAACACACATAAAGACAAACACAAACACCCATGACCCGAGAACAAACATCTGCTTTTCACACAAATGTTTGCCCCGACTGGGGATGGAACCCAGGACCCGCCGATCAAGAGGCAGCGTCACTACCACTCGACCAAACCTGCCGTCAAATAGTATTGAAATCCCTCGATGAAAACTTAGGAAAGTTTAAAAGAAGTAAAGTTAGGGAAGTTAGTTGTTTAGGGAAAGTTTTCCCAGAGTTCACTTAGAGTGTGAATTACTCACTAAATTGATCAACTTTTTCTAAGAAACATACTCGTAGGTCGCAAAATGAAAAAAAAAAATCGCCTCTCCATACAACTAGAACAATTAACTAACGTAGCATGAAAAGTCGAAAATCTTTTTCGAGAATTTCATATGGGTTCATTGGGAAAAGTCGTTCAGTTTTCTACAGGGCTTTAGGTAAATCTCTTTCAACCTCTCGGGTGGTAAATCAGTCCATGAAACTGAAAAACTTTCCCAAGGAACAAAGGTCGAAATACGAAAAATTTTTTTTTAATTTCCATACAAACTACATCAGTTGATAGCGCATTTTGTATGGAAAGTCAATTATTTTTTCATTCTTCGACCTTTGTTCCTTGGGAAAGTTGTTCAGTTTCTTGGACTGATTTACCACCTGAGAGGTTGAAAGAGATTTACCTAAAGCCCTGTAGGAATAATCACATACAAGGTACTCCCTACCAGTGCCTTAATAGGCATTTTCTGGGTTAACTCGATCCATCGTCAAAATAAAATCAAAACATTTATTCCGCTTAAAACATGGTAAATTTAAAAAGATCTTAACAAAGAAAGGTCAGTACAAACATGTTTTGCTAATGAACAATCAGCATTTTCAATTTTCAGCATTTTTTTTTGTTTGAAACAGTCTACCTCATCTATGACCTTGGTCAAGATTGAGGTCAAGAGTTAACCCATCTTACAATAAAAAAAAACTTCGCTAACTAATTTAAAGTCACGTGACGTTCCCTAAAATGTGGCTGCTTCACTCTCGCATTCGCCATCCTCGTCACAGTTGCCCACTGACCGTGTGTCCTATTGGCGTCAGAAAAACAATGGCGCGGATAAATTGAAGTGTAAACTAAACTTTAAATACAATTATTTTGATTATTCACGCCATTTCGGCTTCGAAATTACATATGTGTGGTGTAATATGTTACCATGTCTATTAATTTGTCTGTTACTTTCACGCTAGTACACCTGCATGCCGAGTACGATAGTGACAGCGCCGCGACAACACCGCGGTCTTATGTCAAAATGTCAACTTTGACAACGCTAAGCCTTTGCGCGGGATCCTCGCGCAATCAAAGTGAAGTGAGCCGAGCGCGAGTTTGTCGTTATCGTGCTAGAGCTGCTGAGTCGCTGATCTCAAACGACCTGATGGGTGACCAAAGTGGCAATTTATCACGAGCGTTTCCGTGCTTCGGAGGGCACGTTAAGCTGTCGGTCCCGGCTGTTGTCGATTGACTACAGTCGTTAAAACCAAGTCAGAGGCCATTGTGCGGTTTGAAAACTATGACATCAGGGTTAACCAAGTTTGCCTCACATTTGACTATACCTACACGATAAGAAGAAGAAGCTAGTACATTCCAAGGTAGACAGAGCTATTCCATCTCGAGGTTCCAATAAATTAATGTGACAATAAATGACTTTTTAAAACAATTTCACTAGTGAAATTATAAAATCCCACAATATTACAATTTGCATAGTCCCTATTATCCCTACTAATTTTATGAATGCAAAAGTAATTCTGTCTGTCTGTTACGCTTTCACGCATAAACTACTGAACCGATTTTGATAAAATTTGGTCATCTTCATCATCTTACCAGCCCATATACGTCCTCACCGAGGGGTATGGGCCTCTTTTCAAAACACGAAGGGGATTTAGGCCACGCTGGCCCAATGCAGGTTGGTGAACCGCTCGTCTTTAGAAAATGAATTTTCTTGGACGGGCGGGTTTCATCACGATGTTTTCCTTCACCGTTGAGCAAGTGATAATTAGAAATTAGAAATCCGTACATAAATCCGAAAAGACGAATATAGTGATACAGACCCACACCAGGATTTGAACCCACGACCTTTGGATTACAAGTCTAGCTCATTACCAACTGGGCTATCACCGCATCCAATTTTGGTACGGAAATAGATAATACACAATTTGGTACGGAATAGATTAACCTTGGGCTACATTTTATCCCACTGCTGGGCATTATAAAACCAGTGTTCCACGCGGGCGGAGCCTCGTGCGGTAATCTATTTTTTATAAATTTACGAAACCTTAAGGCGACTACATCACCTAAATTACGATTTTATGATGCGTAGATATAGATAAGCATGACGCACTGCATTGAATCGAAGAAAAAAAATACTACGGTAATATTCCGGACATAAACTAGATAAGTAGTTTGCTGAAAACATGATTCAGCACTTTTGGTTCGATAGAAAAACCTCACAAAGTCACCTCTAATACCCAATATTGTATATCTTTTAAGCTGTAAAAACAGTAGTTAAATGCACACAGGAACTTGAATTTGCTATCAAAATGTTCGTGATTGAACACTCTCGATAAGTAGTTAACGCATTTTTCGATTTAAGCTGTTACCTTTCCATAAATCTCATTTTTCTAACTTTCGAACATGTTTTTACGCACGCACGCTTTCATAGTCCATAAACTTCGTGTATCGACACTGTTCGCACTGCCGGCCCAGGCCTGTTGAGAGACGGAGATGGCACTATTCCTATGTGTGCTGCCTTTATCGGGTGCTGTAGTCAGTCGCCTTAAGTGCCGCCTGCACGAAATTATGATAAGTGAGGTTAAGTTAGGTTAGGTTGCATTAATATGATTAAAAAATCCTTCAATGTGAAAAAATGGGATAGTTCACAAAGTACCGAGAGTTTATAATCTTATTAAGGCAAATTACAATATCACAGGTTTGTCAATGTTACGGGGACATATACTTACAGGGTATTTTTTTTTCACCATCCAAATTTTTGTACGTAAGCTTTATGAAAATTTAACAGACCCGTATTTTTTTGTTTCTATGGAAAAAAAATACAACATCCAATTGACTTGAAACTTTGTAATAGTACTCTTCAAACCCGTGTTTCTGCGTTTTACAAAATTCATCCTCGTTAAAAAAGATACCCCTTTGGAAAAAAAAAATCTGAACATTTAGGAAAAAAAATTTCCTCCTTATTTATGTTCTATCAACGTTAGGGGATGGAATCCTTTCCCAAGGAACATAGGTCGAAATACGAAAAAAAAATTGAAAAGAAAAAACAAGTGAGTCCAGTAGTCGAGACTTTTATTATTGAATATTATTGAATAACGATTTTAACAGTCGGGACCCATAAAAAATCCGGCTTCCTAATAATGGGTCCCGATTGTTAAAATCGCTATGTTATTCAATAATATTCAATAATAAAAGTCTCGACTACTGGACTTACTTGTTTTTTCTTTTCAGTTTTTATCACGCAGTCGGGTTTTTAATTTTTTTAATTCATTTATTTTTTTGATATTTTTAGTAGACAAAAAGATATTTGAGACTAAAAGTCAGTATTTTTCGCCAAAAAAATTCTGAACATTTAACAGGTGACTGTTGAAAAACTAAGAACAATTTTGGAAAAAACAAAACGTATGAACTTCGTTCATACACGCTTACAAATCGATAGAGACCAAAAACGTACGATTTTATTAGGTTTTTAGGGTAGGAATTCCTTGACGCCTAAACTCACAATTTTTGGAAATAAAACTCGGCATTTCTCCGGAAAGCTGCAATTGTCCCTTTCGTACAAGTCTGAGGCGGTGGCCGACATCGAGACAGCATGAAAAACAACTGAGACGCTAGTCCAAACTAAGACGCTCCTTTTAAGGCGTCTACAGCACCCGATAAAGGCAGCACACATAGGAATAGTGCCATCTCCGTCACTAAAAGGCCTGGGCCGGCAGTGCGAACAGTGTCGATACACGAAGTTTATGGACTATGAAAGCGTGCGTGCGTAAAAACATGTTCGAAAGTTAGAAAAATGAGATTTATGGAAAGGTACTTAACAGCTTAAATCGAAAAATGCGTTAACTACTTATCGAGAGTGTTCAATCACGAACATTTTGATAGCAAATTCAAGTTCCTGTGTGCATTTAACTACTGTTTTTACAGCAAAAAATACCCTGTAAGTATATGTCCCCGTAACATTGACAAACCTGTGATATTGTAATTTGCCTTAATAAGATGATAAACTCTCGGTACTTTGTGAACTATCCCATTTTTTCACATTGAAGGATTTTTTAATCATATTAATGCAATCTAACCTAACTTAACCTCACTTATCATAATTTCGTGCAGGCGGCACTTAAGGCGACTACAGCACCCGATAAAGGCAGCACACATAGGAATAGTGCCATCTCCGTCTCTCAACAGGCCTGGGCCGGCAGTGCGAACAGTGTCGATACACGAAGTTTACGGACTATGAAAGCGTGCGTGCGTAAAAACATGTTCGAAAGTTAGAAAAATGAGATTTATGAGGATTTATGGAAAGGTGACAGCTTAAATCGAAAAATGCGTTAACTACTTATCGAGAGTGTTCAATCACGAACATTTTGATAGCAAATTCAAGTTCCTGTGTGCACAATATTGGTATTTAGAGGTGACTTTGTGAGCTTTTTCTACCGAACCAAAAGTGCTAAATCATGTTTTCAGCAAACTACTTATCTAGTTTATGTCCTGAATATTACCGTAGTATTTTTTTTCTTCGATTTAATGCAGTGCGTCATGCTTATCGACGCATCATAAAATCGTAATTTAGGTGCTGTAGTCGCCTTAAGACAACGGCTGCATTGGGCATAGATTCCTTTGCCTTTCCTGGATGGGATAAATTAAACAACAACAACTATTGACGCGCCAAAATCACAAGAATCAGTTTGACTAAAGAACCTTTTGCTAAAAGCGTCTCATGTAGATTATTATCCTGTAGAATCTCCACATAGTGATGATCTTTACCTGGTAAATTACCATGTCAAAGGTTTTATGCAAATATTTCACAAACTGGTCAAAATACTCATCATAATATAATGTTCAGTGCATGTTCTGACTTTGACTAATCATTACACAGTCGTCAGTTGACTACTTAATATGTTGTTGATTGATTGATAGTCAGAAATGCGGGGCGTCTCATAGACTTATGGTTACACTGGAGTATAGATAGACAAACTGACGGCTCTAAATAACTGGTTACCGATTATTTGGCTTGGGGATTTGTGTGGTCATTAATCATGACATAATCACCTAGTTCACCCTAGATGACTATGTCAACCTTATTCAAAATCCGAAATTGTTTATTAAGGATTCTATGTTACAATAGGGATGTTGACTAGTTTTTTTTATTGTTTATCTTTAAAAGGAATTATATCCAAAACCCAAAACCGAAATAATTTTTGAAAAGTATTGAGAAATAAAAGTTACAAGCTATTAAATTTCAATAGAGGGGGAAACTGTCAAACAACGATAAAGAGATGCACTTACAGGCATGTGACGTCACCGCCATTTGTTTGCGTAGGTAAAAACGAGATAGCTAGCTCTCCCCACAAAACGAGATAGCTAGTCCTTACGATAATATAAATGCTATTAACTTGTTCATTTATAAACCAATTTTAATGCTGTTTTCGGATATTAATATATGTATTTCTAGCAATATTTTTTGTTTCACATACAATAATTCATAAAATCAAACACTGTCAACATCCCTAATTACTAAACTTTCCAACAGAAACAAATTGTTGTTTGCACAATTATTGTCCCTCGAAACTTAACACTATGCTCCGTATTACAACGCGACTCAGACTCTGATCTATACTTAAGTAGCAGTCGTCTTCGTCATTTTGATAGTGAGAGAAAGAGACAATCAATACTTAAGTATAGATCAAGAATTGAGTCTCCTTCTGTAATACGGGTCTTATGATTACACTGGCGTATAGACGAACTGACTCTCGATATCTTGTTACCGTTTTGGCTTGGGGATGTCTGTGGTCATTAATCATGACATAGTCTACCTAGGTCAACCTCATCCAAAGTCCAAATATTATTTTTTATGTTCTTTATTTATTTTAAAGAGGGTTTTGTTAATATACGGGGCTTTAGGTATCTCTCTTTCAACCTCTCGGGTGGTTAATCAGTCCATGAAACTGAACAACTTCCCCAAGGAACAAAGGTCAAAATACGAAAAAAAAAATGAGTTCCCATACAAACTTCATCAGCATATAGCGCATTTTGTATGGGAGATCAAATTTTTTTTTCGTATTTTGACCTATATTCCTTGGGGAAGTTGTTCAGTTTCATGGACTGAGTAACCGCCCGAGAGGTTGAAAGAGAGATACCTAAAGCTCTGTATAAACATATACATACAAATTAATAAAAAATAAATAAATAATGAACAACAATAAATACTTATTGTTGTTCATAATTATTACTGCACCTTATTACAACAAGATTCTAAAAGTAACAAAGTATTGAGTAACGCATTTCGCACAATTGTTTTGTACGTTGTACACTTATTTAACTAAAAAGTCATTTCAGTTAAATAACCCGATTTGGTTAAGCCATAAAAAATATTCTATTTTATAGTTATGAATAGAATCTATTGCGATTAGGCGATTACCCATCATTAGGTACACATAAACTTACCGTTCATTCGTTAGTACGTAATACTTGAATACAGATAGAGTAAAGAACATTAAAGAGGAATCAATATGCAATGTAGTGATGATTTTTAACTTTCTAATGAAAAAAAATATAAAGCTAAAAATAAAGACTTTGTTTATCATTGTTTTTTATTGGAAAATGGTACACAACAGTGTAAAATACGAAAACTAGCAATGAACATCGCATTCTGACATCGCGGTAATTTGCGTAGCGCCAAAATAGGTAAATAATCAAAACTTCTAACTTGACGTTTGCGGGGAAAAATAATTACTTGTACTTAGTCGATCTTCTTCTTCTTATCGTGTACGTATAGTCAAGTGTGTGGCGAACTTGGCTAACCCTGGTGTCAGAGTTTTCAAACCGCACAATGGCCTCTGACTTGGTTTTAACGACTGTAGTCAATCGACAACAGCCGGGACCGACAGCTTAAGTCGATTGTTTTTATGGATAGATTCCACTATTTTAGTATTTGCTAAGCTGTTACCTTACGCCCTGTATAAAGTCACTCAACGGGTTTTTTTATAATACGAAAACGGCACGACAAAATTGTATTACCATTGCCTCCTATGCACTAAGTATGCAAGAAGCTGGGAACATAATAGGCCAATTCTGTCATGCCGTGCCGTGCCGTTCGAATTATAAAAAGGTCCAATACACACACACCACACGGTCTAGGGATATTGCACGATTTTTCATACATAAGAGGTCTGTTTGAGAAGCTATAAAAGCATACTCGAGATACATGGAGGGCTATAACTTTCAGATGGGCAAGTGCTAAACCTGAATTTTCAATTCTAGTCAATAAATTTTGTTTTACTTGAAATTTGTGAAAACGTGATGCAAACGAAAACGAAAATGCACTTTTTGCCTGCTTTTTGTATGAAAATGGTCAAATTTATGCATTTTTTTTCATTTTCGTCACGTTTTCACAAATTTCAAGTAAAACAAAATTTATTGACTGGAATTGAAAATTCAGGTCTAGCACTTGCTCGTCTGAAAATTATAGCCCTCCATGTATCTCGAGTATGCTTTTATAGCTTCTCAAACAGACCTCTTTTGTATGAAAAATCGCGCAATATCCCTATACCGTGTTGATGTGTATATAAGGGTCATAAAAATAATCGTTTTATTACTGACAATTAGCACCAACATTTTCTATGTTTATTATCAAAACAGTACTAACTCCCACAGCCTCTTCCATCGTCTAAATCAGTCTTTCCCAACGTGGGCGATAACGCCCCCTTGTGGGCGCTGCAGGCCTAAAGGGGGGCGGTAAGAGACCCAGAAAAAAAAAGGGGGCGTTGTGTAGGGCTTTGGGGTCGATTTATAATTTCATCTACCTAGCTAGGAAGACTCTTAGATACCGACTGAGCTCTCGACTCTCGACTACATCTTGTGAACATCAACTAATATTAATTAAGATATAGCTCAAACTCGGTTCGATATAATAGACCGTGGGCAATCATGTTTTAACAAGTTTTTGTTAAATAATCCTATTTGTACATTCCTGTATCAATCGGCTGGTTCTATAATACTTGTTCTTGCTTGTCGAGTACGATTGGGCGTCGAATGAGATAAACGAGTTTATGCACGTTTGTCTTATTCCTGTTGGTGCGTGCTGCTTATGCGATCCTATATAAACTGCTTATGCAATCCTATATAAACGACGTAAATTTATTTTATTTTCATTTGCGGTTTCGCGCATAATAGATAAGCAGTACTTCATTATACCACTTACGTATTTCTCAAAACAAAACAATGTCGGAAGTAAAAAAGAAGAGACGGCAATACTCTGCGGAATATATTAAATTCGGATTTATTGAAAATCCCACAAACCCGTCGTCGCCTTTGTGTCTTCTATGTCTAAAAACATTTTCGAACGAAGCAATGAAGCCTTCAAGACTGCAAGGTCATTTGAATAAAATGCATCCAGATAAGAAAGACAAGAATGTAGCATATTTTCAAGACCTAGAGAAGAAGCATAATACTCAGCCAAGTGTATCAAAACTATTTTCGGCGGCTGCTAAGCAAGATGACGACGGACTTCGAGCTTCGTACAATATCCCTTTGTTAATTGCTCAAAAAGGCAAACCACACAACATCGGAGAAGAGTTAATTTTGCCAGCAATAAAGGAAGTAATAACTACTGTGCTTCATAAACCGGCCGCAGATATTATCCAAAAAATTCCTTTGAGTAATAATTCTGTGCAAAGACGAATTGATGAAATGGCTGAAAACATTGAAGAATCATTGTGCAATCATCTGAGGACTAGTCAATTCTCAATTCAGCTCGATGAGTCCACTTTACCAACTAATGAAGCGTTGTTGCTATCTTACGTGAGGTTTATTAAAGATGAGAAAATACGTGAAGAACTATTGTTTGCCAGAAATTTGGAGACAGATACAAAAGGCGAAACCATATTCAATACATTGGAAAAGTTTTGTGAAGAGAAAGAGATTCCTTTGAAAAATATTATACAAGTTGCTACGGATGGCGCTCCGGCTATGACAGGGCGCCATAAAGGCTTCATAGCGTACCTAAAAAATAAAATTCCAGATGTCCTTGCTATACATTGCGTTATTCATAGACAACATTTGGTTGCTAGAAACTTAAGTGAACGACTATTTCAATCACTGCAATATGTCATCAAAGCATTCAATAAAATCCGTAGCAGCTCTTTGAATGATAGATTATTTCATCAGCTTTGTGTTACTAATGACGAAGATTTCAACCGTTTGTTGCTTCATACTGAAGTTCGTTGGCTGTCAAGAGGCAATTGTCTGATTCGATTTTATAACCTGTTTGACTCTGTGATAGAGTTCTTGGAAACTAAAGATACAGAACTGCGCAACAAGCTCATAACATCAAAGAATGATATAGCTTACATGACAGACCTGTATAAATTGTTCAACGACGTGAACCTCCAACTGCAAGGCGATGAACTAAATTTAATTAAAACAAAAAATGTCGTTGCTGCTTTCGCAGCCAAACTGCTTCTGCACAAAAAAAATATGGGCAGACGTGAGTTTCACAATTTTCCGAATTTATCAGTATCCTGCAGTAACGACGACTTGTTTGCCTACTGCCAACATTTGGAAAACCTCCACATTGACTTCACCGAACGATACCAGGACATTTTAAACTTGGAAATACCAGACTGGGTGTTGGATCCATTTTCAAATGTCAACATAGCAATGTCACCTCAGCTGGAAGAAGAACTTATAGAATTGACAACAAACGAAGAAATAAAAATCAAGTTCAAAAATGGATATCAAGAATTTTGGCTACAAAAACCGATCCTGCAATTGTACCCTGGATTGTGGTCAATTGTTCAACGATTCTTGATAGCATTCCCATCGTCATATTTGTGTGAACGTGGATTTAGTGCTGTGGCAACGCTGCTTACTAAAAAGAGAAATCGTTTGCGTGTTACCGAACGTGGCGACTTGCGGCTGTTTTTGAGTAAATTGGAACCTGATATCAACAAACTTATTGAACAGCATCAGATTCAACCTTCACATTAGTTTTTATATAAGAATTGATTATGTTTGTTTTATTTTCAATAAAAGATACTCTGTCCGAATACTATAAAGTTGCGTTTCAATAATCAGTTATAAGTACTTAGCGGTTTTTAAGTATGTTTAAAAAGGGGGGCGTTAAAAAATAATTTATTCTTAAAGTGGGCAGTAGACAAAAAAAGGTTGGGAACCCCTGGTCTAAATCATCGCACTAATGGTGATCTTGACAAATAGCCCGCCGTAGTTAACAATAGCAAGATGAGTAATCGACAGCTCGATGCTAAGGTCGCGGGTTCGTTCCCGACTCATGCATTTTCGGCATTCCTCCGCGAAGGACGTTCTCATGCGTTACGGATTCCATTTTGACATTTCGCCTTCTCAATTGATTTCGTTTAGATCTATTGTTGCGTTTGGCATTTCGCTACTTTGAGCATTGTTCCTTGAAGATGTGTTAGGTGATTTGTTCAATCTATTTTTTGCTTAAAAGGAGATTCCAACATCTTATCTAGATCTATCTATATAGACCAAGGTCTATCTATATAGACTATCTATATAGGGCCGCCAGACCTTACTTATTTTCTCATTATCCAAAAGTGTGGGAAAGAGTAGTGCTAATATGTACTATAATCATATGAATACCAATTAACCTAGGCCAACGACCAATTTTCAGCTACCAGGTTCTGAAGTTACTTCCAAAAATTGCTCGCTTGTCTTGAAGTCTGGGTGCTATAAAAAGTATTGTTATAGTTCCCTGAACATCATATAAAAAAAAACCACGGCTCAGATTGTAGGTATAATCGCATAATTTACTTGCGAACAAGCGTCTGGCAGAAATTACAGCCGACTGAGAGTATCTGGCGGTGTTGATCATAATTTTTTTTTATTTAAATAATTATATTCTATAAGATATCAGCAGCCAGACCTCAAGACAAGTGAATAATTTTTGGAAGTACCTTCAGAACCTGGCAGCTGAAAATTGGCCGTCGGTCCAGGTTAGCTGGTATTCATGCGTTACTAGTACGTACTAGCACTACTATTTCCCGCACATTTGGTTAATGAGAAAATAAGTAAGGTCTGGCGGCCCTGGGATCTCCGTCTAATACAACTATCAGTTATTGAAATAAGTATTTATGAATGGTTACGCAAAAAAAGACCTAAAGGGATTGAAAAAGGTTTTTGGTTTTTCATGAATTTTGTAGTTTATACTTTGTGTTGTTGCTTCTTCACAGAACTCCATAATAATGATGTTTATGATTAAGTGGAACTAGGTTAAAAAATATAAATTTTGTTTCTGTGGTTTTCCAGCTTTGTTTTGTTCTAATAAGAATATTTTTAGGTACATACATACATACGAACATAATACATAGATGTATTAAAATGATAATACAATCAGTATTATCATTTTAATTTAATTTTAACGATATTTCAAGTAGTAAAGTTGTTATCTTTATCTCGTGCAGTTCGTACGTTTCGACTCAAAACTTTAAACGCAATTTACTCGAAATCAATTATTTTCCCATGAGGTCCCTTTTTGCGTAACCACTCTAATTTTTATTTTAACCCTCGACAAAGAAGAAGGGTGTTATAAGTTGGACGTGTGTATCTGTGTATCTGTAAGTCAGTGTCTGTCTGTGACATAGTAGCTCCTAAACGAATAGACCGAAAACGAATAGAGTTATTTATTTACCGATTTTTTTTCTATCTATTCTGTTGTTAATTCGGGTATTTTGGTAAATGATACTACGTTGCCGAACGAGTGAAATAATTAATGGAATGTAATGATTACTTTTGTAAAAGATCTGCCATTGAATTTATACAGAATGATTAACGTTTATCAATGTCAGATTTGGATCACGATCTTTGATTACATTAGGGCAGTGTTTTTCAAACTGTGGGTCGCGACCGCCAGGGGGGTCGTGAAGCCTTACTTGGGGGGTCGCAGTTAAAAGAAAAAGCAAATAATTTGTAAGTCTTACACTAAAATGAGACAATTTCAGTGAAAAGGCTGTGCCTGTATATGCCTCCCGTCGCCTTCCGCAAACTCTTTTATTATGTTTTAAAATCTCCGAAGTAGTACATAGATTTAGCCTAAAAGGGTCTTAGGGACCTTAGGGGGTCGCCAGAACTTTATATGATCTAAAGGAGTCACGAATTCAAAAGATTGAAAAAACTGCATTAGGGTATGGGGATCATATCATCTTAGGTCCGTATTGTATTAAAGAACGCGACTCAGACTCTGATCTTTACTTAAGTAGCAGTCATCTTTGTCATTTTGATAGTGAGAAAAATATACAACCAAGACGTAAGTACAGATCGGGACTTGAGTCTCCTTCTGTAATACGGGCTTTTGTGCTCTAAAACTGTCATTCTTACCTGCTAGCTGCATCCTGCAGGCCGAGTACGATAGTGACAGCGCCGCGACAACACCGCGGTCCTATGTCAAAATGTCAATATTGACAACACCATAGGGCGAGCAAGCCTTTGCGCAGGACCCTCGCGCAATCAAAGTGAAGTTTCAGCGTGAGCCAAGCGCGAGTTTGTCGTTATCTGCTGACCTTGTATTCCACTAATCAATAGTATCTCAAGTCGTTTGAATTACAATGGTGACCACTTTAAATGATGATCGCAACGACATATTATCTCACGCGTTATCTCGTGGTCACGTGACTGTTTCGACCAATGAGATTACGAGAAAGCGTCACGTGACCACGGGATAACGCGTGAGATAAT
Organism: Aproaerema taeniolella; assembly: GCA_949987775.1. Classification (NCBI taxonomy): domain Eukaryota; kingdom Metazoa; phylum Arthropoda; class Insecta; order Lepidoptera; family Gelechiidae; genus Aproaerema; species Aproaerema taeniolella. Next base: position 13,823,821 of record OX465265.1, on the reverse strand, counting down.
ATGTCGTTGCGATCATCATAGCCCGGCTGTGGCAAAACTAAAACCTCATACTTACACATGATGACGACTAGCTATTTTGTGTCGGTTGTTAAAATCTGGTATGGAGGTGGCTGACAACCTGGATTAATACATACGCTACATAATTTTCCCACGGGAACGAAGTCCTAGACGGAAAGCTAGTAAATAAATAAACGCTATACCGAGGCACACACTAAGGTATTCCCTTGTGTAGTGGGTCCATTCGAACATACATAAAGACAGACAAACACCGAACACCAAGTGTTAGTAATCGTTTACTATTTTTGGCCAGTCAAACTTTATAACACCCATCTTTTAATGAAGGGGTTTAAAAATAATGCTTACCACAGTTGCATCTAATTACCCACAGAATGCACCTTGAGCCGAATCTCGCAACCCACGACTTACAAATCAATAGAGTGCTGGCAGAGCTCCTTCGATTGCCAAATAGGGCAAATCATCCACGAACTTCGCGCTATGTCGCTTTGGCGGTTGCGAAACCGTTCTAATACAATTTACACTTATAAATGTCTCGTTTATTAGTGTAAATCGAAGCGCTCGTGGGCCAGTGACTCTTGGTGATCACAACCAATCAGTGAGGTTAAGTAACATTTTTTTTATCATAAGATGGGTTAACTCTTGACTTCAATCTTGACCAAGGTCATAGATGAGGTCGACGATGGAGCGAGCTAACCCAGATATGCCTATTTGATAGATCGTCCGACCCCGTGTCCTGCTGGAAGCGCTTCCGGAAGTACGTCCGATTTTTTCAAAAAGTCCTGCTGGAAGACGACACTTGAGTCCTGCTGGAAGTACGCGGTTTGTATGAAATCTGCTCCTGGTCCTTCCGGCAGTACGGTGACCTTGACCTTGAACGTTCGTATCGCCAGGGGTTGTAAACATTGGTTTGCTTTTATAAAATACTAGATTACCGGGTGAACTTTGTACCGCCCACCTAAGAAATCCAATAGTATAGTATCTACTAATTTGCATTAAGAATGATCCAGACCATGCAAGGGTTTATCAACAAAGTAGGAATAATAGTGCATTCCCGTCAATATCCCATCGCACTCTTACTTTGGTTTTATCGTAAACACACACAATTACTCCAAATAATTCACATGTGTTATAATTTTCACCAAAATGTTGGCGACTCCAGGCATGATCGGTGCCGGGCAGGTCGAAACACGTCGCCGGCGCGCGAACGCGCTGCCCGCGTCTATTCCCGTGCGCCATCGCTTGACGATTGAATAGCGGTACCGATTAGTAATAAATATCATAAACAGACGAAAGAGAAAGAAATACACTATTTTTTCATGCAAATTTGAACTTTGAATTATAATTATTTAAGGAACTGTGACCCAATAAAAATGCGTCCTTCCGGAAGTACAAAAAATCCTGCTGGCAGGACGCTGGACGATCTATCATTAAGGCACTGGTACTCTTACGCACTGATGGAACACAGCAAGCTGTTTGTCGTCGGTTTCGGTAGGAGGGTGGTCGCATGAGACGTACAGAGGCATGGAACCTGATGGGTGACCAAAGTGGATTTATCACGAGCGTTTCCGTGCTTCGGAGGGCACGTTAAGCTGTCGGTCCCGGCTGTTGTCGATTAACTACAGTCGTTAAAACCAAGTCAGAGGCCTTGTGTGGCTTGAAAACTCTGACACCAGGGTTAGCCAATTTCGCCACACACGTGACTATACCTATACGATAGAATAGAATAGAAAAAATCTTCATTTTATAGGACATTCAGGATGTCACTTAAAACAAGTCAAGATTACAATGAAATACATACAAACATACATTAATTAAACGATTTAAATACATACGAGTACATACGCATTCGTTCTTTTGACCCTACTGACTCTACGCCTATTCGCAAAGGTGCAGTATTCCCCAGAGAAGAACAGGCAAGAAACTCTGAGGTTGCTCTTTTAAATCGCATTACAAATTTTCTTATTTACTAAGATAAGAAGAAGAAGAATGTCTCGTTGCCTCTATTAGACGAGTGTTAGTGACGCTGCCTCTTCATGGACGGGTAACGGGTTCGATTCTCTGGGCAAATATTTGTGTAGAAAGCAGATGTTTGTTCTCGGGTCATGGGTTTTGTGTCTGTCTTTGTTTATATTCCAAGGAACCCACGACACAAGGGAAACCTTAGAGTGGGCCTTTGAGTGTATTGCGTTTATTTTTTTATTTTATTTGTATCACTTATGACGTAGGATTACTAATTTAACCCTTTGAAAATGTTCTTTAACAATACTTTTAGGTATAGATACATCTTTAATATGGGGGGCATAGATACATCTTTATGCAAGAAAATTAATAAATAATAAATAAATAAATAATAAGTTTAATTGATACTACAAAAAAAGCCAGCACATTAAAATATTTTACAAGGTTTGTCCACTGAGCTATATTATTAGGGACAGCAGCGACTCAAAATAGGTTTAATAAAAACCTGTGCTATAAGTGTCTGCTTTACAACTTGAGTCGCAATTTCTTTCAAGGCTCAAGGCTACAGGCATTGAATTTAAGTTGGGCTATAAAATCGCAACAAACAAACAGCAACAACAAAAAACAGCAACTCACAACTGACTGTGATTGTACAGACAGCAGCACGTCAAGTTACCCATTTGCAATACGAAAGCCGACGCTATTACGAGCGAGATAAGGGCGACGTCAAGGTCAACATGTATCGCCTGATGTGCTGCCGTGTGTACCTTTTAAATTAAAAAAAAAAGTGTGATGTACAGAGGCCAGCGCATCAGGTTACTCTATTATCATTGCAAAAACGCTCTTATCACAACAGCACAGAGTGCACGCATGTGGTAACCTGAGTTGCGGCCGTCAGTACTTTAAATCTACATTCCTGAACGTCATGTTCATAAAATTAACTTAAATACCATATTTATTATTTTATGCTTCTAATAATGACATTAATCATACTTACTCGCATCCTTTGCTCATTCACACATAGTTTTATCATTAGTTGTCAGACATTCAAGTTAGTTATTGTAATTGTAAGAAAAAAACAAAATATTAGCTAGTGACAAAGTATAGATATTTGCAGCGTTGTTAACACCTGCTGCGTGTTAACAACGCTTAATTTATGATTCTACCCATGAAACTGAACAACTTTCCCGAATAAACCAGTTAGAATTTTTAATTTATTAAATACGGGCTAAAGTGACCAGCCCCACGATTGTGGTAAGTTTAGACGTATCTACCAAAGCTCACGATTAATTTGTATTCAGCCCGAATGCAATGGAAACGTAAGCGGTTTAGCTTTGGTAAACACGTTCAAACTTACCACGATCAGTGGGGAGGGGGGGCAGTTAATTCAAAAATCAATCTGTATCTAATATCGATGACTTAAATAAAATATTGTCGATTTTTCTCAAGCTCAAACATAGCTTGTTAACTGTATTGTCCGTTTTAATGCATATTTTTTCTGTGCTTTTGTTACAATTAAAAATTTAAAATTAATAAGTATGAGCAAAGTTAACTTAATGTTTACCAAATCTAACTTAATGTTTACCAAATCTAACTTAATGTTTACCAAATCTTCCCACAAAATTTTGATAAATTTGAATTTCGGATTTCTGAAAAAAATCTCAAAACGTTAGTATGAAAAAATGAGATTTCCAAAAATGTTAAAACACCAATTAAGCATATTCCAGTAAGCATATGGAAAACACCAATTTTATAGGTAAAGACCTAATATTATAGTAATCAGCAGAAGCTGCAATGAGTTCATTCTGTCTGCCCCTTTTTTTCCATCGGACGTTCAGACAGCCGGTTTGGTCGAGTGGTGCTGGTTTCGATTCCTAGTCGGAGCAAACGTTTGTGTAAAAAGCAGGTTTGTTCTCGGGTCATGGGCGTTTGTGTCTGTCTTTAAGTATGTGTGTTCCCGAGGGACCTACGACCAGCGACTGATTCAGAGTACTGACCGCCCTAGGCTAATTAAGAGGACGCGCCTCCGCCAGTTGTCCTTCAATCTGCATGACATTCAACCTTAGGGTGGCAAACCATTTTTTAAGCTGACCGTACATAAAGGCAAAGTACCTCACGCATTATATTAAGATATAATGTATGTATGTAATGTATGTAAAGAAACGATTTTAGCGCGCCCCTCCCGATCCTCGCGCCCTAGGCTGCAGCTTAATTAGCCTAAGGGTTAATGAGGGCCTGCCTACGACACAAGGGAAAACTTAGTGTGGGCCTTTGAGTGTGTAGCGTAAAGAAATTATACCAGTAAGCGTATGTGGGGTAGGCGGATAAGAACGGCCTTGCAGTATGCCTAGGACGAAAGACCTAGGCTTATTTTATAAAAAAATTGCTGCAGCTAGCATGGAATAAAAACAAAGTATAATTATCGACATTTGTGGAATGATTTACATTTTAAGTGACACCTGTATGGTTTATTACTAAGGTAAAGCTATGCATAGCTCGTTGAAGGAATCTTTGCGCTTACCTACTTGGGGTGGCATTGAGAGGAGTAAATCCTTACATTAGTAAATATAATTAAAAAATAATAATATATATACATATATAAAATATATATATTTTTTATTATTTAATGAAAATTACTTGCAGCTCGATCTATTCAGTCATACTTATAATTATTTTAGAAATACAGTAACACATTTATTTTCTGATTCGTTACAATAAATCTATTTTTCTTAGCTGTGAAAAAAATAGATGCATATAATTGATTTATTTTTAGGGATTAGTCACATATTATAGTTTACTACCAGCGCTGTGTATAATTATAATTGGATTTCAGATTTATATTGCTACTTAATTATAATAAGATATTAAGATTCTGATCTGTTATCTGTTGCTGTACCTTTTTGAATAAAAAAAAAAATTTTTTTATTAAATATTAATTTTAAATGCGAAAGTAATTCTCTCTGTCTGTCTGTTACGATTTCACGACTAAACTACTGAACCGATTTTGATGAAATTTGGTACAGAGATGGATTAGACTTTGGGATAGAACATAGGTTACATTTTATCCCACTGCTGGGCACGATATTATCTGTAGTTCACGCGGGCGGAGCCGCGGGCGGAAAGCTACTAATTTATTATAAACGCAAAAGTTTGTGATTATGTATGGATATTTGTTACTCTTTCACGCTAAAACGGCTGGAACAATTTTGATAAAATTTGATATGAGATAGCTGACACCTTGGATACATAGGCTACATAATTTTCCCAAATTCCCACAGGAACAAAGTCCCGAGAGGAATGCTGGTACTAAACAATTTTCCAAAATTTCCAAGGGAACGAAGTCCCGAACGGAAAGCTAGTAAGAAAATCGAAGCACTATACAGTTAAACTTAGAAACTCCTTTTCTGAAGTCGGTGAACTAATAGAAAGGTAATTCACAATTTCAAAACAAACTGAATGAATAAAAAAGGCTCACGACCGCGCCGGTGGCTGTGAGGCAAGATTCATCAACATCTCAGTTATTAATGCAATACGAAAGCTTCCGCAAAACCGCACTCATTCCATTCTGTAGGCATTTCGAAATCATTAGCTTCGTCTTGTTCTTAAGTCTATGGTGTTTATTTGTCTACACTAATAATATAAAGAGGAATGATTTGATTGTTTGTTTGTTTGCATTGGATAGGCTCCGAAACTACTGGACCGATTTGAAAAATTCTTTCACCATTAGAAAGCTACATTATCCCCGAAGGACATAGGCTACATATTTTTACCATATTCCCACGGGAACGAAGTTCCAAGCTGAAAGCTAGTTATCTATTATATCTGTAGCGGACTGGTAAAAAATAGTAATGATTACTAAAACTTGGTGTTCCGTGTTTGTCTTTATGTATGTTCGTGTTTGTCTTGTGTAAAATAGGTCCCCCACGACACAAGGGAAAACCACAGTATGCACCTTTTTTTTATTATATGATGGGTTAACTCTTGACCTCAATCTTGACCATAAAGGTTAAAGATGAGGTCGACGATGGAGCGAGTTAACCCAGAAAATGCCTATAAAGGCACTGGTACTCCCACGCAACGACGGAACACAGCAAGCTGTTTGGCGTCGGACTTCGGTAGGAGGGTGGTCGCAAACCAGACGGCCCTTTACAGAGCCTACCACACCGCATGAGACCATAGGACGACACCTCAGATTCAGATAAAAATGAAGTGTCGTTGCCTGGGATGGATTACTAGGAGGCAAGTCTCATTTGTGTTTCCTTAGTCGCCTCTTACGACACCCACGGAAAGAGATGGGGTGAGTGTGTAGCGTTTTCTCTCAATGCCACTCCAAATATACCCCAAGTTAAAAAGTGCTGGGTGGAATGCTAGTAGGTATAATATTTCAAATAATAAATCATATAATATATCATATTATATATGTATATATAATATACCATATAATGTATCATACAATACATCTTTCATGTACAAACATTGAACATTTTAAACCCCGAAAAAAAAGACTCGCGCATGAAGAGTTTCGTACCACTATCTATAAAAAAAGCAAAAAGTACAGGTTTGTTGTATGGGAGCCCCATTAAATATTTATTTTATTCTGTTTTTTTGTATTTGTTGTTACAGCGACAACAGAAATACATCATCTGTAAAAATTTCAACTGTTTAACTATCACGGTTCATGAGATACATCCTGGGTGACAGACGGACGGACGGACGGACAGCGGAGTCTTAGTAATAGGGTTCCATTTTTACCCTTTGGGCACGAAACCCTAAAAATGAGTTTGACGTATGTATATAGAGTACTAGGTATGATTGATTGAAAGATACTGGTTTTGGTTGAAAGATGAGATGATTTTCGAAAATGAGATGATTTTGAAATCCAAGATTGGGAGACATGCACTTTTTTGAAAATACCGTAATGGGGGGTTTATAGGTTTTCGGTGGCGCTGGTCCCCGATTCTGTAACTTCAGTTGTGTGTCGATGGAATGGAGGCCATATTATCTGTTCAGGTGGCGAAATTGAGAACTATTTAATTTTCATATACTTGCCGACAGCCACCCCGACCAGCAGCGCCACCGCCATGCGAACGTAAAGTTGCAAACTATACCTAGCAACTGAAAATTCAGTTGGCGGTAGCGCCATCAGTCAAAACAGCCGTCATTAGATGTATGAAATTTGGATAGTTCTCAATTTCACAACCTGAACGGATAAAATGGCGACCATTCCATCGACCCTCAACTGAAGTTACAGAATCGGTGTCCAGCTATAGCGAAACCTGTCAACACCCTAAAATTTTACTCCTTCTTTAAAGTGAAGGAGCAATTGTCAAAAATAGTCTGTTGCAAAAATCTTTAACTACAAAAAAACTCAGTCTAGAGGTTACAGATCGCCGGAGAATACAGATATCGCGTTTCAGAATACTCTCTGCGCCATCTAGCGGCGTTTGAAGTGCAAGTGTTTCACTTCCTTTGGGATTCCGAAACTTTGTTTGAGTTATTTTAAACAGGGTGTAAGAGACAGCTTAGCAAAACCGAAACTCTGAACTCAGACCAACATTCTGAATGAATTTAAATTTTTAAAGTAATTAAGAATTTTGGTGTGAGTTTTTTTATTTAAGAGGTAATTAGAAGAGAACCCACACCACTGCAGCTCCAATCCTACCTGCATATATTACACACCAAGTATAGTATCTATCCTCCCTACGTTGGCTCGATGCTAGTATTCTTGTCGACTCTCTCTCCTATCCATTCCACATCCTGCTGCAACAGCCCCATACAGTCACAGACCCTATCTTATGGTGCCCCGCCGACCACTGGCCGCTGCGGTATCTAGATCGCCTGTAGGAGATGATATGTATGCCAAATTACTCGATCCATTACGTTCATAAAACGTAGCATGAATGGAGGGGTTTGTGCATTCGTGCCACGACGTACAGACCGGAATAGATGCTGTTGTTGAGCCTCTGCGGCAGAACTGCTGGGCGAGCGTGGCCATTTTGACGGTTGACGGTTGACGGAAGAGGTAATTAGTCTTCCTAGGCCCCCTGTAGCATCTTCCAGGTCCAGCCGAAATCAGGTGCACTGTTATACTGCCAGTGGTCGGTCGCAACTCGCCAGCCAGGACTATCTGGGATATTGGTCTATTAGTAAGTTACTAGGATGTAAGGCATGTCCACATTAGGCTCACAGTGAACCGGCTGACTGTTCGTTCGCCTCTCTATTAATACATATTTCAATAGATGGGTTATATGCACCATCCATCTTTTTCATAATATTGGGCTTTTCTCTCTTTCTTATATTATGTCAACTGTCCAAAGTCAAGCCGAACCACTGACCTTCAAAACACAGGGTATCCTAGCTTGAAGGTCAGGGGATAAAGTGTACACTAGTACAACATTAGTATTAAGTTCTTCTTTTGTACAACTGCTAAAATTATTGTTGTATTTAATAAATAAAACAAACTTCATCAGTATATAGCGCATTTTGTATGGGAGATCAAATTTTTTTTTCGTATTTTGACCTATGTTCCTTGGGGAAAGTTGTTCAGTTTTATGTGCTGATTTAGCACCCGAGAGGTTGAAAGAGATTAACCTAAAGCCCTTTATATAAAGCGTACTGTACGCAGTTAGCATTCCATTTAAAATAAGCATAAGCATGGAGATGAATAGTCTGCTGCTCACTGTGAGCCTAATGGGGACATGTCAACTCGCCACCTACCGGAAAACACCTTAAAAATTCACTCCTTCCATAAAGTGAAGAAGTGAGTGTCAAAAATTATAAAGAAACATTATTACCAAAATTAACAAAAAAACTCAGTCTTTACAGGTCATAAAACGCGGGAGAACATCAATATCGCGTTTCAGAATACTCTCTGCGCCATCTAGCGGCGTTTGAAATGAATCTTTTTTATTTCGTTTTCACTTCTTTCTTTTTAACACCCGATAAAAAAGAGGAGTGTTATAAAGTTTAACCACGTGCATCTGTGTGTCTGTCTTTAACATCGGAGCTCTTTAACAAATGGGCCGATTTCGAAGCACCTTTCCTTGTTTGAAACATGAGGAGGTGATTTTCGAAATCTAATATTTTATACGATTTCGGTGTCGCTGATTTTGAAATACAAGATAGCTGACGGATGGCGGACGGAAGAATAAATAATCGCAATTTTGACCATTATCTATAAAAAAGCAAAAAAAAACACGTTTGTTGTATGGCAGCCCCCTTAAATATTTATGTTATTCTATTTCTCAGTATTTCATGTTATAGCGGCAACAGAAATACATCATCTGTGAAAATTCCAACTGTCTAACTATCACGGTTCATAAGATACAGCCTGGTGACTGACGGACGGGCGGACGGACAGCGGAGTCTATGTAATATGGTCCCGTTTTTACCCTTTGGGTACGGAACCCTAAAAACGAGTTTGATTTATGTATCTGTGCATCTCTGCGTATCCGTGAGACTGTCTGTGGCATCTTAGCTCCTAAACGATTGAACTGATTTCGATGCGCATAATCTTGTTTTTTTTGAAAGATGAGGAGATAATTTTCGAAAATGGCATCCATTTTGAAATCCAAGATTGGAGGACATTTACTTTTTTCAAATTACCGTCATGGGGGGTTTATAGGTTTTCGGTGGCGCTGATCTCAAAACTGACAGCCAATTTGAAATCGAGATGCACAAAAAGTGCATAACCGCCTTGTGGCCTGCCCTAGCGAAACCTGATAACACCCTTAAAATTTGCTCCTTCACAAAAGTGATGGAGCAAGTGTCAAAAATTGCCTATTCATGAATAGCTTTTATAATCACAAAAACTCAGCCTTTAGAAAGAAAGAAAGAAAATACGTTTATTGTTCCTATTCTGTAGGACAGTTCATAATATAGAGCTAAGCTAAAGAACACAATTAACATACAAAAATAATAATAATTAAATACTATACTACAGTACAGGAAGAACAGGGATGCGACTCAGCATAATGCCTACACTAAATGTGCAGGCTCTGATATTCTGCCGCTCCCAAGAACAGAACACGACAATACTTAGATATATTAAAATAACACACGTAATAGTTTTATATAAGGCGATGGACAATAGTAGAAATAACATAAGTTTATACATATAAATACGTTTAATAAACAAAAAACTTATCTGTGTGTATATATTTATATATGTGCATATATTCATTATAATAAATATTTAAGTGTTAATAATTAAATTATTATGTAGAATTTTATAAATAAAGAGCTGAGAGATTTGAGAACTGAAGCCTCCGCTATCATATCAACTGTTGCTTCTCCAGTAAAATTAGTTTTAGGTGCTTTTTAAAAGTGGCCTTGGAAATAGGAAGTTTAAGTGGAGGAGGTAGGTTATTCCAGCATTTGGTTGCTTGATAGCGGAAGCTTCCCTCAAATGCTCTTGTCTTATGAAACGGTGTGACCAAAATCATCGAGTTGGCCCGCCTGGAGTTATAATTAAATTTATCTTTTTTTATGGTAAATGGTGGTTTTTATGGTGGTTTTTATGGTGGTTTTTTATGGTGTATTCACAATACAATGCCCATAAAGCCCAGATACATGTCCCACCTCTACTTTGTTCACTGGCACATTTGTACAAACGACATCGATAAGAGATTCACTGTCTTTCGTGAAGTGGGTAGGCTCATTGACTACCTGACACAATCCTGTAGTGAGCAAAAACGATTCAAACTTACGATAGCCACTACTACGCACATCCAATTGATTAATATTAAAATCACCCATAAGGATAATTTTGTCAAAGTTAGACAACGAGGTTATTGTGTCAGATAAAGCATCTAAAAATACATCAATACTTTGCCAATGCGGTCGATAAGCCGTCCCAATGGCCAATTTGATTCCATTCAGAGTTACACGAAGCCACCACCGTTCAACACCACTTTACAGGTTACGAAACGCGGGAGAACATCGATATCGCGTTTCAGAATACTCCCTGCGTAATCTAGCGGCGTTTGAAGTGTAATTTTTCTCATAAAATTTTCACTTCTTTCTCTTTAACCCTAACCCCCCCTTCCCCCCCCTCGGTGACTTTAAATTGGCTAGCAAAACTTAAGGGGGTGACTCTCCCATGAAACTTAACACTTTTCCCTAAGGAACATTAAGAACCTAAGGAACCTTTGGGAAAGTTGTTCCAGATAGTTCTGACTGTCGCGTTGCGACACTTGCGACCGATCGTTGGCAGCATAACAGTGCATCTGATTTCGGCTGGACCTGGAAGATGCTACTAGGAGCTTGCGAAAACTAATTACCTCCTAAATTTAAAAAAAACTCAGACCAAAATTCTGTATCACTTTCAAAATTGAAAATCGTTCAGGATGTTGGTCTTAGTTCAGGGTTTCGGTTTTTGATAAGCTGTCCCTTACACCCTGTTTAAATTTACTCAAACAAGTTTCGGAATCTCAAAAGAAATGAAAACGGAATTGAAACACTTGCACTGCAAGCGCAAATTCAATCGACACAGCAACCGCTCACAGAATCACAGAATACACTGACGATCACAGAATCAAAATTTGTGAAACGAATAAACGTTTTACTAAATCACGTTTTTTACCGAATTTAAACTTCTTCAAAACAGCGCCATCTAAACTAATTACTAGTTCAACATTAGAACTAGTAAGAAGAGAGAGCCGTACCGCTCGCCGCCGCCGCTAGATGGCGAAGCTTATAAGCACTCGTTTGAAATGGCTTTTTTGTTGAAAAACGCTGGCTTCTGATTGGCTGTTTCGCCTCCCCCGCCAAAAATTAACTAACTGATTGTACGGTGAAAAAAGCTTTGCCTATAAAGCGATGCTACCAAATTGAGAAGTGTCAATATTCGGTAAGTTTGGAAGTTGGAAGGGCTGTTATAGATTTTTAATTTTGCGGCATTTTTTCTTATTGGATTGTTTTTCTTTTGCAACTAAAAACATGACTACGTACGAAAAATTTTGCAAATTATCGTTTTATCAGCTTATAATGATTGTTAGGCATTTGTTTAGAACAAAATGAGTGCAATAAGTTGCGAAAAGTGTGGTGATGATGTTTGTTTGCCGAAACTGAGTAATTTTTCAAGTTTACCTTTTCAAGAAAAAGTAAACATTATCGCAAAAGGCCGAAGTTGGATTTAACGCAAAAAAGGTACCGCAGTAAGACATTTTAATACTAAAATATACGACATTCATAATTGGCTCACGGGCTGTGTGCATACTAACCGTTTATTTTGTTTTCCGCGTAGGTACTTTGTTTTCAAACTGTAAGAAAAACGTTTGGACCAGCTAACCTTACCTTTAGTTGTTTTAACTAACATTCTAAAATCTTAATAATTATCATCACTAAAAGTTCACTGCCTACCCTGCCTAAAATGTCTATGCACGCCACTGATATTATGTCAATTGTTCAAAGTCGAGTCGAACCACTGACCTTCAAAACACAGGGTATCCTAGCTTGAAGGTCAGGGGACAAATTGTACACTAGTTAACATTAGTATTAAGTTTTTCTTTTGTACAACTGTTAAAATTATTGTTGTATTTAATAAATAAATAATAATAATTATTATTATACAGGGCTTTAGGTAAACCTCTTTCAACCTCTCGGGTGGTTAATCAGTCCATGAAACTGAACAACTTTCCAAGGTACATAGGTCAAAATACGAAAAACCAGGTAGCCGTCCAGGTGGCTACGTTCTGGGCCACAACATTATAACGACTACTTGCCATCGATTCGCTAAGAAGAAGAATACGAAAAAAATAATAATTTTGAGTTCCCATACAAACTTCATCAGCATATAGCTTATTTTCGCATTTTGTATGGAAGATAAACATTTTTTTTTCGTATTTTGACCTATGTTCCTTGGGGAAAGTTGTTCAGTTTCATGTGCTGATTTAGCACCCGAGAGGTTGAAAGAGTGATACCTAAAGCCCTGTATATAGAGCGTACTGTACGCAGTTAGCATTCCATTTAAAACAAGCAGGGAGGTGAACAGTCTGCCGCTCACTGTGAGCCTAATGGGGACATGCTTCAGTCTCAACCCGCCACCTACCGCAAAACACCTTAAAAATTCACTCCTTCCTTCAAGTGAAGAAGCGAGTGTCAAAAATTATAAAGAAATATTATAACCAAAATCAGCAAAAAAACACAGTCTTTACAGGTCACAAAACGCGGGAGAACATCGATATAGCGTTTCAGAATACTCTCTGCGCCATCTAGCGGCGTTTGAAATGATTTTTTTTTTATTTCGTTTTCACTTCTTTCTTTTTAACATCCGATAAAAAAGAGGAGTGTTATAAAGTTTAACCACGTGCATCTGTGTGTCTGTCTTTAACATCGGAGCTCTTTAACAAATGGGCCGATTTCGAAGCACCTTTCCTTGTTTGAAACATGAGGAGGTGATTTTCGAAATCTAATATTTTATACGATTTCGGTGTCGCTGATTTTGAAATACAAGATAGCTAAAGGACGGCGGACGGAAGAATAAATAATCGCAATTTCGACCATTATCTATAAAAAAGCCAATAAAAACACGTTTGTTGTATGGCAGCCCCCTTAAATATTTATTTTATTCTGTTTCTCAGTATTTGTTGTTATAGCGGCTACAGAAATACATCATCTGTGAAAATTTCAACTGTCTAACTATCACGGTTCATAAGATACAGCCTGGTGACTGACAGATGGACGGACGGACAGCGGAGTCTTAGTAATACGGTCCCGTTTTTACCCTTTGGGTACGGAACCCTAAGAACGAGTTTGATGTATGTACCTGTGTGTCTCTGCGTATTTGTGAGTCTGTCTGTGGCATCTTAGCTCCTAAACGTATGAACCGATTTCGATGCGCATTGTTTTGTTTGAAAGATGAGATGATTTTCGAAAATGGCATTCACTTTTTTCAAAATACCATCATGGAGGGTTTATAAGTTTTCGGTGGCGCTGATCTCAAAACTGACAGCCAATTTGAAATCGAGATGCACAAAAAGTGCATAGCCGCCTTGCGGCCTGCCTTAGCGAAACCTGATAACACCCTAAAATTATGCTCCTTCTTTAAAACGAAGGAGCAAATGTCAAAAATACTTAGCCATCAGACTTTGAAAAAAGCTCAATCACCATAAAACAAAGTCTTTACAGTTTACAAAACGCGGGAGAATATCGATATCGTGTTTCAGAATACTCTCTGCGCCATCTAGCGGCGCTTGCAGTGCAAGTGTTTCAATTCCGTTTTCATTTCTTTTGGGATTCCGAAACTTTGTTTGAGTAAATTTAAACAGGGTGTAAGGGACAGCTTATCAAAAACCGAAACCCTGAACTAAGACCAACATCCTGAACGATTTTAAATTTTGAAAGTGATACAGAATTTTGGTCTGAGTTTTTTTAAATTTAGGAGGTAATTAGTTTTCGCAAGCCCCTTCCAGATCCAGCTGAAATCAGATGCACTGTTATGCTGCCAATGATCGGTTGCAAGTGTCGCAACGCGCCAGTCAGAATTATCTGGAACAATTTTCCCTAAGGTTCCTTAGGTTCTTAATGTTCCTTAGGGAAAAGTGTTAAGTTTCATGGGAGAGTCACCCCCTTAAGTTTTGCTAGCCAATTTAAAGTCACCGAGGGGGGGAAGGGGGGGTTAGGGTTAAAGAGAAAGAAGTGAAAATTTTATGAAAAAGTTACACTTCAAACGCCTCTAGATGACGCAGGGAGTATTCTGAAACGCGATATCGATGTTCTCCCGCGTTTCGTAACCTGTAAAGGCTGAGTTTTTGTGATTATAAAAGCTATTTATGAATAGGAAATTTTTGACACTTGCTCCTTCACTTTTATGAAGGAGCAAATTTTAAGGGTGTTTCCCGGTTTCGCGTTGTGCTTTAGGTTTAGCTAAAGCAGGCCGCAAGGCGATTGTACACTTTTAGCGCATTTTAGATTTGAAAATGGACGTCATTTTTGAGATCAGCGCCACCGAAAACCTATGAAACCCCCCATGACAGTAATTTCAAAAAGTGCAGTAATTTCAAAAATGTGCACACCAACATTCGTAATGATTTAACAAAAATGAAAATCGTTTAGAATATTGGTCTGAGTTTTAAAAAAATTGAAAATCACTTATATCAGGAGGCTTAGTCTTCCTAGGTCCCCGGTGGTTGTTTCCCGTTAGTCCGATCGGTCGACCGTTCAGTCGATCCAGTTTCTTCCAGGTCTTATCGAAACCAGGTGTACTGTTATACCGCTAATGATTGGTCGCAATAAGTCAGCCAGGGCCATCTGGGATATTGGTCTATTAGTAATAAAATAGGATTTAAGCCATGTCCCCATTAGGCTTAAACTGAGATGGCTGTTTGTCCGACTCCCTATATATATTTTAAATGAATCCATACAGAGCGTACTGTACGCAGTTTGCACTCCATTTAAAATGTATCAGCCTTTACAGGTCATAAAACGCGGGAAAACATCGATATCTTGTTTTTTTGGTCTCATTAGTCCCTTCCGGGATAGGCAAAGGAATCTATGTCCATGCAGCCGTTGTCTTTCTTTCGTGTAGCTCCCCCCCCCCGTGTTGACCGTAAACCGATAGTGTTTTGTTTAAGGAAAAGTTTAGTTGCAAGAAGCACTGCACTTCTTTGTCGGAACCAAAAGGTGCGAAAACATCATGTCACTTGAATTTTTCTATCATTGCACTGTTTAAATTTACTGCACAAAATACTATCATCATTAAACAACAAACAACTATTTAACGTAGAAAACAAAAATTCAATCGACACAGCAACCGCTCACAGAATCACAGAATACACTAACGATCACAGAATCAAAATTTGTGAAACGAATAAACGTTTTACTAAATCACGTTTTTTACCAAATTTAAACTTCTTCAAAACAGCGCCATCTAAACTAATTACTAGTTCAACATTAGAACTAGTAAGAAGAGAGAGCCGTGCCGCTCGCCGCCGCCGCTAGATGGCGAAGCTTATAAGCACTCGTTTGAAATGGCTTTTTTGTTGAAAAACTCTGGCTTGTGATTGGCTGTTTCGCCTCCCCCGCCAAAAATTAACTAACTGATTGTATGGCGAAAAAAGCTTTGGAAGTCAATATTCGGTAAGTTTGAAAGTTGGAAGGGCTGTTATAGATTTTTAATTTTGCGGCATTTTTTCTTATTGGATTGTTTTTCTTTTGCAACTAAAAACATGACTACGTACGAAAAATTTTGCAAATTATCGTTTTATCAGCTTATAATGATTGTTAGGCATTTGTTTAGAACAAAATGAGTGCAATAAGTTGCGAAAAGTTTGGTGATGATGTTTGTTTGCCGAAACTGAGTAATTTTTCAAGTTTACCTTTTCAAGAAAAAGTAAACACTTTCGCAAAAGGCCGAAGTTGGATTTAACGCAAAAAAGGTACCGCAGTAAGACATTTTAATACTAAAATATACGACATTCATAATTGGCTCACGGGCTGTGTGCATACTAACCGCTTATTTTGTTTTCCGCGTAGGTACTTTGTTTTCAAACTGTAAGAAAAACGTTTGGACCAGCTAACCTTACCTTTAGTTGTTTTAACTAACATTCTAAAATCTTAATAATTATCATCACTAAAAATTCACTGCCTACCCTGCCTAAAATGTCTATGCACGCCACTGATATTATGTCAACTGTTCAAAGTCGAGTCGAACCACTGACCTTCAAAACACAGGGTATCCTAGCTTGAAGATCAGGGGACAATTGTACACTAGTTAACATTAGTATTAAGTTTTTCTTTTGTACAACTGTTAAAATTATTGTTGTATTTAATAAATAAATAATAATAATTATTATTATTATACAGGGCTTTAGGTAAACCTCTTTCAACCTCTCGGGTGGTTAATCAGTCCATGAAACTGAACAACTTTCCAAGTTACATAGGTCAAAATACGAAAAACCAGGTAGCCGTCCAGGTGGCTACGTTCTGGGCCACAACATTATAACGACTACTTGCCATCGATTCGCTAAGAAGAAGAATAC
Organism: Aproaerema taeniolella; assembly: GCA_949987775.1. NCBI lineage: Eukaryota > Metazoa > Arthropoda > Insecta > Lepidoptera > Gelechiidae > Aproaerema > Aproaerema taeniolella. Next base: position 13,806,863 of record OX465265.1, on the reverse strand, counting down.
GAAAAAAATAATAATTTTGAGTTCCCATACAAACTTCATCAGCATATAGCGCATTTTCGCATTTTGTATGGGAGATAAACATTTTTTTTTCGTATTTTGACCTATGTTCCTTGGGGAAAGTTGTTCAGTTTCATGTGCTGATTTAGCACCCGAAAGGTTGAAAGAGTGATACCTAAAGCCCTTTATATAGAGCGTACTGTACGCAGTTAGCATTCCATTTAAAACAAGCAGGGAGGTGAACAGTCTGCCGCTCACTGTGAGCCTAATGGGGACATGCTTCAGTCCCAACCCGCCACCTAACGGAAAACACCTTAAAAATTCACTCCTTCCTTCAAGTGAAGAAGCGAGTGTCAAAAATTATAAAGAAATATTATAACCAAAATCAACAAAAAAACTCAGTCTTTACAGGTCACAAAACGCGGGAGAACATCGATATAGCGTTTCAGAATACTCTCTGCGCCATCTAGCGGCGTTTGAAATGAATCTTTTTTATTTCGTTTTCACTTCTTTCTTTTTAACACCCGATAAAAAAGAGGAGTGTTATAAAGTTTAACCACGTGCATCTGTGTGTCTGTCTTTAACATCGGAGCTCTTTAACAAATGGGCCGATTTCGAAGCACCTTTCCTTGTTTGAAACATGAGGAGGTGATTTTCGAAATCTAATATTTTATACGATTTCGGTGTCGCTGATTTTGAAATACAAGATAGCTAAAGGACGGCGGACGGAAGAATAAATAATCGCAATTTTGACCATTATCTATAAAAAAGCAAAAAAAAACACGTTTGTTGTATGGCAGCCCCCTTAAATATTTATGTTATTCTATTTCTCAGTATTTCTTGTTATAGCGGCAAACAAAAATACATCATCTGTGAAAATTTCAACTGTCTAACTATCATGGTTCATAAGATACAGCCTGGTGACTGACAGATGGACAGACGGACAGCGGAGTCTTAGTAATACGGTCCCGTTTTTACCCTTTGGGTACGGAACCCTAAAAACGAGTTTGATGTATGTATCTGTGTGTCTCTGCGTATCTGTGAGTCAGTCTGTGGCATCTTAGCTCCTAAACGAATGAACCGATTTCGATGCGCATTGTTTTGTTTGAAAGATGAGATGATTTTCGAAAATGGCATTCACTTTTTTCAAAATACCGTCATGGAGGGTTTATAGGTTTTCGGTGGCGCTGATCTCAAAACTGACAGCCAATTTTAAATCGAGATGCACAAAAAGTGCATAGCTGCCTTGCGGCCTGCCTTAGCGAAACCTGATAACACCCTAAAATTATGCTCCTTCAAATGAAGGAGCAAATGTCAAAAATACTTAGCCATCAGACTTTGAAAAAAGCTCGATCACCATAAAACAAAGTCTTTACAGTTTACAAAACGCGGGAGAATATCGATATCGTGTTTCAGAATACTCTCTGCGCCATCTAGCGGCGCTTGCAGTGCAAGTGTTTTAATTCCGTTTTCATTTCTTTTGGGATTCCGAAACTTTGTTTGAGTAAATTTAAACAGGGTGTAAGGGACAGCTTATCAAAAACCGAAACCCTGAACTAAGACCAACATCCTGAACGATTTTAAATTTTGAAAGTGATACAGAATTTTGGTCTGAGTTTTTTTAAATTTAGGAGGTAATTAGTTTTCGCAAGCCGCTAGTAGCATCTTCCAGATCCAGCTGAAATCAGATGCACTGTTATGCTGCCAATGATCGGTCGCAAGTGTCGCAACGCGCCAGTCAGAATTATCTGGAACAATTTTCCCTAAGGTTCCTTAGGTTCTTAATGTTCCTTAGGGAAAAGTGTTAAGTTTCATGGGAGAGTCACCCCCTTAAGTTTTGCTAGCCAATTTTAAGTCACCGAGGGGGGGAAGGAGGGGTTAGGGTTAAAGAGAAAGAAGTGAAAATTTTATGAAAAAGTTACACTTCAAACGCCTCTAGATGACGCAGGGAGTATTCTGAAACGCGATATCGATGTTCTCCCGCGTTTCGTAACCTGTAAAGGCTGAGTTTTTGTGATTATAACAGCTATTTATGAATAGGAAATTTTTGACACTTGCTCCTTCACTTTTATGAAGGAGCAAATTTTAAGGGTGTTTCTCGGTTTCGCGTTGTGCTTTAGGTTTCGCTAAAGCAGGCCGCAAGGCGATTGTACACTTTTAGCGCATTTTAGATTTGAAAATGGACGTCATTTTTGAGATCAGCGCCACCGAAAACCTATGAAACCCCCCATGACAGTAATTTCAAAAAGTGCAGTAATTTCAAAAATGTGCACACCAACATTCGTAATGATTTAACAAAAATGAAAATCGTTTAGAATATTGGTCTGAGTTTAAAAAAAATTGAAAATCACTTATATCAGGAGGCTTAGTCTTCCTAGGTCCCCGGTGGTTGTGTTTCCCGTTAGTCCGATCGGTCGACCGTTCAGTCGATCCAGTTTCTTCCAGGTCTTATCGAAACCAGGTGTACTGTTATACCGCCAATGATTGGTCGCAATTAGTCAGCCAGGACCATCTGGGATATTGGTCTATTAGTAATAAAATAGGATTTAGGCCATGTCCCCATTAGGCTTAAACTGAGATGGCTGTTTGTCCGACTCCCTATATATATTTTAAATGAATCCATACAGAGCGTACTGTACGCAGTTTGCACTCCATTTAAAATGTATCAGCCTTTACAGGTCATAAAACGCGGGAAAACATCGATATCTTGTTTTTTTGGTCTCATTAGTCCCTTCCGGGATAGGCAAAGGAATCTATGTCCATGCAGCCGTTGTCTTTCTTTCGTGTAGCTCCCCCCCCCCCCCCCCCCGTGTTGACCGTAAACCGATAGTGTTTTGTTTAAGGAAAAGTTTAGTTGCAAGAAGCACTGCACTTCTTTGTCGGAACCAAAAGGTGCGAAAACATCATGTCACTTGAATTTTTCTATCATTGCACTGTTTAAATTTACTGCACAAAATACTATCATCATTAAACAACAAACAACTATTTAACGTAGAAAACAAAAATTCAATCGACACAGGAACCGCTCACAGAATCACAAAATACACTAACGATCACAGAATCAAAATTTGTGAAACGAATAAACGTTTTACTAAATCACGTTTTTTACCAAATTTAAACTTCTTCAAAACAGCGCCATCTAAACTAATTACTAGTTCAACATTAGAACTAGTAAGAAGAGAGAGCCGTGCCGCTCGCCGCCGCCGCTAGATGGCGAAGCTTATAAGCACTCGTTTGAAATGGCTTTTTTGTTGAAAAACGCTGGCTTGTGATTGGCTGTTTCGCCTCCCACGCCAAAAATTAACTAACTGATTGTATGGCGAAAAAAGCTTTGGAAGTCAATATTCGGTAAGTTTGAAAGTTGGAAGGGCTGTTATAGATTTTTAATTTTGCGGCATTTTTTCTTATTGGATTGTTTTTCTTTTGCAACTAAAAACATGACTACGTACGAAAAATTTTGCAAATTATCGTTTTATCAGCTTATAATGATTGTTAGGCATTTGTTTAGAACAAAATTAGTGCAATAAGTTGCGAAAAGTTTGGTGATGATGTTTGTTTGCCGAAACTGAGTAATTTTTCAAGTTTACCTTTTCAAGAAAAAGTAAACACTATCGCAAAAGGCCGAAGTTGGATTTAACGCAAAAAAGGTACCGCAGTAAGACATTTTAATACTAAAATATACGACATTCATAATTGGCTCACGGGCTGTGTGCATACTAACCGCTTATTTTGTTTTCCGCGTAGGTACTTTGTTTTCAAACTGTAAGAAAAACGTTTGGACCAGCTAACCTTACCTTACCTTGTTACGGGTTCCCAAAAAAAAAAGATAAATGAAAATGGAATTGAAAAAGTTTTACTGCAAACGCCGCTAGATGGCGCAGAGCGTATTCTGAAACGCGATATCGATGTTCTCCCGCGTTTCGTAACCTGTAAAGGCTGAGTTTTTGTGATTATAAAAGCTATTTATGAATAGGAAATTTTTGACACTTGCCCCTTCACTTTTATGAAGGAGCAAAATTTAAGGTTGTTTTCCGGTTTCGCGTTGTGCTTTAGGTTTCGCTAAAGCAGGCCGCAAGGCGATTGTACACTTTTAGTGCATTTTCGATTTGAAAATGGACGTCATTTTTGAGATCAGCGCCACCGAAAACCTATGAAACCCCCCATGACAGTAATTTCAAAAAGTGCAGTAATTTCAAAAATATGCACACCAACATTCGTAATGATTTTAAAAAAATGAAAATCGCTTAGAATATTGGCCTGAGTTTAAAAAAAAATTGAAAATCATTTAGATTAGGAGGCTTAGTCTTTCTAGGTCCCCGATGGTGGTGTTTCCCGTTAGTCCAGGTCTTGTCGAAACAGGTGTACTGTTATACCGCCAATGATTGGTCGCAATTAGTGAGCCAAGATGATCTGGGATATTGGTCTATTAGTGATATAATATGATTTAAGCCATGTCCCCATTAGGCTTAAACTTAGATGGCTGTTTGTTCGCCTCCCTATATATATTTTAAATGGAGTGTCCATACAGAGCGTACTGTACGCAGTTTGCACTCCATTTAAAATGATTAGGGAGGCGGACAGTCAGGCGCTCACCGTGAGCCTAATGGGTACATGGCCTTATACTGCCTTCAATCTTACCCTGTCACCTACTGAAATACACCCTAAAAATTCGCTCCTTCCTTAAATCAAAGGAGCGAGGGTCAAAAATTTCCCAAAAAAAAATATTAATAAACCAAAAATTTAGTCTTTACAGGTTTCACAATGCGGAAGAACTTTGATATCGCATTTCTGAATAATTTTCTTAAGGATTTCTTTAATTATATTTAAAATGTTTTTTATTATTTTGAGTATAAAAATTCAATGTTTTTCACAAATAAACTCAATTGTGCAATAAAAACAATAATAATAGCATAAAACAAGAAAACCACCAATGAGCGTCGCATCCGTGGGGTGGGGTGCGGTTTCACGGCTTTTACTTAGCGCCAGAGTAGGTAAGGATGGGTAGAGTCCACCATTTATGTATTTGCTTAGCTGTCCTGTTAACATTTTGATCAAAAAAAATTGAAAATTATTCAGAACGTTGGTCTGAGTTCAAGGTTTCGGTTTTTGCTAATCTGTCCCTTACATCCTGTATAAAATAACTTCAACGAAGTTTCGGGTTCCCAAAGAAATGATAAAGAAGTGAAAATGGAATTGAAAAAGTTGCACTGCAAGCGCCGCTAGGTGGCGCAGGGAGTATTCTAAGACGTGATATCAATGTTTTCCCGCGCTTTGTAATCTAAGTAAAGGATTGAATTTTTTGTGTAATTTGTATCTTTTGAGAAATTTTTGACACTCGCTCTTTCTTTTCAAAGAAGGAGCGAATTTTTAGTGTGTTTTCCGTTAGGTGGTGGGTTGAGACCGAAGGTAGTATAAGGTCATGTCCCGATTAGGCTCATAGTGAGCGACTGTCTCACTCCCTATACATTTTACATGGAGTGTAAACTGCGTATTACAGTTTTACAGTATTCTCTGCATGAACACTCCATTTAAAATATATAGGGAGGCGAACAGTCAGCAAGCTCACTAGTAGCCAATTGGGGATGTGGCCTAAATCCTAGCATCTTAGTAATAGACCATCAATATCCCAGATAGTCCTGGTTGGCAGGTTGCGACCGATAATTGGCGGTATAAAAATATACCTGGTTTTGGCTGGATCTTGAAGAGGCTACCAGGGGCCTAGGAATACTAATTACCTCCAGATTTAACAAAGTATCGGGTTCCAAAAAAAAATAGAAGGGTTGAAAAAGGAATTGATAAAGTTGCACTGCGATCGCTGCTAGATGGCGCAGGGTGTATTCTAAAACGCGGTATCGTTGTTCTCCCGTGCTGGGGGTATTCTGAAATGGATATCGAGGTTCTTCGCGTTCTGTAACCTGTAACATTTTTTTGGCTAATGTTTACTACACTAGGAGCTAGTCCTTCGTTTTAAGGAAGAAGCGAATTTTAGGGGCGTTTTCTGATTTTTAGGGGCGGGGTGAGACCGAAGGTAGTATGGCGGCATGTCCCCATTAGGCTCATAGTGAGCGGCTGACTGTCCACCTTCCTATACATTCTAAACGGAGTGCAAAGGAGCGAATTTTCAGGTAGACTAATTACCGCCTGAAATAAAAAACTCAGACCAACATGCTGAATGTTGGTCTGAGTTCAAGGTTTTGGTTTTTGGTTTGTATGTATTTCATTGTAATCTTGACTTGTTCTAAGTGACATCCTGGATGTCCTATAAAATAAAGATTTTTCTATTATATTCTATTCTACTAAAAAGCTACCCCTTACTTTCTGTATAAAATAACTTAAATGAAGTTGCGGGTTCCCAAAGAAACTACGAAGCAAAAATCAAATTGAAAAATTTACACTTCAAACGCCACTAGATGGCGCAGTGAGTATTCTTAAATGTGATATAGATGTTTTACCGCGTTTTGTAACCTGTAAGGACTGTATCTTTTGTTTGATTTACTTTTTTTGAGAAATTTTTGTCACTCACTCCTTTGCTTTAGAGGGGTGAGACCGAAGGCAGTACAACAACATGTCCACGTTAGGGTCATAGTGACCGGCTGACTGTCCGCCTTCCGATACATTTTAAATGGAGTGCAAACTGCGTACAGTACGCTCTGTATGGACACTCCATTTAAAAATGTATATAGGTAGGCAAACAGTCAGCCAGCTTGAATTCTAGTATTTTACTGACAGACGAATGTCCCAAATAGTCCTGGCTGGCGAGTTGCGACACTTGCGACCGACCATGGGCAGTAAAACAGTACACCTGGTTTCGGCTGGACCTGGAATAGGCTACCGGAGGTCTAGGAAGACTAATTACCTCCCGAATTAAAAAAAACTCTGACAAACATTCTGAATGATTTTAAAAATTTAAAATCATTCAGAATTTCGATCTGAGTTCAGGGTTTCGGTTTTTGCTAAGTTGTTTCTTACACTCAGTATAAGAATAAGTCAAACAAAGTTTCAGCTTAACAAAAAAATAGAAAAAAGTAAACATGGAATGAGAAAGTTACACGTCAAACGCCGCTAGATGGCGCAGAGAGTATTCTGAAACGCGATATCGATGTTCTCCCGCGTTTTGTAACCTGTAAAGACTGAGTTTTTTTGGTATAATATTTGATTTTACTTACATAATATTTTTTTACACTTGCTACTTTACTTTAAGGTAGGAGTGAATTTTTAAGGGTTTTGTCGGTAAATAACTTGGTGAGACCGAAGGTAGTATAAGGCCTAGGAAGACTAATTACCTCCTGAATGAAAAAAAAACTCAGACAAACATTCTGGATGATTTTTTAAATTTAAAATCATTCATAATTTTGGTCTGAGTTCAGGGTTTCTGTTTTTGCTAAGTTGTCTCTTACACCCTGTATAAAATGAATCAAACAATGTTACGGGTTCCCAAAAAAAAAGATAAATGAAAATGGAATTGTAAAAGTTTTACTGCAAACGCCGCTAGATGGCGCAGAGCGTATTGTGAAACGCGATATCGATGTTCTCCCGCGTTTTGTAAACTGTAAGGACTGAGTTATTTTATTAGAACTTTTTTCTCTTAAAGAAAGGCTATTTTTTTACACTTGCTCTTTCACTTTAATGAAGGAGCTAATTTTAAAGGTGTTTTCCGGTTTCACGTGATTCGCGATCTGCTGAAACAGGCCGCAAGGCATTTGTGCAATTTTTTTAGGCCCAAAATGGCGTTCATTAATTTTTTTCACGTCCACCATCTTACTTCAAAATTAATGTCATTTTTGACACCAGCACCACCGAAAACCTATAAAATACAGTATAAACTCTATTTAACGACACTGAAGGGACTGCGCGTTTTATTGAGAGAGAAGAAAAATCTGTGTTAGAAAAATAAAAAGTTTATTTCGGACTAGTATTTCGTGTATTACACAGTGATTTTCTCTTACTTGCCATGTTTACTTACTCTTACTAACAATGACTCATACTAACAACAGTCTACACGTGCAAGCAATCCCAATTTGTGAACAAAAGAACGCATTTCCTAGTAAGTTCGGTATGTATGATGCCGACAGTCAAGTTTATTACGGGCTAGGATTGTAAAGCGACAAAAAAACGTTCTTTTGTCGCTTTATTATCCTAGCCCGTACAACAATTACGTACTGTGTACGTACGTAGCTATTTAATAGTCTGTCTTTGTGTGTTCCAAGGGACCCACGACACAAGGGAAAACCTTAATGTGGGCCTTTGAGTGTGAAGCGTTCTTTTTTAATAGTTGTTGTTATTGAGAGTGGGTGTAATGCTATATAGAGTGTATCATTGTATGTAAAATAAGCTAAACCAACCAAAGTCGAGTGATTTCAACGGTTTAGGGAGTTTGTCGTTATATAGAGTGACGTTAAATGGAGTTTACACTGTATTAAAATTATCTCCTTATCTTTCAAACAAGAAAAGGCGGTCCGAAATCGGTCCATTCGTTAAGGAGCTACGATGCTAAAGACAGACACACAGATGCACACGTCAAACTTTTAACATTCCTCTTTTTTACCGGGTGTTAAAAAGAATGAAGTGAAAATAAAATGAAAAAGTTACACTTTAAACGCCGCTAGATGGCGTAGGGGGTATTCTTAAACACGGTATCGACGTTTTCCCACGTTTTATAACCTGTAAAGACCGAGTTAATTTTTTATTTATAAAGCTTTTTAACAAATTTTTGACTCCTAATAAATTTAAAAATCCTTCCCTTTAAGAATGGAGTGCATTTTTATTAAGACTAATTACCTCCTGAAAAAAAAACAGACCATCATGCTGAATGATTTAAAGAATCGGAAATATCCAGAATGTTGGTCTGAGTTGAGGGTTTCGGTTTTTGCTAAGCTGTCCTTGCAACCTGAATAACTTAAACAAAGTTGCGGGCTCCAAAAGAAAATATGAAGAGAAAATAAAATTGAAAAAGTTACACTTCAAGCGCCGCTAGATGGCGTAGAGAGTATTCTGAAACGCGATATCAATGTTCTCTCACGTTTTTTTAACTATAAAGACTGAGTTTTTTTTGTAACCTAGCTCTGCTACACGTTTTTTGGCAAATTTTTGACTTTCGCTCCTTCATTTTAAGGAGCGAATTTTTAGTTTTAGTGTTTTCCGGTAAGTGGCGTGAGACCGAAGGTAGTATAAAGCCTTTCTAAAAGACCAATATCCCGGTCTTTTTGTGTTTTCCTTTCGCCTTGGATTGTCTGGAAGAGATAGCTGTTTTACGATAACTCCGCCCTTGCACACGTTTTATTGTAAGTTTGTAGTGCATATTTTGTCTTACCTTTTTTAGTATAATAAAGTATTTGTGTCTATCTATCTCTCAATATTCCAGATAGTCCTGGCTACCCTAGCACACTTAATCAAATGAGAGTTCTCTCTTATGACGTGAGAGTTTAGACTTCCGAATCAACACAAGGAAAATAGACCATAACATAATTTGAAGAAGTTTTCATTTCCCTTGCGGGTTGATTTGAACATGTGTCAACGACAATCAAAAGAGGCTATCGGGGAGCCTAGGAAAACTAAATACCTCTTGAAATACAGATAGAAGAATGTACTGCGAAGATAAAACCAAGCGTGGTGTAAACGCATTTTAGTAGAAGCCTAGGATTTTTTGAGATTAAAATGTTTTTGTTGTTGATTTGTAGATATATTTAGTCAGATGGGAGTAGTTTACTGGTGCATGAGCAGCAAGTAGGAGTATAATTTAAAGTCTGAAATCCGTATCACTATACTGTATTTCTTTCTTACAAACTCACTTATTTTATGCGTAAACTAATGTGAAGGAATTATGTACTGACGTATTAATTGTTATGACCGACGCGGGCGGCGGCTGGAAAACCACTGTCGTTCCCCTCGCTCCTCTGAGCTCGGGCGACGTGCAAAACGCCGCGTCAACATAATGTGTCACCACAGATTCATCCTTCATTCATCCTTCATACACTCACGCCCATAATCCTTTTCGGGGTAGGCAGATCGTCATGTGGTTCTGGAACTACTTGACGCCACAGTAGACATTTATTCTCAGGGTTATGAGATCGAATATGACTACAGTGATCATAGGTTGTCAGTCTTTCGCCCACAGTTTTTCTTCATTTTTTTTTGTTATAAGATGGGTTAACTCTTGACCTCAATCTTGACCATAAAGGTCAAAGATGAGGTCGACGATGGAGCGAGTTAACCCAGAAAATACCTATAAAGGCACTGGTAGTCCCACGCACCGGCGGAACACAGCAAGCTGTTTGGCGTCGGACTTCGGTAGGAGGGTGACGGCCCTTTTGCCTACACACCGCATGAAACCATAGGACGACACCTCAGATTCAGAAAAAAATGAAGTGTCGTTGCCTGGGATGGATTACTAGGAGGCAGGTCTCATTTGTGTTTCCTTAGTCGCCTTTTACGACACCTACGGGAAGAGATGGAGTTGTATTGTTCTCAACCGATCACCACACGGCAATTCATTTTTCTAAAAAGCGTTTTATCGATTTCAATTTTTTTTTTACCTCCGGAGTATCTCTTTTGAACAAAAAAATAACTTTAATAATTTTCCACGTTAAAAACGTATGAGTCACCGACTTCAATCTCAACAACAGCTCGCACAAAGTAAGTAACTAGTATTTTTTGCAGACTACAATGCCTATTAGCAGATAACCACAAACGAAAATGTCACTTATTTATTTAGATGATGTTCTGGTTTGTAGTATTTTTTTGGTTTTGTTGATTTTTTTGAAAGCGTTGAATCATTTTCGATAAAATTTATATGGGACCATCTCTGGAGTATACTCCTACGAACAAAAAAATAATTTTGAAAATCAGTCCATAATTGGCGAAGAAATCGGTTAACATACATAAAAAAATACATACAGTTGAATATAGAAACTTCTCCTCTTTTGAAGTCGGTTAAAAATCAGCCGACAATTGACGAAGTTATCGCTTAACAAACTTACCGAAAAAAAACATAGAGTCGAAATCGGTTCAAATTTTTCTCACGCGTCTATGTTAGTAATGCTGATACACAGTTAATAAAAAAAGGGACGTAGGTTTAACAACCACGCAAAAAATCTGGCACCAAGCCATTAATACAACCTGTTCCTTCTGATATCCTATAACTCAAAAAAAAAAAAAAAGCAGGGCATCCTCAACAGAGTTAAGCGCTACTTTACGCCCGATCAACTCCTTTCCCTTTATAAGGCACAGGTCCGATCGTGCATGGAGTATTGCAGCCACCTCTGGGATGGTTCGGCCAGGTACCAACTAGCCACACTGGACTCGGTGGACCGCAGAGCCAGGAGACTCATCGGTGACAGGAAGCTAGTAAAAGATAAGCTCCAAACCCTAGCTCATAGACGCAAAGTAGCTTGCCTATGTATTTTTTATAAGATGTACTTCGGGGAGTGTGCTCAGGAGCTGCATGAGCTCATTCCGCCTGCCCCATTCTTCTATCGGACGTCCAGACGCACCGCGGGGTACCATTCCTATCTTGTTGATATCCCACGGATTCGCACTGAGCGCTTTTCATCATCTTTCGTATTGCGCACTGCTAGGGAATGGAATTCCCTGCCTGCGTCTGTATTTCCGAGTTCATATAACCCGAATCTCTTTAAAGTTCGAGTGAATAGGCTCCTTCTGGGTGAGCTTGCTACATCCTCGACCGCATCTTTGCCCTTGGGCTAGATTGTGGTCAAGAGCGAACCCTTCATTAATAAAAAATAAATAAATTTAAAAAAAAACTCCAGGGTAGGTATCACCCTAATGTATATGCTATTTGATTCATATACGGGGTCATATATGAATCAAATAGCATATACATCATACCCCGTATATGAATCAAATAGCATATACATTATTTTTTAATTATTAATCATTTCAAATTTTTATTTTTTATACAAAATAATTCGTTAAAAATGTGAATTACCTATATTACACCTTTACGTAAGATATGAGAACGTCGCATTATCGTATTCTAAATTATGAATGATTGAAATTAATTATCAATGAGAGTGTACCAACTTAGGACTCGTTTTATGGGAGAAAGATTTTGAAATATTTTAATTTTGATTGATAATTTCTCCGAAAATACTCATTTAAGAATATAATAGGTCTTTACCTATGAAATTGCCAATTTTTTCTTAAGCTTTGTTTTATTCATAATTTATTTGATTGAACAGCTATTACTAAAATTATTTTTTATTTAAAACCTTGGCCATATAACGGAGATATTGAGTCCAATTAATACATATTTACTTTAGATTTATTTGCTGAAAAAGAAGCTCAAATATAGCTCGTTTCATCCGTTGCCCGTTTCATTGCTTATTTTTGCTGTACCTTTGTTACAGTTACAACTATCAATAAAGTAAGTATGATTAAAATTAACTTAATGTTGTCCAAACCTTCCCACAAAATTTTGGTAAATTTGGATTTCGCATTCCCGAGATAAACCCAAAAACGTTAGTATGGAAAATTCAGTTTTCCAAAAATATTGTATGAAAAACGGCAATTTCATAGGTAAAGACAAGGTAAAGACCTATTATATTCTTAGGACTTTTTAAATTATTTTTATTAATACACTGGGCGTCAAAAATAAGTAGTACACTTTTCAAATTGCAATTACTCCTAAACTATAGTAGTTACACTTATGAAATAAAAAGCAGTTTATAGTAAACTTAACGAAGTTTATTAAAGTTATATTTTATTTGGCATGAATAAAGTTTCAAACTTAAAATTAAGATAAATACTAAAAAGTATCAATTTTTAACGATATGTCAACCACTTAATTTTCACGTTTTGGAACTTTTTCACAATTTAATAACTTGTGTTGCCGCCTCGGGCTCTAATTACAGCTTGGATCCGGTTTGGCATGCTGAACACTAAGTTTCGGAGGCGGTGTTGGGGAATATTTTCCCATTCTTCTATCAGCGCATGTTTTAGAGCCCTGAGTGTGGCAGGAGGTGGACTGCGCCTTCTGACTAGCCTCCCAAGCTCATCCCAGGCGTGTTCAATCGGGTTGAGATCTGGGCTTCTCGATGGCCAAGCCATCAAGTTGATGCCAACCTCCTGAATGTACTCTTGTACGTGGTGAGCAGTGTGTGGCCGGGCGTTATCATGCATTAGGATGGCTCCATCACCCATATTTATTAAATATGGCCCTGCATACTCGTTGAGGATCTCCGAGGCATATCTTTCACCAGTCAAAGTCCCATTTTCTATTACCACAAGCTCTGTGCGACTCTCTGAAGAGATACCAGCCCATACGTGTACAGAGCCCCCGCCATATTGGACTCTTTCCGAGATACAAGCTTGAATGTATCGCTCACCGGGTCGTCTGTAGACTCTCCGCCGTCCATCTGAAGTGTATAAAGAGAATCGAGACTCATCTGTGAATAAAACTCTAGCCCATTCTTCTTCGCCCCATTGTACGTGTTGACGGGCGTAGCGTAGTCTTGCTACGCGATGCTCTGTCTCAAGTTTGGGGCCATTTGCTGGTCTTAGAGGCTTCAGGTTAGCTTCAGCAAGTCTTCTTCTCACTGTACTCTCACTGATGTAGTCTGTTCGGGTCCGAAGAAGCTGTTGCTGAACCTCAACTGCATTAAGGTGTCGATTTCTTAACACAGTGGAAACAATAAAGCGATCTTCTCGGGTACTTGTGCACCTGGGTCTGCCATTACCTCGTCTCCTTAGATGGTTTCCAGTCTCTTCGTACCTTTGCTTTACTCGCTGAACCGTTCTTAAAGTTACACCCACCCTCCTTGCAGTACGACGCATACTGATGCCCACTTCGAGAAAAGCTAAGATTCTTGCACATTCTTCTGGTGAAAGAGGCATGATTAGTCAAATTTACTCTCTGAAGATACCTATGCTTTTCAATTACAATTGCTTTATCAGCAGCGAATGTGTCAAACACAAAAATCCTAAGTAAGACAACACCTTTCAACAGTTTAAAAAAAGTGTTTTTATTTATTCGTTTTTTTTAAAGTCAAGCATTATAAGTTCTTATAATGCATGAAGTTTTTATTGAATAAGATTAAATTTTCTTTTTAACCTTTTTTGTTTCAAAGGTCTAAGTTTTATAGTTTGGGAGAAATCGCAATTTTAAAACTGTACTACTTATTTTTGACGCCCAGTGTAGAATATGACCTTAGAGTTATGGGATATCAAAAGGAACAGGTTGTATAATGATTAAAGTTGAATTATTCAACAGATCTGATAAAAACGCAGATAGTCTGCAAGGAGCGTGTTTAAGGCGTAATTGGCTGCAGTAAATGCAGGTGCCTGCAGTTCAGATGTCAATCGAAGTTTTATTGGTGCGAGAAGCGACCTTGTCGAAAAGTGACATCCTGATGACATGCCAGAGATTTTGACTAGCAGTAACTTAACAGTGAGAATTTGTAATCAATCATAATATAAGTAGAGGTATAACATTAAAAATGTTGTATGACCCCCGACAAGAAACATATAGTCAAATCAAGAACCTCATCCTTTTTGAAATCGGTTAAAAATTTTCTCACGCGTCTGTGTTAGTGATGCTGGTAAACAGTTAATAAAAAAAGAACGTAGGTTTTTTTATTTTTTTTTTTGTTTATAAGATGGTTTAAATCTTGACCTCAATCTTGACCATAAGGTCAAAGATGAGGTCGACGATGGAGCGAGTTAACCCAGAAAATGCCTATAAAGGCACTGGTACTCTCAAGCACCAACGGAACACAGCAAGCTGTTTGGCGTCGGACTTCGGTAGGAGGGTATTCGCGAACCAGACGGCCCTTTACAAAGCCTACCACACCGCATGAGAATTCACAGGACGACACCTCAGATTCAGAAAAAAATGAAGTGTCGTTGCCTGGGATGGATTACTAGGAGGCAGGTGTCATTTGTGTTTCCTTAGTCGCCCCTTACGACACCCACGGAAAGAGATGGGGTGTGTTATTTTCAACCGATCACCACACGGAAAGAAGTTTTCTTACTGCTTGGTTTGGTGTGTCAATTGTACTCGTACAGGTTCGATATTTTTGAGTTTCCTGGAAGTAAATACAGACTTTCCCACATCAGCTTACCGTACACTGTATGCTATTACGATAAGGGTGGGTTTGCAATGAAAATGGCATACCTGATGTGCTGGCCTCTGTACATGGTCAAAGTCAATATAGTTTTTTTCATATAACATTAAGGATGTTACTTAAAATAAGTCAAAGTAGTGAATTACATTATTACATTCGTTCTTTTAACTCTACGCCTGTTCAAAAAGGTGCAGTACTATTTACTATTTATTTATTTATTTACAGTTCTTTGCACACATGACAAATATATATAAAATTACAAACAGAAATACGACACAAAAGGTTAGCTTATCTCTAGAAATAAATTTCTTCCAGCAAACCCGAGCCACGGAAAGTTGATCTGAAAGGCAGATAGAGCGTGCAAAATACGTAATATACCTACATAAACTATACTATAATTAAACTTATAGTACAAAAATAATAAATACATATATCAATATAAAAAACATACATAAATATTACTATATATATATATATATATATATATATATATATATATATATATATATATATATATATATATATACATAAATGATTAAATAGCATATTGGGCGACTATAATTTACAATAATTAAGGATCTGAATCAGCCCATGAATCTGAACAACTTTCATAGGAACATAGGTCGAAAAATGACAAAAATTTGCGTCCTCCAACTTTTGCTGTGGTTCCGATAAAAAAAATTGAGAATTTCATAAGTATATGTCCTATGGGGAAAGTTGTTCAGTTTTATAGGAAAAATCATCCCCTAAAGGTTCTTCAACTGATTAAAAACCACTCAATTTACGTTTCTGTAACCTGTCACCACTGCTAAAGGAAGTTAAATGGAATTTTAATAACTCCTCTACCAGTTAAATTATATGGTTAAAAAAACTGGTTTAAAAAAAGGTTCAAGATAAACGGTTCCAGGTTCAAATGTCAATGAACTTCTGATTCATGTTGATAGTACAATGAGTAGTGAATCTGCTTTTTAATTCGAAGGTCGTCAGTTCGAGTCCGGTATCGGCTTTGTTTGGGTTTAAAGTTTATTGACGGCTTCATTATTAAAGGAAGTGATGAATTTTAATGATAGTCTTTTGTTTATTTAAACATTAAAGCTTTATAGTAATTTAAATCTTTCGATATTTTTTTTTTAAAGATGAAGTTTTCCAATGTTAGTAGTTGGTAGTTGGAAGGATCGGAATAGGGCGCCCTAGGCGAGCGTACTTAGACCAAATTGATGATGTACTGAGAAAAGGCCGTGTTAGGAGTACCCGAATCTGAAGAGCATGTTTTTTTTTTTTTTTTTTTTTTCAGCCCATATATACGTCCCCACCGAGGGGCACGGGCCTCCCTTTGAAACACGAAGGGGATTAGGCCATAGTCCACCACGCTGGCCTAATGCGGGTTGGTGGACCGCTCGTCTTTCGAAAATGAATTTTCTTGGACGGGCGGGTTTCATCACGATGTTTTCCTTCACCGTTAAGCAAGTGATAATTATAAATCCGTACATAAATCCGAAAAGACGAATTTAGTGGTACAGGCCCGCACCAGGATTTGAACCCGCGACCTTCGGATTACAAGTCTGGCTCATTACCAACTGGGCTATCACACTTCTTGTATGAAGCGAATTATGAATGTAGAGGAAGCGAAAGAGGTGTGTTTGGATCGTAGCAAGTGGCAATCTGTGGTCTCTGCCTACCCCAATGGGACATAGGCGTGAGCTTATGTATGTATGTTAGTTTAAAAAAAAAACCCAGGATCATTAAATTCCTATGTTCACAAATAATTTTAGAAAAATAAAAAATGTTCGGCGCGAACCCACGACCCAAGATTTTTTCCTTCTCTAAAATTATTTGTAAACTAGCATTTGGCCCGGGACTTCGTTCCCGTGCGTGGGAATTCGAGAAAATTATGTAGCCTAATGTCACTCAGGGATAATGTGAAAGAATAAAAAAAAATCAAAAAGAAAAAATGACAAAAAAATGTCTAAATGTGAAAGAATTTTCAAATCGGTCAAGTAGTTTCGGAGCCTATTTAATAATAATAATAATAATAATAATTTGGCCTCTACGTGTTGGCTTCGGCCCCACGCACGCCTTCTAAAGGTCCGGGACGTAATTGCCCGTGATTCATGGATAATAATAATAAATGTTTTAATAGTAGATTACCCAACAAGTGAAAAAAAGGTGAATTCTTTTCGAGGGATACAAGAGCCGAGATGATTTTTTTTCACGTGTTAGGTACTCTACTTTTTACCATTGACTACGAGAAAAAGAAAATAATTACTCTGTGACAGTAAATTATCAACAATAGCTGCTGCTTTAACGCGAAATGACTCTGGAACGAGAGGTTCACTTTCATCACTGGATGTCGAACTCATTTTATGATTTTGAGACGAAAACTCTTAACAGAAACTTTTAATTGCATGAATATTGGCTGAATTCCTTATTGTAAATTTAAAATTTTTAATCGAGCCATATTCCATACAGCCAATTATTACATACAGCCAAGTTTTAGTACGTTTTTATAGCGAGAGTATGCAACCTCCTTGCACATTTTCTTTTGTTTTCTTACTAAATTCAAAATGTTTTATTCACTCAGTGAAATAAACAGCGTTTTATTCACTGTTTTTGAAGAATAACGGACCCTTTTTCGAGGGGCAATGGTAAAAAAATACTATAATTCCTATATTGGTATGAATTTTATCATTTTGAAACGAAAGAATATTATAAAGATCCTTATATATACATAAATTAACGCGTAGGTGCATACAATTAAAATTCAAATCAAATTAAAAAATTAAATTTTAGTATAAATAATCTTTCAGTTTTAAAGGAGTGTCCATTGCCGAAACAATCTAAAACTATTATTGTTAATTAAACAATGAACTCTATTCAGTTCTTTATTTAAATGTTAAATTTTGAGCAATTTTCCTTTTTATGGAGAAGAAATAATAGTATGTGTTTTATATAGATGAAGTCATTGTGTGGGTTCGGCGAGGACAGCATCAAGACACCATAAAAATCTTCAAAAATCAAAATCGCGAGCGCTCCAAAACGAAATACGACGTCATATCGAACACAAATCAAAATTGACCGGCTGGAATAACACCACCCCATCTCTTCCGTGGGTGTCGTGGGAGGCGACTAAGGAAACACAATGAGACCTGCCTCCTAGCAATCCATCCTAGGCGACAACATCTAGGCAATTTTTTCTGAATCTGAGGTGGCGTCCTATAGTCTCATGCGGTGTGGTAGGCTCTGTAAAGGGCCGCCTGAAACTGAGAAATTTTAAGACTTAGGTTAAACCTTTTTTTTCGGGGGTTATAATTTTTTTTTTTTTAATTTTAGAGTTATATTAATGTAGAAAAGCTATAGAAATCTCCAATAGTACAGAGAGCCAATTCTTCTCAGTAAAGTAGTTTGATAACCATTCTTGCTAATATTATAAATTATGTGAATGTAAATTTATTTGTTTTTAACTCTTCCACGCCACTACTGAAACGATTTTGATGAAATTTGGTACAGAGATAGAATAGACCTTAAAGAATCACATAGGTTACATTTTATCCCACAGCTGGGCGCGATATAACCTGTAGTGCACGCGGGCGGAGCCGCAGGCGGAAAGCTAGTATACTTCAATAAAGGCCAAACTCTTCTCAGTAAAGTAGTTTTTTAACCATGTACTTAACACTTCAATTAATATTCTCAAATTTAAATGGTAACACATATTCATCTTCATACAGTTTATGAATCACTTTGAGGTTATAATGATGCCCTGAGGCACTCCTTTAAAGACTTTGACCATAGATTGCATAAAATAAATAAGGTAGAGTTCTTTTCAAACAAGTTTCCCCAATATATGTATAAAACTAGAGTGAAAGCTAAACTACTAAGGCGTAGAGTCAGTAGGGTCAAAACACGAATGTAGTATGTATTGTTTGTATTTAATTAAATCCTTTAATGTAGTGGCATCCCGAATGTCCTATAAAATAAAGATTTTTTCTATTATATTTTATTCTTAACCCATTTTGATACATAGATAGATTAGACCTTTGGAAAGGACGTGGGCTACATTTTATCTCACAGCTGGGCACCATATAACCTAAAGTAATATCATCTTCTCCATACCCAAAAGTTGCCGATAAGATATTGCTTCTTAGCAATGGGGCCGCCTTTTGTACCCTAACTTTATTACCTACTGTTCATAATGTAACTTTTACTCTATATCATGTTCTGTTATGTTGGTGTGCAATAAAGTATATTTGTATTCTATTGTACTGTATAGTCCAGTCGCGGGCGGAAAGCTAGTATTATATGAAACAAAGTTTTTTTGCCACGTCCATCTGTATGTATGTACCTATGTATTTATTCTTTAATGTACAATGATAATACAGAGGATAACAAGTTCTGTCTAACAAGTGTGTTCCATCTGTCTGTGTCAGTCAGTCCGTCTGAACGTGATAAACTCAAAAATTACTAAACGGATTCTCAGACAGTTTTCACCAATGGATATGTCACAGTTAAAATCCATTTTTCGTTAGAACTCGTTTTCCCTAGTTAAAATTAGTTATTACTTAATGCCTTTGTTAAAACTAGAAATAATCAGTTAAAACTAGAATTTACCACTAACATATTTGATTTTCAGATAAAACTAGTTGTCACATCGAGCTATAGTTAAAACTAGCTATAGTTAAAACTCCCCTCCCGCGGAGATAATATCGGGGCAGAAACTGTAGGTTAGGTTTGTTAGTAGCCTAGCCTAACCAACCCGTTAAGGGTTGGTTAGGTTAGGTTAGGTTAGAACTGCAACCCCCAACGCACGAGCCGAGCGAGCGAAGCGAGCGTGCCGCGGCAGCGGCCGGCGAAGTGCCAGAAAAGACTTTGGTTGCGTTAAACGGTAAGCACAACAACAACATAACCCACAACATAACCTCAAGCCAATCAGAATAAGGTATGATGAACTGTAACCTCGGTCGGAACAGTTTTAACTGACTCGCTTCGGGAAAACGCGTTTTGTCTTGCAGAAACTAGTTTTGACTGATATTTGATTCAGACATTAGTCAATTCTAGTATTAACAAAGGCATTAAGTAAAAACTAGTTCTAACTAGGAAAAACGCGTTCTATCTACTTACTAGTTTTAACTGTAACAGATATATGGAATAGCTGCCCAGATATTTTTAAAATCATATCTATGGTCTGCGACGTTTATTTCAACCTTCACCTTACTCAAACTTGTAGCCATATATCGTGCAGTATTAGATCAGTTATTAATGTAGGTCAAATTGTTTAAAAGGCCTTAATTGCCATATCATATTATGTAATATGATTGAACAGTACAATTAGACCTTTAGTGATTTGTTCCTTATTGCGCTTTTGTGGGGTATTACACACATCAACACGGTCTAGGGATATTGCACGATTTTTCATACAAATGAGGTCTGTTTGAGAAGCTATAAGCTTTTATGCTTGTCTGAAACTTGTGTTTGTCTGAAAATTATAGCCCTCCATGTATCTCGAATATGCTTTTATAGCTTCTCAAACAGACCTCATTTGTATGAAAAATCGTGCAATATCCCTAGACCGTGTTAATGTGTATACTATAAATTACTCTTCTTATCGTGTAGGTATAGTCAAGTGTGTGGCGAATTTGGCTAACCCTGGTGTCAGAGTTTTCAAACCGCACAATGGCCTCTGACTTGGTTTTAACGACTGTAGTCAATCGACAACGCCGGGACCGACAGCTTAACGCGCTCTTCGAAGCACGGAAACGCTCGTGATAAATTGCCACTTTGGTCCCCCATTTGGTTCCCTGCCTCTCGATTCATCCATCCGTAAGCTTACGTCTATATTCCCTAACGGGGAAGACAGAGCATCAGTGGTTCTAGGGCACCACTTGATGCCACGTTTGACACAAATTGTGAGCAGATGGAATATGAGTATAGTGGTGATAGTTTCTCTCACCGTTACCGTGTGGTGGTCACCACCCCATCTCTTTCCGTGGGTGTCGCAAGAGGCGACTAAGGAAACACAAATGAGACCTGCCTCCTAGTAATCCATCCCAGGCAACGACACTTAATTTTTTTCTGAATCTGAGGTGTCGTCCTATGGTCTCATGCGGTATGGTAGGCTCTGTAAAGGGCTGTCTGGTTCGCGACCACCCTCCTACCGAAGTCCGACGCAAAACAGCTTGCTGTGTTCCGTCGGTGCGTGGGAGTACCAATGCCTTTATAGGCATTTTCTGGGTTAACTCGCTCCATCGTCGACCTCATCTTTGACCTTATGGTCAAGATTGAGGTCAAGAGTTAACCCATCTTATAATGAATAAATAAATAAATACAGCAAAACTAAAACCTGCTTCTGTGCACTTTAAATATTTAGCGAAACTCTAAGGGGTGATTTTTTCCCTGAAACGAAAACTTTTTCCCCAAGGAACTTATCAGTTGATCGTATCAGTTTTATGGAGAGGCGATATTTATTGTTTGGGGAAAGTTGTTCAGTTTCGTCGGATTCAAATCTTTAATTTTGGTAACCCCCCCCCCCCACCCCCCACCCCGACAACAAAATAGGGGTGTTATAGGTAAGTTTGACGTGTATATATGTGTGTCTGTGTATTTATATATCTGTTTGTCTGTTTGTGGAATCTTATCTTTTGGTTCTGTCTTTTCTTATCATTCGCTTCTTATCTTTGTTTGTCTGTCTGATCTTGTGTGTCCGTTTATAACTAAACAGTGGTGATTTTGTTTAAAAGCTAAAATAATTGAGATAGTTTAAGCTTTATTTGATCAAAATTGGTACAGCCGGTTAAAAGTTATACTTATTTAAGTGATTATTAAAATCTGATAGAAATTATTTTATTTTAAAGTTATACTATTGTGAAACAATTCGTGAGTGACATTTTTTTATTAGTTCATTGACGGCCGGTTTGGTCGAGTGGTAGTGACGCTGCCTCTTGATCGGCGGGTCCTGGGTTCGATCCCCAGTCGGGGCAAACATTTGTGTAAAAAGCAGATGTTTGCTCTCGGGTCATGGGTGTTTGGGTTTGTCTTTATGTGTGTTCCAAGGGACCCACGGCACAAGGGAAAACCTTAGTGTGGGCCTTTGAGTGTGTAGCGTTTATTATTATTATTATATACGTCCCCACCGAAACGGTCACGGGCCTCCCTTCGAAACACGAAGGGGATTCAGGCCATAGTCCACCACGCTGGCCCATTGCGGGTTGGTGGACCGCCGCTGCCCGAAAATGAATTGTCTTAGACGTGCGGGTTTCACCACGATGTTTTCCTTCACCGTTAAAGTTATTGCAATTTCCGCTTACTTATAAAGTCATAAAGTTAACATCACACCCTGAGGCAAAATTAAGTAAACACCAAAGATTGTAGGGTTATGAATAGGTCCCATTGAATTGAATAAACACAAGTATTTGCCCTTTAAATACTACTAATAGCGGGTACTAAGAAAATCGAAGCATTCTGCGGAATATGCCACATTCGTGTCGTGACTTTTGGCATAGAGATTAGTTTCTCGGTCTGATTGTGCGACAAAATGACGAGTCTACCTTCTATGTAGTTGTATTCATAACAACTTGCTAGCGTAACATATAGTTTAACAGAAGAAAAAGTAGAATTCTGGTAGGTCTGCTCACAGGAAGCTTGAGATTCCGTTATCGGTGGCGTCACCAGTCAAAGTAGCCGTCATTAGATGTATGACATTTGGATAGTTCTCAATTTTGCCACCTGAACGGATAAAATGGCGACTATCGTCATTCCACCACCATTGAGACGCTATTGATTTAGCGGAATAGCCTTCAAGCAAGCGATTTTATGAATTTTATAAATTAGTAATGTCCTATTCTGGTGTCATTGAGCGTCAGTGGTATAACATTTAGCGAGTTGGACTCATATGCGATAGGCAACTAGTTAGATCCCTCGTGCTACCGTGTACACCAATGTCTCGTTTTTTGAGTTATGTCATTTTTGCACAATAACCGATGCTCTTACGGTGAAGGAAACGTTATATAGGAAAAGTGCACATTAAGGCGCCTACAGCACCCGATAAAGGCAGCACACATAGGAATAGTGCCATCTCCGTCTCTCAACAGGCCTGGGCCGACAGTGCGAACAGTGTCGATACACGAAGTTTACGGACTATGAAAGCGTGCGTGCGTAAAAACATGTTCGAAAGTTAGAAAAATGAGATTTATGGAAAGGCAACAGCTTAAATCGAAAAATGCGTTAGCTACTTATCGAGAGTGTTCAATCACGAACATTTTGATAGCAAATTCAAGTTCCTGTGTGCATTTTATTATCGTTTTTACAGCTTAAAAGATACACAATATTGGGTATTTAGAGGTGACTGTGAGCTTTTTCTATCGAACCAAAAGTGCTGAATCATGTTTTCAGCAAACTACTTACCTAGTTTATGTCCTGAATATTACCGTAATATTATCGATTTAATGCAGTGCGTCATGACTACGCATCATAAAATCGTAATTTAGGTGCTGTAGTCGCCTTAAGGCACCTGAATGTGCAACCATTACTCAATCCGGTCAGATTCCCCTGCTAGCAGGGTTACGGAGGTCAGATGGCAGTCGCTCTACTGTAATTAACCTACCAAATCCTGGATCATAGCCAAGCATACCCCGAAAGAGAAACTGGACCAAGCGCTTCGAAGAAAACTAACGTATCTGGGAAATATTGTAAACTCATCTGCTAAGAAAGCCATTAATTTTCGTATTTTTGTAAATCGACATCTAAATATATAAAAGGAGAAATTGACTGACTGACTGACAGATTGACTGACTGACATATCAACGCACAGCCTAAACGGCTAAACGTAGGCGCTTGAAATTTGGAAGGGACGTAGCTTAGGTACCGTAGAGGTGCACTAAGAAAGGAATTCCCGAAATTCCCACGGGAACGGGAATCAGCGGGAAAATCCTTTTGTATGAAAAATCTAAACCGCTTAAGTTAGACGCTTGAATTTGGCATGTAGGCACCTTAGTAAACTTAAAGCTTAGTTGCAACAGGATATTGCAAAATTCCCACGGGAACGGGAGTTAGCGGGAAAAAACTTTTGTATGTAAAAATCTAAATCATGTAAGATAGATGTTTTCAATCTGTGTACTCTGTACAAAAAAAAATTTACACGCAAACGAAGTTGCGGGCATCAGCTAGTCATTCTATAATGATAATGCCGTTCGTGAACGGACGAATTGCCACACAATGAAATACGAACTCAAATAAGTACTAATTTTTCGAGATTAATTTTAAGACCTTGTGCCTAATTGCAATTTTTATAAATTATACTCACTCTATGCTTAGGTACTTATTAGTTATCAATTTGCGAGCTAAAATTCTAATAAAAAAATTGGTAAAGATCCGTTAAATGATTTAAATTATGCAGATATTGTTGTAATTAAGTTTTAGATTGAGATATATATGGTTTTTTTAATCATATATCACGCGGCTTGATTTAATTGATTAATAATACTAGCTTTTGTTTTCAAGATTTCCGGCGGTGTTTTTGGGTTCTGCAGCTCTAGCACGATAACGATAAACTCGCGCTCGGCTCACGCTGAAACTTCACTTTGATTGCGCGAGGGTCCCGCGCTAAGGCTCGCTCGCCCTATGGCGTTGTCAATGTTGACATTTTGATATAGGACCGCGGTGTTGTCGCGGTGCTGTCACTATCGTACTCGGCCTGCTGCAGCGAAAGTTAGGCCCACGTTACAGAAAGAGACTCAAGTCTTGATTTATACTTAAGTATTGATTGTCTCTTTCTCTCACTAACAAAATGACAAAGACGACTGCTAATCAAGTATAGATCATAGTCTGAGTTGCGTTCTGTAATACGGACCTAATTTGGTTTGACATGTGTATCTTTATGTCTGTGTATCTGTGTGTCTGTCTGTGGCATCGTAGCTTCTAAACGAATGAACCGATTTAAATGCTAAATCGAGATGGTTCTTAGCTATAAGTATTTGATCAAAATTGGTTCAGCCGTTAAAAATGTACAAGCGGTCGAATGTCGAGGGTAAAACAACATTTTTAATTTTAGAGTTATTTAGAAAGCTTACTTAATTTACCGTGGCATGAAAATAGAAGTGTGAAGTGTGAATTATAACTGAATGGCTTAAAACTAAAAACTATGAAGAAACAGAGGCTTTTCTAGTAATAATAACTTAAAACATTATATACAAAATTTTCTTAACTTACACACACATACTCACACCTACACACACACATTCCCATACACACACACGCTTACACACTCACACACACAATAATTTATGTTTTTTTTTATGTTTTTTTTACTTTCTATTTTTACTTTTTGCTTTTTTATTTTATTATTATTGTATCTAACGTATTTTTTATGGAAGAGCGGAGTCTTCTGACACAGGCGTACACGCTTAAAAGAGGACTCCAATCAACATTGTACATGATACGTGTATTTCAAAAATAAAGAATTTTGTAATTTATAATTTGTAATCCCGAATACTGAAAATTTTATGAAACACTGGTCTAGCTTATCGCACACAATATTACATTATTTCCTTTTTTTATCATCCCATATATATACGTCACCACCGAAAGTCGCGGGCCTCCCTTTTAAACACGAAGGGGATTTAGGCAATAGTCCACTACGCTGGCACAATGCGGGTTGGTGAACCGCGCGCCGCCCGAAAACGAATTTTCTAAGACGTGCGGGTTTTATCACGACGTTTTCCTTCAACGCTAGTGATAATTAGTGAAAAAGACGTACATAAATCTGAAAACACGAATTTAGTAGTAGACCCGCATCAAGATTTGAACCTGCAACCTTTTTTTAATTATAGGATGGGTTAACTCTTGACCTCAATCTTGACCAAGGTCATAGACGGATGATGGAGCGAGGTTAACCCAGAAAATGCCTATAAGGCACTGGTATATACTCCCACGCACCGACGGAACACAGCAAGCTGTTTGGCATCGGACTTCGGTAGGAGGGTGGTCGCGAACCAGACGGCCCTTTACAGAGCCTACCACACCGCATGAGACTATAAGACGACACCTCAGATTCAGAACAAATTGAGGTGGATTTATAGGGGGCAGGTCTAATTTGTGTTTTCTTAGTCGCCTCTTACGATACCCACGGAAAGAAATGGGGTGGTGCCAGTGCGACTCTCAACCGATCACCAAACGGCACAAATATGTAACCTTCCGGCTACAAGACTGGCTCATTGCCAACTGGGCTATCACCGCTATGTACTTACTTATTATTTACTTAATTATCCGTATCTATAATTTCGGCAAAAGATTTGATTACATCTAATCGTACACCGGATGCGAAAACTCAAGCCTTGACCTCAGAAACTGGTTACAAATGTGTGTAGGTTACCGTCATTACGGCAAGATGCACGTAGGTCGAGTACATCTGAGAGAATCATCTCTAGCGGATTGTTTGAAGTAGTGGGATGACAAGGTAATGATTGAAGTCGGATTACGCTTTGTAAGGGCCGTTTATTACGTCACAGTAATAAGAGGAGATAATGTGTTAACAGACAGCAATTACTCTAAAATTAAATTGTTTATACGACCCTCGACATTCATCTACATTAATCTATCTATACTTACTAATATTACAAAGAGGAAAGATTTGTATTTTTGTATATGTAACGAATTAACTTCAAAATTACTTACTGGACCGATTAAACAAATATTTCACCATTAGGATGCTATGCTACATTATACCTAAGTAACATAGGCTACATAATTTTATTTTATTTTATTTTTTATTTTATTTATAATAGATCACCAACAAGTTACACACCAACTCTTAATTAAAATGGCACAAATTTATAAAAAAAAGGCTAAATGGTAACCCAATTATAGGCGACAACCGCATTCAAAAAAAATTTAAGTAACATTATACCAAGAACATAGTACCTAATATTATACCTTAAATCAAAATAAAACAGTCGCAGGGAAACAATTTGCAACATGAAAAGTTACATTTAAATTATACATATAAAACATAGTATTGAAAATTAAACATGGGTGAGCTACTTTAAACAATTTAGACCAAGGATTTGTTTTTTGATCGAAGCTTTAAAGGAATAGCTTTTATCTCCAAAAATATCACAGCTGGTAGAAATTGTATTATATTCCCTAGCCATTCTTTGTAAAGGCGAGTGAAACCCGAGATTAGAACTAATCAACCTCAATGAAAAAGGCTGATATTCATTAGGGCGTGGTAATTTCGCGGGCACTTTTAAACCTACTTGAGGCAACAACTCGGGACAATCAAGGGTACCACTCAAAAGTTTGTAAAAGAACATAATATCCAGGTAGCGTCTACGATCGGACAGAGAGTTCATTTTAAAATTCAGAAGTCTTTCTGAATAAGATTTCATCTTTTTAGCTAACCCAAACCGATACGACAAGTGCCACAAAAACCTTTTCTGCATTAATTTTTCCGAATTCCAACGGGAGCGAAGTAAATACTAGCTTTCCGCCCGGGAATGCACTTTTTGATAAAGAGAGGTTTTTATTTTTCGTTCGACTTATAAAAAGGCCTTTTATTCCTGCTTTTTTTTACCAGCCCATATACGTCCCCACCGAGTGGCACGGGCCTCCCTTCAAGACACGAAGAGGATTTAGGCCATAGTCCACCAGGCTGGCCTAATGTGGGTTGGTGGACCATTATTCCTGGCTAAAGCAACACAATTAAAAATGTTGTAAAAAGATTGTTATTGGGTTTTTATTATTAATTAAGTATACAAAGTCACTATAAAGCATTTATTTCAATAATTAATAGCAGATAATATCACAATACGTGGCTAATTTCGATGTTATATTCGTTATATACGAGTAGGTGGCCTTTTCTATACATGTCAGCTTTATACAACACAGAACCAAGAATATAATTAAAATATAAAAAAATATCATATTTTTTAACCCTCGAAAAAAAGTGAGGTGTTATAAGTTTGAGGTGTGTATCTGTGTGTCTGCATGCCTGTGTATCTGTGAGTCTATCTGTGGCATCATAGCTCCTAAACGAATGGACCGAATCAGATGCAGTTTTTTGTTTGAAAGCTGACGTGATTGAAATGGTTCGTAGCTTTATCTGATCAAAATTGGTTTGATCAAAGTAGTGGACAAATATGGGGGGGCTGTACAAATTTTTTAATTTTAGAGCTATTAATTAAATAATTAACTCATCAACGCCCACCTCAAACATTTCGACTTAAAAGCTGAAATTTGCCCTAAAAGTTTCTTTTATAATGTAGGCAAGTAATAAGGAAGGATTTGGTCGAGTGGTAGTGACGCTGCCTCTTGATCGGCGGGTCCTGGGTTCGATCCCCAGTCGGGGCAAACTTTTGTGTAAAAAGCAGATGTTTGTTCTCGGGTCATGGGTGTTTGTGTTTGTCTTTATGTGTGTTCCAAGGGACCCACGACACAAGGGAAAACCTTAGTGTGGGCCTTTGAGTGTGTAGCGTTTATTTATTTAGCGTTTATTTATTTGGCATGATTCCCATGGGAAGGATTGAACAAAAAAGAATCACCGAATTCGTTTCACAACGGCGAGATACAAATGAGAATACTTTTTATTTACCAGCCCATATACTTAATAAATTATAATAATAACTTAATGACAACGGTGAACGGTTGTTCAACGGTGAAGGAAAACATCGTGAAAAATTCATTTTCGAAAGACGAGCGGTCCACCAACCCGCATTGGGCCAGCGTGGTGGACTATGGCCTAAATCCCCTTCGTGTTTTGAAGGGAGGCCCGTGCCCCTCGGTGGGGACGTGTATTGGGCTGGTTAGAAGAAGAAGAAGAACTTAATGAGAATACTTAATAACAAAAAATAATCAAATTAAAAATCTCTTCTTTTCTTGAAGTCTGTTAAAATCCTAGTCCGTACAAAATCCCAGAAAAAAATGTATTTAAGTATATTTTATATATAAAAAATGTATTTAAGTATATTTTAGTTTCTTTATATGTATTTCGAAGGGAGGCCCGTGCCCCTCGGTGGGGACGTATATGGGCTGGTAAGAAGATATGTATTTATTGTAAACTCAAATGGAGAGTATAAAATCTGTTGAAAATGTAAAATAAGTATTAAAAATATAAATTATAATAAGACAAGGGCACGGACATCAAGTCTGTGAATGCAAAATTAAGTGTAATAAAAAAAATAATAAAAAAATCCCGGTATGTGAAAAACGTATAATTTTATTAAGTACAGGATGCCCAGAACTTAGTTCCCGTGGGAATTTCATAAAATCCTCCTTATTCCTTGCCTATATAAAAGGAATCTTTGTACCAAATCTGGGCGTTGATGAATCAGTAAAGCAGGACTATATGCTTTGCTGATTCATCAACGCTCTATTATGTTAAATAGGTTTAGTACATTTTGATTTTGTTTTTTTTTGTTATTTTTTTTTGTTTTCATGTTATTTGTAACTATGTGTATGGTGTGGAGACAATAAATTATTTATATTCTATTCTATTCTATACTTACAATTTTATGTACACATGGTAGCACATCAGGTCGACCTTGACGTCGTCCTTACCTCGCTCGGAATTGTACTGGCTTTCGTAGTGCAAGTGTGTAACGTGACGTGCTGTTGTGCTGTCTCTACAAAGATTTTGAATCGATTTAGATTACAGTTGCAGACATTTTTATTCCTCGACAAAAAATTGGATGTTGTAAGTTTGACGTATGTATCTATATATCTGTGTATCTGTGTGTCTATGGTATCGTAGCTCCTAAACGAATGGACAAATTTCGATGCGTTTTTTTGTTCGAAAGCTCAATTTTGATCAAAATGAGTTCAAAGTTATAACCAATTGAATGTCAAAGTTGATACATTTTTTTTTTAATTTGCCCTGTAATAGTTGGAAGGCTCTATTTTGCCACGCAAACGAAGTCACGTGTGCTATCATCTACCTACATTGTAAACTCTAAAAAGTCCGAATAACCCAATTGTTTCTTACATAATCGCAATAAAACATCGTAAGCACTATACTAGGTGTTAAATACATGATTAACATAGAAAAAAAGAGAACGAACTCGTGACTATCTGTTGAGTAATGAGAATAAATAACCTTTGAACCTATATTTAGAGGTATGGTACAATTTAACTGGCGCTTTCGAAATATATAAACTGTTGATTGGTATAACGAGGTTATTTTTCTTCTTTATTATCTTTTGTTTGGTAGCGATTTGTCAATTCATTATGAAAAATTGCATTCTAATGCAATGCTATTTCTTATGACGATATGAATTCATATATCAAACAGACCAAGAAATATTTTTTTAAGTAATCAAATAAGCTTTAAATGAAATCATTTATTAGTCAGGTACTGCCCCATAGTCACAATACAAATATGATATAATATTATTAAAATTAAATTTGAACTCAAATTAAATTAAATTATATTTTTTTTAAATTAAATAAAATTAAAATTAAAATCACATACAAATTATCAAATAAAATAAATAAAATTAAAATTAAATTAAATCAAAACATTAAATTACCAATAATTATCAAATAAATAAAATTAACTTAAATTAAAAACTAAATGTATACATGGTTACGAAACATGCAGATGCACACAGTAAGCAACAAATGGCGAGTCCCGTAAA
Organism: Aproaerema taeniolella; assembly: GCA_949987775.1. NCBI lineage: Eukaryota > Metazoa > Arthropoda > Insecta > Lepidoptera > Gelechiidae > Aproaerema > Aproaerema taeniolella. The sequence goes on along the minus strand of OX465265.1, from coordinate 13,776,169 downwards.
GGCTGATCTTTTAAAGAACAAATGGATTTTTTTTGTCTATACTAATATTATAAAGAGGAAAGATTTGTTTGTTTGTTTGCATTGAATAGGCTAATTCCCGAATGCCCGGGCGGAATGCTAGTCTTTTATAAAAACCGCTTAATCAATTTTAATATAAATTATATGAGACCACTTCAGGAGTATTTTATTTTGAACAAAAAAATAATTTTGAACATTGGGCGGCAATTGGCATAGCAAAAAAAACAAAATATAAATAAATAAAAAACCAAAGGCACAGTCGAATTGAAAACCTCCTCCTTTTTTTAAAGTCGGTTAAAAACAAAACATTGTTTACTGGTTCCACTATGTATATTTAATTACAAACTTATAAACGCAACTCTGTTCCTCTCTCGAATAACTCTGTAATTTCATTCATTTATTTCTCCTATTAACATAATAGGCATCGTGTTTGCTGACGGTACTTCTATTGTTAATTAATGATTGGTAGTCAAGTGTGTATTGTATTGCAGTTTATTATTAAACTTAGATTTATAGGCTTCTGACAGACGGTGTAGCTTATTAGAAGAATTTTATTATCTGCTACTCTACAGGGCTTTAGATATCTCTCTTCCAACCTCTCGGGTGGTTAATCAGTCCATGACACTGAACAACTTTCCCAAGGAACATAGGTCAAAATATTAAAAATAAATTTGAGTTCCCATATAAACTTCATCAGCATATAGCGCATTTTGTATGGGAGATGAATTTTTTAAATCGTTGAGGATACAGGGTGAAATTGAAAAAATTCGACAAAGTTTGAGGGATGAATCTACCCATGATTACGAACAACTTTTTCTATGGAACCAACTTTCCTTCTAAAAAAAATCAGTTATTCCATACATTTTGGTCGAGTACGTATGTATGTATGTAAATCCTTTATTGTACAATAAATATTCTTACAGGAGCAAAATATGGTACTTAAAGTTAGAATACATTTAAGGTACAAAGGCGGACTTATCCCACTAGGGGATCTCTTCCAGTCAACCTAACGAACATTGAGAAGAAATCTTGATGAGTAGGCGTAAAGTACAAAAAGGATTAGAAAAATTAATAGAATAGATACAGAAAGACAAATAAACAATGAAGAACTATACAATACTTAAATAACATTATTAAAAATATAAACATATATTTAATATATAGGAACATACATATATAATGCATATATATACAAAAATTAATCCCTATTTCCCTTGGTCACGGCATCACGCCTGAACGGCTGGACCGATTTGGATGATTCTTTTTTTGTTGTGTTCCCTATTGTCAGGAGAAGGATCTTATGAAAGAAAAAATTAAGAAAGTTGAAAAAAAAAAGAAACCAGGACAATGTCTGTCGGGTCAGCTAGTACATATATATATAATATCAGAAGTGAGATGAATAAGTCGTACGTCAACTCAACTCAAAACACCAGCGTTGTAACCGAAGTGTTTTGTTCAGTGGAGTACGTATTGAACTTTTGTATAGAACAACATTTTTTTTTTTATTAGGAAAGTTGGTCCCTTAGAAAAAGTTGTTCATAATCATGGGTAGATTCATCCCGCAAACTTTGTCGAATGTTTTCAATTTGACCCTGTAGAAAAATCTTCTGATGATGATGATCATTGGTTAATATCAAATTTCAGTAGCCCTTACAATAAGTGATAATTTTTAGGGAAAGAGAAACATTCGGCGCGAATGGGACTTGAACCCACGACCCTAGGATTAGATCTGGTGCTCTAACCAACTGTAGATTAATCGCATAACAAATATACAAATAACAAACATTATAGCCGTGTGGTGATCGGTTGAGAATAACACCACCCCATCTCTTTCCGTGGGTGTCGTAAGAGGCGACTAAGGAAACACAATTGAGATCGGCCTCCTAATAATCCATCCCAGGCAACGACACTTCATTTTTTTCTGAATCTGAGGTGTCGTCCTATGGTCTAATGCGGTGTGGTAGGCTCGGGCCGCCTGTTTCGCAACCACCCTCCTACCGAAGTCCGACGCCAACCAGCTTGCTGTGTTCCGTCGGTGAGTGGGAGTACCAGTGCCTTTATAGGCATTTTCTGGGTTAACTCGCTCCATCGTCGACCTCATCTTTGACCTTTATGGTCAAGATTGAGGTCAAGAGTTAATCCATCTTATAAAAAAAACAAAAAAAACAAAAAAAAACAGCATACAGTCGAAACCTCCTGCTTTTTTGAAGTCGGTTAATAAATAGAATTCTGTCATTGAAATGTTAACTTTCAAAAGAAGTGAGGAAGTACTTACACATAAGGTCAGAATTAACAATTATATTGTTAACTGAATAGAACATCTTCATATAATTATATATTGTTAAGTCAATTTATAAATAAGGCTTTTGATATTGAAGCTCATGTAGTAATTTATCTAATAGTTTAGGTGAGTTAGTACATTTGTTAGTTTGTATTTATTTATTTATTTAGGGTATGCCAGCCTCATCGTGACATTCATATAATTATATTATAATTCAACATATTTTAATTTTATTTATATATTTTAATTAATTATAATTAAACAAAGGGCGGTGATAGCCCAGTTGGTAATGAGCCAGACTTGTAATCCGAAGGTCGTGGGTTCAAATCCTGGTGCGGGCCTGTACCACTAAATTCGTCTTTTCGGATTTATGTACGGATTTCTAATTATCACTTGCTCAACGGTGAAGGAAAACATCGTGATGAAACCCGCCCTTCCAAGAAAATTTTCGAAAGACGAGTGGTCCACCAACCCGCATTGGGCCAGCGTGGTGGACGATGGTCTAAATTCCCTTCTTGTTTCGAAGGGAGGCCCGTGCCCCTCGGTGGGGACGAATATGGGCTAGTAAAAAAAAAAAACATATCCCAAAACCTTTAAATTAAGTATATTTTGTAAAACACCACCATATTTGTAACGAGACTTTGGTAACCAGCTACGAAAAAAGAATTTTCTTTCACTGTTTCGTAACCAGTTACCAAAGATTTTTTTTATCAACACTGTCTATCTAAGGATATCGCATGGTTTTTCATACAAAAGAGGTCTGTTTGAAAAGCTATATACTCGTAGAAGCTCAATGTAACTATTCAATTTGACGCCACAGACCATGAGTAGTGGTTACAGACTTATCAGCCTTTTGCCCACGATGCAGCAAAACCCTGACGTCCCACTAACTAGCTTCTAAAGTATGCCTGGGAAGACTTGACAGCTGGCAGTGAATAAAGTTTTTATCTATCTATCTATCTATCTATCTGGCAAATTCTAAGTTTCTCTTTCACTCCCAGTCTAGCAAGAAGCACAGACAAACAAACGAGCATTTCTCGCCTATAAACTTCACAGTTTGGCTAGTAGAATACCTACATCTGTAAACAATGCAGGTACACTTATCTTTTATTAAAAAAAAATAAACGTCCTTTCACGCTGGACTGGAAAACATAGAATGTACCAGCTGCCAACTCTTCCCAGGCATACTGTAAAAGTCAGTAATAGGACGTGAGGGACGTGAGAGTTTTGCTGTATTGTGGGAGAATAGGCTGACAACCTCTCACCACTATACGTCATGTTTCATCTTATAGCCCTCAGAATTTATGTCAAAATGCTCTCTGCCCACCCCGATAGGGATTACAGGCATATGTATGTATGTATGTAAAAAAATAAACAATTAACCAAACCCAGAAGCGCAAGCTAGTCTCACAATAAAAAATATATATATACATACTCAACATATAAGGTCATGTCAATGATACATATATACAGTAACAATTACAGTTCTATTGTGTGGCGAATTACTTGAATAAATAATTATACGCTTGACGTGTGCACTACTGTAAGCCAATGGCCTTATGCTGAGGCAGTTGGTTATGATGAGTTAGATACTTTACATACAAGCTGTTAATCTAGAAGTGCGTCATATCATACAGGGGAACAACAATATTGAGTTCCCATACAAACTGCATCAACTGATAGCGCATTTTCTTTGGGAAGTCAACATTTTTTTTTCATATTCCGACCTTTGTTCCTTGGGAAAGTTGTTCAGTTTCATAGACTGATTTACTTCAGAAGTGCGTCATATTCACTTATAGATTAACAGCTTGTATTATGTTTTGATGAATTGTTTTGTTATTAGTCCTCATCTATGAAGTTGCATAATTCATTCTTGTAACAATTTCACTGCCATTTACCTTTATAAGGCGCAGGCTCAATCGTGCATGGAGTATTGCAGCCACCTTTGGGATGGTTCAGCCAAGTACCAGCTAACCACACGGGATTCGGTGGACCGCAGAGCCAGGAGACTCATCGGTGATATGAAGCTAGTAAAAAATAAACTCCAAAGCATAGCTCATAGACGCAAAGTAGTTTGTTTATGGTTTTTTATAAGATAGATAGATAGATAGATAGATAAAATCTTTATTTATACACAGTTAAATGGATTCTTCTGGGTGAGCTTGCTACATCCTTGAGCTAGATTGTGGTCAAGAGCAAATTAATAGACAAAAAAAGAGACCAGTCATTTTAAGTAAAATGCCAGAAGTTTGTGGAACTATACTTTCCCTACATCACTTTTGGGATATACAGGGTTACAGGGCTTTAGGAATAGAATAGAATAGAAAAATCTTTATTTTATAGGGCATTCAGGATGTCACTTAAAACAAGTCAAGATTACAATGAAATACATACAAACATACATTAAACGATTTAAATACATACATACGCATTCGTTCTTTTGACCCTACTGACTCTACGCCTGTTCGCAAAGGTGCAGTCTAGAGTAGGTAGAGAGTCGGTATCTCTCTTTTCCCCTTTTCTGTGGATAATCAGTCCATGAAACTGAACAACTTTCCCAAGGAACATAGGTCAAAATACGAAAAAAAAATGTTGAGGTCCCTACAAACTTCATCAGCATATAGCGCATTTTGTATGGGAGATCAAAAATTTTTTTTTTATTTTGGCCTATGTTCTTTGGGGAATTTGTTCAGTTTCATGGACTGATTAAACACCCGAGAGGTTGAAAGAGAGATACCTAAAGCCCCGTATATATCTGATTTTATCTATTAGAAAAGCAGTCATTTGAATAAACTGCTCAACTCTAGAGTTATTTCAGATTTAGTTAAAATTTGAAAACAAGAAATATATTGCGTGATTTTTAATTATAAGTAAGTGAAAATAAAGGATATGAATCAGTTCAAGATACTGAACAACTTTACCAAAAAGTCAAAAACGAAAAAAATTCGCTTCTCCGTATAATTTGTGCGATCTGCGATTTTATACAAAAACGTCATTTTTTTGATAATTTCATATAGGTTCCTTGAGGAAGGAAAGTTGTTCAGTTTCATGAGAAAAATCACCCCTATCTAATTTGAAGTCCCCATATTAGCTTTAAAACTATCGTTTCATAGTTTCATAGTTCGAGGTCACAACAACACCAAACAATAATGACCTAAGGCTTCAGATCTCGACACTCCTTTACAGCTTCTGTTAATCAGGATACACTTAAGATTAACCACATGGCGCCTTTGTGTTTCTACTACAGGGCACCTATTCCACTAATCAAAGGCTTCTCAATAGCGGTAAAAGTCAAAGCCGAAAAAGCTTTATTTAATTATTTTTTTCAACCAGCCCATATACGTCCCCACCGAGGGGCACGGGCCTCCCTTCGAAACACGAAGGGGATTTAGGCCATAGTCCACCAGGCTGGCCCAATGCGGGTTGGTGGACCGTCTTTCTAAAATGAATTTTCTTAGACGGGCGGGTTTCATCACGATGTTTTCCTTCACCGTGGAGCAAGTGATAATTAGAAATCCGTACATAAATCCGAAAGGACGAATTTAGTGGTACAGGCCCGCACCAGGATTTGAACCCGCGACCTTCGGATTACAAGTCTGGCTCATTACCAAGTGGTCTATCACCGCTCTTTATTTCATAGAACATACAGAATGTTGGTTAAAATACGAATTAAATGACAATGGTCACCATTTTATCCGTTTGGGTGGCGAACTCGCGTGCGTAATGCGCCGCGGTCTTATTTATTTATTTATTTATTTATTTTTATTTTTTTATTCAGGATAACAAACAGCAATACTATATGTACATAGTCATCTAAATAACAATAACTATGATTAATAGTACAGCCAGCACCGTTTTCCACATCTAAATATAAACACTTAGGAGACTTTACACACAGGTTTCACAAACTTATGTCAACATTGACAACGCCAGAGGGCGAGCGAGCCTTTGCGGGGGGCCCTCGCGCAATCAAAGTGAAGTTTCACCGTCAGCAAGAGTGGCGTGCCGCGCGAGTTTGTCGCGCATCATACTCGAGCTGTTCGGTAGTTTGCAACTCATTAATTAAATCTCATTAATTTGTCGATTTTTTAAACATATCTCTACATAAGCACACTATCACTTTCACAACACATTACACAACAACGATCACACTCGCACTCGGCACACCTCGCAGGTTGTAGCTGAAAATCAGTGCTTTGTCGCATCCAGCGGCAAAATTGTCACTGAGCTACGGCCTGTTTCTGCAGCACATTTCCTTATGTTTTATTTTATTTATGTAAGACTAATCATTTACTTTTTTTATTTAAATTCATTTTTTTTATATGCTTTAATTTTTAAATCAATTAATTTAATATAATGTAGTAATGTAAGTTTTTTTTTGTGTGCAGAAATAAACAATTCATTCATTCATTCATTCAACTGAACGTTCGGTAGGCGGTGGCGCTGCTGGTCAGGGTGACTGTCTTCAAGTGTATGAGGCTTCGATCGTTCTCAACCACCTGAACGGATAAAATGGTCATCATTGTCATTCAACTGCCATTTTATATGACATTCATTAGTAGAATACCGGCCCAGAGGCACTCAAGATGAACCAGCCTTTATATTTCAACAACTGGAATGCACGTAGGTGTTGTTTATGAGTTGTTTAAGTGTTTATGGTCCTATCGCTATATTTGGACTTTGTTATCCCAGTGGAACTAACAGATTAAAACAAAATCTTTATAAAACAGTGGAAAAATTGAAACGTCCTGCTTCCATGCTGGACTGAGAGTGAATGAAAAACTTAGAATGTGCCAGCTACCTACTCTTCCCAGGTATACAGTAAAAGTCAGTAAGAGGGATGCGAGGGTTTTGCTGTATAATGGGCGAAAGGCTGACCACCTCTCACCATTATGCAACTTGTTCCATCTGATAACCCTCACAATTTGTGTCAAACGTGGCATGTTGTGGTTCTAGAATGACTCATGCTCTGCCTACCCCATTAGGGATTATGGGCGTGATCGTATGTATGTAAGTATGTAAATTAAAACGTTTTCGGAATTGGACTATAGCGATGACTATTTTTCCGACGGATTACTGCTTGATTTTAAGAGCGGGTAAAATCATTAAAAAAAATTTAAGCCCTTGGCAAAAAAGAGGGGTGTTATATGTTTGACGTGTGTATCTATGTATCTGTATGTGGCTCCTTAATGGAAAGACCGATTTTAGTGCAGTATTTTTGTTTTGAAAGCTCACGAAATCAAGATGGTTCTTATAGGTTCTTTGCTATAAATAAATAAATAAATAAATAAACGCTACACACTCAAAGGCCCACACTAAGGTTTTCCCTTGTGTCGTATGTCCCTTGGAACACACAAAAGACAAACACAAACACCCATGACCTGAGAACAAACATCTGCTTTTTACACAAATGTTTGCCCCGACTGGGGATCGAACCCAGGACCCGCCGATCAAGAGGCAGCGTCACTACCACTCGACCAAACCGGCCGTCAAAATATATGATCGAATATATGATCGATATTTGGAAAGCGCAATAGGTATATATACGTTATCAAATTCCATACGGGTGGAAAGCTTGTAGACTGAGATCCCAGGGCCGCCAGACCTCTTATTTTCTCAGTAACCAAAAATGTGAGAATGAGTAGTGCTAATATGTACTATTAACATATGAATACCAGCTAGACGGCCAATTTTTAGCTACCCAATTCTGAAGGTACTTCAAAAAGTCCTCTACAAACTTCATCAGCATATAACGCCTTGGGCCTTTTTATAATTCGAACGGCACGGCACGGCATGTCAGAATTTGTATTACCATTGCCTTCTGTGTCCTCAGCTTTTAATAGCACTAGTGCATAGGAGGCAATGGTAATACAATTTTGCCGTGCCGTTTTCGAATTTTAAAAAGGCCCATTTTGTATGGGAGATCAAAATTTTTTTTTCGTATTTTGACCTATGTTCTTTGGGGAAGTTTTTCAGTTTCATGGACTGATTAACCACCCGAGAGGTTGAAAGAGAGATACCTAAAGCCCTGTATGTCTGTGATTTGAAGCTATAAAATGTGCCCATGCCTACACAAGTCCTACAGTTCCCAAGAAAAGTTGACTCATCGACAGTTATTTGGTATAATGTGAAACTAAGTACGATATAAACAACATAAACGGCAAATGAGCGGTTGCGAAACCAAATTATATGAATTTTCTTCAAGTCCCTTGTGATTTTGGTTTGATGATGTTATCTTAAACTTATATTGGGTGGCTTTCAATTTCAACATCAAAATAAATAATAATAATAAACGCCACACACTCAGGCCAGTCTTGATCTATACTTAAGTACTGATTGTCTCCTTCTCTCACTATCAAAATGTAAAACGACTGCTACTATAAAGATCAGAGTCTGAGTCGCGTTCTGTAATACCGACCTTAAGGCGACTACAGTACCTAAATTACGATTTTATGATGCGTAGATAAGCATGACGCACTGCATTAAATCGAAGAAAAAAATACTACGGTAATATTCAGGACATAAACTAGATATGTAATTTGCTGAAAACATGATTCAGCACTTTTGGTTCGATAGAAAAAGCTCACAAAGTCACCTCTAAATACCAATATTGTGTACCTTTTAAGCTGTAAAAACGATAGTAAAATGCACACAGGAACTTGAATTTGCTATCAAAATGTTCGTGATTGAACACTCTCGATAAGTAGTTAACGCATTTTTCGATTTAAGCTGTTACCTTTCCATAAATCTCATTTTTCTAACTTTCGAACATGTTTTTACGAACGCGCGCTTTCATAGTCCGTAAACTTCGTGTATCGACACTGTTCGCACTGCCGGCCCAGGCCTGTTGAGAGACGGAGATGGCACTATTCCTATGTGTGCTGCCTTTATCGGGTGCAGTAGTCGCCTTAATGGACCACACTAAGGTTTTCTCTTGTGTTGTAGTTCCCTTGGAATATACACAAAGACAGACACGAACACATATGACCCGAGAACAAACATCTGCTTTTTATACAATTATTTGCACCAACCGGGAATCGAACCCAGGACCCGTCGATCAACGATTTTACGGCTGGTTTGGTCGAGTGGTAGTGACGCTGCCTCTTGATCGTCGGGTCCTGGATTCGATCCCCAGTCGGGGCAAATATTAGTGTAAAAGCAGATGTTTGCTCTCAGGTCATGGGTGTTTGTGTCTGTCTTTATGTATGTTCCAAGGGACCCACGACACAAGGGAAAACCTTATTGCGGGCCTTTGAGTGTGTAGCGTTTATTTTTATTTAACTGCCACTCACGCAAACTGGCCGTCCGTAAGACGTCCACTGCTGGACATAGGCCTCCCCCAGGGATCTCCACCTCGATCGGTCCTGCGCCACCTGCATCCAACGGCTTCCCGCAATCTTTTCCAAATCGTCGGTCCATCTTGTGGGAGGACTTAATTTTTTTTTAAATTTATTATTATAAGATGGGTTAACTCTTGATCTCAATCTTGACCATAAGGTCAAAGATGAGGTCGACGATGGAGCGAGTTAACCCAGAAAATGCCTATAAAGGCACTGGTACTCCCACGCACCGACGAAACACAGCAAGCTGTTTGGCGTCGGACTTCGGTAGGAGGGTGGTCGCGAACCAGACGGCCCTTTACAGAGCCTACCACACCGCATGAGACCATAGGACGACACCTCAGATTCAGAAAAAAATGAAGTGTCGTTGCCTGGGATGGATTACTAGAAGGCAGGTCTCATTTGTGTTTCCTTAGTCGCCTCTTACGACACCCACAGAAAGAGATGGGGTGGTGTTATTCTCAACCGATCACCACACGGCCAAAAATTTACTCCGATAAAAGATGCAGACAAGAACTCGAGGCTGATTCGAGGATACTTACGCTACGGTGCGTCTGGATGTCCGGTAGAAGAAAAGGGAAAGTGGAACGAGCTCTTGTAACTCGAGTTTTGCCGTCTGGTGATCGGTTGAGAATAACATCACCCTATCTCTTTCCGTGGGTGTCGTAAGAGGCGACTAAGGTAACACAAATGAGACCTGCCTCCTAGTAATCCATCCCAGGCAACGACACTTCATTTTTTTTTTTCTGAATCTGAGGTGTCGTCCTATGGTCTCATGCGGTGTGGTAGGCTCTGTAAAGGGCCGTCTGGAAGTCCGACGCCAAACAGCTTGCTGTGTTCCGTCGGTGCGTGGGAGTACCAGTGCCTTAATTGGCATTTTCTGGGTTAACTCGCTCCATCGCCGACCTCATCTATGACCTTGGTCAAGATTGGGGTCAAAAGTTAACCTATCTATACTAATATTATAAAGAGGAAAGATTTGATTGTTTGTTTGTTTGCATTGAATAGGCTCCAAAACTACTGGACCGATTTAAACAATTCCTTCACCATTAGAAAGCTACTTATCCCCGATGGACATAGGCTATATTTTATTTTCAAAAAAATTAGGGATCCTTACTGAAATTCAAATAATGTAACCCAAGGTGTAAAAAAATTACCTAAAATATTCTTTACATTGCGTGCGCTGCGTAAACTATTGATGATAGAATAAAATAATGTACTACGACTTTGCAGAACACATAAATATTTACAAAAAGTGTCGCGACAGCATATGTCTAACTATTGTTTATGTGTTCTTTTATTTTAAAAAATTAATTGAAATGCCGCCCGCTATAAAATGATCTTTATTTGTATCTTGGTATTAATCCTTATCAAAATACATTACTTTATATTCAAGACTGCTTCAATATCTTTATAAAACTTTTTGAATTATGTAATTCGGTCATTCCATTCGAAAGATATCACGGGTTAAAAAATGTAAGTATTAGAAAAAAGTTTCGAGGTCGCCGCTCATCCTGCTCATCTAGCTAGCTACTAGCTAGGCAGCACCTTATGCGATGTCGTTACTGGGGTACGGGCGGGGAGTCAATGTCAAGAAATGAAAAAAAAAACTTAAGAAAGTTTAATAATATGTTATAAAATCAATCAATATCTATAGTTGTGTATGCTGTATGACAGCAATGCAGACTGCTTTTCCAGTCTCGGTGGACATTCCCTCTACTGGTAATTTAGGTCCGTATCACCTAAATTACCAAGCTTGATCAATACTTAAGTATTGATTGTATCTTTCTTTTACTATCAAAATGACAAAGACGACTGCTGCTTAAGTATAGATCAGTCTGAGTCGCGTTCTATAATACGGACCTGAGATGCACATTGCATAAGTGCTCAGAGCATTTCAAGCAATTAGAATACCCTCTTCGTATATGATAAATACTTCAATAAGGCTACCTATATGCTATTTTAGGTTTCAAACATTTATTTATTCATAACTTAATTGAAAGACTTAAATTTAATATCTTAGGTAGTAAGCATAGCCAAATACAGATTACTCTGGATTAGCAAATATTCGTCTGTTTAAAGGTTTTTTTATATAAGTAACAAACATGATTATTCTATTCAGCTTACGTCTTTATTAAGCAATTCAAATCAAAAAGTTATATTTTTACAGCACCATTGTATTCTATGTATACCTTTCTGCACCTTTCTATGTAATACCTATCAACGTGAAGTGTATAAGATCTCAACTTTTATTTGTTTAGTTAGGAATCAACAGGAAATAAATGTTAGCAAATGCTTATGAAAACACCAAAATATCTGGCATTTTTATTTTTATTTAAACTGGTTTAATTCGATTTCACCTGTGTAACAAACACACATGCAGGCACAGTCAAGTAAGCATGAAAAATAAACTCTATTCCCTTACAATAAGAGCGAAGTTGTTAAGTTTGATGTGATCTTAACTGTACCTGTACTCAATTAATATTTACATCTTTTGATATATTATAATACCTAACAATTTAGAAATGAAAATGACCTTTGGACACCAGTAGATTTAATTATTTTTACTTCAATTTTAAAAAAAACACGAAGTTTTGCTTATTTATTTTACAGTCACAAACCTCAATAACCTACTCCCCAAAATGGCGATGAACTTTACAGCACTAAGAAAGGATTTTTCTAAATTCTACCCCTAAGGGGGTGAAATGGGGGTTCAAAGTTTGTATGGAGAAAACAATTTTTTAGCACATTTTGACTCAAAACTTCGTCAAGATATACCTCGAATCATCCCCAAAAAGTCAAGAATGAAACGGGTGACTAAAAGAGTTTTTTGCGCGAGCGAAGCCGCGGGGAAAAGCTAGTAAAATAATAAAAACACAATAATCTCAACTAACATCTTTTATTTCTTAATCTTATAAAAGTTATAATTTACATATACATTGAAATTGGTACAATTATACTAAGTTCCGGTGGTGTCATTCAAATGAATAGTCGAAATTACTCATTTTGTGCAACAAACAACTAAACTCGCAAAGAAAATTTATGGAAAATGGCGCCAACCGTAAAATAATATAAGCAGAGACTATGGCAGTGCACGTCATACAGCCAACTTTTTATTTTTATAAATTTAATTTGGCCGATACTAACATTAATCTCAATATCAGATTTCATGTTTGTGTATGATAGCGCAATAAATGAATATTGTATTTTACCACATAAATGATGGTATTTTTATACTGATTATTAAAGCAATTCGTGCGAAACTATTCCCTAATCATTCCAAAATATCAACGTTAGGTAATGTTCAAGTTTTCACTTCTGCCGGCAGCGGCACTCCCGGAGTGCAACCTGTTGTTTTTTTAAAAGAGAAATCTTTTATTGCTCTCTTTTTAGTTTATTTGAAGTCGGTTTATTTTTTTTTCCATTTTATTTTATTCAGCAATAGGTAATTTAAACTAATTACTTAATCACTTTTCGTTCAAGCTAGTACCTACTTTTACTCAATTATATCTAGTGACTGAAACACACTTAACCCTTTATCTCAAAAACTACTAAACCGATTTTGATGAAACTTAGACTGTTCTAAAGTTGGTCTATACCTAGTCCAACTATATTTTTTTTAATTTGTCTGTAGTTTTTTAGTTAAGCGCAGTGCACACATATACATACACTCATGTTTGACACATGTTTAGAAGTTGATAGAGACTAATATATAAAAATTATAGACAATATTACAATACAATACAATACTCTTTATTGTAGGTATAGAACGGGACCCAAGGAGAATGAGTTCATTTCCGTGGGACTTACCTCCGCCATACGAACTACTGGTATGTACTTATTCGGCATATGTTCCTGAACACAAAAAGTGCGGTAGTCACTTTCTAAGGGTATGGAGGGGGTAGCTATGATGTAACAAAGATGGCGGCTGGGCCTATTTTATTTACGCTATATTTAGATAACTACTTGCAAGATTTACTTAAATAGGGTCTCAAATGAAAGATAATTTAATATACATTGTTTTATTCTAAAGATGCATTAGTGTTAACCTAGTAACAAAATAAATATTTTCAAAAAATGACATTTTGCAAAATTAAACTTTTTTTACTGTGTGAAAAGAACAGAAACCGTTAGGATTACGGTAATTTAGCTTATTATAAAAAAATAGCTACACTTATCAGCATTCTAATGAACCTAAAAACGTTTAAATCGAGCTATAAACAACGGAACTGCAGTCGTCTAAGTGAGCGTGGGTAGCGCCGAACTGACTACGGTACTTAAATTTTGGTACGAATAATCTTGAAAATAACGTGACAAAACAGGTAGAATCACAGCAAAATGAAAAAGTATTATGAACAAGCATCATTTTTTTAACAGGCATCATTTTTATTGTCAAAAAATTTTTATTAATTTTTTTACGAACTATTTTTAAAATTTCTCGTAACAAAAATAAAATAAAACTAAAATAAAACTAATTGAAATAAAACTCTTCATACTTCATACTTCGTAACAAAAATAAAATAAAACTAATCGAAATAATACTCTTCATACTTGCACGTACTTGCGTTATATTTCAAAACAAAGGACTCAATGGTACTGGTCTGTACTGATGGACATGAGAGTGTAAACGTACGCACTCGAGACAGAAGCAGGTCGCTGACGTGCGAGAGTGTACAGCCGCCGTTATATTTTTTACATCGGCAACACTGAGATTCATTCCGAGGAATCCCTGCACCGTGCTGCGCCGTGAACTTTGGCACTTGTGGCTCCATTCATTTGAAATCATTTGGTCAGGCCTATGACACTGTTAGTCCCAATAACTGCGAAATGGCGCTGCTATCGCCTTTTAAAACTAAAAAAAATGTTGATGTTTGATATGGGTTCCTTTAAAAAAAGTTCTTTAGCTTCATGAGGAGCTCTAAATTTTGCTAGTTTAAAAGCATTAATAAAGCTTTTTTTATTTGAATATTTGGCCCATTTTAATAAATCATACATGAGTTGAAACAGACTCTTGAGTAGCTGTTGCCTTTATGTTGTTGCTACGTAACAGCTACTAGGTTGGTGCCCTCTAAGTTTAATTTTTTGTCTGTTCTTGGAGGATGATTGCACTTTAAAAAGACATAGATAAAAATTCAAATGCAATCTAAATAAAAATGCAAAGCATCTCCTTTTCAGATAACTAGATTATGTTATATGACATGCTATGGTTAAGGTTACATTACACGAATCAAATGTTTTTGACCCTGATTGTTTTTTTAGATACATAGTTTCATTAAATAATAAATATACGTACCAGCCCTTCCAATCACCAAAGTCATTTCTGGGGTATCATCCTCATTTTGCTCTCGAAAATAATTATAAATAAACAAATAAATAAACGCTACACATTCAAAGGCCCACACTAAGGTTTTCCCTTGTGTCGTGGGTCCCTTGAAACACACATTAAAAAAAATACAAACACCCATGACCCGAGAACAAACAAATAAATCTTTGACATGCTGCTGACATGCTGACATAACTAACATTACTTAAATACTTAAAAGCAGTAGGTACAGTTTTAAAGTACAGTGTGTAATAAATATGCCTATTGGGTTTCTTCATGGGACAGACTGTCAGCCGACTCACCCTGCACTAGGAATAAATCTGTATTGCAGTGGTAAGACATCTAGTCAGTTCACGAGAGGCAAGGTTATGGTACTTATAGTTGAGTTGTTGTACAACTGAATAGGTACTTCGCTAAAGGCTTAACCAATTTCCAGAACTAGTAAATAAAAGTGAATAGATAGATTCTCAAATATAGACCCATATGTGTTGCCACAATTCCGTCAATATCATGTAGCGCAGAACACTTCACTTTATATAAATGGCAATCAGCCATTTTGTGAAAAAATTGTGGATAAGAACTTTTTTGAGTGACACCCAGGTGACACCTTTAACACTCTCATGTTTTCAAAATGGTTCAATGATAATCAATGGAAAAGTAAAAGAAAAAATAAAATTTTTCAATGACTATCAACGTCTGACCTTTTTGGCGGGAGCTGTCAGGCAACTTGAAAGACTACTATAATTATTGAATTATCTTTTTTGGTGACCTCAGTGTCATTACACGGTTACACATTACTCTCTCTGCTCTTTGTAGCTGACCCAGGTGATGGAAAGTTTTGAATTTGAAAATTAAAATAATATATATAGTGTGTCCAATTAAGAATAATACGTAACAGATTTTATGGACTTACCTACTTTACTCAGTGGTTCACCCAGAGCAATTCCGTTTTCAGTGAAGAGACATGTATAAGAAAAGCGAATTCTCTTGCCTTCTTTATCGAATTGGGTTTTGTCAAAAAATGTTTTTGACTAACGCGTTGTTTCAACAATTGCTCTTCAGAGAGTTCAAGGAGTATAGGATTTGTTGGCGCGAGAAAAGACATATCCACAAACTTCTTAGATAACTGTTTCTCGGGAAACAAAAAAAGCGTAGCGTTTCACCTGTTGCAGTGCAACCACCAACACAACACTTAAGCGTTTCCATGTTAAAGCAGGTTGCAAAAATAACCTAAGATGAAAAAATCGTCGACGGAGGAGGATTTGTGACAAGGATCTCAACTTCAAACTCAACATAAAATACACGAGCACTCAACTCGAGCTCGCAAGGGTTCATAGAATTACTCTTGAACGATATAATTGTATATAAAAATCACTGGTCGCCGACCATCGGCTGAAAGAAAAAAAATTCAGCCAATACCTTGTTGTGCCGACAGCTCAATTCGCCGAAAGGACGTTCTAAATAATAATTTTTTGCCGATGGCACGATTTGCAGAGACTGAAAGCTCGACTGAGCGAATTAGCTATTTATCTATATAAAGAATTGCAGAAAGCACTGTTCATATTTTCATTTACTAATACTTACTACGCCATTTGTTGGAACATAAGGTTTAGTTGTTTTAGAATAAAAAGTAGCTTATTTATTAATCTAGAGCAGCATATTCCATCAAAATCAGTCCGTTAGTTTTAGGCATAGAATAAATAAGGTGTAATTCACATTTGTTTGTTTAGATTTATTATAAAGTAGTCATAAAAAAACTAATATAATTTGCAAAACAACTGTATTTATTTTAGATATAAAATTGTTACCAAATGTTGTTGATAGTTTTGACACTCGAAAATATTTTTTTTCACGTACCTACAAAATAAATAACAAAATTTTATATGGAGTCAAAGCTAAATGGTAATAATACGGGTTACACAATACACATGGCAAAAGATGCTTATGACAATCATAAAATAAAATAAATATATATGCATTTTAGTTATTTCCGCGACGAAAACTGATAATAAGTACTGCATTTATTTAGCAATGCACTTCAGTAAACGCCTGTGCGAACCATGAGAGCAATCATATATAATACCGTACTTGTACTTGCTCAGTGACAAGACGCCATCATGACAGTTTGAGTTTATCTTGACATACAGCATGACGTCACAAGATGGCGAATTAAAGGCGATAGCAGCGCCATTTCGCAGCTATTAGTACTAACAGTGTCATAGGCCTGACCAAATGATTTCAAATGAATAATGAAGCGACGAGTGCGAAAGTTCACGACGCAGCACGGTGCAGGGATTCCTCGGAATGAATCTCAGTGTTGCCGATGTAAAAAATATAACGGCGGCTGTACACTCTCGCACGTCAGCGACCTGCCTCTGCCTCGAGTGCGTACGTTTACACTCTCATGTCCATAACCAGTACCATTGAGTCCTTTGTTTTGAAATATAACGCAAGTACGTGCAAGTATGAAGAGTTTTATTTCGATATGATACGAAGCGTTATTTTTGTTACGAGAATTTTTGAAAATAGTTCGTAAAAATAATGAAGAAATTTTTTTGACAAAAAAAAAGATACCTGTTAAAAAAAATATGCCTGTTCATAATACTTTTTAATTTTGCTGTGATTCTACTCGTTTTATCAAGTTATTTTCACGATTATTCGTAACAAAATCTAAGTACCGTAGTCAGTTCGGCGCTACCCACGCTCACTTAGACGACTGCAGTTCCGTTGTTTACAGCTCGATTTAAACGTTTTTAGATTCATTAGAATGCTGATAAGTGTACCTATTTTTTATAATAAGCTAAATTACCGTAACCATAATGGTTTCTGTTCTTTTCACACAGTAAAAAAAAGTTTAATATTACGAAATGACGTTTTTTGAAAATATTTATTTTGTTACTAGGTTTACACTAATGCATCTTTAGAATAAAACAATGTATATTAAATTATCTTTCATTTGAGATCCTATTTAAGTAAATCTGCCCAGTAGTTATCTAAATATAGCGTAAATCAAATAGGACCGGCCGCCATCTTTGATACGTCATAGCTACCCCCTCCATACCCTTAGAAAGTGACTACCGCACTTTTTGTGTTCAGGAAAACATGCCAAATAAGTACATACCAGTACTTCGTATGGCGGAGGTGAGTCCCACGAAAATCGTTATTTGAAGACTTTCTTACGAATGGGTCCCGCTCTAGTACACCAAGAACATCATCATAAAACAAAAACACGTTCATCTTACAGTGTACAATGTGGCGGCGGCCTTATTGCTATAGAATAGAGCAATTTCTACTACATACGGATTTAACTGAAAACCTCTGTTTTTTTGAAGACTGTTAAAAATCAAATCAATCATTATTTTTACAATACCCACTGCCTACCGGACAACGACAACATACACAGTTGCCCTTAATTTGAAGCAGCGAGTTTAAAAAAATTTGTGTTTTTAAAACAACCAGTTAAGGCGATTAGATCCCTCAATTTCCGAATATTGAGCATTTTGTAAAGCTTACTTCTCATTTATGACTGGCCAGGGAAAGTTGAAAAAAAAATATGTGAAACATCTGTTCAAGGACTACATGTGGAACGTCAGTTTTTTTTTTTACGTCTTTGTATTGTATTTTTAAAAAAATACCACGAGACATCGATTTTTGACTTAAATTCCTTACTGCTCCTAAACGGCTATGATATATGGAAATATTCTTATACTAATTAATTAAGAATCCCTTTTTCTTGAAACACAACGTTTAAATTTTGTAAATCGAACAATATTTTCATTCAAAAGTTACGAAAAACGGAAATCCGAACGTTTAGTTGCAGAGGGTGGTCTGCGCGGGCGCGGGCGGCAGTCCGCCGCTGGCATTCCGACGGGACGGCTGTGTCACTCGTATCCAAACTTTTACGAGCGATAAAGCGTATTTTCTGTTTGCCTGTGTGCGTTGACACAGTATATTTATGTATTAGTGTGCTTAGAGAGTAGTGCAGTCAGACGATATTATTGTGTTACGGTATAGCTCGCGCGTGGACGCTAATTGTATGTCCCTACTATTATAAGTTTGTCTAGTCGTAATATTTGATTATTTTGCGCTTGTAGACGTTTGACGAAATTTAATTGTATTACGTTCTTATGCGGATCTAAATCTATATGATTGAATAATGTAATATGTATAGGGTGTTAAGTAATTCGATCTTATCCTCTCAGGTGGTGAATCAGCCCATGACACTGAACAATTTTCGAAAATTCGCTTGCCACACCCGGAATCGAACCAGCTAAAATCCAAAAAAAGCACCCTGTACTTTAATAGTATTGATCGATAGGGTCAATCGTAAGGATAAATCTCACTAACAAACATAGTAAATTAAGTGAAAGGAAGACCATTAAATCTAAGCTTAAAAATTTGATGGGACGTGTTAAAGCACTTTTACTT
The DNA here is from genome assembly GCA_949987775.1 of Aproaerema taeniolella. Classification (NCBI taxonomy): domain Eukaryota; kingdom Metazoa; phylum Arthropoda; class Insecta; order Lepidoptera; family Gelechiidae; genus Aproaerema; species Aproaerema taeniolella. The sequence continues at coordinate 13,756,779 of OX465265.1, read as the reverse complement.
AAGGGTCCCATCGTTAGGTTTTATGTAGTTTAATGGTTCTCTTTTCATCTAATTTACCATGTTTGTTAGAGACATTTGATCTTTACGATTGACCCTATCGATCGATACCATAAAAGTACAGGGTGTTATTTTTTTGAATTTAAGCCGGTTCGATTCCCGGGTGTGGCAAGCGAAATTTCGAAAATCCTTGAATGCTGTTTTGTTTCTTATAGAGCGGGACCTATTCGTAAAAAAGTCTTCAAATAACGATTTTCGTGGGACTTACCTCCGCCATACGAACTACTGGTATGTACTTATTCGGCATATTTTCCTGAACACAAAAAGTGCGGTAGTCACTTTCTAAGGGTATGGAGGGGGTAGCTATGACGTGACGTATTTTATTTACGCTATATTTAGATAACTACTGGACAGATTTACTTAAATAGGGTCTCAAATGAAAGATAATTTAATGAACATTGTTTTATTCTAAAGATTCATTAGTGTAAACCTAGTAACAAAATAAATATTTTCAAAAATCGACATTATGTAAAATTAAACTTTTTTTACTGTGTGAAAAGAACAGAAACCGTTAGGATTACGGTAATTTAGCTCATTATAAAAAAATAGCTACACTTATCAGCATTCTAATGAACCTAAAAACGTTTAAGTCGAGCTAAATAAACCAGAACATTAATGAAAATAAATCTCTGACATGCTGCTAGGTAGTAATAAGTAACATTTTATTCATTTAAAAGCAGTAGGTACAGTTTTAAAGTACAGTGGGTAATAAATATGCCTATTGGGTTTCTTCATGGGACAGACTGTCAGCCGACTCACCCTGCACTAGGAATAAATCTGTATTGCAGTGGTAAGATATCTAGTCAGTTCACGAGAGGTAAGGTTATGGTACTTATAGTTGAGTTGTTTTACAAGTGAATAGGTACTTCGCTAAAGGCTTAACCAATTTCCAGAACTAGTACATAAATAAAAGTGAATAGATAGATTCTCAAATATAGACCCATATGTGTTGCCACAATTCCGTCAATATCATGTAGCGCAGAACACTTTACTTTATAATAAATGGTAATCAGCCATTTTGTGAAAAAAATGTGGATAAGAACTTTTTTGAGTTACACCCAGGTGACACTTTTAACACTCTCATGTTTTCAAAATGGTTCAATGATAATCAATGGAAAAGTAAAGAATAAATAAATTTTTTCAATGACTATAATCATTGAAAAAATTTGATAGCTATCAACGTCTGACCCTTTTGGCGGGGGCTGTCAGACAACTTGAAAGACTCCTATAATTATTGAATTGTTATCTTTTTTGGTAACCCCAGTGTCATTACACGGTTACACATTACTCTCTCTGCTCTTTGTGGTGGAAAGTTTTGAATTTGAAAATTTAAATAATAGGTACAGTGTGTCCAATTAAGAATAATGCGTAACAGATTTTATGGACTTCCCTACTTTACTCAGTGGTTCGCCCAGAGCAATTCCGTATTCAGTGAAGAGACATGGGTAAGAAAAGCGAATTCTCTTGCCTTCTTTATCGAATTGGGTTTTGTCAAAATAAACGCTACGCTACACACTCAAAGGCCCACACTAAGGTTTTCTCTTGTGTCGTGGGTCCCTTGGAATACACACAAAGACAAGAAGAAGAGAAGAAGAATAAGAAATAAAAGTTTTAAAAAGACAACAAGTTAATAAAATATGCAAAAAGTTCAAAAAAACATGTATTTAAGTAAAACAATAACGAATGCTGTTTTATTTTATCTAATACCTTTTTTTTACCTTCTCCCACCTTAATATACTTTATTTCATGAAAAAAAGTTGGTAACCTTAGCGTGCACTTAACTCAGTGACAAGACGCCATCATGACAGTTTGAGGTTATCTTGACATACAGCATGACGTCACAAGATGGCGAATTAAAGGCGATAGCAGCGCCATTTCGCAGCTATTGGTACTAACAGTGTCATAGGCCTGACCAAATGATTTCAAATGAATGAAGCGACAAGTGCCAAAATTCTCGGCGCAGCACGGTGCAGGGATTCCTCGGAATGAATCTCAGTGTTGCCGATGTAAAAAATATAATGGCGGCTGTCCACTCTCGCACGTCAGCGACCTACTTCTGCCCCGAGTGCGTACGTTTACACTCTCATGTCCATCAGTACAGACCAGTACCATTGAGTCATTTGTTTTGAAATATAACGCAAGTACGTGCAAGTATGAAGAGTTTTATTTCGATACGATACGAAGCGTTATTTTTGTTACGAGAATTTTTGAAAATGGTTCGTAACAAAATGAAGAAAATTTTTTGACAAAAAAAATGATGCCTGTTAAAAAAAATGATGCCTGTTCATAATACTTTTTCATTTTGCTGTGATTCTACCCGTTTTCTCACGTTATTTTCAAGATTATTCGTACCAAAATCTAAGTACCGTAGTCAGTTCGGCGCTACCCACGCTCACTTAGACGACTGCAGTTCCGTTGTTTATAGCTCGACTTAAACGTTTTTAGGTTCATTAGAATGCTGATAAGTGTAGCTATTTTTTTATGATGAGCTAAATTACCGTAATCCTAACGGTTTCTGTTCTTTTCACACAGTAAAAAAAGTTTAATTTTACATAATGTCGATTTTTGAAAATATTTATTTTGTTACTAGGTTTACACTAATGAATCTTTAGAATAAAACAATGTTCATTAAATTATCTTTCATTTGAGACCCTATTTAAGTAAATCTGTCCAGTAGTTATCTAAATATAGCGTAAATAAAATACGTCACGTCATAGCTACCCCCTCCATACCCTTAGAAAGTGACTACCGCACTTTTTGTGTTCAGGAAAATATGCCGAATAAGTACATACCAGTAGTTCGTATGGCGGAGGTAAGTCCCACGGAAATGAACTTTATTCTCCTTGGGTCCCGCTCTATTATTAAAAATAAAGGAATGTTTCCTTTGAGTAAAATTTTCTATCTATAGTATTTACAATACACAATACAATACAATATTCTTTATTGCACACATAGGATTACAGAATATGTTTATACAGCGAATTTGAAATAATGTATACAAAAAGGCGGCCTTATTGCTTAACAGCAATTTCTTCCAGGCAACCTTATGGTATAGGAGTTATAGATTGAAATGCGGGAAAGGCGCAAATATTATTTAAATAATAATTATAAATAAGTTGACTATTTATGCACTAAAAATGTATCACAAATATATATTTATTAAGATTTATGTATATTTATTATATTTATTTAGAGTACTTTCCCTCCAGGAGACGTTAAAAAATTCCACCCTATATATATGCGACCGGTGAGAATGCCAGAATTGTCGAATAATAGCATTACGTCGATTGCGGCAATCAAAATAATTCAACTTAGATTAAGTATAATTACTTACATACACCGACATCTTTTGTTATTAGAAGTACCTAGTTAGATTCATCAATACAAACTCAAGTGATAGGCAGTAATGTATGGAGTGCGCTTCTGTACATTCTACGCCTGTGTATTCTTTGACCGGTGTTTTCTTGCGGGGTGCGGGTTGTGGCGCGCGGGGCAGAGGGCTCAAACGTCAAGGTCATTGACGACTCTAATCGCCTTAAGCAAATTATCTTCAAAGCTTTAGAAGTCTTATACGAAAAGCGGGAGAACAACGATACCGCGTTGTAGAATACTCGCTGCGCCATCTAGCGGCGGTTAAAGTGCAACTCCTCGGTTAGGGTTATATTTCGGAGACCCTTGGTGCTACAAGCCTGAAATTTTGCAGAATCATACATCTATACTGATACTAATCTATACTAATATTATAAAGAGGAAAGATTTGTATTTTTGTATGTAACGAAATTTAACGAATAGGCTCCGAAACTACTGGACCGATCTCAAAAATTCTTTTACCGTTATAATGCTACATTATCCCTGTGTAACATAGGCTACATAATTTGCCCGAATTCCCACGGGAACGAAGTCCCGCGCGGGATGCTAGTCTTATTACGTTAGTACTATTATTTATTAATAATATAATAAATAAAAAAAGAGTATGCCAGGATAGTTCGCTTCTTGCTTTCAAAACCGCCCTAAGATTGTGGCTAATTTTATTGCTAGTCTCACAGGAGTTTTTCCAGCCACTACCTCCTTCAGAAAGAGTGAGATAGTTTTGGTTTTTAACCCCTGACGCAAAAAAGAGGGGTGTTATAAGTTTAACGTGTCTGTCTGTGTATCTGTCTGTGGTATCGTAGCTCCCAAACGGATGAACCGATTTTCGTTTAATTTTTTTGTGTCATAGATAATTTTATCCATAGTGTTTTTAGCCATGTCAGGGGGTGTCACTCCGCAGTTTAGGCATGTTCGCGCGGCGGGCGTACTGAGTATGCCAGCGAGCGCGGGTTGTTACCTACTCGCCGCGCGCGTGAGCCGCGGTTGGTCGCGTGTTGAACAAAATAATAAGTGTACCTACTTATTAACAATATTAAAACTAGACAGAAACACGTTTTGCCATCACAATAGTCTGTAGGTGTCTGTAGTTAGTAGGTATGTAGGATAGGTATCAAATAACATGGTTGGTTATGTTAACTTGTGTGTTTACTTATTACACTTCCTAACTAAAGTTACTCTTGATTTTATAAGCAGTGTTATCTTACTTAATTAATTTCAATAATAATTTTACCTCTAAATCGGCGGCGAGTGTTAACCCTGAGCTCTCGTCGCGAACGCGGCATCGAGTCAGCGGTGCGCAATAGAATATGAACGCTAGCGGCCGACTATAAGTTTCAATTTCTCTTGCAAGCTTGTGCCACTTGCAATAGTAGGCAAATTTTTATGCCTAAAGTTGACTTTTGTTAGGGAGTGAGACTTCTGTACGTTAGTACTATTATTTATTCTGTGGCCATGTTTCATGAAAATCTGTTAAGCCGTTTAAAAGTTATAAGCAATCTAATGTCGGGGTAGATTCAACACTTTTAATTTTAGTGTTAATCCAAATAATAATAACAAGGAGAAATAAAGCCGTTTCGAGAATTAATAACGACTGGTTATTTATAGAATACGATAGTAGTATTTTTATTGGTCATACAGAGGCCACCGTGTGATGGTCGTGTGGTGATCAGTTGAGAATAACACCACCCCATCTCTTTCCGTGGGTGTCGTAAGAGGCGACTAAGGTAACACAAATGAGACCTGCCTCCTAGTAATCCATCCCAGGCAACGACACTTCATTTTTTTCTGAATCTGAGGTGTCGTCCTATGGTCTCATGCGGTGTGGTAGGCTCTGTAAAGGGCCGTCTGGTTCGCGACCAGCCTCCTACCGAAGTCCGACGCCAAACAGCTTGCTGTGTTCCGTCGGTGCATGGGAGTACCAGTGCCTTTATAGAGGTAACCCATATTATAATAAAAAAAAGGCCAGTGCAAAAGGTTACTCCATTTTCATTGCAAAACTATCCTTATCGCAACAGCACAGAGTGCACGCATCTGGCAACCTCATGTCCGGGCCCTCTGTACATTCAGTTTGAATTGAATTATTACTGTAAATCCCAGATAGGTCTCCGTTTACCTTAGCCTTATATGAAACGGATGCAATAGATCCTCAATTTATAGCTTGATTATAGCTTTCTGGGCTTCCCAAAGCTTTAAATTGGAGTTATACAGGGTTATGTTAAACTACTTAATAAGCTTTAAGCGGTGGCGGTTCGAAAAACCCCATATACAGGGCTTTAGGTAAATCTCTCTCAAAAAAAAAATATCTCCCATACAAAATGCGCTATATATGCTGATGAAGTTTGTATGGGAACTCAAATTTTTTTTTTTCGTATTTTGACCTATGTTCCTTGGGAAAATTGTTCAGTTTCATGAACTGTCCATTAATTACGTGAGGCGTTTTGGGGGGGGGAGGGGGTCGGGCCGGATCTCACTCAATCTCACGTGGGGGAGAGTCAAATATCAAATATCACGTAATACCTATTTTCCCCCAAAAGAAATAGTGTTAAATTGCGGGAAAGCTAAGTTAAACCAACTAAATCATGTGGAACGAGCTCTTGTAGCTTGAGTTTTGCCGTGTGGTTATCTTTAATTTTCGGTGGGATGTTTTTTCCTAAACGTAGACACCACTCGGGTGCATCCCCCGAGCGTTTCCCGCACCCCTCGCGTGCCTGGTGTATGAGTAATGTCTACGTTTAGGCAAAACATGAACTATTCCCATTGAAAAAATATATTTAAAAAAAATCATAAATGTGTTCTTTGAGTGATAATGGTTCAGGATTTTGAATATAGCTAGGAGGTTTTTTATCACCGTGTATTGATAATTCGCTTTATACACGGTCGTCGGATTCGGGTATAACATAACATGAAGTTAGTCTTCTTCTTATCGTGTAGGGTATAATCAAGTGTGTGGCGAACTTGACTAATCCTGGTGTCAGAGTTTTCAAACCGCACATGGCCTCTGACTTGGTGTTAACGACTGTAGTCAATCGACATCAGCTGGGATAGCCTTACGAGCTTAACGCGATACGATCGTGATAAATTGACACTTTGATCACCCATCAGGTTCCCTGTCTCTGTGTACGTTGCTTAACCTGACTGATCAATTGAGATCAACGAGCGCCACTGGGCTAACGAGCGGGTGAATGTTAGTTATTTATATTGAATCTGAATAATAATAATAATAAATTGTTTATTCATTTACAAAAAGGCATACATGATTAGCATTAGAGACTACAAAAATAATAGGTCTTTACCTATGAAATTGCCGATTTTTTCTCAAGCTTTATATTAGTCATAATTTATTTGATTGAACAGCTATTACTAAAAAAAAATTTATTTAAAAACTTGGTCATATAACGAAGATATTAAGTCAAATCAATACATATTTACTTTAGATTTATTTGCTGAAAAAGAAGCTCAAATATAGCTCGTTTCATCCGTTGCCCGTTTCATTGCTTATTTTTGCTGTAGGTACCGTTGTTACAGTTACAACTTTCAATAAAGTAAGTATGATGAAAATTAACTTAATGTTGTCCAAACCTTCCCACAACATTTTGCTAAATTTGGATTTCGCATTCCCGAGAAAAATCCAAAAACGTTAGTATGGAAAATTCAGTTTTTCAAAAATATTGTATGAAAATCGGCAATTTCATAGGTAAAGACCTATTATTAAAAAAATAAAAGCAAACTAAACTAATTAATTAAGTATACGCCTGAACTAGGTGAAACCTGTGTTTCAGGCAATAGACGATAGGCTGGTACACAAACTAAATGCAATTTAATTTTGAATACAAATACCTATTATATGATTAATGCATATGGGGTGCGTGCATATCTAAATATACCTAGTCAGGTCATAAGTTCTGTCACATAAACAAAACTTTTTAAATTAGAATGCTGGCTACTTTTTTTCAATTGAATTTGAATTTCGAATCTTTTATGAATTTAAAAATGTACACTCTATCTAATTTCATTTATTTTTAAAAATGGAGTGGACGCGAAAGGAAGACCGAGTCGCGGTTGTCGCCTTGCACCGGTGCGGTTACGCGCCAAACCAGATTTTCAATCTGCTGAAAAATTTAAAAATAACTAAAAGATTCGTTTATCGATGCATCAAACGATATAATGAAGATTTAGGTGTAGAAGACAGAAAAAGAAGTGGTCGTCCTCGCACTGTTAGGACTCCAGCAGTGATAAAAGCTGTTAAGGCGCGGATCCAAAGAAATCCCATGCGTAAGCAGAAACTGTTGGCCCTTCAGATGGGATTAAGTAGAACCACGGTGAAAAGGGTGTTGAATGAAGACTTAGGCCTACGAGCTTATCGAAGAAAAACAGGACATCGTTTGGATGCGCGTTTAATGGACCTGAGACTGAAGAGATCCAGCGTTTTGGTTAAGAGATACGCGGGAAAAAAACACCGTGAAATTCTTTTTTCGGATGAAAAAATTTTTACCGTGGAAGAGAGCTACAACAAACAAAATGATAAAGTGTACGCCCACAACAGTGAACAAGCGAGCAGCCGCATTCCGCGTGTCCAGCGAGGCCATTTCCCATCGTCACTCATGGTTTGGCTAGGAGTCTCATATTCGGGCCTAACTGAGGTATATTTTTGTGAGAAAGGCGTAAAAACCAATGCAGCTGTGTACCAAAATACAGTCCTAACAAACCTTGTGAAACCACTTTCTCATACCATGTTCAAAAACAGACACTGGGTATTCCAGCAAGATTCTGCGCCAGCTCATAGAGCGAAAAGCACGCAAAACTGGCTGGCGGCTCATGAAATTGACTTCATCCGGCACGAAGACTGGCCCTCCTCCAGCCCAGACTTAAATCCGCTGGATTATAAAATATGGCAATACTTAGAGGAAAAAGCCTGCTCGAAGCCTCACCCTAATTTGGATTCACTCAAGGCATCCTTGATCAAAGCAGCCGCCGATATTGATATGGACGTCGTTCGTGCTGCTATAGACGACTGGCCTCGCAGGTTGAAGGCTTGTATTCAAAATCGCGGGGGTCATTTCGAATAAGCTTAACTAATATAAGAATCCATGTTTTAGTAAGTTCCTTTTGGTATATAAATGGTTACAGTAAATACAATCGTGTCTTAATTATTTCACCAAAAACATGTGACAGAACTTATGAACCGACTAGGTATAAAAGGAGAAACTGACTGACTGACTGACTGACTGACTGACATATCAACGCACAGCCTAAACGGCTAAACGTAGGCACTTGAAATTTGGAAGAGACGTAGCTTAGGTACCGTAGAGGTGCACTAAGAAAGGAATTACCGAAATTCCTACGGGAACGGGAATTAGCGGGAAAATACTTTTGTATGAAAAATCTAAACCGCTTAAGTTAGACGCTTGAGGCATGCAGGTACCTTAGTAAACTTAAAGCGTAGTTGCAACAGGATATTGCAAAATTCCCACGGGAACGGGAGTTAGCGGGAAAAAACTTTTGTATGTAAAAATCTAAATCTTAAACTAAATCAATATTTAATAAACTAAATGAAGGTCCATTAATGGACCGTCAATAAAGTGTAATCTGTTCAAAAGAAAAAATTAACACGCAAATGAAGTTGCGGGCATCAGCTAGTGTTTCTATATTCTAACAATAGTAATATAACATTAAAACTAATTAATTAATGACAATATTTAGGTACTATCTATTTTACAACTAACATACAATTTTCGGTTTCGTCATAGGAAAACTGCTATAAATAATCATACTAGCTTCTTAAATTCGAATAAATATCGAATAATAAAATAAATACTTGTCGTTTTAAATCTTTGAGAATCGTAGAACTTATTCATCAATCTTCACAAAGCGTATTTAATTTACAAGCTCTACTGTGATTCAATTTACGATATTTTAATGACTACAGCCGGATCCTATTGACAAATGAACGTAAATAACGTACAATAGATGGTAGGGGGTATAAATAAATATAAAGAAGTTTTATTTTATTTAGTTCAAATCGAGTACGGCAGTTTTAAAAGGTGATATATCCTATTAGATGTTTTTTTTTTTAATTTTTCAGGTATTTGAGACCAGGCTGTCTATTCTTCTATTCAAGTCTCCATAGCGGTGGTATGACATTGGTGGTTCTTTTATCCGTTCAGGTGGCGAAATTATAAATTATTCATACTCTGTATGACAGCCGCAGTTGCAAACTACCTAGCAACTGAACGTTCAGTTGGTCAAAGCAGCCATCACCAAATGACATTTCTATATAAGGTCCTAATTTATTAGTCACTTACCTTCTAAGGCGTTATTGTATAGGTTGATAGTATTCCAAAAAACAACATAAAAATTAATTATCTGAAAATTAAATTTTGTAAAAAAATAAAAAATGAATTTTCCATTTAAAGATAAAGGAATGGTTCTCTTTCGATTATAGCCGTCCACTCCCCCGCTCGCCCGCTCTACTACTGCCATTATTATTTACGTTTGAATGGATGGGTTTATTCAACATAGTAATGAAAAAATATCATAACAAAATTTTTCAAGACCTTTTAAATTTAATATTATGCTTTTGTTTTTTTGTTTCTCAATTTCGCCACATGAACAGATAAAATGGTCACTATTATGATTCTACCGCCATTGAAACGCCGAAGATAGGAATAGCCGCCTATTTGATTAAAGTTTGTAGCCGGAAGGTTGCGGGTTCAAATCCTGTTCGGCCCGTACCACTAAAGTGGTCATTTTTGATTCATGTAGGTACGGCTTTTTCAGAATACATCGCTCGTCTGAGAAAAGGCGCGCGGCCATAAAAATATTGTTGATATTATAATATGTATAACTGGCTTTTCGCCCGGGACTTTGTTGCCGTGGGAATTTTTTCGTCGATTTTCCAATGTTTTTCGTAGTTAGATATTCTGCTATTCGGGACAGAGACAAACACAACAAATCAAAAACCATGAAAATGGGTCCATACCAGCCGTTTTCGAGTTTTAAGTGTTCGAACAAACCCGACTTTGTTTTATTTAAATAAAGAAGATATTTTGTTTAAAACATAAGAAACAAGGGAATCAATCGTGTATAGGTCTTTGACTTTTATTTAATTTTAATGGAGAGGGCACCATTAAATGACCAATTAACAATTAATACAAAGTTGTAATAATTAATCGAGTAGTAAAATTACCCAAGATCGGTTGTTTTTAACATTGTGGATTTTATACTCACTAAGAAGTATTTTAACTCCTAATTAACTGCAATGCAATCCTTTAATTGTTACTTTATTTGGTTTTGGTAATACTAATTGGCTACGTCTGATTGATTTTTTAATTACTGCATGGCAACACTGTACACAAAATAACTAGCAGTAAGCTACTTAAATTTTGTTGCATACTGAGGCCCGTATTACAGAAGAAGACTCTAATAGTCTTGATATATACTTAAGTACTGATTGTCTCTTTCTTCACTCATTTTTAATGACGACTTCTACTTAAGTATAGATCAGAGTTTGAGTCGCTTTCTTTAATACGGTGCTAAAGTTCAAGAATGAGCAAGTGCTACCCCTCCATTTTAAATTATTATACCTAAGCGAATTCTGTTTTGCTTGTTTGTAAGATGAAAATGAAAATCTTGTTCCATCAATTTTATGCAAAAATCAACTGATTGATACATTACATTACATAAGCTTACGCCTAAAATCACATACGGGGTAGGCAGATCAGTGGTTCAGAACCACTAATTGATTTGACATTTGACATATACCTATTCAACATTCTCAGCGTACTGTTAATCCCCATAAACTTGTTGTTACTGCCAACTGTAAAACTAATGCCGGTGTACGTTCTCCGTTTAGACGTATTACTTCTAGCTATAACGACAAATTCACACACGTTGATATTTTCTCTTTATCTATCAACAAATTTAAGAGTTCAATCCGCAGGGACTTGATAATGTTAGAACAACTAAAAGTTTAACTTTATGTGGTTCTTTGTTACTGAGCTATGTTTTCCTTCTATTAAGTAGGATTCTGCAATAAAGAGTTTACACATGTACATACTAATACTGTAGAGATAGTGATGACTGATTGCTTAGTTAGTTAATTACTTAGTAGCACTGAGTATACTTATTTATTTATTTGTAAACATCCACATCTGTTTCTGTTAGCATCTACTTCCTTTTTTTTACTTAACCTGTGAATAGTGTTGTTGGTTGTGTATAATTTAGCCTTTAATTGTAAGACTGTCTTATATCAACTTCTGTACTTACCCTATTACAGAATACCCTACGGAGCCAAAACGTGCAACATGACAGTGAGGTTGGCCCACGGATTGCACGTCGCTGAGCGAGCTATGAAACTCTCCATGCTCGGGATCTCGCTAAGGGATAGATCATGGAAAAGTGTAGCAAGCTGAAGTGGCGTGGGGGCTGGCCATGTCTGTCACAGAACCAACGAACTTTGGAGTAGACAGGTTCTCGAATGGAGACCACGTCTTGGCAAACGTAGTGTAGGACGCCCTCCAGCCAGATGGTCAGATGACCTAAAGAAGAAAGCGGGTAGTGGCTGGATGAAAATAGCGGAGGATCGTGCAAAGTGGCGCACGTTGGGGGAGGCCTATGTTCAGCAGTGGACTGCAATAGGCTGATACGATGATGATGACATTATGCCCGGTAAAATTTAGCAGCTGAAACATTTTAAGTTTTCTTCACTCCCAGTCCAGCGTGGAAGCAGTTTGAAAGCAGATTAAGGCGACTACAGCACCCGATAAAGGCAGCACACATAGGAATAGTGCCATCTCCGTCTCTCAACAGACCTGGGCCGGCAGTGCGAACAGTGTCGATAAACGAAGTTTACGGACTATGAAAGCGTGCGTGCGTAAAAACATGTTCGAAAGTTAGAAAAATGATATTTATGGAAAGGTAACAGCTTTAATAAAAAAATGCGTTAACTACTTACCGAGAGTGTTCAATCACGAACACTTTGATAGCAAATTCAAATTCCTGTGTGCATTTTACTATCGTTTTTACAGCTTAAAAGATACACATTATTGGGTATTTAGAGGTGACTTTGTGAGATTTTCTATCAAACCAAAAGTGCTGATCCATGTTTTCAGCAAACTACTTATCTAGTTAATGTTCTGAATATTACCGTAGTACCTATTTTTTCTTCGATTTATTGCAATGCGTCATGCTTTTTACGCATCATAAAATCGTAATTTAGGTGCTGTAGTCGCCGTAATAGATTACTTTTATTTTTTCTTGTAATTTTCTAGTAATTACCGTACTGCTTAAACTACCTCTATATTAACAGCCATTGCAATATTAATATTAATGAATGTAAGTATTTTGGATTCCTAAAGTAATATTGATTTGACACTGATGTATATCTACATGTTTTCGTTTGTACTTGTAAATTAAAAGCAATTGTAGATAGCCTTGGTTGTATATTAATTACTTTGGTGGGTATATCTTAATTTTAACTGCATGAAGTTTTAGATTATAATTCAAAAGTTGAGCATTGATCTAAACTAACAGGGTGAAATTGAAAACAACCGACAATTTTTGAGGGATGAATCTAGCCCTGATTACGAACAACTTTCCTACTAAAAAAACAAATCTGCTGTTCCATACAACAGTTCATTACCTACTCAACCAAAATGTATGGGACAACTGATTTTTGTTTTTTAGTAGGAAACTTGGTCCCATAGAAAAAGTTGTTCGTAATCATGGGTAGGTTCATCACTCAAAGATTGTCGAATGTTTTCAATTTCACCCTGTATTATTTAACCGATTTTGTTTGTCTCATTTTATTATCTATTTGTTTTTTTTTTAAATGTTTTCATATAGGTCTTGTGGAGAAATTCGTTCAGTTTCATGAGTGGAATGACCCCTTAAAGTTTGGCCAACTAATCTAAAATCACTTTAATATATGTATTACTAGCCTTCCGCTCGGGACTTCGTTCCCGTGGGAATTCGGGAAAATTATGTAGCCTGTTACTCAGGGATAATGTAGCGTCCTAAAGGTGAAAGAATTTTTGAAATCGGTACAGTAGTTTTTAAGTTTATTCGTAACATACAAAAATACAAATCTTTTCTCTTTATAATATTAGTGTAGAAAAGCACTAATGATAATTTCATACCAAACGCATGGTACACTGAACTAAATTAACTCCTGACCTGCTGACCTTACATCAGTACAGTCAGCCGCAAAAACTAATTTCGTTACATTACGTTTTTTGTCAAAGACACGATTTAATTTCCGGATATTGCATGCATCATTGTTTTGAAATCCAAATTTGATGTAGGTAATCTTGGTTAAGCAGTGTTATAACTCGAAGTTATATGACCTACATTTTTTAAAATATTATCTCACGCGTGATAGACAAAGCACTAAGAGATTTAACACATAAAACTTTTACAAACTTATTATTTTTAACGTCTCTAATGCTATGATAAAGGTAAATTTGCATGATTATGTTTTAAAAAGAGCAACCGATTTATGGCACTTTTTGGTTGAGTGTGACCTTACCAGAGTCAATAGAGACAAGTTTTTAGGTACAGGAGTACTCCAAAATGGAGAAGTTAATGTAAAGCTAGCTGTTCCACTAGCTCCTGAAGCTCTTCAGCTGTATCTCTTTGTGATGTGTTCATTTAATGAGCGCATCACGGAGTGAGGGGGTTGAGGAGTTTTCAGTTATTTTATTCTTTTTAAGAGGCTTCCAATGAGGCTGGCATAGACATAGACATAGACATATACTTTATTGCACACCATAGATAACACAAAAACATTACAATAAGAGACAAGGACAGAAAACAGTAATGTACAAAAAGGCGGCCTTATTGCTAAGGTAGCAATCTCTTCCAGGCAACCTTTGGGTAGGAAAATAATGGAAAAATATAAAGCAGAGCGGGTGGTGGCTAACAATAAAAAAAAAGACAAAAAAATATTTATATTATATTACGTAAACTACACCTCTAATATTGACATAATAGACACTTATGTGATCTAATGACTCGTTTTCTTTTAATAAGCAAGATAAAAATTATAACACCCCTCTTTTTGCGTCGGGGGTTAAAAAAAGCAACCTTCGAAGTTTCTTGGCTATTCTTCTCCGAGGAAGACTGCACCTTTGGGAATAGGCGCATAGTTAAAAATGCTAATGTAATTCACTACTTTGATTTATTTTAACTAACATTCCGATCGTTCTTTCTATGCTATTTTTTTTTGACTTTGACTTTGTACCTAAATTAACATTGCCGCCTACTCATAAGTAGTATAAACTGTGTTAGATGAGTTAACATCTGTGCTTCAGAGTTATTCAGATATTAAGTTAAACCTTGGCGCGATTCTTGCACTCCCGTATGTGCAGGATTTGTATCGCACGCGCTGTAAACAAGCACGCGACTGGTTAGTTTAGGCGACTACAGTACCTAAATTACGAATTTATAATGCGTAGATAAGCATGACGCACTGCATTAAATCGAAGAAAAAAATACTACGGTAATATTCAGGACATAAACTAAATAAGTAGTTTGCTGAAAACATGATTCAGCACTTTTGGTTCGATAGAAAAAGCTCACAAAGTCACCTCTAAATACCAATATTGTGTATCTTTTAAGCTGTTAAAACGATAGTAAAATGCACACAGGAACTTGAATTTGCTATCAAAATGTTCGTGATTGAATACTCTCGATAAGTAGTTAACGCATTTTTCGATTTAAGCTGTCACCTTTCCATAAATCTAATTTTTCTAACTTTCGAACATGTTTTTACGCTACACGCTTTCATAGTCCGTAAACTTCGTGTATCGACACTGTTCGCACTGCCGGCCCAGGCCTGTTGAGAGACGGAGATGGCACTATTCCTATGTGTGCTGCCTTTATCGGGTGCTGTAGTCGCCTTAAATGAGAAATAAGAAAATTTATACGATATAGTTAAAAAGAGCAATCCTCGGAGTTTCTTGCCTATTCTTCTCCTGAGGAAGACGGCACCTTTGCGAATAGGTGACAGTATAGGTATCTACCCCAGTTCCGCCTGACCAGTTTCAAATTTTTATCCCTTGCAAGCGAAGAGCCCCGCTCTCATCTTAAATTGAGCAATCACAGAACTGGTCATTTTTTTGTTGCTAAACAGGCACTTCGCTTTTTTTTTGGTGAACAAAAAACAATTAACAAGAAAGGAATAGTTTTTTTAACCCGCCTTTAATGATCTGAGCAAAGTTGCCGAAAACGAACAAGTGGGGCAAGGCGCCGAACGCTGCAAACAAAACTGATCCTTAGATGGTCAGATTGGTCAGGCGGCACTGTGGCTGATAGCCCCAAAAATAAAAAGTTGCACTTAAAACGCCGCTAGATGGCGCAGCGTGTATTCTACAACGCGGTATCGTTGTTCTCCCGCGTTTCATAAACAAGGATAGTGAAAGGAATATCAGAAGTGAAACTAATGCTCAGAAGTGAGATTCTCAAGTCTCACTTCCGAGCATTAGTTTCACTTCTGATTATTTTTTAAACTCGCTGCTTCGCTATAAGGTCAGCATTGTAGTGGTGCTGTCCGGTAGGTGGCGAGTTATGTATAATAGGGAATATGCATGCATGTATTTTTTTATACATTGTATATGTCACCGGAAAATAATAAGAATCGTAAGTTGATCAACTTTCGAGGTAGATTATCAACTATCGGAAAATCATACACGGCAGTTGAAATGTATTATTTAACGTAAACATTTCCGGTAATTTATCAATTTACGGCGTCTCGCGGTAAAATGATCCGACGAACGCGATGTGTACGCTGATTGGTTGAAAACTCGAAGTGTTCGCTAATTGGTTGAATGTCTTTATGTGTCACTTAGAACTGCGAGAAGTAAGTTTGTTAGTAGCCGAACCCAATCAACCCGTCTAGGGTTGGTTGGGTTAGGTTAGGTTAGAACTGCGACCCTCAATGCTCAAGCCGAGCGAGCGTAGCGAGCGTGCCGCGGCAGCGGCCGGCGAAGTGCCAGAAACGACTCGACTGTGGTTGCCTCTTGGGTTGTCGCATCGACCAATCAGAGAACAGTGTATTATATTACGGGTGTCAGTTAAACGTAAACATGTACACTGAGCAGCGATTGGTCCATTCGTGTATGATTTGACGTGTGGCGAAATCGTTAGTTGATAAACTTACAGCCAGGCAGCGTAAGTTGATCAATTAGCTAAACTTTATTGCGTTAAATAATACATTTCAACTGCCGTGTATGATTTGCCGAAAGTTGATAAACTACCTGGAAAATTGATCAACTTACGATTCTTATTAATTTCCGGCGACATATGCATTATATAGTTTTTGAAACAGAGCAGTGACAAAAGTTGTTAAAAAAATGCGATATTTTTGACGATAGTCGATAGTCACTTTCATAATACGTATCTCCTGAAAATTTGAAAATGCTGTCTATAATAGTTTAAAAGATAGAGGGTCTGCGACTGAAACACCAAACGCACATATCAACTAGCGGACGCCCAACAATTCGTTCCCATGAGAATTCCATGTAATCTCTTTTAAATAAACTCCCACAAAAAAGATCATCTAAGCAAAATTTCAAACTTACAGCTTCAATAGTTTTGATTTTGCGTGGAAATCTTTGTTAGTGGGTAAAAATTACCGATGCTTCTTTTGTATGGGAATTTCTTAAAACCCAGTGGAGGGGGTTGGACCCCAAAATTTAAGTAGGGCTCGGCTGATCCTCATTTCTAGTGCCAAGATAAAAATGTAAACAAAGTTTCATTGCTGTACATATTTTGCCTCCAAATAATTAAAATTAATTTAAAGTTCATTAATTTGCTAAGAAGATAGTACTGAATAATTGTATTGTTACGTTTGTTACAAGTATTATAATTATGTATTATACTTACTTATCAAGCAAGTATGCAAACTAATAATAAATTTTCTTTAATAAATATTATAGACATAGACATACAGTTTATTCACAAGCACAGGTACACACTACATTACAGACAGATATAATAAAACAACAACGTGCAAGAGTCATAGTAGTGTGCACCGCACCTATGTGTCAGAAACATTAGTCAATTCAATATATTTTAATAAAATAATTTTCATTTTGAAATTCCTTTAAACTATAAAAATATTTTATACCATTCCCCCTCTAGAAAGCTTCTTTTTTTCACTGAAAATTGGGGTTAAAGAGCTCTTTTAGTCACAGTTTTAATATTTGAATTTAGAACCCTAAAAAGATTCTTTTTTTCCCGCAAAACACGTAAAAATAAGAGCACTTTTCTTGTAAATTTTGGTGTTTAAATTTCGAACACTCCAATGAATAGACATAAGACATACGACCTCCATCGCAAAGAATATTCGAAATTCAAATTCCTTGCGAAGATAACTCTTCAATTTTCGACAGATTTAAAACTTTAAAATAAAACACATTTTCGACAGATTTAAAACTTTAAAATAAAAATGTGTGTTCTTTGCTGTCATTAGTTAGTAATACGTCGACAAGAAATAAATATCTCGTCACAGATTGACCACCCTATCGACAACAACAAGAAAATTACTCTAAACTTTAGTAATTGTTCAAATTTGAATGTACAGAGGGCCGTACATCAGGTTACCACAAGCGTGCACTCTGTGCCGTTGCGATAAGATGAAAATGGGGTAACCTGATGCGCTGGCCTCTGTACATTTTCATTAATGTAAAATTCCTTTTTTCTTGATTAAATGTTTATTTTCCGCTTAAATCTTTCTTTTTCTCGAGGTCATGGTATAAAATATAATGTGCAACTCTTGAATAAAACTGATTTTCATCGAGGGCTATGAATCACTCGCGTCATTCAGGATTCTAACACTTGAATCACTCGCTTACGCTCGTGATTCAAGAATTTGGAATCCTTCATTTGCTCGTGATCCAACTTTGGCCCTCGCTTAAAATCCGTCTTTTATTCCCGAGTTGCACAATATACTATTCCACTAACTGTTGACTTAAGTTTATTTATAAATGAGTAAGTAAGAAAACCTAAAAAAAAATCCGAATGTTATGTTATGGACCACTATGGTATTGCTAGGACCATATATTTATATTTACAAACCTGTGTGATTTTGTGTGTATAGTTGTTTTTAGAAAAGTGATAAAAATAAATTCTAACAATTATTTTTTTTACCATAATCAAGAATGTTCGGTTTATTAACCATTTTTTATAGTGGCAATACTTTTGTTTACATTTTTGGAACGGAATTAAAAATTCGGCTTTAGGTTATGTTATGAGTCCCAAAAAATAAAAAGTTGCACTTAATACGCCGCTAGATGGCGCAGCGTGTATTCTACAACGCGGTATCGATATTATCCCGCGTTTCTTATACATTGACAGTGGAATAGAAGTCGTCAGACCAGTTTCATTAGAGTATTTTTGAAACTCGTTGCTTCGCTATAAGGTCAGCATTGTAGTGGTGCTGTCCGGTAGGTGGCGAGTTATGTTTAATAGGATAGGGAATATAATATGCATGTAATTTTTTATACATTGTATATGTCACCGGAAAATGATAAGAATCGTAAGTTGATCAACTTTCGAGGTAGTTTATAAACTATTGGAAAATCATACACGGCAGTTAAAATGTATTATTTAACGTAAACATTTCCGGTGATTTAACAATTTAAGAAGTCTTGCGGTAAAATGATCCGACGAACGCGATGTGTACGCTGATTGGTTGAATGTCTCACTTAGACCTGCGACAAGTAGGTTTGTTAGTAGCCGAACCCAACCAACCCGTTCAGAGTTGGTTGGGTTAGGTTAGAACTGCGACCCTCAACGCATGAGTCGAGCGAGCGTAGCCAGCGTGCCGCGGCAGCGGCCGGCGAAGTGCCAGAAACGACTCGACTGTGGTTGCCTCTTAGGTTGTCGCATCGACCAATCAGAGAACTGTGTATTATATTACGGATGTCAGTTTGACGTAAAAATGTACACTGAGCAGCGATTGGTCTATTCGTGTATGATTTGACGTGTGGCAAAACCGTTAGTTGATAAACTTACAGCCAGGCAGCGTATTAATTAGCTAAAATTTATTGCGTTAAATAATACATTTTGACTGCCGTGTATGATTTGCCGAAAGTTGATAAACTACCTCGAAAATTGATCAACTTGCGGTTCTTATTAATTTCCGGCGACATATACATACGCTCACGCATATAATTCCTATCGGGGTACTTTGAGACAAGCTGCAATCACTATTACTTTAATCTGAGCGTAATACAGGCGAGGGCCCCGCTGGATGGATGAGGCGATTTAACGTGATTTCTTTATAAATGGTTGAGGGACATTGGACCTTGTTGGTAAATTTATTAGGTACATTAAACAAGCAAAGCAATGCCACAATTTTTTTCGGTCTAGCTCAAGTGGTCCCGCTAGATATAAACACATGGCTTTAGGTTATGAGCCCCACAAAATAAAAAGTTGCATTTAATACGCCGCTAGATGGCGCAGCGTGTATTCTACAACGCGGTATCGTTGTTCTCCCGCGTTTCTTATAGATGGATAGTGAAAAAATGTATAAAATTGAAGATATCCCGCTTCTGAATTTATGAATTTTTGAAACTCGCTGCTTCGCTATAAGGTCAGCATTGTAGTGGTGCTGTCCGGTAGGTGGCGAGTTATGTAAAATAGGGAATATGCATGGTAATTTTTATATATTGTATACATACGCTCACGCAAAACAGAAAGAAAGGTGTAGTCATATTTCAGGATGGTGACCAGCCAATAAAACTGATCAACTTTTCCGAAAGAACCTAATTGAAATTCCAAAAAAAAAATTCGGCCTTTCATACTAAACCTATCAGCTGATCGCACAAGTTGTATGGAGAGGCGAAATTTTTTTTTGAGATTTTAAATAGGTCCCTTTGGGAAAGTTGTTTAGTTTTATTGGCTGGTAACCATCCTGAAATATGACTTCATATTTCTGTTACACCCTGTATAATCCCTATCGGGGTAGGCAGAGTAACAGTGGTTTTAAAACCACTTGATGTCACATTTGACATGAATTCAGAGAGTTATATTACGATGTGAGAGGTTGTCAGTATTCCTTTCGCCATAAGAATAAGAAATACTATTATTTGTTATTCTTATACTTTCACCCACAATACATCAAAACCCTCGCGTCCCACTTACTAACTTTTAAAGTATGCCTGGGAAGAGATAGCAGCTGGCACATTCTATGTTTTTTTTTTACTCCCAGTCTAGCATGGACGTATATTTTATTAAGGCGACTACAGCACCTAAATTAAGATTTTATGATGCGTAGATAAGCATGATGCACTGCATTAAATCGACGAAAAAAAAACTACGGTAATATTCAGGACATAAACTTGATAAGTAGTTTGCTGAAAACATGATTCAGCACTTTTGTTTTAATAGAAAAAACTCACAAAGTCACCTCTGAATACCCAATATTGTGTATCTTTTAAGCTGCAAAAACGATAGTAAAATGCACACAGGAACTTGAATTTGCTGTCAAAATGTTCGTGACTGAGCACTCTCGATAAGTAGTTAACGCATTTTTCGATTTAAGCTGTTACCTTTTCATAAATCTCATTTTTCTAACTATCGAACATGTTTTTACGTACGCACGCTTTCATAGTCCGTAAACTTCGTGTATCGACACTGTTCGCACTGCCGGCCCAGGCCTGTTGAGAGACGGAGACGGCACTATTCCTATGTGTGTTGCCTTTATCGGGTGCTGTAGTCGCCTTAACTAACTTTTTTTAAATATTTGGTTAATTCTGAACGTTCTATAAAATAAAGCTATTACAAAAAGCATTTCGCCTACAACACAAAAAAATAGTCTCTTTAGTGATTTCAATTCAATTTATTTATTACATATCAAAGTCTTCCAAAAAATAAAAAATAAAAAACTTTTTCATTAAAATTTCCTATTATCTATTAGACAAGCAGCCATGGGAATAAATTGATCAGTTGCTGAGTTATTCAGATATTAAGTTAATAAAATTAGAAATAAGGAAATTTCTATAATTGTGTTAAAAAGAGCGACCTTTGCGAATAGGTAACAATATAGGTAGGGGACATAAAGTCGAATTTTTAATTCCGTGCCAAAAATGTATACAAAGGATTGCCACTATAAAAAATGGTTAATAAACCGACCATTATTGTTTTTTTTTTTAAATTGTTAGAATTTATTTTTATAACTTTTCTAAAAACAACTATACACACAAAATCACACAGGTTTGTAAATATAAATACAGGTTGAAAAAGTACCTCCTAGCTTTATTGAAAATCCTGAACCAGTATCACTTACTGAACACTTTTTCTTTTTTTTTTGGGTTGGGGGATTTTTTTTTCTTAAACGTAGACACCACTCGGGTGCACCCCCCGAGCACTACCCGCACGCCTCCCGTGCCTGGTGTTGGAATAATGTCTACGTTTAGGCAAAAAATGAACTATTCCCATTGAAAAAATATCTAAAAAAACATATATTTTTTTCATAAGTGTGTTCTTTATGTGATACTGGTTCAGGATTTTGAATATAACTAGGAGGTTCTTTTTCACCCAGTATATGGTCCTGACTAGCAATACCATAGTGGTCCATAACATAACATTCCGAATGTTTTTTTTTAAGTTTTCTTAATTACTCATTTATAAATAAACTTAAGTCAACAGTTAGTGAAACATATTTTTATAGTTTAAAGGAAATTCAAAATGTAAATTAATTTTATTAAAATATATTGAATTGACTAATGCTTACGACACATAATATTTATTTAAGAAAATTTATTATTAGTTTGCATACTTGATTGATAAGTAAGTATAATAAATAATTATAATACTTGAAACAAACGTCACAATACAATTATTCAGTACTAACTTCTTAGCAAATAAATAAAATTTAAATTAATTAATTGACCAAAATGTTTTTGATAACTGGAATTTCACTTTGACAATGACATTTCTTTGTTTACATTTTTGGCACGGAATTAAAAATTCGACTTTATTTCACCTACCTATATGTATTGTTACCTATTCGCAAAGGTGCAGTCTTTCTCAGGAGAAGAATATACAAGAAACTCCGAGGGTCGCTCTTTTCAACTCAATCATATAAATTTCCTTATTTCTAATTTTATTAACTTAATATCTGAATAACTCAGCAACTGAGCAATTTATTCCCATGGTTGCTTGTCTAATAGATAATTGGAAATTTTAATGAAAAAGTTTTTTTAAAATTTATTTTTTGAAAGACTTTGATATGTAATAAATACTTTGAATTAAAATCACTAAAGAGACTATTTTTTTGTATTGTAGGCGAAATGCTTAGGGACCATCCATAAATTACGTCACACGAATTCCATGATCCCTCCTTGTCACAGCTGGTCACATTTGTAAGACTCCCCCCTCCCTAGCGTGACGTCACATATTTTGCATATTTTCCATTTTTTGTAATTTTTTAACGTAAAAATAGTGCTTGGGACTGAGGAAGTTAAGTTTGTCGTTAAAAGTTAACGCGTTTTGATACTCATAACACATTTTGAAATGTGACGTCACGAAACTTATGACCCCTCCCACCCCCTTGTCACACTTTGTCGACTCCCTCCCCTCCCCTTAACGTGTGACGTAATTTATGGATGGTCCCATAATTGCTTACCCGTCTAATGAAGATTTTTGTAAAGTCAAAGTCAAAAATAGCTTTATTTTTAGAACGTTCAGAATTAACCGAATATTAAAAAAAAGTTATTTAATAAAATATACGTCCATGCTAGACTGGGAGTA
Source organism: Aproaerema taeniolella (assembly GCA_949987775.1). Taxonomy (NCBI): domain Eukaryota; kingdom Metazoa; phylum Arthropoda; class Insecta; order Lepidoptera; family Gelechiidae; genus Aproaerema; species Aproaerema taeniolella. Next base: position 13,733,598 of record OX465265.1, on the reverse strand, counting down.
AAAAAAAAAGATAGAATGTGCCAGCTGCTATCTCTTCCCAGGCATACTTTAAAAGTCAGTAAGTGGGACGCGAGGGTTTTGATGTATTGTGGGCGAAAGTATAAGAATAACAAATAATAGTATTTCTTATTCTTATGGCGAAAGGAATACTGACAACCTCTCACATCGTAATATAACTCTCTGAATTCATGTCAAATGTGACATCAAGTGGTTTTAAAACCACTGTTACTCTGCCTACCCCGATAGGGATTATACAGGGTGTAACAGAAATATGAAGTCATATCTCAGGATGGTTACCAGCCAATAAAACTAAACAACTTTCCCAAAGGGACCTATTTAAAATCTCAAAAAAAAATTTCGCCTCTCCATACAACTTGTGCGATCAGCTGATAGGTTTAGTATGAAAGGCCGAATTTTTTTTTTTGGAATTTAAATTAGGTTCTTTCGGAAAAGTTTATCTGTTTTATTGGCTGGTCACCATCCTGAAATATGACTACACCTTTCTTTTACACCCTGTATGAGTGAGCGTATGTATACAATGTATAAAAAAATACATACATATTCCCTATTATACATAACTCGCCACCTACCGGACAGCACCACTACAATGCTGACCTTATAGCGAAGCAGCGAGTTTCAAAAATTCATAAATTCAGAAGCGGGATATCTTCAATTTTATACATTTTTTCACTATCCATCTATAAGAAACGCGGGGGAGAACAACGATACCGCGTTGTAGAATACACGCTGCGCCATCTAGCGGCGTATTAAATGCAACTTTTTATTTTGTGGGGCTCATAACCTAAAGCCATGTGTTTATATCTAGCGGGACCACTTGAGCTAGACCGAAAAAAATAGTGGCATTGCTTTGCTTGTTTAATGTACCTAATAAATTTACCAACAAGGTCCAATGTCCCTCAACCATTTATAAAGAAATCACGTTAAATCGCCTCATCCATCCAGCGGGGCCCTCGCTTGTATTACGCTCAGATTAAAGAAAAGTAATAGTGATTGTAGCTTGTCTCAAATTACTTCTCGGTTTATGTATTAACTCCAAGCCATCTTTAATAGACTAAGAGAAAATCAGCAAGAAAGTTTTGTCTTTCTTACACTATAACTCAGAAATTTTTGAATACGTGTATTCGATGTATATGTCTTCGTTTTATATCACAGTAATTCTATGACAAATAACCAGGTAAATATCACAAAATCAGTTCAAGTGCGAGTTTCTGTTTAAAAAATTTTAGCTAGCATCCGACTCACTCTTTACTATTTTTCATATATTTTTTTAATAATGTAAAGTGTGTTTTAAATGTGTACTAAGTTAGGAATATATGTATCACCAGAAAATAATAAGAATCGTAAGTTGATCAACTTTCGAGGTAGTTAATCAATTATCAGAAAATCATACACGGCAGTTGTAATGTATTATTTAACGTATACATTTCCGGTAATTGATCAATTTACGGCATCTCGCGGTAAAATGATCTGACGAACGCGATTTGTACGCTGATTGGTTGAAAACTCGAAGTGTTTGCTGATTGGTTGAATGTCTTTATGTGTCACTTAGAACTGCGAGAAGTAAGTTTGTTAGTAGCCGAACCCAATCAACCCGTTTAGGGTTGGTTGATTAAATCACAGGTACACACTACATTACAGACAGATATAATAAAACAACAACAAGGCGTAAGAGTCATATTAGTGTGCACCGCAACTATGTGTCGGAAGCATTAGTCAATTCAATTTTAATAAAATTAATTTACATTTTGAAATTCCTTTAAACTATAAAAATATTTTATACCATTCCCCTCTAGAAAGCTTCTTTTTTTCACTGAAAATTGGGGTTAAAGAGCTCTTTTAGTCACAGTTTTGATATTTGAATTTGGAACCCTAAAAAGATTCTTTTTTTCCCGCAAAACACGTAAAAAAAGAGCACTTTTTTGTCAATTTTGGTGTTTAAATTTCGAACACTCCAATGGATAGACATTAGACATACGACCTCCATCGCAAAGAATATTCGAAATTCAAACACCTTGCGCAGATAACTCTTTAATATTTTAATGGTCAACATTTTCGACAGATTTAAAACTTTAAAATAAAAATGTGTGTTCTTTGCTGTCATTAATTTGTAATACGTCGACAAGAAATAAATATCTCGTCACAGATTGACCACCCTATCGACAACAACAAGAAAATTACTCTAAACTTTAGTAATTGTTTAAATTTGAATGTACAGAGGGCCGCACATCAGGTTACCACAAGCGTGCACTCTGTGCCGTTGCGATAAGATGAAAATGGGGTAACCTGATGCGCTGGCCTCTGTACATTTTCATTAATGTACCATTGCTTTTTTCTTGATTAAATGTTTTCCGCTTAAATCTTTCTTTTTCTCGAGGTCATGGTATAAAATATAATGTGCAACTCTTGAATAAAACTGATTTTCATCGAGGGCTATGAATCACTCGCGTCATTCAGGATTCTAACACTTTAGAATCCTTCATTTGCTCGTGATCCAACTTTGGCCCTCGCTTAAAATCCGTCTTTTATTCCCGAGTTGCACAATATACTATTCCACTAACTGTTGACTTAAGTTTATTTATAAATGAGTAAGTAAGAAAACCTAAAAAAAATCCGAATGTTATGTTATGGACCACTATGGTATTGCTAGGACCATATATTTATATTTACAAACCTGTGTGATTTTGTGTGTATTGTTGTTTTTAGAAAAGTGATAAAAATAAATTCTAACAATTATTTTTTTTACCATAATCAATAATGTTCGGTTTATTAACCATTTTTTATAGTGGCAATACTTTTGTTTACATTTTTGGAACGGAATTAAAAATTCGGCTTTAGGTTATGTTATGAGTCCCACAAAATAAAAAGTTGCACTTAATACGCCGCTAGATGGCGCAGCGTGTATTCTACAACGCGGTATCGATATTATCCCGCGTTTCTTATACATTGTCAGTGGAATAGAAGTCGTTAGACCAGTTTAATTAGAGTATTTTTGAAACTCGTTGCTTCGCTATAAGGTCAGCATTGTAGTGGTGCTGTCCGGTAGGTGGCGAGTTATGTTTAATAGGATAGGGAATATAATATGCATGTAATTTTTTATACATTGTATATGTCACCGGAAAATGATAAGAATCGTAAGTTGATCAACTTTCGAGGTAGTTTATAAACTATTGGAAAGTCATACACGGCAGTTAAAATGTATTATTTAACGTAAACATTTCCGGTGATTTAACAATTTAAGGCGTCTTGCGGTAAAATGATCCGACGAACGCGATGTGTACGCTGATTGGTTGAATGTCTCACTTAGACCTGCGACAAGTAGGTTTGTTAGTAGCCGAACCCAACCAACCCGTTCAGAGTTGGTTGGGTTAGGTTAGGTTAGAACTGCGACCCTCAACGCATGAGTCGAGCGAGCGTAGCCAGCGTGCCGCGGCAGCGGCCGGCGAAGTGCCAGAAACGACTCGACTGTGGTTGCCTCTTAGGTTGTCGCATCGACCAATCAGAGAACAGTGTATTATATTACGGATGTCAGTTTGACGTAAAAATGTACACTGAGCAGCGATTGGTCCATTCGTGTATGATTTGACGTGTGGCAAAACCGTTAGTTGATAAACTTATAGCCAGGCAGCGTAAGTTGATCAATTAGCTAAAATTTATTGCGTTAAATAATACATTTTAACTGCCGTGTCTGATTTGCCGAAAGTTGATAAACTACCTCGAAAATTGATCAACTTACGATTCTTATTAATTTCCGGCGACATATACATACGCTCACGCATATAATCCCTATCGGGGTACTTTGAGACAAGCTGCAATCACTATTACTTTAATCTGAGCGTAATACTCTGATATTAGGAAACAAATAAAAAAGTTAGAATCTACTTGTTACAATTCATACATTTCAAGGTCTGAGAGTAATATATGTCGCCATCCTAAGCAATTTTGGACTTACATAAAATCTAAAAAATCTTCAAATAGTATTCCAGACACACTATACTTGGATACTAAGCGTGTATCTGACGGCAAGTCCATCGCTAATGCGTTTAGTGATTTTTTTCAGTCGGTTTTTGAGAAGGGCCTCAATGGTGACTGTTTGATGTCGTCTGTTGAAATTACAACTACTATAGTTGAAAAATATTTAAAACACTTGGATGAGAACAAGGGTAGCGGACCAGATGGCATTCATCCAGTTTTTCTGAAAAGGTGTTGCAAGGAGTTGGCTTATCCGCTCTGTATCCTTTTCAATTTGTCAATGGTTACTGGCAATATGCCTGTGATTTGGAAGAGATCATTTGTGGTACCTATTTTCAAAAATGGTAATAAACACATGGTACGTAATTACCGAGGAATTTCAAAACTTTTAGTAATTCCTAAGTTATTCGAGAAGGTAGTTTACGATTCCTTGTTTCCAGCGGTCAGACCCCTAATTATCACTCAACAGCACGGCTTTATTAATAAACGTTCCACTGAGTCTAACCTGTGCGAGTTCCTTGACATTGTCTTAGAAGCCATGAGTAACGGTCATCAGGTTGACGCCGTGTATACCTACCGACTACTCAAAGGCTTTTGATAAAATATCCCATTCACTGTTAATTAAGAAAATTGAGTTGATCGGAATACACGGCGACCTCCTCAGATGGCTAGAGTCCTATCTTTGGAATCGTACTCAGGCGGTTTCTGTTAAAGGCTTCACATCCTCTTTCATACCAATTACTTCTGGTGTGCCCCAGGGGTCGCATCTTGGACCTCTTTTATTTAATTTATTTATAAATGATGTTTTGGATTGCTTTCATCATTCAAGTTGTTTATTGTTTGCTGATGACACGAAAATTTTCAATATAACTAAAACAAATCAAGATTGCCTTAATCTACAATCCGATTTGAATAGACTAGGTCTTGTTTGGAAAATCAATTATTTTTAAATGTAGACAAATGTTATTTAATTACATATAGCCGTAAAAAAAGAAATATACACCATCAGTATTTCATTCATAATACTCCATTGAAAAGGGTGTCTGAGGTGCGAGACCTAGGTGTGTACTTGGATGATCAATTGTTATTCAAATCGCATATTGAAAAAATAACGGCTAAAGCCTACAAAATGTTGGGATTTTTATTTAGACAGAGTAAAGATTTAAAAAAAGTGGGAACACTGATGATATTATTTAATTCTTTTGTTAGATCTCAACTTGAGTACGCTTCCGCAGTGTGGAACACCCGGTACGCTGTGTATGTCGATGCTGTTGAACGAATCCAGAACAAATTTATTAGAAGACTTAATTACAGATTTGGAAAGATTCCGGATATCTTGGATCTTAGAACGCGACGTGAACAGCGTGACGTCATTCTTCTTTACAATATTTTAAATTCTTATATTGATTTCTCATATTTACTGGGTAAAATTGGTTTTAAATGCACGAAGGTTGGTTTACGAGCTATTAGATCAACATTTGCTCCTCCTCTTTGTCGGACCAATTATGCAAAGAATCGCTTCGTTGTGAGAGCTTGTGAGACTTATGATAGAACTTACAATGATTTGGACATTTTTAACTTACGTTTATCCCAATTTGTTTCTGCCATCAAGAAACATCATAAAACCAAATTAAATTAAACTTATTGTTTTTATTTTTGTTGTTAGGTTTTATCTTTGGTTTTATATTTTTGACACTTGTTCCTATCTATATTAAGTTTTAAAAAAAATGTTATTTAAATTTAAATTATTTAGTTTATAAATCCAACGCATAATGTTATATCTTTTTGTGAAAACTTGACTGGCTTATGGATTAGTTTACTTTAGAATAAGTATTTTGTGTTGAATAGCTGTATGTTTTCCTTAATAAAGAAAAATAAAAATAAAATAAAATAAAATACAAGCGAGGGCCCCGCTGGATGGATGAGGCGATTTAACGTGATTTCTTTATAAATGGTTGAGGGACACTGGACCTTGTTGGTAAATTTATTAGGTACATTAAACAAGCAAAGCAATGCCACTATTTTTTTCGGTCTAGCTCAAGTGGTCCCGCTAGATATAAACACATGGCTTTAGGTTATGAGCCCCACAAAATAAAAAGTTGCATTTAATACGCCGCTAGATGGCGCAGCGTGTATTCTACAACGCGGTATCGTTGTTCTCCCGCGTTTCTTATAGATGAATAGTGGAAAAATGTATAAAATTGAAGATATCCCGCTTCTGAATTTATGAATTTTTGAAACTCGCTGCTTCGCTATAAGGTCAGCATTGTAGTGGTGTTGTCCGGTAGGTGGCGAGTTATGTATATTAGAGAATATGCATGTATTTTTTTATACATTGTATACATACGCTCACTCATACAGGGTGTAAAAGAAAGGTGTAGTCATATTTCAGGATGGTGACCAGCCAATAAAACTGATCAACTTTTCCGAAAGAACCTAATTGAAATTCCAAAAAAAAAATTCGGTTTTTCATACTAAACCTATCAGCTGATCGCACAAGTTGTATGGAGAGGCGAAATTTTTTTTTGAGATTTTAAATAGGTCCCTTTGGGAAAGTTGTTTAGTTTTATTGGCTGGTAACCATCCTGAAATATGACTTCATATTTCTGTTACACCCTGTATAATCCCTATCGGGGTAGGCAGAGTAACAGTGGTTTTAAAACCACTTGATGTCACATTTGACATGAATTCAGAGAGTTATATTACGATGTGAGAGGTTGTCAGTATTCCTTTCGCCATAAGAATAAGAAATACTATTATTTGTTATTCTTATACTTTCGCCCACAATACATCAAAACCCTCGCGTTCCACTTACTGACTTTTAAAGTATGCCTGGGAAGAGATAGCAGCTGGCACATTCTATGTTTTTTTTTTTACTCCCAGTCTAGCATGGACGTATATTTTATTAAGGCGACTACAGCACCTAAATTAAGATTTTATGATGCGTAGATAAGCATGATGCACTACATTAAATCGACGAAAAAAAAAAACTACGGTAATATTCAGAACTTAAACTTGATAAGTAGTTTGCTGAAAATATGATTCAGCACTTTTGGTTCAATAGAAAAAACTCACAAAGCCACCTCTAAATACCCAATATTGTGTATCTTTTAAGCTGCAAAAACGATAGTAAAATGCACACAGGAACTTGAATTTGCTGTCAAAATGTTCGTGACTGAGCACTCTCGATAAGTAGTTAACGCATTTTTCGATTTAAGCTGTTACCTTTCCATAAATCTCATTTTTCTAACTATCGAACATGTTTTTACGTACGCACGCTTTCATAGTCCGTAAACTTCGTGTATCGACACTGTTCGCACTGCCGGCCCAGGCCTGTTGAGAGACGGAGATGGCACTATTCCTATGTGTGCTGCCTTTATCGGGTGCTGTGTTAAATAACTTGTTTTAAATATTCGGTTAATTCTGAACGTTCTATAAAATAAAGCTATTTTTGACTTTGACTTTACAAAAATCTTCATTAGACGGGTAAGTAAGCAATTAAGCATTTCGCCTACACCTACAACACAATAAAATAGTCTCTTTAGTGATTTCAATTCAATTTATTTATTACATATCAAAGTCTTCCAAAAAATAATTAAAAAAAACTTTTTCATTAAAATTAAGTTAATAAAATTAGAAATAAGGAAATTTATATGATTGATTAACCATCCTGAAATATGACTTCATATTTCATTAAAATTTCCGATTTTTTATTAGACAAGCAGCCATGGGATCAAATTGCTCAGTTGCTGAGTTATTCAGATATTAAGTTAATAAAATTAGAAATAAGTAAATTTCTATAATTGTGTTAAAAAGAGCGACCCTCGTAGTTTCTTGTATATTCTTCTCCTGAGAAAGACTGCACCTTTGCGAATAGGTAACAATATAGGTAGGGGACATAAAGTCGAATTTTTAATTCCGTGCCAAAAATGTATACAAAGGATTGCCACTATAAAAAATGGTTAATAAACCGACCATTATTGTTTTTTTTTTTAATGGTTAGAATTTATTTTTATCACTTTTCTAAAAACAACTATACACACAAAATCACACAGGTTTGTAAATATATAAATACAGGTTGAAAAAGAACCTCCTAGCTTTATTGAAAATCCTGAACTAGTATCACTTACTGAACACTTTTTTTTTTTTTGGGTTGGGGGATTTTTTTTTTCTTAAACGCAGACACCACTCGGGTGCACCCCCCGAGCGCTACCCGCACGCCTCCCGTGCCTGGTGTTGGAATAATGTCTACGTTTAGGCAAAAAATGAACTATTCCCATTGAAAAAATATATAAAAAAACATATATTTTTTTCATAAGTGTGTTCTTTGAGTGATACTGGTTCAGGATTTTGAATATAACTAGGAGGTTCTTTTTCACCCAGTATATGGTCCTGCCTAGCAATACCATAGTGGTCCATAACATAACATTCGGATTTTTTTAAAAGTTTTCTTAATTACTCATTTATAAATAAACTTAAGTCAACAGTTTGTGGAACATATTTTTATAGTTTAAAGGAAATTAAAATGTAAATTAATTTTATTAAAATATATTGAATTGACTAATGCTTACGACACATAATATTTATTTAAGAAAATTTATTATTAGTTTGCATACTTGATTGATAAGTAAGTATAATAAATAATTATAATACTTGAAACAAACTTCACAATACAATTATTCAGTACTAACTTCTTAGCAAATTAATAAAATTTAAATTTATTAATTGACCAAAATGTTTTTGATAACTGGAATTTCACTTTGACAATGACATTTCTTTGTTTACATTTTTGGCACGGAATTAAAAATTCGACTTTATTTCACCTACCTATATTGTATTGTTACCTATTCGCAAAGGTGCAGTCTTTCTCAGGAGAAGAATATATAAGAAACTCCGAGGGTCGCTCTTTTTAACTCAATCATATAAATTTCCTTATTTCTAATTTTATTAACTTAATATCTGAATAACTCAGGAACTGAGTAATTTATTCCCATGGTTGCTTGTCTAATAGATAATCGGAAATTTTAATGAAAAAGTTTTTTAAAATTTATTTTTTGAAAGACTTTGATATGTAATAAATACTTTGAATTAAAATCACTAAAGAGACTATTTTTTTGTATTGTAGGCGAAATGCTTAGGGACCATCCATAAATTACGTCACACGAATTCCATGATCCCTCCTTGTCACAGCTGGTCACATTTGTAAGACTCCCCCCTCCCTAGCGTGACGTCACATATTTTGCATATTTTCCATTTTTTGTAATTTTTTAACGTAAAAAGAGTGCTTGGGACTGAGGAAGTTAAGTTTGTCGTTAAAAGTTAACGCGTTTTGATACTCATAACACATTTTGAAATGTGACGTCACGAAACTTATGACCCCTCCCACCCCTTTGTCACACTTTGTCGACTCCCTCCCCTCCCCTTAACGTGTGACGTAATTTATGGATGGTCCCTTAATTGCTTACCAGTCAATTGTCTACAAATTATCGACTTAATGTGCCCCACGGTTTTATTTTAGTCTAGTCTATGCATATGTTTATAATTCCCACGACTGTATCTATTTTATTATTTTTTGGTTTTTAGTACATTTATCTTAAACATTGCAATGTATGTTTAACATAAAACCGTTTAACTTAAAAAGTTTTTTACCTATTTTTATATTCTAGTTTTTAGTTTTTATTAAAAACATACATTTGGTAGCAGAGGCCATCTTGTATTTAAATTTTTTATAGTATATTGTATTCTGCTTGTTGAGCCCTTTCATTTGATACCCATATTGATGGGATTAATAAAACATAAATTATCCGCCATTTTGTAGCGGCGGCCATCTTGAATTTATAATGATAATGAATAAACATAATTGTATTGTCACCAAAATCCAAAGTGTATACAAAATTTCAGATTAATCGGTTGACAGGAAGAGGGTGAAATTTGAATTACTAAATTTGACCCAAGAATAATAAATAAAACAAACGGGGTGAGCTAAATAAAACCGCTTAAAAAACCGTTTAATAAAAATAGCTTTATTTTATAACACGTTCAGAATTAACCGAATATTTAAAAAAAGTTATTTATTAAAATATACGTCCATGCTAGACTGGGAGTAAAAGAAAAACATAGAATGTGCCAGCTGCTAACTCTTCCCAGGCATACTTTAAAAGTCAGTAAGTGGGACGCGAGGGTTTTGATGTATTGTGGGCGAAAGTATAAGAATAACAAATAATAGTATTTCTTATTCTTATGGCGAAAGGAAGGCTGACAACCTCTCACATCGTAATATAACTCTCTGAATTCATATCAAATGTGACATCAAGTGGTTTTAAAACCACTGTTACTCTGCCTACCACGATAGGGATTATACAGGGTGTAACAGAAATATGAAGTCATATTTCAGGATGGTTACCAGCCAATAAAACTAAACAACTTTCCCAAAGGGACAAATTTAAAATCTCAAAAAAAAAATTTCGCCTCTCCATACAACTTGTGCGATCAGCTGATAGGTTTAGTATGAAAGGCCGAATTTTTTTTTTAGAATTTCAATTAGTTTCTTTCTGGAAAGTTGATCAGTTTTATTGGCTGGTCACCATCCTGAAATATGACTACACCTTTCTGTTACACCCTGTATGAGTGAGCGTATGTATACAATGTATAAAAAAATACATTCATATTCCCTATTATACATAACTCGCCACCTACCGGACAGCACCACTACAATGCTGACCTTATAGCGAAGCAGCGAGTTTCAAAAATTCATAAATTCAGAAGCGGGATATCTTCGATTTGATACATTTTTTCACTATCCATCTATAAGAAACGCGGGAGAACAACGATACCGCGTTGTAGAATACACGCTGCGCCATCTAGCGGCGTATTAAATGCAACTTTTTATTTTGTGGGGCTCATAACCTAAAGCCATGTGTTTATATCTAGCGGGACCACTTGAGCTAGACCGAAAAAAATAGTGGCATTGCTTTGCTTGTTTAATGTACCTAATAAATTTACCAACAAGGTCCAATGTCCCTCAACCATTTATAAAGAAATCACGTTAAATCGCCTCATCCATCCAGCGGGGCCCTCGCTTGTATTACGCTCAGATTAAAGAAAAGTAATAGTGATTGTAGCTTGTCTCAAAGTACCTCTCGGTTTATGTATTAACTCCAAGCCATCTTTAATAGACTCAGAGAAAATCAGCAAGAAAGTTTTGTCTTTCCAGCGGGGCCCTTTGTAATGAAAATTAATAAAATATATTGACTTATGCTTATGACACATGATATTTATTTAAGAAAATGTATTATTCGTTTGCATACTTGCTTAATAAGTAAATATGACAAACAATTATAATTCTTAAAACAAACGCCACAATACAGTTATTCAGTACTAACTTCTTAGCAAATTAATAAAATCTAAAATAATTAATTGACCAAAATATTTTTTGATAACTGGAATTTCCAGATTCTCCAGTCGCAGCCCTCTATCTTTCAAACTATTACAGACAGCGTATCCAAATTTTCAGATAATACCTACGTATTTTGATGGTATCTATCGTAAAATATAATAAATAAAATTATAAACCTAAACCACAGTGGGGTCCCCATACGACAAACGTTCAAAATATCGCATTTTTTTAACGACCTTTGTAACTGCTCTATTCCAAAAACCATGTTATGCATACATTTCATACTGAGTACTCATTTAAAAAATATTTATATTACCTAATTTGCCTATATTGCTGCCGCCTATATTGTACCCTATATTGTACCTTTTGTAAAGTTACTTGTAATTGTCTCATCATTGTATTTCTTTTCAAATTGTGCAATAAAGTATATTGTATTGTATTGTATTGTATTTGAAAAAAAAGATTAAAACAGTCAAGAGTAAGTCGGACTCTAGCTAAAGATATTTAAACAGAAACTCGCACTCGAACTGTTTTTGTCACATTTACCTGGTTATTTGTCGTAGAATTACTGTTATTCTTTACACTATAACTCAGAAATTTTAGAATACGTGCATTCGATGTATATGTCTTCGTTTTACTATAATATCACATGACAAATAACCAGGTAAATATCACAAAAACAATTCAAGTGCGAGTTTCATTTTAAAAAAATTTAGCTAGCATCCGACTCACTCTTTACTATTTTTCATATATATTTTTTAATAATGTAAAGTGTGTTTTAAATGTGTACTAAGTTAGGAATATATGTGTCACCAGAAAATAATAAGAATCGTAAGTTGATCAACTTTCGAGGTAGTTAATCAACTATCAGAAAATCATACACGGCAGTTGTAATGTATTACTTAACGTATACATTTCCGGTAATTGATCAATTTACGGCGTCTCGCGGTAAAATGACCTGACAAACGCGGGAACCGATCACCTTTTCGAAGAATTTATGTCCGAATTTTATTTGACCGAAAACGGTTAACCTGCGTCTTTTTTGCTATATGCTTCATATGCCATATTTTCAGATCATCGAAATGCCATTAGACCACTGATTCCCAAAGTGGTCCAGGTGGACCCCCAGGGGTCTGCGGGCGACTCGATGGGGGTCTATGTTGGCGTGACAAAAAAATGGGGGTTCACAATTCGTAAGCGGGGTCCACGAAAATGTATCTGGTTTCGATAGTGAAGAACTAAAATATTGGTTTGACATCACCTAAGAAGTCGAGCCTACATTTTAGGCAGATAAATAATTGATGGAAGTGCTGTGAGTAAATGTCAAAAAAGTATAGTTGAATGGAATTTTACTTGACATCCACTCACAGCAGAATCAATTAATTAACAAACCAATCAATTCTCACTTTTTTATCGAAAACTCTTAATTTGTGATTGGAAGTAGTTGGAACGCAAATTTCCATACTTAGTTAGATCTAGTTTTAAATGTTTTTGTCGAGTTATGGGCTTATGGTAGAAATTTAGCTGCAGGGGGTCCACCGGAACCAGCAAAATCTTAAAAGTGGTCTATGAGAAAAAAAGTTTGGGAACCTCTGCATTAGACAAAAGTATCATTTTACCGAATTATGTTTCATCAATTTTCAAAATAACTTTTTACTGTTGGTCGAAGTTTCTTTTTAGCAATAAACTATTGACCGGGTTCTCTTTTGAATTTTTTACTGTTGGCTGAAGTTTTTTTTGAACTTTTTACTTTCGGCCAATATCTTTTTAACTTTTTTCATTTGCCTCTCTTTAGCTTCATCGAAACATTAAATGGGACAGGTTAGAACATGTTTTTGTATTCCTGCTTGCTTGCACGCTGTGTGCTTGCATGTTGCATGCTTGCTTGTTTGTTGCTTGCTTGCTTGCAGGGGGGTGCGGGGGCGGAGCCCCTGAGGGGGGGCTTGGGGGGCGAAGCCCCCCGCAAGAAAAATAAAAGAAACATCACTCAAACCGACGGTCTTGGTTAGGTTAGGTTAGGTTATGATTCTGCATGCCTGCTTGCTTGCATGCTATAGGTTGGCAAAAAAAAGAAAACGGTCCTGCCTACACACCAGTCTGGAAAACAATTCCGGATGCTAGCTTGAGCTGCAAAGAACTTGTGTCATGCAAGTGCAAGGAGAGGTGTTCCAGGTGCCGATGAGTGAAAAACGATTTAAATTGCACTCTCCTTTGTGCGTGTGAAGGTGTATGCTCGAGAGCTTAGACCGTCCTTTTATTTTTAGATTATATATGAAGGCTGATTTTTATAAGTTAGATAGATTAAAATTAAAAATGTAACACACTTAATCCTCTCTGCACCTAGCGTTAATTGAAAGCTTCACACTAGTTTGAAAGTATGTAATTTAAAATTACCCTTTACGAGGCTATATAAAATTTAGTTCATCAGAAAGAGCTTGAAACACTAGGTTACTCATGGGCATAAATGTGGGTTTAAGGCTCACGAACGTTTTGCCCGCCCGTTCCAGTGTGTTATGAATATTGATGCATAAGCATTGGTGCAAGTAGTTTCTCTTCCCAGTGAAGTCTTCATCCTGATTATTAGTAGAAACGGCCATCGTTAGTATGCATCAATATTCATAACACACTGGAACGGGCGGACAAAACGCTCGTGAGATTACCCATGTCGCGTTGTTAGCGTCCGCCGAACTATCTTTAAACTGGCAGAACTATGTCTGTTTTTTTACCGATTTAGATGATTTAAATTTTAAACTATAGAAAAATAACATAACATTATACGAAGAAATCATTTTTTGTCTCTAATGTAATGGTTCTCTGGCTATAGAAATAAAAAACATATTTTTTTCTCTAATTTTATTTATTTGTTACACATTTTTATTATTTCTATATTTACGCAGAGTACATTACATTAGAAAATTAGAGCATATTAAATATGCTTTCATTAATTTCATGTCCGAATGTATACATACATACATAACATACATGTGTGTTGCGCAGTTCAGTGTATTTAGACTCTTCAAAACGCGCCGGCGACGTCGGTTGAATATATGGCATCCGCCGCGCTTTATGTTAAACCAGCATAACTATGTCTATTTTCACCCGATTGTGATGATTTAAATTTTATACTATAGGCGAATAACGTAGAATTATTTGTAGGCTACATTATTTCTCTGTAATACAAATGGTTATCTAGTTATAAAAATATTTTTTTTTTTTTGTAATTTGTATTATTTGTCCTATATTTTTGTTGTTTTCATATTTACGCAGTTACATTTAATAAAAATAATGCCGAAAATTTAATATCCTTTCATTTGATACCCCAAACATTCATATGCACTGCGTAAATTAAGTATAATTAACATTTTTCAAAACACGCCGGCGACGTCGGTTGAATATATGGCATCCGCCACGCTTTAGTTAAACCAGCATAACTGTGGCTTTTTTCACCCGATTGTGATGATTTTTAATTGTAAACTATAGACGAATAACGTAGAATTATTTGTACCCTACATTTTTTCTCTGTAATATAAATGGTTATCTAGCTATAAAAATAAATATGTATTTTTTTTTTGTAATTTGTCTTATTTGTCCTATATTTTTGTTGTTTTCATATTTACGCAGTTACATTCAATAAAAACAATGCAGCATATTTAATATCCTTTCATTTGATACCCCACACGTGCATGTGCACTGCGTAATTTATGAGTAATTTACATTTTTCAAAACGCGGCGGGGCGGCCACATTGATGACGTCATAACTGGTGACCTTGACACCTCACGAAGTGTCTCCTGGCAGTTTTGGGATCTAGGTGACATGCCTAACCACATATAAAAATTTGGTGCTGGTTTCCGGAAGCGAACTGTGTTTTCCGCAACGCCAGGCACAAAAAATAAAAAGTTGCACTTAAAACGCCGCTAGATGGCGCAGCGTGTATTCTACAACGCGGTATCGATGTTCTCCCGCTTTTCTTATAGGTTGACAGTGGGGTGCAAAAATAGATTAATGGAGTCGTTTGGGCCCGTAAACTTGTTAGAGTATTCTTGAAACTCGCCGCTTCGCTACAAGGTCAGCATTGTAGGTGTGCTGTCCGGTAGGTGGTGAGTTATGCATAAGGGAATAAGATAAGCATGTATTTTTATACGTAAGTAAATACGCTCTCGCATATAACCCCTATCGGGGTAGGCAGAGCATCAGTGGTTTTAAAACCTCTTGATGCCACATTTGACATAAATTGAGAGGGTTATATGATGTGAGCCTTTCGGTACCTGTGTTCTAAATACTCTGATTACTAGTTCCCAAAATTCACACTTACCAAAATACCTATTCATCTGTTCCTCATTTTCTACAATCACTACTACCTATAAATGAGCCTTCCTTTCGCTCACAATACAGCAAAACCTTCGCGTCCCACTTACTGACTTTTACAGTATGCCTGGGAAGAGTAAGCAGCTGGCACATTCTAAGTTTTTCTTTCGCTCCCAGTCCAGCATGAGTGTATATGTTACTGTGAATGTCCGAAATGCAGTGTATGTTAAGATACTCTGGGGCCTGTTAACATCCACCGAGATAGCTGGTGAATGACCGTTATTTATCATTTTCATGACGATTTCGGTCATTCACCGGTGACTGTGACCATGACGACTTGGTCACTGTTCATTATGAGCGAAATCATGATGCCAGCCTGATTGATATAGAATTAAAAATTTAAAAAACCCCCCCCGCAAAAAAGTAAAGCGGACATTTAAAAAGTAAAAAATAATACCTTTCGTTGAGCCATCAAATTCATTTCAGAAATATCTATATATATTTTAATTATCGAAATCGATGGATGGCACGATAGGGTTTGCTCATTAAAATGGCGCTATAATGTCGCGTCGGGGTACCGCTTTAGTGAATCAGACCCTTCATTGGGGTACATTATAGCGCCATTTTAATGAGCAAACCTTATCGTGCCATCCATCGATTTCGATAATTAAAATATATATAGGTATTTCTGAAATGAATTTGATGGCTCAACGAAAGGTATTATTTTTTACTTTTTAAATGTCCGCTTTACTTTTTTGCGGGGGGGGTTTTTTAAATTTTTAATTTAAGTAATTTTTATTTCAAAATTTTTAACTTATTTTCAAAATAATTAAGAGTGTACTAGTGTGCTGGATATCCTGGCCGCAGCATCAGCTCACGGTGTCGCCACCATTGCATTGTATGCAGAATCAAATACTGATCAAAACGAGTCCAAACACGACATATCTGCTATTATTTTTTCAAGGATGTGCTAGTGTTCTGGATATCCTGGCCGCAGCATCAGCTTACCGTGTTGCCACCATTGCATTGTATGCAGAATTAAATACTGAACAAAACGAGTCCAAACACGACATATCTGCTATTATTTTTTTAAGAGTGTGCTAGTGTTCTGGATATCCTGGCTGCAGCATCAGACCAAGAGTTCCATAATCCTGCATAGTTATTAAGCATACATGAGTGTTTCAAGTTTTAGGTCACATGTATGTTTGAAAGTAAAGTAAATACACATTAAGAGTCTAAGAACCCTACCGCAGCTAACAAAAGAGCTGATGACCTTGAAATGGCTGAACCGATTTTGATAAAACGTATCTAAGAACCATCGCCAAAAAACCTGCTTGTAAATAAAAAAAAAACGCATCCAAATCGGTTCACCCGTTTGAGAGCTACGGTGCCACAGACAGACACACAGACACACACACACACACACACATAGCGGTCAAACTTATAACACCCCTCTTTTTGCGTCGGGGGTTAAAAATAATGAAATGTGGAAACAGAAGTTCTTTTGATGAAATTTGCTACAGAAATGGATTAGATCCTGAGAAAGGACATAGGATAAATTTTATCCCACAGTTGGGTACGATATAACCTGTAGTCCACGCGGGCGGAGCCAGGGAAAAAGCTAGTATATTATATACAGTATACAATGTTTATTGAACATCTCATGGCGGACTGGTGCATCCGTAAGTGGATCGCATTGAATATGAATGCATTTCAATGATTCGGATGACGTATGACACTCAGAATGCAGTTCTCATTTTACGCAACTATACAGGCTGTAAGGGACAACTTAGCAAATACTTTAATAGTGGAATCTAGGTACCCATAAATATGATCAGCTATAAGTAGTTATTTTTAACCGGAAACGTGAAGTGAGGGAGTTTTTGTTACTTAACTACGTTGGCGCTACGCAGTGTACTGCGATACCGCACCCCGCACGTTTGGCAAGGTACGGACCTTTGTCAAAATGCGATGTACATTGCTGGTTATCGTGTTTTACGCTTTTGTAGTTGTTTTCAATTACAAAATGGAGTAAATTCGAATAAATAATTTAAGAATATTAAAAAAATTATAAAAAACAAAATTTTCCCGAATAAAACTCTAATGGATAGTTTGAATTCAGGGTTAAATTTTTGCTAAGCTGTCCTTTACACTCTGTATAATAGCATATATGAAAAACAGCTTCGTAACCTATGTATTGTAGTCATTAGTCAAATTATCCCCACCGAGGGGCACGGGCCTCCCTTTGAAACACGAAGGGGATTTAGGCCATAGTCCACCACGCTGGCCCAATGCGGGTTGGTGGACCACTCGTCTTTCGAAAATGAATTTTCTTGGACGTGCGGGTTTCATTACGATGTTTTCCTTCATCGTTGAGGAAGTGATAATTAGAAATCCGTACATAAATCCGAAAAGACGAATTTAGTGGTACAGGCCTGCACCAGGATTTGAAACCGCGACCTTCGGATTACAAGTCTGGCTCATTACCAACTGGGCTATCAAGCCCTTAGATTATTTTTTATCAATTCTGTGAACATTTTATAGGTATAGGGATTCTCTGCCTAGCCTGATAGGGATACGTTTATGTAAAGTGTATGACAGGAAAATATTTATACAATTTATCTATCAAGGTTTCCATGTTTAATATTCAGTTGATGACCTAATAATCCTTAATTAATAAAATATTATTCAAAGGTCCTTATAAGTACTAGATCTTTGCAATAATAAATACTTTCAAATTGAATTGACAGTTATGTATGTGTATGTAAATTAATATTTGAAGCTATGTTAAGGCAGTCGGCGAAAAAAATCGTTTCTCCACCTTGACCGATCAACTGACTGTCTTAAGGCGACTACAGCACCTAAATTACGATTTTATGATGCGTAGATAAGCATGACACACTGCATTAAATCGAAGAAAAAAATACTACAGTAATATTCAGGACATAAACCAGATAAGTAGTTTGCTGAAAACATGATTCAGCACTTTTGGTTCTATAGAAAAAGCTGACAAAGTCACCTCTAAATACCAATATTGTGTATCTTTTAAGCTGTAAAAACGATAGTAAAATGCACACAGGAACTTGAATTTGCTATCAAAATGTTCGTGATTGAACACTCTCGATAAATAGTTAACGCATTTTTCGATTTAAGCTGTAACCATTCAGGAGGCCACTTAAAACAAGTCAACATGGGTCCCGTACGTAGTTTCGAATGACGTTGAAGCGACGCACGCTGTGGCGAAAAACTTTCTGGTACGTTGGAGCGAAAGTTCATTGAAGCGAACGCCACGAAGTCGAACGACACTGAAAAGGGTTACATGAAATACATTAAAACATACAATAAACGATTTAAATACATACATACGTATTCGTTCTTTTAACCCTACTGACTCTACGCCTTTTCGCAAAGGTGCAGTCTTCCTCAGAGAAGAACAGGCAAGAAACTCTGAGGTTGCTCTTTTTTAAATCACATTACAAATGTTCTTAAGTATTTGCTAAATTTAACTAGAGCTAAGCAGTTCATTCCCATGGCTGCCTGTCTGATAGATAATCAGACATTTTGTAATAGCCCTTTTTGCAAAGGTTTTGTTTAATTACTGTCTTAAATTTGTCCAAAGGTAAATTTTGAATACACATGGGAATCTTATTATAGAAGCGTATACATTGACCCATAAAAGAGTTCGTGACCTTGTGGAGACGATTGTCTAGTACATCCAGTTTATGCTTGGTCCTAGTATTTACATTGTGCCTATCGCTATTTTTCTAAAAAAAAAACATTTTTCTTCACATATAAGGTCCTAATTTATTAGTGACTTTCCTTTTAACACGTTATTGTGTAGGTCAAAATATATCATTTGAGTCAAAAAACAAAGGCGTAATATTAAATTGAAAAGGTCTTGAATTTGTTATGATATTTTTTCATTACTATGATGAATAAACCCATCCATTCAAACGTAAATAATAATGGCAGTAGTAGAGCGGGCGAGCGGGGAGTGGCCGGCTTCAAGTGATAGAGAACCATTCCTTTATCTTTAAATGGAAAAAAAAATTTAAACTTTTTTTTGCTAAATTTTATTTTAAGATAATTAAATTTTATTTTGTTTTTTGGAATACTATTAACCTATACAATAACGTCTTTGAAGGAAAGTCACTAATAAATTAGGACCTTATATAAAAGATTGTCAAAAGATTGTCACATATATGTATATTGGGATGCAAAAGTCAGAATATCTATTTCTTTTAATATTTGTTTCAGAGACATTCTAGGTCTCATTTGATAAATCACGCGAACAGCCCTTTTCTGCAGAACAAAGATCTTATTGATATCCGAAGCATTACCCCACAGTAAATTGACATATGACATTAAGCTGTGGAAGTAACTGAAATATACGGTTCTCGCGGTTTCAACGTCCGATAATTGACGGATTTTTTTTAACTGCGTAGGCTGCTGAACTGAGTCTGCTCGCTAACTTATCAATATGAGGACCCCATCGAAGCTTTGCATCAAGATTTATTCCTAAGAATACAGTAGATTCCACATTATCTAGTTTTTCATTCCTAACCTGTACATTAGTATTAACCTGTTTAACATTGGGCAAGGTAAATTTAACACATTTGGTTTTTTTCTCGTACAAAAGAAGGTTATTTACAGTAAACCATTTAACTACCTTAGAGATAGCAGTATTCACATCGTCATAATCAGAGTCGTACCTCTTCACTTTAAATATGAGTGATGTCTCAACTGCAAATAGTATGATCTCATGGGCGTCATTTACAAGAGTAGGTAAGTCATTAATGTAAACGAGAAACAGGAATGGTCCTAGGATTGAACCCTTTGGGACGCCCATACAGACTGTGGACCCAGGTGACCTAGTGCCGTTAACCTCAACCTTCTCTGGATCCTATTACTCAGGTAAGATTCCAGAAGCTTAAGTGCGTATCCTCTTATGCCATAATGATTTAATTTTCTGATCAGAGTTTCATAATGAACACAATCGAGAGCCTTGGACAAATCACAGAAGACTCCAAGAGCATCCTGCGAGACCTCCCAGGCCGCAAAGATATGACGAATGAGCTCAAAACCAGCATCGGTTGTAGAGCGACCTGGTGTGAATCCAAATTGATTTATATTCATAACACGCATCGAATCGGTCCATTCGTTAACGTATACAATTTAGCGTTAAATATTCCTAGACATAATTGATAATACTGAATTAACTATACAACTAAAGGCAAAAAGTATGTTGCTGTTATAAGTTTGACAAGTATTGTATATCTGTGTGTCTGGTGTTCTACGGCAACGTAACTCCAAAACGAAGGCGGCTCTTTGCGCAGAGACGGAAGTAGATCATTTCAAATTTTTGAAGCCGATCTCTTAACGCAACCCTCGGTGCACACCAAACTAAGGTGCAAGACGTCACTGAGGTGCAAGACGAGTACGTACGGCAGAATACAAAAGTTCCCTTAGGTCTTCAGAGAGTGAAACCGTTGAAATCGCATCACCATGCTAGTTTCAAAGCATTTGTGGTGCGGTTCCCTCGGTTCATGCTGGAGACAGTCATGAAAGAGAACTTTTGGCCGGAGAGCGTGGTGTTCCGCCGTTTCCGAGGGAGATTCCCGGTTATAGATACCCCCGGAAAAACACCCGGGAAATAATGTTACTTAAGTTTTAATTTTGTTAAATTATATTTTATATGTATGTTAGTCTGTAGGGTATTTATATATGGGCCTAGTTGCCTGAAAATAAATGTTTTTTTTAAACTCGTCTTGGGTAGAACACATGAAATACCCCTGGCCTTCTTCTTATCGTCTAGGTATATTCAAGTGTGTGGCGAACTTGGATAACCCTAGTTAAAGCTTGTGCGGTTTTTTTGTTTATTTAAAGAGGTAATCTGTGATGCTACTTGTGAAGTGTCGACCCAACCGGCCGTGAAAACACTTTACTCGTTTATGGTCAGGTTATTTCTGATTCACTTATCATTTATAATTCTAGATACCAGAATCTAAAAACTAGCATAGACATTCTTTAGTTTTTCTTTAGTCTGATGATGGGAAAAAGCTTTAAATATAAATTAGTCATGAGTTTTTTTTTTATTATAAGATGGGTTAACTCTTGACCTCAATCTTGACCATAAGGTCAAAGGTGAGGTCGACGATGGAGCGAGTTAACCCAGAAAATGCCTATAAAGGCACTGGTACTCCCACGCACCGACGGAACACAGCAAGCTGTTAGGCGTCGGACTTCGGTAGGAGGGTGGTCGCGAACCAGACGGCCCTTTACAGTGCCTACCACACCGCATGAGACCATAGGACGACACCGCAGATTCAGAAAAAAATGAAGTGTCGTTGCCTGGGATGGATTACTAGGAGGCAGGTCTCATTTGTGTTTCCTTAGTCGCCTCTTACGACACCCACGGAAAGAGATGGGGTGGTGTTATTCTCAACCGATCACCACACGGAAAGCTAGTTTTTTATATTTTATTTCTACTAGGCTGGCATGAGTGTAATTCGACGCCCAAGGCTGTTAAAAAAACCAAAAAAAAAAACCTAAGATCTTAAAGGTCTTCTTTTTATTTATATTCCATCAATGATATAATTTGATAATGTATAAAAATATGGCAAGTGATTAAAAAGTCCTTCTGTACATGCATATACGTATAATGTTCTCACATAAAAATGTAATAAACCGAAATGGTCCGTGACCTATTAGGAAAATACTTTGATGATTTTACTTACGGCCTTAGTGTTAAATTACATAGCAGATACCACACCAATTACTCAACTAATTGCACGGTCCAAGGTTCGAATCCAGCCCAAAGTTATAAAGTGATGCGCAGTAGAAATAAAAATTTACAGAGGCCAGCACATCAGGTCACCCAATTTTCATAGCAAAACCGATCTTATCGCAACAGCACAGAGTGCATGTGGTAACCCGATGAGCGGCTCTCTGTACTTTCGTTTACTTTTAAAGTAATTTGTGTATTGTTACTGTTATTATTTGAATTGAAGCTTTCGTAATGTTTTGGGCTTTCAACATTTTGCAATTGAAATTAAATCTGTAATAGCGAATCACGTAAAAAATTTTAATATTTTTTTTTACCATTAGCCCCTCGAAAAAGGGTCCGTTATTCTTCAAAAACAGTGAATAAAACGCTGTTTATTTCACTGAGTGAATAAAACATTTTGAATTTGGAACATGCGCGAATATACGGATTTTAGTAAGAAAACAAAAGAAAATTTGCAAGGAGGTTGCATATGCATACTCTTGCTATAAAAACGTATTGAATATGGCTAGGTTAAACATTTTAAATTTAGAATAAGGAATTCCAGCCAATTTTCTGTGCAATTTTCATGCAATTAAAAGTTTCTGTTAAAAGTTTTTGTCTCAAAATCATAAAATGAGTTCGACATCCAGTGATGAAAGTGAACCTCTCGTTCCAGAGTCATTTCGCGTCAAAGCAGCAGCTATTGTTGATAATTTACTGTCACAGAGTAATTATTTTCTTTTTCTCGTAGTCAATGGTAAAAAGAAGAGTAAGTACCTAACACGTGAAAAAAAAATCATCTCGGCTCTTGTATCCCTCGAAAAGAATCACCTTTTTTTCACTTGTTGGGTAATCTACTATTATCAGCACATATGGTTTGGCCACATAAGCCGTAAACCAACAAACTATGTCGTAATGGGCCTTTTTGTAATTCGAACGGCACGGTACGGCACTTTAAAATTTGAATCACCATTGCCTCCTATGTTCTCAGCTTCTAGTATTACTAATGCATAGGAGGCAATGGTAATACAACTTTGCTGTGTCGTTTTCGTATTATAAAAAGGCCGAGATGCCTGAACCTCATCGTAGAAGGCCCAAGATCTTGCGGTAGGGCCAAAAACTGATTTATGGTCCGTATGACAGAGCGCGACTCAGACTCTTATCTATACTTAAGTATAGATATATCTATACTTTAGTGGTCTTTGTCATTTTGATAGAGAGAAAAAGAGACTATCAATGCTTAAGTATAAATCAGAACTTAGATAGATAGATAAACTTTATTGCTTCTAATAGTAATCCCTACTAATATTATAAATGCGAAAGTAACTCTGTCTGTCTGTCTGTCTGTCTGTTACCTTTTCACGCCTAAACCGCTGAACCGATTTTGATGAATTTTGGTACAGAGATAGATTAGAGCCTGGGAAAGGACATAGGCTACATTTTATCCCACAGTTGGGCACGATATAACCTGTAGTCCACGCGGGCGGAGCCGCGGGCGGAAAGCTAGTCTATACTAATGTTATAAAGAGGAAAGATTTGTATTTTTGTATGTAACGAATAGGCTCCGAAACTATTGGACCGATTTAAAAAATTATTTCACCATTAGGATGCTACATTATCCCTGAGTAACATAGGCTACATATTTTCCCGAAGTCCCACGGTAACGAAGTCCCGAGTGGGATGCTAGTACACAATATTCATAAACAATTAAAAAAGTAAACAAAACATGTGATGAAGAAATAAATAGGACACAGAATTCAGCACACTTGCGGTCTATGTTGTCTATGGGACATCTATGATGTCTATGGGACCCTTATAACAGAAGGAGACTCATTTTTTTTCTAAATGACTACACTGTTGGCCACTGATGGCTTTGACAGCATCACCGAGCAAGTGGCGAGCAAAGATGGCTCTCAAAAATTTAAAATAACAGGCCTAAGGCGCTCCCTGTGGGGCTCGAACCTCGGCTTAGGGCGTTACTGGAGCGTGGAGTCGGACATACGTTTGTGGAGAGAAGCGGCCGGGTACGTACCGGTACAGCGAATCGGGGCGAAGACTTAATTCTTTTATTTTTTATTTATTATAAGATAGGTTAACAGTTTGAGTGCCGATCACGCGGGGGCGCGGGACGCGGGGTCCAGGGTAGGTGCCGGTCCCGCGCCCGCGCGTGAAAGCGGCAACGTATTTGTACCGAGTTAGTGTACGGCCGGCATCGAGCGCAGGACGTCGTTTGTGAGTAGGCATCACGCGCAACGCTTCAAAGTGTAGAAAAATCATCGCGGTTTCGTGTTTCTGTAAATATTAAGCGATTTTTAGTGCAGCAAAATGGACAGTAACGAAGGTCCATCAAGATCTAAACGTAGGAATTATACCGATAATTCTGATGAAGAATTGTTATTTGGAGATGTGGAAAGCGATGATGAATTCTGCCCAAGCTCTGATGATGAAGAATCTTTAGATGAGGAGGATGAAAACGAAGAATTGCCACTCCGCACTTCCATCCCTCTCGTCGATATTTATCAATCGAAAGCACTGCCGTCATTGGGCGTTTCCCCACTGGACGGCACGGCGGCCGGCGCCGGCAACGGTGAGAGTGACAGAGCTATACTAGGAAAAGAGACAGACTACCGATTTCTTGCTTCCTAGTATAGCTCTGTCACTCTCGCCGTTGCCGGCGCCGGCCGCCGTGCCGTCCAGTGGGGAAACGCCCATTGCTACAAGACCAAGCAGCGACGTAAAGATTCATATTGGCATTGTTTGTCTTGCCCTGACAAACCAGGACTTTGTGTTGAGTGTTTCCATGAGTATCACACGCAACAGTAAAGTTATATATATATATTTTTTTAATTTGATTTGAAATTGTTGATTTTTGCCAAAGATGTGTATTCCTAATTAGTAGAAAAAGTACAAAATATATTGGTGTTATGATTCTACGCTATAATAAACGATTAATAACTCAAAAAACATCGTCACGCGTATATGCGGAACGGCATCGAGAATGAAATTTTCAAGTGCGGTGCCGGTCACGCGCCGACGCGTGAAAATTTTTTTCTTCCATTTTCTCATTATTTTGAAATTAATTAACCCAAAGTAACATAATATATATCGGCGCGCGAGCAGCCTAGAACTACGCCGAGATCAAAACTTGAAGATTTTTGTATACTGAAATTTGTTGATTGTTTTAATTATTATTGAATTACTTAGTATTTATCATAATTTGTTTGTGATTGTTAAAAACATTACTTTTAAATAATATTCGAGTCACACGGCGCCCCAACTTGTTCGTAAACACCTGTTGCTGGGCGGCGCACGTGCACGGTTGCTAGGACACGTGCACGCGCAGCTGCAAACGCAGGTGTTCATCGGTTGGTCGGGGTAGGGCGTGTGGCTTGCTTTATAAGGCAGCCCGAGCGCGGCAAGCGGGCTACTTTTGTTTGAGACGCCACATGGTGCACAACTATTACCTAAGAGCTAAATATTGTGAATTTAGTAATAAGACTTGGGTTTTCCATTAAATCCCTGTTACACCATACTTAACCTGTGGTTTTTATTATCATGGATCAAGAAGTGGATAGTGACGTCAGCCCAGCTGACGTCACTCATTTTTTTAATCAAAGGCCTACTTCTGATTCGACATCAGAAGTGGGATACTTACCTGCTTCTGCCCCTCAACCTCAAGGACAAGGACCACCAACATCTATACCTGAAAATGAACAGCGGCAACACATTGAGGCCATAACAACACCAGTTAATTTAAGTATGCATGGATCGTCAATGGAATTCATGATGAAAATGATGGAGATGATGCAGAAAATGTCTGAACGGCTCAACAATACTTCGGAACCAAAAGTAAGAATCAATGACATTTTTTTACCATCTTTTGACCCAGATACCAATGTAGGAGTACGAGAATGGTGTCAGCATATTTCTAAAGCCATGGAAACATACAAACTCAACGACTTTGATATACGCATGAAAGTAGGCAGTCTACTAAAAGGACGCGCCAAATTGTGGGTGGATGACTGGATGATAACGACTTCTACTTGGGAAGAGTTACGAGATAAACTGATCACCACATTTGAACCAGAAAATCGGTATTCGCGAGATATTATCAAGTTTCGCGAACATGTTTACGACCCTTCTAAGGATATTGCAGAATTCTTATCACGAGCTTGGGTGATGTGGAGACGTATCACCAAGGACAAACTTGATGATGAATGTGCAGTTGAAGCTGTGATTGGATGTATTAATGATGAACGACTCCGCATCGAATTACTGAATGCAAGAGCGACAACTGTTCCTGAATTAATATCAGTCGCATCTTCGGTCCGAGCCAAACGTCCATCTACTTCAAACAATAATCATCTACCAAACAAGCGGACCAGATTCACCGATAACAATTCTTCAACACAGAGTTGCCAAGTCTGTAAGAAAACAAATCATACGACTCAAGACTGCAGATTCAAACAATCGACGCCAAAACAACCTGACCAACAAACTGGGACTCAGGCAGACAAGAATAAGGACAGTCGCAAAGAGACTTCACAAGCCAAGACTTGTACTTTTTGCCAAAAGGAAGGACACACGTATGATGTATGTTTCAGACGTACCCGTGCCTTAACATCAAATGTAAACCTCGTCGAGGGCACTAGGTTAGCACCAACTCAAGTTAAGATTGGTTCAATCCAGCTTCAGGCAGTATTTGATAGTGGCGCGGAGTGTTCCATCATAAAGGAATCAGCAGCAGCAAAATTACCAGGACGAAGGATCCAAAAGGTCAACTATTTAAAAGGTATTGGACAATTTCCGGTTCTATCATTAACTACATTAGTGACTGTTTGTACCATAGACGGAATAAGCGTCGAGTTACAGCTATTCCTTTTGCCAGACTACGAGATGTCTACTGACGTTCTGATTGGGATGAATTTAATCAACGGCACGAATTTAAGTATGGTCGTCACAGCCAATGGGACGAGATTGATCCATCATCAGATAGTAAACCACATACAATCTAATAACCCGATTTTCAGTCAGTTGGACTGTGATCTCACCTCTGACCAGGAACAACAGGAACTAAGAATTTTACTCAATAAATTTGAACATCTATTTATTCGAGGTTATCCGAAAACACGAGTCAATACAGGAGAACTTGAAATCCGTCTCAAGAACCCGGATAAGTACGTAGAAAGAAGACCCTACCGTCTGAGCCCAGTAGAACGAGAGAAGGTACAGCGTATAGTGAACGAACTACTTGAGAATAACATCATCAGAGAAAGCAAATCTCCTTACTCCAGCCCAATAATCCTCGTAAAAAAGAAGAATGGCGACGACAGGCTATGCGTCGACTACAGGGAACTCAATTCCAATACCCTGAGAGATCATTATCCTCTCCCCTTGATATCAGACCAAATAGACCAACTAGCAGGTGGGAAGTACTACACAACGCTGGACATGGCTGCTGGATTCCATCAAATCCCGATAGCTGAATCCTCAATCGAGAAAACTGCTTTTATTACGCCTGATGGACTTTACGAGTACCTCACAATGCCATTTGGACTAAGCAATGCTTGTTCGGTGTATCAGAGATGCATTAACAGAGCACTATCGCCACTTTTGGGTAAAGTAGCACAAGTATACGTCGACGATGTACTCAGCAAAAGCAAGGACTTTGCTGAAGGACTCAGTAACATCGAACGCATTCTCATTGCCTTACAGCAAGCTGGATTTTCAATTAATGTGGACAAATGCAGTTTCTTTAAAGAAGCGATCGAGTATTTGGGCAATGTCATTACGAACGGAACAGTCACTCCAAGCCCTAGGAAGGTTGAAGCACTAGTAAAGTCACCAACGCCTACGACAGTCAAACAAGTAAGGCAATTCAATGGACTAGCAGGATATTTCAGGCGATTTATCCCAGATTTCTCCCGAACCATGGCACCACTCTACGAATTGACTAAACAAGGAACGAAATGGGAATGGAATAATCGACATGAGGAAGCTCGTAATAATATCATCGAGGCATTAACTTCAACACCGGTTCTGACCTTGTTCCAAGAAGAAGCTCCCATAGAACTATACACCGATGCCAGCAGTCTAGGATTTGGAGCTGTACTGGTACAAGTGATCGAAGGACGACAGCATGCTGTAGCTTTTATGAGCCAGAGAACAACAGAAACTGAAAGTCGGTATCACTCGTACGAGTTGGAGACACTGGCGGTAGTGAGGGCTATTAAGCACTTCCGTCAATACCTATACGGACGTAAATTCAAAGTGATTACTGATTGTAATGCGCTTAAATCATCAAAAACCAAAAAGGACTTACTACCGCGCATCCATCGATGGTGGGCATTCCTGCAAAACTTTGAATTTGATCTAGAATACAGAAAAGGTGAGCGTATTCAGCATGCGGATTTTTTCAGCCGAAATCCAGTCCAACACGAAATCAATGTAATGACACGTGACGTCGAATGGCTTAAAGTTGAACAAAGACGAGACCCAACTCTGCGACCGATAATAGATGACCTCACCAACGGCGTTGCACAAAATAATTATAGACTTGAGGACAACATCTTGAAACGAACCTGGGAAGATCCTACATTCGGGCCACAAACGAACATGGTGGTACCAAAAGCATTTCAATGGAGCTTAATTAATGCTTATCACGCTGCTCTTAAACACCCGGGATGGGAAAAGACACTTCTAAAGATCAGAGAATCTTATTGGTTCGACAAAATGAACACAATAATAAGGAACTTTGTGGACAATTGCGTCATTTGTAAAACGGCCAAGGGTAAGTCAGGAGCAGTACAAGTTCAACTGCATCCAATTGAAAAACCCAGTTCTGCATTTCAAGTGATACACATGGACGTTACAGGCAAATTGGGAACACCAAATGATCAAGAATATGTGATAGTCACTGTAGACGCATTCTCAAAATACATCCTCCTCCATTACGCAAATAACAAAAACCAACACAGCGCACTTGGAGCCCTGAAACGCACAGTTCACTTATTTGGAACCCCGACTCAAATAATCGTGGATGGTGGGCGAGAATTCTTGGGGGAATTCAAATTATACTGCGACCGATATGGGATTGAAATTCATACTATTGCACCAGGAGTAAGTCGAGCAAATGGCCAAGTTGAGCGTGTGATGGCCACACTCAAAAACGCTTTAGTCATGATCAAAAATTATGAGACCGATCACTGGCACACCACCCTTGACGAACTACAGCTGGCCATGAACTGCACAACTCATAGAATTACTGGAGTTGCGCCACTTACGCTGATCACCCGAAGAAGACATTGTGTACCGCCAGAACTACTAAATCTAGTTAACATAGAAGATGAAACAGTTGACATGGAATCATTAGATAACCTAGTTCAACAACGAATGACTTCTGCCGCTCAACAAAATAAACATCGATTCGACCAACACCGAGCGAAAATCCGACGCTTTTCACGAGGAGATTACGTGTTAATCGAAAATAATATTCGAAACCAGACTTCACTGGACCTCAAATTCAGTGAACCATATGAAATTCACCGAGTTCTAGAAAACGATCGCTACATCGTCAAAAGGGTAGTGGGCAGAGGTCGACCACGCAAAGTTGCACACGACCAACTCCGTAGAGCCCCTCAACCTGGAGAACAGGCATCCGTATCGGCGCCAACAAACAATGAAGATACTGATTCATATAATGATCCTCAGCCATCTACGTCACGTGGTGACTAAGTTGGACACTAAAAACTGGTGAGTTTTTAAACCTCATAAAATTACACAAATATTTCGTTTTCCATTTTTAGAGCCTCTGTGTACCACGGCGAACAAGACCGCCCAGAGCACAGCATCGTCCTAGATCCCATTTCCTTTAGAGCCCCTGTGTACCGCGGCGTACAAGACCGCCTAGAGCACAGCATCACACCCGAAAACAAACAATAACGTGCGGAGACGTGATGGATGGTCGAAGCACAAAATCTATAAATACAAACATGATTGTCATCGTATAGGAGATACATGACAAATCACATACTCACTCAAATAGTTCAGTCACTTGTGAGTAGACTGACAGATATTCTACTCAAAAGAAAAATATTCTCCTTTTATTCCAGATTGCAGTTAAGGCAGGCGCAGAGCACGCACCGCCTTTCAGAATGGCCGTATCGGCGCGCGAGCAGCCTAGAACTACGCCGAGATCAAAACTTGAAGATTTTTGTATACTGAAATTTGTTGATTGTTTTAATTATTATTGAATTACTTAGTATTTATCATAATTTGTTTGTGATTGTTAAAAACATTACTTTTAAATAATATTCGAGTCACACGGCGCCCCAACTTGTTCGTAAACACCTGTTGCTGGGCGGCGCACGTGCACGGTTGCTAGGACACGTGCACGCGCAGCTGCAAACGCAGGTGTTCATCGGTTGGTCGGGGTAGGGCGTGTGGCTTGCTTTATAAGGCAGCCCGAGCGCGGCAAGCGGGCTACTTTTGTTTGAGACGCCACATGGTGCACAACTATTACCTAAGAGCTAAATATTGTGAATTTAGTAATAAGACTTGGGTTTTCCATTAAATCCCTGTTACACCATACTTAACCTGTGGTTTTTATTATCATGGATCAAGAAGTGGATAGTGACGTCAGCCCAGCTGACGTCACTCATTTTTTTAATCAAAGGCCTACTTCTGATTCGACATATATCATATTTTAAAATATTACAATAAAATTTTTATTTACACAATTTCGGTTCCCCACGAACCCCCCACCCCAGCCATCGGCAGTCAAGCTGTTAACTCTTGACCTCAATCTTGACCATAAAGGTCAAAGATGAGGTTGAAGATGGAGCGAGTTAACCCAAAAAATGCCTATAAAGGCACTGGTACTCCTACTCACCCACGGAACACAGCAAGCTGTTTGGCGTCGGACTTCGGTAGGAGGGTGGTCGCGAACCAGACGGCCCTTTACAGAGCCTACCACACCGCATGAGACCATAGGACGACACCTCAGATTCAGATAAAAATGAAGTGTCGTTGCCTGGGATGGATTACTAGGAGGCAGGTCTCATTTGTGTTTCCTTAGTCGCCTCTTACGACACCCACGGAAAGAGATCGGGTGATGTTATTCTCAACCGATCACACGGTATAAAATTCTTTCTGTATTAAGCTATGTTGATTCAATTCTTGATCTGTATTTAGGTATTGATTGTCTCTTTCTTTCATTACTTACTTATCGATACAACAAAGACGACCTGGTCGCGCGCTTGTTTACGGCTTTTTAAGTATAGGTTTAAGTATAGATCAGGAGGTTTACCATGATCCAATTTAGGACCTGAACACGTCTGCAACGCTTATTCGTACCATGATGACTTATAAGCGATTCAATTTTGGCGCTGTTGCAATTCGCTGTTGAATAAACGTATTACGAGTATCTATCTATCTATCTATCAAAGGCAGACCAGCGACAATTTATGTAGACATTTAAAAGGGACATCATGGTACCATTTTAAAAAAACATTCCAAACGAGTATTTCAAAAGCAGCGCCATCATGGTACCATTTAAAAAAAACATTCCAGTAAGCAGTTCAAAGTTGGATCCTAAACAGAAATGCTTTTAAACGATCGTGGTAGGTACCCAGAACTTGAGTCGCGTTCAGTAATACTAACATAAATCTACTGGTAATAATATTGGAAGTCTGTGCATAAATATTAGTATTTAGATTTAAATGGTTAATTGTGCACGTCTGTCTTTATTTATTTTACGCCTCTCACTGTCCCAGATCTGCTGGAAGAAACTTAAAGAAATAAGCTGTGCCTTTTGTGTTCCTTTTTCTATTTGTCTGTATTAATATTTGTGATTTTTCCTGTGTACAATAAACTGTTAAATAAATAAATGAGAATACGATTCCTCGACCTTCATATCACCACATTCTCTTCACCCAAATGGTACTCATCTAAATTCCGAACACCTAATAAAAATAATCACCGAAGAATTCAGTTCAAGGTTCATTCTGTCAGAGAAAGGTGCATTGTTTACTTAAATTTTATTATTCGTTTAAACAATAGGAGACATTTGTTACACTAGTTGTTGATTCTATTGTTTCAGAGCGTTTTGCAATGATGACATGTGTAAGGGGGTTAAATGAAGGTCGATGGGTTAAATAGAGCCGTACAAAATGAGATTAATCCATACTTAATATTATAAATGCGAAAGTGTCCGTCTTTCACGCTTAATCTATTGAACCGATTTTAATAAAATTTGGTACAGAGATAGATTACAGCCTGGGAAAGGACATAGGCTACATTTTATCCCACAGTTGGGCGCGATATAACCTGTAGTCCACGCGGGCGGAGCCGCGGCCGGAAAGCTAGTTTAATAATAAACTTTATTAAGGAAACTCAAGTCTTGTGCCTTACAGGCATTTTCTGGGTTAACTCGCTCCATCGTCGACCTCATCTATGACCTTGGTCAAAATTGAGGTCAAGAGTTAACCCATGTTTTAATAATAATAAAAAATCTATACTTAAGAATTGATAGTCTCTTTCTTTCACTATCAAAATGACAAAGACGACTGCTACTCAAGTTTAGATCAGAGTCTGAGTCGCGTTCTGTACGGACCTATGAGATTCATCTGTCTGTTTTTTTTCTTTTAACCACCAACAAAACAATATGAGTTTGACGTGTGTATCTGTATGTCTGGTGTATCTGTGTGTCTGTCTAAGGCCTGGGTTCCTAACCTGGGGGTAATTACCCCTGCAGGGGTAAATCAGCTATTTTTTTGGGGGTAACGAAGAACCTAATTATTAAAATCGTAAAAAAAAATTGTGAACAAACTCGAGAATCTTGAAAGTTCTATACGATGAAGTTGGTGCAAAATTTAATTCTCTTTTGTACCACACAGAGGTACCAAACAGAGAACACAATAAGAAAAAGTGTTTTTCTCAAAAATAAAAGATGAAGCATTGCTGGTATTGTTTGATTTGATAAAATTTTGAAGGGGGGTGGTAAAACCAGTTTCCCTCGTAGGTTACAGGGGTAACAATATTAAAAAGGTTAGGAAACACTTGTCTAAGGCATCGTAACTGTTAAACGAATGGACCGATTACACATACACATGCCTATATACGCTCACGCCTGTTATCCCTAACGGGGTAGGCAGAGCATCAGTGGCTCCAGAAAACCACTTAATGACATCACGTTTGACACAAATGGTGAGGGTTATTAGATGGAACATGTTGTGTAATGGTGAGAGGTGGTCAGCCTTTCGCCCATGTTACAGCAAGACCCTCACGTCCCACTTACTGACTTTTACAGTATACCTGGGAAGAGTAGGCAGCTGGCACATTATAAGTTTTTCTTTCACTCCCATTCCAGTTTTCATTTGTTTGAGAGCTGAGCTGAGCGTGATGGTGCTTAGCTATATTTGTTCAAAATCGGTTTAGCTGTTTAAGAGTTATAAGTCGGGGGTGATACGTTTTTGGCCGTGTGGTCATCGGTTAAGAATAACACCACCCCATCTCTTTCCGTGGGTGTCGTAAGAGGCGACTAAGGAAACACAAATGAGACCTGCCTCCTAGTAATCCATCCCAGGCAACGACACTTCATTTTTTTTCTGAATCTGAGGTGTCGTCCTATGGTCTCATGCGGTGTGGTATAGGCTCTGTAAAGGGCCGTCTGTTTCGCGACCACCCTCCTACCGAAGTCCGACGCCAAACAGCTTGCTGTGTTCCGTCGGTGCGTGGGAGTACCAGTACCTTTACAGGCATTTTCTGGGTTAACTTGCTCCATCGTCGACCTCATCTTTGACCTTTATGGTCAAGAGTTAACCCATCTTATAATAAAATAAAATAAATACAATTTTTTATTTATTTTAGAGTTTTTCAGATAATGGGTTAATTAGCTTTTGACCACAATCTAGCACAGGGGCGAAGATGTGGTCGAGGATGTAGCAAGGTCACCCAGAAGATGCATATTCACAGAACTAAAGAACATTAGGGCGAAATATGAACAAAATGTTCGTTTCTCAGTACAACTTGAAGGATTAGCTGATTGCTTCAGCATAAGAAGTCGTTTCATTTTTGATTTTTAGATTTTATTTATTAGATCACCAACAGAGTAAACAACAACACTTAAAACTACATATACAATCATGAAACTAGCTTAATTGCAACTCTAATTATAGGCGATAACAATACAATACAATACTCTTTATTGCACACAAAAAAAAACATAACATCAAACAAAAACAAATGTTTTTTTTTTTTTTTTTTTTTATAATAAAGATATTAGCATCCACAGACTTGATGTCCGTGCCCTTGTCTAGATTAAGTGTTTTATTGTTAATACTTGCTTTTTCTTTTAAAAATATTTTACTATACTTTTCATAGTAGTTTACAGTAGGTAGATAAATAGCTATAATAAAGATATATATTTATATATTCCATAATGTATTTTTCTAAACCAGTGACGGTTCCCCGCTGTTGCATCCAGACCTCAAAGCATCCATGACGGCTCTGTCTCGACTTTTGATCGCCATTCTGACCACTTTTCCCTGCCAGCCGCCTCTGATTTTTTGATGAATCTGCCTATCGCATCGTTACCATCATCCGCATAATATTTACAGCTGGCGGTATGGCGCGATATGGCAACCACAGCATGAGGGATACTGTCGTGTAGCTCCTGCCTGGTCGTTGTTGTGCGAACAATCACCACCTTTTTGTACGTCAATCCCTGAGCCTCGTATATGGTGAGGATGCGTGGCCCGGTACCCGATCCGTATCCCTCGTTTTGTAGGGATCTCTTTTCTACCTGTGTATGCACAAGGTACAGGGTTTCGGACTGGGTTCGATCGATTTGAGCATCCGTATACCTTTCAAGTTTTAAGGAGTGCGTACAAAACAAATGTTCATGATGTAGTGTACAATCCGGCGGCCTTATCGCTATAGAGCAATTTCTTCCAGGCCACCGGGCGGTGAAGGAATCGATACAGAAGGTGAAGCGGTAGACGTGCAAAGAGTAATATACCTTATACATATCTATACCTAAATATATAACATATATGTACACACAAATAAATGATGAAAAACATTTAATTATATATATACATAGGTACCTGCTATACATACATATCTAGACAAGTGAAAAAAAATGCTGAAAAAAAAACGACATGCGTTATTGATTTCATAACAGATCTGTTAAAATTAAATGATTTAAAACAAAAGTAAACAAAAAGGAAGTTATAAATAAAAGAAAAATTAGTAGAACACAAAAAAAAAAAAAAAGTTGATGTGCTACATGCAATACCCGAACTTACAAATAATGAAATCGCAACGACATTATTCGATTTTATTGCTTTAAATAACTTACACCAGTACAATTTTATACTAAATGAGAAATTTAAGGTGTTGGATCTTGTTCTTAGTAATCACACTATAGCTGATATGGCACTTGCTCAGAATCCTCTTGTCAATGTAGACGTACTTCATCCACCTTTAGAATTTTATTTACCCTTACCTGGACATATATCTTATCTAACACCTAAACGCACACCTAGACCAAATTTCTTTGCCGCAGACTATAACAATATCATAGATTCATTGAAATGTGTAGATTGGAATAAGGAATTTGCATTTTGTTACTCAGTTAATGAAATGGTGGATAACTTTAATAATAAAATTCAAAACAGTATACGTAAATTTGTTCCTTTAAAAGTAAAATCTACGAAACAATATCCAGCTTGGTATTCCAGGAAACTTATTTCAATGTTGAAGGAGAAACAAAAATTTCACTTAAAAATTAAGAAGTACAATAACCCACTAGATATAATATCATTCAAACTATTACGAGAACGCTGTTCTATGGTTCAGAGGATCTGTTATAGTGAATACATTATAAAAATAGAAACGTCAATTAAATCAAACCCTAAGATCTTTTGGACATACATTAAAAACAAGAAAGTTAGCAAAAGTACATATCCTAACGAAATGACCTTTGAAAACAGAGTGGCTTCAAGTGGTATCGATATTTGCAATTTATTCGTCGATAGCTTTTCGAAAGTATATAACAAGTCTGATCCTAATAGTGATTGTAGTTTAGTTGATTCGCCTTCTTCCCAATGTTCGTCCGAATATTTCACTACTTTGTACATTAAAGAGCAAGAAATCCGAAAAGCTTTAGAAACCTTGGATGAACAAAAAGGATGTGGCAGTGATGGGGTGCCTCCATTATTTATTAAGAAATGCGCAAACGTTTTAACATTTCCTTTAACATTAATTTACAATAAATCCCTTCAGACCGGTTTATTTCCTACACTTTGGAAAGAAGCTCTGGTCGTTCCGGTTCCTAAGTCTGGTGATAAACATGTAATAGAAAACTACCGTCCCATATCAATTCTTGTAGTTTTTGGAAAGGTTTTTGAAAAGCTTGTTTGCAAATACTTATCTTGGCACTTGAAACCCTATATAAATGAAAATCAGCATGGTTTTACAAGATCTCGATCTACAACTACTAATCTCACATCATTTGTGTCGAGCTTGTCGAAGTCTGTAGATAAACGAATTCCTGTCGATGTTGTTTATACTGACTTCTCCAAGGCCTTCGATAGGGTCGATCACAATATTCTTCTCAGAAAGCTTTCCCGCATGGGTATCGCGGGTTCACTCATAAAGTGGTTTAACTCTTACTTACGAGATAGATTCAGCAGGGTAGTAATTGATGGTTACAGCTCAGAACCATTTCTGGCTACATCAGGCGTCCCTCAAGGGTCCCACCTAGGTCCCATCCTTTTCAACGTTTTCATCAACGACATTGTGGATTGCTTTTACGATTCTCATTGTTATTTATTTGCGGATGACTTAAAAGTGTCAAAAGCTATAAAATCCGCGGAAGATACAATTTTGTTTCAAAAAGATCTTCATAACTTAGAAAGCTGGTGTGAATTAAACAAAATGGTACTTAATACGGAAAAATGTTTCTATATGCAGTTCACCCGAAATAAAGTTGTTACACAGAATAAATATAGATTAAATAATATAGAATTAAAATCAGTTAATGAGACGCGAGATTTGGGAATTTGGATGGATAGGGAACTAAAATTTGATAAGCACATAACAAGAGTAGTAAACAAATGTTTTAAAACACTCGGATTTGTCCTTAGAAACTGCAAGGATCTTAGAAAACCGGATACCAAAATTTTGCTTTTTAACGCCTTGGTGCGATCATCGTTAGAATATGGAAGCATCATATGGAATCCCCATTACGAGGTTTACACCAATCGGTTAGAAAGTGTTCAAAGGAGATTTCTATATCATTTGGCTTATGGCAATTATTTAGCTAAGAAACTTCCAAGCTATGTACATAGACTGAATCATTATAGGATACGTACCCTTGCCAGTCGCAGAACTTTCTTAGACATGAAATTTTTATTCAGGTTGTTAAATGGAAAGTTTGATTGCAGCAATTTGATAGAAATTATTCAGTTTAGTACTCCACGCCGGTTACCACGTATTAAAGCCTTCAATTTCCTTGTTGTTCCCTCGTCTAACACTAACCTTGGCCACTTCTCAATATTAAATAGACTCTGTAGACAATTCAACTCATTAGCTAAAACACACGGACTAGACATTTTTGAACCTTTTTGGAAATTTAAAAAAACTGTTTTACAGAACAGTTGATACTTTCATCAGACTCTAATTTATAGGAGATGAGTTTGGCTTTATTTGTATTATTATTGTATTATTATTATATGTATAATTTGTTGATTGCATCAAAGCACATAGACATAAGATCAAGTTATTACAAATCAGTATTCAATAATGTTCCTCATTTCGTTTAAGTATAAGAGAATGCTTTGTTTTTGTTATTTTTGTTTGATTGGAGGTTTTGTTTTTGGTTACTTTTATTTTTCTGAAATTTAACAAGTTGTTAAACATTTTTTATAGATAATGTATCATATTGTTGCTTTAAGAAGTTCAATAATTTTTTTTTCTTTGTCAATTATTTTAAGTGTAACTTTAAGCGTCATCTTTAAATTGTATATTTAAGAGTCATCTTTGAGAATGCTGTGTTCTCCTATAATTACTGGAGCATTCACAATTTTTATTTTGTGTAAGTTCTTTTAAGATGTAAAATGAATCCACTGTTGGAGATCCTAAACTAAATAAATAAATAAATAAATAAATAAATAAATAAATAAATAAATAAATAAATAAATAAATAAATAAATAAAAGTAATTATGAAAACAAAATAAAAACATTAACTTGCCCAAACTAAAGAAAGTTGGTTAGTTTCAAGGGGAAAACAAATCAAAGTCACGCCAATGTAGGTATTCTGTTAATAGCCCAGTTGGTAATGAGCCAGACTTGTTATCGGAAGGTTGCGGGTTCAAATCCTGGTGCGGGCCTGTACCATATAGTGGATATTCGTCTTTTCGGATTTATGTACGGATTTCTAATTATCACTTGCTCAAGGATGAAGGAAAACATCGTGATGAAACCCGCCCGTACAAGAAAATTCATTTTCGAAAGACGAGCGGTCCACCAACCCGCATTGGGCCAGCGTGGTGGACTATGTCCTAAATCCTCTTCGTGTTTCGAAGGGAGGCCTGTGCTCCTCGGTGGAGACGTATATGGGATGGACTGGTAAACTATACTATATACATGTATTTTATCTTAAAATTATTTCCATTAAAATTTGTTTACCCGATTGCGTACACAACTCAGCCTGCCCGCTATTGAGCCCACGGGCTAATTAAAAAGTCTGTCAAATTAATATTTGGTTAGGTAGTGATAGATTGAAATAATCGACTCTAACAGTACGCCGGGGAAGAGCTTGCAACTGGCACGTCTGAGTGGTTTATTCTCTTCTCTTCTCTATCTCTATCTCTTCTCTATCTATACTAATATTATAAAGAGGAAAGATTTGATTGTTTGTTTGTTTGTTTGTTTGCATTGAATAGGCTCCGAAACTACTGGACCGATTTGAAAAATTCTTTCACCATTAGAAAGCTACATTATCCCCGACGGACATAGGCTATATTATATTTTCAAAAAAATTAGGGATCCTTACCTACTGAAACTCAAATAATATAACCCAAGGTGTAAAAAAATTCCTAAAATATTCTTTACATTGCGTGCGCTGCGTAAACTATTGATGATAGAATAAAATAATGTACTCCGACTTTGCAAAACACTTAAATATTTACAAAAAGTGTTGCGACAGCATATGTCTAACTATTGTAGTTAAGCCACAATATGTGTTCTTTTATTTTTAAAAATTAATTGAAATGCCGCCCACTATAAAATACTCTTTATTTGTATCTTGGTATTAATCCTTATCAAAATATCAAGATTACTTCATAATCAAGACTACTTCAATATCTTTATACAACTTTTTGAATTATGCAATTCGGACATTCCATTCAAAAGATATCAAAATTTTAAAAATGTAAGTATTAGAAAAAAGTTTCGTGGTCGCCGCTCATCCTGCTCAGCTAGCTAGCTAGGCAGCACCTTATGCGATGTAGGCGTCACTGGGGTACGGGCCGTACGGGCGGAAGTGTCGAGGAATGAAAAAAAAAACTTCAGAAAGTTTAATAATATGTTATAAAATCAATCAATATCTATAGTTGTGTATGCTGTATGACAGCAATGCAGACTGCTTTTCCAGTCTCGGTGGACATTCCCTCTACTGGTAATTTAGGTCCGTATTACCTAAATTACCAAGCTTGATCTATACTTAAGTATTGATTGTCTCTTTCTTTCACTATCAAAATGACAAAGACGACTGCTGCTTAAGTATAGATCAGTCTGAGTCGCGTTCTATAATACGGACCTTAGATGCACATTGCACAAGTGCATTTCAAGCAATTAGAATACCCTCTTCGTATTATGATAAATACTTCAATGAGGCTACCTATATGCTATTTTAGGTTTCAAACATTTATTTATTCATAACTTCATTGAAAGACTTACATTTAATATCTTAGGTAATAAGCATAGCCAAATACAGATTACTCTGGATTAGCAAATATTCGTCTGTTTAAAGGTGTTTTTATCTATGTAACAAACATGATTATTCTATTTAGCTTACGTCTTTAGTAAGTAAGTAATTCAAATAAAAAAGTTGTATTTTTACAGCACCATTGTATTCTATGTATACGTACCTTTCTGCAGCTTTCTATGTACGAGTAATACCTATCAATGTCAAGTGTATAAGATCTCAACTTTTATTTGTTTAGTTAGGAATCATCAAAATGGCGATGAACTTTACAGCACTAAGAAAGGATTTTTCTAAATTCTACCCCTAAGGTGGTGGAATGAGGGTTCAAAGTTTGTATGGAGAAAACAATTTTTTTGCACATTTTGACTCAAAACTTCGTCAAGATATACCTCGAAGCAAATAAACGGACACGTGTTTCGCTATTTTTCAAAAATCATCCCCTAAAGGGTCAAGAATGAAACGGGTGACTAAAAGAGTTCTTTGCGCGAGCGAAGCCGCGGGGAAAAGCTAGTCTCTACATATAATAAAGAGAAAAGATTTGATTGTTTTGTTTGTTTATTTGTTTGTTTGCATTGAATAGGCTCCGAAACTACTGGACCGATTTGAAAAATTCTTTCACCATTAGACAGCTGCATTATCCCCGATGGACATAGGCTACATAATTTTCCCGAATTCCCACGGGAACGAAGTCCCGGACTGAATGCTAGTCGTTTATAAAGCGCTTGTAGACTAATGGCACCCGCTGATCTGAACCGGTCAGTGAGGCTAAGCAACGTACACAGAGGCAGGGAACCTGATGGGTGACCAAAGTGGCAATTTATCACGAGCGTTTCCGTGCTTCGGAGGGCACGTTAACCTGTCGGTCCCGGCCGTTGTCGATTGACTACAGTCGTTAAAACCAAGTCAGAGGCCATTGTGCGGTTTGAAAACTATGACACCAGGGTTAGCCAAGTTCGCCACACACTTACTATACCTACACGATAAGAAGATCGTTTATTGATGCTGCTTCAGGAATGTATCGGGTTAAGTCGTGAGAGGCCGGGCCTTGACCAAGCAATGATTTGTCAAATTCACTTTAACTGCATCATTCTATGTATAAGAGTGCAACCTTTTTTTTTTTTTTTTTTTTTTTTATTTTTTTTTTTTTTTTATTATAAGAAGGGTTAACTCTTGACCTCAATCTTGACCATAATAAGGTCAAAGATGAGGTCGACGATGGAGCGAGTTAACCCAGAAAATGCCTATAAAGGCACTGGTACTCCCGACGGAACACAGCAAGCTGTCTGGCGTCGGACTTCGGTAGGAGGGTGGTCGCGAACCAGACGGCCCTTTACAGAGCCTACCACACCGCATGAGACCATGGGACGACACCTCAGATTCAGAAAAAAATGAAGTGTCGTTGCCTGGGATGGATTACTAGGAGGCAGGTCTCATTTGTGTTTCCTTAGTCGCCTCTTACGACACCCACGGAAAGAGATGGGGTGGTGTTATTCTCAACCGATCACCACACGGTTACCTCACCGGTTACGGTCACCACACCTTATATAATATTAAAATAAATAGGGTGATTTTTAAACCTCGACAAAAGA
The DNA here is from genome assembly GCA_949987775.1 of Aproaerema taeniolella. Taxonomy (NCBI): domain Eukaryota; kingdom Metazoa; phylum Arthropoda; class Insecta; order Lepidoptera; family Gelechiidae; genus Aproaerema; species Aproaerema taeniolella. The sequence goes on along the minus strand of OX465265.1, from coordinate 13,691,558 downwards.
GGAGTGTTATAAGTTGACGTGTGACTTAAATATTCATTTTATTACGACAAGACTCTTGTTCCTTAGGAAATTTAGTTTCCCGAATTTAAATCTAGGCTTACTAATTTTAAGGCGACTACAGCACCTAAATTACGATTTTATGATGCGTAGATAAGCATGACGCACTGCATTGAATCGAAGAAAAAAATACTACGGTAATATTCAGGACATAAACTAGATGAAAACATGATTCAGCACTTTTGGTTCGATAGAAAAAGCTCACAAAGTCATCTCTAAATACCCAATATTGTGTATCTTTTAAGCTGTAAAAACGATAGTAAAATGCACACAGGAACTTGAATTTGCTATCAAAATGTTCGTGATTGAACACTCTCGATAAGTAGTTAGCACATTTTTCGATTTAAGCTGTTACCTTTCCTTATATCTCATTTATCTAACTTTGGAACATATTTTTAAGCACACCCACTTTCATAGTTCATGTGTGCGTGTGTAAATTTCGTGTATCGACACTGTCCGTATTGCCGGCCCAGGCCTGTTGAGAGACGGAGATGGCACTATTCCTATGTGTGCCGCCTTTTGCTCAAGAACGATCGGGTGCTGTAGTCGCCTTAAGAGACCCACTTTAAAATTATTTCAATATTTTTTCTTTTTTAATGTTTTTTTTATTGCATACATACATATCACACACCTACGATTAAAATCCCTATCGGGGTAGGGAGAGCATCACTGGTTTTAATTAAAGCCACTTAATGCCACGTTCGACATAAATCCAGAGGGTTATAAATAAATAAACGCTACACACTCAAAGGGCCACACTAAGGTTTTCCCCTGTGTCGTGGGTCCCTCGGAACACACATAAAGGCAGTCACAAACACCCATGACCCGAGAACAAACATCAGCTTTTTACACAAATGTTTGCCCCGACTGGGGATCGAACCCAGGACCCGCCGATCAAGAGGCAGCGTCACTACCACTCGACCAAACTGGCCGTCGTTATAAGATGAAACATGATGTAAGTGGTGAGAAGTTGTTAGCCTTTTGCCCACAGTACAGCAAAACTCTCCCGTCCCACATACTGATTTTTACAGTATACCTGGGCCCAGATTCTGTAACTTCATCAGTTGTGTATCGATGAAATGGAGGCCATTTTCAACCGACTTCAAAAAAGGAGGAGGTTCTCAATTCGACTGTGTTTTTTTTTTTTTTTGTATATTTGTTACGCGATTACTCCGGCAACTGTTGTCCGATTTTCAAAATTCTTTATTTGTTCGAAAGAGTATACTCCTGAAGAGGTCCCATATAAATTTTATCGAAAATGATTCAGCGCTTTTAAAAAAAAACAACAAAAACAAAATATACTACAAACTAGAACATCATCTAAATAAATGAATGACATTTCTGTTTGTAGTTATTTGCTAATAGGCATTGTAGTCCGCAAAAAACTAGATATCTACTTTGTGCGAACTGTTGTTGGGATTGAAGTCGGTGACTCATACGTTTTTAACGTGGAAAATTATATCTGTTCAGGTGGCGAAATTGAGAACTATTTAATTTTCATATACTTGCTGACAACCACCCCGACCAGCAGCGACACACCCAACCGAACGTAAAGTTGCAAACTACCTGCAACTGAAAATTCATTTGGCGGTGGCGCCACCAGTTAAAGTAGCCGTCATTAGATGTATGAAATTTGGATAGTCCTCAATTTCGCCACCTGAATAGATAAAATAGTTCCATCGACACAAAAAAAAAGTTTATTTCTTTAAAATCAGTACAGGTTATTACAGTGGTTGGAGCCTCCTTTTAAGTTGATTTAATAAACACTGAAGTACCAGACTTCACTACTGAAGTTCCAGAATCGGGGCTCTGGGAAGAATATAGGCAGCTCGCACATGTTTTTCTTTTACTCCAAGTCCAGCATTCAATGAAAGTTTTTTTTTCTCCCTATGATTTTTTCTTTTTGCTTCCAATCTATGTCAGGTTAACCAGAGAGTCATTAAGGTCGCCGCCTTCTGGTCTACCAAAATTTAGACTAACTAACTGCCGACATGATAGAAGAAGAAGAATCTATGTCGAAATGCAGCTTGAACACATCATCAGAAACAGACACGTAAATAGTGCAAAACAAATTCAGTGCACCCTATTTCATCGAACGTCCTATACAATCATCTGCGGCCTATTCTAATAATAACCGAATTTACTCGTAACAGTTCAAGTACACAAAACTGTAGCATTTATCTGTTATGACGTCATTCGCTCGCATACAAGGCTTTGAGAAGATTAACGTTAAGCTCGGCTTGGTTGCTACATGATGGGTGGATGGTAGATATTTTTATTCTGTAATTTTATGTCTGTCCGCTTACCTTCCTTATGTGAAGGTATTATCATGTATGTGGCGAACTTGACTAACCCTGGGTCAGAGTATTCAAACCGCCAAATGACCTCTGACTGGTTTAACGACTGCTGTCAAACAACAGGATGATTCACGTCAAGATTTTCTATCCCGTAAAAGTTGCTTTACCTCACTGATCGATTCCGAACAATGAGTGCCATAATGCCATTGGACTGTGATTATTTTCTAAATTTGATTCCTTTTGTTAAGATAACTCGAAAAATATAATTCTGTATCACGACCAACATTTGATTGCGTCAACTTTCAAACAAAAAAACCGCATCAAAATCGGTCTATTTGTTTAAGAAAAAAAACCGCATCATCATCATATCAGCCTATTGCAGTCCACTGCAGAACATAGGCCTCCCCCAAGGTGCACCACTTTGCACGATCCTCCGCTGTTTTCATCCAGCCACTACCCGCTATCTTCTTTAGGTCATCTGACCATCTGGCTGGAGGGGCGTCCTACACTACGTTTTCCAAGACGTGGTCTCCATTCGAGAACCTGTCTACTCCAACGCTCGTCGGTTCTGCGACAGACATGGCCAGCCCACTGCCACTTCAGCTTGCTACACTTTTGGATAATATCCATCACTTCGGTTTTCTGTCGGAGCTATCATGCCACAGACAAACACACAGAAACACAGACACATAAAACTTATAACAGTCTTTTTTGTCGCGGGGTTTTTTTTGTACAATTCCCTAGGCTTTCGTTATGTCGAACCTTTAACAAATAATTACTACTAATAACAAGTCAGTACCGACGCGAGTTGGTTTGTTCATCACAACGTGATATGTCACGCCCGCGGCTTCGTTCATATCAGCAATAGAATTTTTTTATCGGGTACTCCGAAAATTTAATTTGGTTGGATTTTTCCGGTAAGTACTGGTGTTGAGAAAAGTGGATATTTGTTTTTTATTTCAAGTAACGATTGCCCAAAATGGTATGTATGTACAATAATTAAAAACCATACTTTTTTTACTTTTTTCATTTACTTTTCTCTTATCCTATCACAGATACATGCAGTGCGTATAATTATAACATTCATTAAGAAATTGCTACCCAGCAATATGGCCGCCTTGTTTTAGTCTATGTTTTATGTTCGGTTAATTGTAGCTACTGTATGTCTCTGTGTGCAAATAAAGTATAGTTGTATTGTATTTTATAAAAAATTAAAATTCTATTCAAGTGAAATATCGAAAATTGCCACTGGTTTTAATAAAAAGGAATTATTACCATTCAGTTGACGATCAGTTGAAAATATTACTTTCAAGTATTTCTGTGTTTTATTGCTATAATATGTCTCTAAAATAAAAACAAAGGATAATTCGCTAAAGTCAAACCCCGCAAACAGACTGTTTGTAGCTTGTTTAGGTTATTTATGGAAGCTGTGTGTAGACATAGAAATAAGTTAAAAGCTGTTAAAACTTTTATTATGCCAACGACACTTCAGTTTTGTTGCAGCACTATTTATCTATGAATAAAAAAGATTTTTTGAGCAAAGGCCTCATTCTCATTGCAGCTGGCTGAAATAATAATAATAATAAATAAATAAATAAATTTATTTTCAACATGCTTAATAGCTAATGTTACATAGTGGTTGGTACCTCCTTGTAAGCTGTTAAGCCTGTGTTAGGAGGAACCGCTCTTCCAATGTAGATCATTGGAAGAGCGTTAGAGCGTTAAGGCGACTACAGCACCCGATAAAGGCAGCACACATAGGAATAGTGCCATCTCCGTCTCTCAGCAGGCCTGGGCCGGCAGTGCGAACAGTGTCGATACACGAAGTTTACGGACTGTGAAAGCGTGCGTGCGTAAAAATATGTTCGAAAGTTAGAAAAATGAGATTTATGGAAAGATAACAGCTTAAATCGAAAAATGCGTTAACTACTTATCGAGAGTGTTCAAACACGAACATTTTGATAGCAAATTCAAGTTCCTGTGTGCATTTTACTATCTTTTTTACAGCTTAAAAGTAAAATATACACAATATTGGTATTTAGAGGTGACTTTATGAGCTTTTTCTATCGAACCAAAAGTGCTGAATCATGTTTTCAGCAAACTACTTATCTAGTTTATGTCCTGAATATTACCGTAGTATTTTTTTCTTCGATTTAATGCAGTGCGTCATGCTTATCTACGCATCATAAAATCGTAATTTAGGTGCTGTAGTCGCCTTAAAATGTAGATCAAGATGTTATTCTCTCCTAGAACCACCACTTTTGTATGTGATGTTACGTATTACAAGGTAATATTACCCACGACGAGTAAGTTCACGCCTTATACGGACGTTTATTCATTCCCACGCTATCTTTTAAATTCTTCTTCTTATCGTGTAGGTTAGTCAAGTATGTGGCGAACTTGGCGAACCCTGGTGTCAGAGTTTTCAAACCGCACAATGGCCTCTGACTTGGTTTTAACGACTGTAGTCAATCGACAACAGCCGGGACCGATAGCTTAACGTGCCCTCCGAAGCACGGAAACGCTCGTGATAAATTGCCACTTTGGTCACCAGGTTCCAGGTTCCAGCACTCACAAATCTACGGCGATCATTTCTCAGAACACTTCAGTGATTTTTCACTGATATTTGTAAGGCGGCGTGCGGTCACAACACTGGTTCTGTCTCTCTCTATCTTGCAAGCAAGATAGGACACGTATTTGCCTGGACTGGGAATTGAACCTAGGACTCGTCGATCAAGAGGTAGCGTCACTTCCACTCAACCAAACCGGCGATTAGGTAGGTACTTACATTCTCACTTATGGTATTGTACATACACTCACGCTTATAATCCCTATTGGGGTAGGCAGAGCATGAATGGTTTTAAAACCACTTGATGCCACGTGAGAGGTTGTCAGCCATTCGCCCCTACAGCAAATCCCTCGCAAATGAGACCTGCCTCCTAGTAATCCATCCCAGGCAACGAAACTTCATTTTTTTCTGAATCAGAGGTGTCGTCCTATGATCTCATGCGGTGTGGTAGGCTCTGTAAAGGGCCGTCTGGTTCGCGACCACCCTCCTACCGAAGTCCGACGCCAAACAGCTTGCTGTGTTCCGTCGGTGCGTGGGAGTAGGTACCAGTGCCTTTATAGGCATTTTCTGGGTTAACTCGCTCCATCGTCGACCTCATCTTTGACCTTATGGTCAAGATTGAGGTCAAGAGTTAACCCATCTTATAATAAAATAAAATAAAAATCCCACTTTGACTTTTACAGTATGCCTGGAAAGAGTAGGAAGCTGGTACATTCTAAGGTTTTTTTCACTCACAGTCTAGCGTGGAAGATACTTAGGCCGGTATTACAGAAGGAGACTCAAGACTTGATCTACACTTAAGTATTGATTGTCTCTTTCTCTTACTATCTCACTATGACGCGCTCGTAGCCCAGTGGCGCTCGCTGATCTCAACCGATCAGTGAGGTTAAGCAACGTATACAAAGGCAGGGAACCTGATGGGTGACCAAAGTAGTAATTTATCACGAGCGTTTCCGTGCTTCGGAGGGCACGTTTAGCTGTCGGTCCTGGCAGTTGTCGATTGACTAAAGTATGGCCATTGTGCGGTTTGAAAACTCTGACACCAGTTTTAGCCAAGTTCGCCACACACTTGACTATACCTACACGATAAGAAGAAGAAGAAGATAGACTATCAAAATGTCAAAGACGACTTCTACTCAAGTATAAATCAGAGTCTGAGTTGCGTTCTGTAATACGATTCGGACCTTAATCCAGCGTGGAAGTGGCCGTTAAGTAGGCACTCATACACTTAAAGGTATTTTTATTCATTAAAATCGTGTAACTTTATCAATATCCCTCAATTACCTTAACAAAGCAAGTTATCTTACAAATATGAATACAATAAATATATATAAAAACGGCATCACGTTTAACATTGTCTGTCCGTCAAGTTCAGTAGCAGGTTTCACCTTCACCTGTGATGCGCAAGAGCATGTATGAGAAATTTATTAAAACATAGATTAAGACTGTAGTAGGTAAACTACATCGACGAAACGTGGAATAAACAAGCTGTGCTAGCATACACATGTGATATAATTTTAACCGACTTCAAAAAAGAAAGAGGTTATTATGTTTGACTGTACCTATGTTTTTTTTTAAAGGTATGTTTACCGATTTCTCCGCTATTTTTAGAACGATTTTTAAAATTATTTGTTGTTCAAACGAGTATAGGTACGAGTATATTTTCCTTCGTTTAATTTAATTTATTTATTTTGCTTAAATCGATTTGTCGTGTATTCTTTCAATTTTTTTTTACAGTTTTAGTTTTTTGTTATATTTTTTTTATTAAATTTCATAAATTTTAAAAATTATCATATTTTAATTATAAGGATAGGCGAAAATGCATTTTTCTTTTTGTGTTAAATTAATTGTATAATTTGGAAATGTTGTGTACACCTGTGATTGGTGCATATGTCTGATGTATTACGTTGATTGTAAATATTGCTTATGATTGAATATATATACTGTTGGTGTTCCTATAAATAAATATAATAATATACTCCAGAAGTGCATATTGACTTGGTGACAACTTGATGATGGAATCCCAAGAAAATCGAAGGTAACCCTCGAATTTAATAGTTATTTACAATGTTTCTCAATGTACTATCAATTGTTAAACTTTTTTTTCTCAGGAGCGAAGATGTAGTTGAGGATGTAGCAAACTCATCTTGAAGAAGCCTATTCAATTGAACTTTAATGAGATTCGGGTTATGAGCTCTGAAACCAATTTGCCGTGTGGTGATCGGTTGAAATTAACACCACCCTATCTCTTTCCGTGGGTGTCGTAAGAGGCGACTAAGGAAACACAAATGAGACCTGCCACCTAGTAATCCATCCCAGGCAACGACACTTCATTCTTTTCTGAATCTGAGGTGTCGTCCTATGGTCTCATGCGGTGTGGTAGGCTCTGTGAAGGGCCGTCTGGTTCGCGACCACCCTTTTTTTATCATAAGATGGGTTAACTCTTGACCTCAATCTGGACCAAGGTCATAGATGAGGTTGACGATGGAGCGAGTTAACCCAGAAAATGCCTATAAAAGCACTACTAGTCCCACGCACCGACGGAACACAGCAAGCTGTTTGGCGTCGGACTTTGGTAGGAGGGTGGTCGCGAACCAGACGGCCCTTTACAGAGCCTACCACACCGCATGAGACCATAGGACGACACCTCAGATTCAGAAAAAAATGAAGTGTCGTTGCCTGGGATGGATTACTAGGAGGCAGGTCTCATTTGTTTTTCCTTAGTCACCTCTTACGACACCCACGGAAAGAGATGGGGTGGTGTTATTCTCAACCGATCACCACACGGCCAACGCAATGATCTTCTAAAATGTAAAATTCAGGGTCCAGCAGGCCGAGTACGATAGTGACAGCGCCGCGACAACACTGCGGTCCTATATCAAAATGTCAACATTGACAACGCCATAGGGCGAGCAAGCCTTTGTGCGGGACTCTCGCGCAGTCAAAGTGAAATTTCAGCGTGAGCCGAGCGCGAGTTTGTCGTTATCGTGCTAGATCTGCTGTTCTGACTCATTAACCAAACTTAGAAAGCTGAAATTGTTCGCAAATTTTTCTTCCTTTCTTTTGTTTTTTACATAATGCTGTGCCATCTGTAAACGGACGGATTATACGATTTGTCAATAACATATAGACATTATACAGATATACTGTTGCCCTTTTAAGGTAAAGGTTGCGTCGCGTTCCCTTTCACGCAGAGGCCTAATATTCGACATTCAATGATTCCCAGCCTTTCTGTACAGTATGATACCTGTTAGCATATATACAGTGTGAGGCTCTTTAAAGTGCACAGAACTATGAAAATGGGTGAAAATACACACATTTTTTAAACAGAAAAATAAAAATCGGCCAAGTGCGAGTCGGACTCGCTCTAAGGGTTCCATACCATCTATACTAATATTATAAAGAGGAAAGATTTGTATTTTTGTATGTAACGAATAAACTTAAAAACTACTTGACCGAATTCAAAAATTCTTTCACCATTAGGATGCTACATTATCTTTGAGTAACATAGGCTACATAATTTTCCTAATTAACACAAGAACGAAGTCCTGAGTGGAATGCTAGTTATCAATAAAAACAAGCAAAAAAATCAGGTTTGTTGTATGGGGGCCCCCTTAAATATTTATTATATTCGGTTTTTTAGTATTTGTTGTTATAGCGGCAACAGAAATACATCATCTGTAAAAATTTCAACTGTCTAACTGTCACGATTCATGAGATACAGCCTGGTGATAGACGGACAGACGGTCGGACGGACAGACAGCGGAATCTTAGTAATAGGGTCCCGTTTTTACTCTTTGGGTACGGAACCCTAAAAAAGGCGTTTTTTTCAGGAATGGTTGGTTAACCCTATGTAGGGAAAACGTTAAAATTTTTGAGCGCTTAATCTTTTAATAAATCTGGAGCACGTATTATACGTCAAGTATTTTCTATTTAAAGTAAGCCATTAAAGCTCAAGGGAAATAAATTTGTATGGAACTTCCCTTCGGTAATTATGACATTTAAATATGGAACACCAAAATGTCAACAAATTCTTCTTTAAAAAATAATTTCGAAAAAAAAACAAGGCTGCTGAAGGCTTAACTTCCTTGGTCCAAGTAGATTTTAACTATATGACACATCAAAGAGACTTTACTTTTAAGTATTAAAATATTTAGCATAAAAACTTGGCTGTATGTCTTAGCTGTTGGCTTTCCTTTGCCTACGGAACTAAATATTATAAGAAAACGTCGTCGGTGATTTTCGATCTGTGATTTTTACTTTTACCGCGAATTGTATTAAATTGTTTTGTTGTAAGTTTTTAAAATAAATCTGAGAAAAATGTCCAGTAATTCCAGCGACTCTGACATAGAAACGGAGGCTCAAAACATTATGATGGGATGAATTTTAATTTCTTTTTTAAGTTTTTAACCTAGCAGTAGGTGTATAAAGTAAAGTAAGCTTCTTGGGGATAAAAGTGTCTTAGTCTTGGGCAGACTTGAATCTTTCGCTTCATTCAGGATTCTTACCATAATTCCCGAGCGGATTACAAAATCCTTCATTTCGCTCAGAATTCAATATGCTGCCCGTGATATAATACACTGTTTTATCCCCTTGTTGCTTTATCTTGTATGAAACAAACGGTAATGATTGTATGTAAGATGTCGTGACGATGAAATACAGTTTATTACAGAAAAAAAGAGCAAATTAAGAATGGAGTTACGGAAAAATTGATATTTTTTCAAGATTTTTTCCAATTACCAAATTTTTTTTTCCATTTTAAAAATAGGTTTTCAGATTTTCGTCCACAATACAACCAACCAATACCCTCATATTCTAATTCCTGTTTTTTATTTAAAAAAGAACACCCCTCGGATTTTCTTGCCTGTTCTTCTCTGGGGAAGACTGCACCTTTCCGAATAGGTGTAGAGTCAGTAGAGTCAAAAGAACGAACATGTATGTAAATACATACATCCTTTAATTATAGGATTTTTTTAAATAAAAAAGATTTTAGGATTTAGGATTTTTTTTTAAATAAGTCCTTTAATGTACTAACGTCTTTGACTTTTTTAGTGACCTGTTAGTACATTGCGTTCGTAGCCCAGTGGCTCTCGCTGATCTCAACCGATCAGTGAGGTTAAGCAACGTACACAGAGGTAGGGAACCTGATGGGTGACCAAAGTGGCAATTTATCACGAGCGTTTCCGTGCTTCGGAGGGCACGTTAAGCTGTCGGTCCCGGCTGTTGTCGATTGACTACAGTCGTTAAAACCAAGTCAGAGGCCATTGTGCGGTTTGAAAACTCTGACACCAGGGTTAGCCAAGTTCGCCACAATCTTGACTTTACCTACACGATAAGAAGAAGAAGTACATTAAAGGATTTAAATACATACATACATACATACATGTAAACTATTTAAACTGTTTTAAGTAACATCCCAAATGTTCTAAAGCTATTTTGATTTATTTATTGACGGCCGGTTTGGTAGAGTGGTAGTGGCGCTACCTCTTGATCGACGGGTCCTGGGTTCGAATCCCAGTCGGGGCAAATATTTGTGTAAAAAGCAGATATTTGTTCTCGGGTCATGGGTGTTTGTGTATTCCGAGGGACCCACTACACAAGGGAAAACCTTAATGGGCCTTTAGTGTATGGCGTTATTTATACAATGTTAGCTTTCCACCTGAAACTTCGCTCCCGTGGGAATTTGGGAAAATTGTTATTCAGATGTCTAATGAAAAGTTTCATATAAATCTGCAAAAAAAAAACATCCTGTATAAGACCTAGGTACACTAAACATATCTGAGACCTAACTCCGTGTGACTAGTCTAGACCAATTTTATGTCAGCACCTTTCTAAAATACTTGAGAGGTAAGGCCTTCAGTGCTTGTATTCAATTTAGCGGACCTATAGGTTCATCTTTAGAGCTTCTAGGTAACCTAGGTCGTTACCCAAAGTCTACCTAATTAATCGCTCTAGTTGTATGGAGCGGCGAAAATTTTTTTCATTTCTCATAAGTACTCGGAAAGTTATTTTGATCTGATTATTGGGTGGAAAATGCTGCTTCCCTCCATAGAGAGGTAAAAACTCATACAAATTACTTCCCACCTAAGGGCCGGAATGAACTTTAAAAACAGAACTGCTGTCAGCTGTGAAGAGTTTTATGTAAAAAAAAAACTAAACAAAAAAATGCTGCGGCCATGTGAGTTTAAAATTTAAAAAGTCGACATAAATTGGCGGGATACTAATCTGTTATCTGTGACGGAATTCAAAACAATAGGTACTACTAATATAATTATATATTATCAATAAATAGTTTAGATAAACAACTAGTTTTATTTTCCTAATATTCGAAATGAAAAGTAGAGTGTTTAACACGGGTAAAAGAATCAATTCCTACTCGGGCTATACTATAGTCTAAATACCTCGGGAATTGATTCTTTCCACCCTCGGTTAACAATCTCCTATTTTTTTGTTGGAAATTGTGTTCCTTAGGGAAAAAATGTTCAGTTAACTGGACTGATCCATACATACATACGCTTATGTCTATAACCCCCAACAGGGTACGCAGAGCTGATGGTTCTAGAACCATTTGATGCGTTTCACATGAATTCTGAAGGTTATTAGATGAGACATGATGTGTAACGGTGTGAGGCTGACAGCTTTTCGCCCATAATACAGCAAAACCCTAGCATCCCACTTACTGACTTTTATAGTATGCCTGGAAAGAGTTCCATCGTCGACCTCATCTTTGACCTTTATGGTCAAGATTGAGGTCAAGAGTTAACCCATCTTAGGGATCGTTCAACAATTACGTGATCATTTTTGGCCGTTTTTGAACCCCCCCACCCCTCTATATGATCACATTTTGTTTTTAACCCCCCCCCCCCCCTTCGCCTCGATTACGTAATCTTCGTCCGTGCTTAAAATTTTTCTATGGGTCTTAAATGACCTTAATTTGGGAAGAGGGTGTGTCCTTTTGTCAAAATGCATAAGGTAAGAACTATAAAGTTAAATCAATAAAATAGATACTTTCATTAGTAATTAGTCTTAACGAAGCGCAGATGACGTAATCATGGATTATACAAGCATCCGATCCCCCCCCTCCCCCCTTTCGGTGATCACGTAATTGTTGAATGATCCCTTATAATAATAAAAAAAGTTGCCAGAGCTGGTAGGTACATTTTAATTTTTTCGTTGACTCTCAGCCCAGCGTGAAAGTTTGACGTTTGATGTGTGTGTCTGTGTACACAGTGTGTCTGTCTGTGGCATCGTAGGGCCTGTCGTAAACGAGATGGTTCTTAGCTTTTATTAATTAAAATTGGTTCAGCCGTTTAAGAGTTCTAAGCGGTCAATGTCAGAGTGATTCAATAATTTTAAAATAAGTTCTAATAGTGGTATTTAGGAAGTAGTAGTGGTATAATGAGCGGTGATAGCCCAGTTGGTAATGAGCCAGACTTGTAATCCGAAGATAGTGGGTTTAAAATCCTGGTGCGGGCCTGTACCACTAAATTCATCTTTTCGAATTTGTGTACGGATTTCTAATTATCACTTTTTTTTTAAATTGTAAGATGGGTTAACTCTTGACCTCAATCTTGACCATAAGGTCAAAGATGAGACCATAGGACGACATCTCAGATTCATAAAAAAATGAAGTGTCGTTGCCTGGGGTGGATTACTAGGAGGCAGGTCTCATTTGTGTTTCCTTAATCGCCTCTTACGACACCCACGGAAAGAGATGGGGTGGTGTTATTCTCAACCGATCACGACACTTGCTCAACGGTGTAGGAAAACATCGTGATGAAACCCGCCAACGAAAATTTTCTTATGTAACTATGGCCTAAATCCCCTTCGTGTTTCGAAGGAAGGCCCGTGCCCCTCGGTGGGGACGTATATGGGCTGGTAAAAAAGTGGTAATTAGGACTATCACAACCTAATAAGTAATTTTGGTGACGACCACCCCGACCAGCAGCGTCACCACCAACCGAACGTAAAGTTGTAAACTACCTAGCAACTGGAAATTCAGTTGGCGGTGGCGCCACCAGTCAAAGTAGCTGTCATTAGATGTATGAAATTTGGATAGTTCTCAATTTCGCCACCTGAACGGATAAAATGGCGACCATTGTTATTCTGTCCGGGCGTTCTCCTCTGTTAACGGGGCCAAAGGTGGAGGGGGGGGGGGGGGAAGAGTTGTGAGTTTTAAACACCACACCCAATCATACCACATAAGTTTCAAAACTTTATTAATTTGTTTGTTTGAAAAACACAGAATTACCACACTATGTTAGATAGATAGATGTGCTGTAGAATATACACACGGCAGCACATCAGGATATACAGGGCTTTAGGTAAATCTCTTTCAACCTCTCGGGTGGTTAATCAGTCCATGAAACTGAAAAAGTTCGATCTCCCATACAAAATGCGCTATATGCTGATGAAGTTTGTATGGGAATTCAATTTTTTTTCCTATTTTGACCTATGTTCCTTGGGGAAAGTTGTTCAGTTTCATGGACTGATTAACCACCCCAGAGGTTGAAAGAGATTTACCTAAAGCCCTGTATATGTTGACCTTGAGGTTGCTTATATGTCGTTTGTAACAGCGCCGGCTTTCGCAGCGCAAATGTATAGTAATTTGACGTGGTGATAACTGTATTGTATATATCACCGGAAAATTGTAAAAAACACCGGAAAATTAAGGTTTAGTTAGATTAGGTTAGGTTTAATTAAATATTATAAAAATCCGGTAAAGTAAAAAAATAGGGCAGTTCACAAAGTACCGAGAGTTTATAGTCTTACTAAGTCAAATTACAATATAGAAGTTTAATAATGTTACGGGGACTACAAAACTAACCTTACAATTTAACCAATTATTTTTACATCAAGCAAGGTAGGTAGGGCATCTAAATACCTAAAGCCTAAACCTTAAAGGTCTGTATCATAGGTCTTATTCAAATGTACTAGAATTAGGCATTAGCCTGAGGCTAGGAGCCTAGATCATCAGTCATGGCAATTAGTGCTTAAGGTTTTAGATAGGAATCTAGGATTCATGTTACAGCAAGTAACTATCTAGTACTTAAATTGTACATACATGGTTAATTTAATTAAACTAATGTCCTTATAGGCATTTATCTTGACGACTATGGTTATGAACCGCTTAAAGCCATGACGTGTCATCTACAGGGCTTTAGGTATCTCTCTTTCAACCTCTCGGGTGGTTAATCAGTCCATGAAACTGAAAAACTTTCCCAAGGAACATAGGTCAAAATACGAAAAAAAATTTAGAGTTCCCATACAAACTTCATCAGCATATAGCGTATTTTGTATGGGAGAGCAAAAATTTTTTTTCGTATTTTGACCTATGTTCCTTGGGGAAATTGTTCAGTTTCATGGACTGATTAACCACCCGAGAGGTTGAAAGAGAGATACCTAAGGCCCTGTATATAGCATCGATAGGTGATTGCTTTGTACAATTTCATTAGTGAAATTGTAATATTAGGGTTTCTGCAATTTTCCGATGACGTTATTTTTATTTTTTATTGATAATGGGTTCGCTCTTGACCACTATCTAGCTCAAGGGCAAAGATTTGGTCGAGTATGTAGCAGAAGCCTATTCACACGTACTTTAAAGAGATTCGGGTTATAATAGGTCTTTACCTAGGAAATTGCCGATTTTTTCTCAAGCTTTATTTTATTCATAATTTATTTGATTGAACAACTATTACTAAAATTGTTTTTATTTAAAACCTTGGCCATATAACGGAGATATTGATTAAAACTTATACATATTTACTTCAGACTTTTTTGCTGAAAAAGAAGCTCAAATGTAGCTCGTTTCATCCTTTGCCCGTTTCATTGCTTATTTTTGCTGTACACAGGAAGAGTACCGAAGTCGAAAGTTAGGATTTAGAAAAATCATCAGAGAACTCTGCTGTTCATGGAATCGTAACTCAGAACTTTGATCAGTAGTTTAATTCATTATTGAAAAAGCTATTGATTTTTAAATTTGTAGATCATAAATTTTATCGTAATACCCAATAAATAACCTATTAAAACCTTATAAGAATTCACAATACATAGTATTTTTTCTGGAGAATAATGCTTACTCTTCGCACAGAGTTATGGAAGACTAAAGACATTTAGTAGTACATTTCCTCAGTGAGATAGAGAAAGTTAAAAAAATTCCAGTGAAATTGAAAAAAGGATCGTAAGTGAAATAGAAATAATTTTATTAAACAAAATTGACTTTATTATGAGACCAAAACAACAATTTATGAACTACCGGTAGCTTAAACAGAAAACCGTTAGCTCAAACACCCATAAAAACTTTTGAAAATCTTTGAATGAGCAAATATTTCTTCAGCCGCAGCTAGGAAGGGAACCTATGCCCCAGCGGTTCCAATTCAAGTACTTGGTAACAAGTTTAGAAGCATGTTATTGCATTGAAAAAACATTTCTTGTATACGCCACTTGACTGAAACAAAGATAAGAGTTGGAATTTTATAGGTGCTTTAATCACAGGCTGTTATCTTATGAAAAATAGCATTTTTATTTGTGTACAGTAAATAAAATATTAATTTAACGTAAAAGTTTTGCGTACCTCATTTCTATTACTTCTCTTATAGAGTTTCCGTGGCCGGAGTTGTTTAAGTGATAATTTTTTAATGTTTGTTCTCTTGTTTGACTTGTAAGCATCACCTGCAAATTCATGTGACGGCGTCGATTTTTTTAAAAACAGCACATCTTTCTCTGCAGCTTTCTGCAAACAAAGCCAGAAATGAATAAGACTATCACTATTACAACACTCTTAGGTCCAGCTAAAAATTTCATTTGATTTTCACTATTAAAAGTGATGTAATTTTCTGTAACAATAAGCCTGAGTAAACGCACTCACCTCTTTTTCCAATTTCAAGCACTCAACTTGCTTGTCAGGTTCGCTTACAGCCACTTTACAGAGTTCTTCCAGATCTAGTTCGTTCGACAGCAAGATGTTCTCAGGTAAATTGATTAAAAGGTTAGGAACATGTTCTTTTTCAAATAATGGTAATTTTTTAGCCCACGTATTCTCTTCGTGCTCACTCTGAATAGGGTGAGCACTTGCAGAAATCAAAATAACACTGAAAACTACTAAGAATTCCATAGTGGACTATGCGCTATCAGATTTGCAAACAATCTGAGAAATTGGGGGACTGTTTTGCTTTTAAATACTCAATTAGTAGTAGTAGAACCGTGAAGTTTTACTTATTGGAAGACTATCAGTAAGGTCACGTTGACATGAAATCACATCAGTAGGTAAAATAGATTATATTTGTATGTTTTCCTCTTTATTGACTCTTGAAATTAATCACGGAAAGTGCAGGACACTAGATAGAATCTCCATTTGTGTTTGGTTTTTTTAGTACGAAAATTTTGACTTGATATATTGTCAATAAAAAATATTACGTTAATATGCCAAAATTAAAATTTAATAAATTAAATTGAATCTAATTAATTATTTTAATGACAATACAGTCTTTAATTCAAACTACTTTTTATCATTATAAAGTAGTATTAGCCCGGTAGTATAATTGGTAAATACACCTGACATGTAATCATGGTGATCTGGGTTCGATTCCCAGCCTGGTTCTTTTTTCAACGTTAAAATTGTACTATTTGGTTCTGCCTTGTGAAATTCTCTTGATAACTCTTTACTTTGCCTTTAGCCACGTTAATGGTGAATTTCAGTCGGTATGGTAAACTACATTAACAGATGTGGGCTTTAGAAATAATTAATACTACTTTAGAATGATAAAAAGTAGTTTGAATTAAAGACTGTATTGTCATTAAAATAATTAATTAAATTTACTAACAGTCTAGGGTGACAAAATAACATCAAAAGAAATAAAATAAATTGAATTTGTTGATAATCATGTTAAAGCTAATTAATTACATCGTCAAATTATTCTGTAGAATCTTAGCAAAAAAACATTGATAGGGCCATGGCCCTATCAATTCGAAATTAGAATTGGAAAAAAAATAATGAAGATTCGATTGATTCGATTTAAGGTAGTTCCAGCGTCAGACCACTTGTCGACAGATTCGGCCCAAATTTTTTTTACAGGTTGATAATAGTAATTTTTTTATGAATTCCTAAAGTTTCAGAATTTTTGACCGTTTGGTTCGCGAGATATTTAAGGCCAAAATTCACGATTTTGAAGGTCCCGTCCTATTTAAAGTATGGAAAACGTCCAGTCTCTAGAACTATTTTCAATTATATTAAAAAATTTGGTCGACAGAATTGGAAAAAAAAATAGGCAAGTATAGTAAAATGTTTTAAAAATAAGTTAAAAAACAAAAAATAGCACTTCACCGTTTCATTTTCGAGATATTAAAATTAAAAGTGTGAAATTTTGTCAATTTCTGGCCCGCTCACCATGTATTCGAGCGTCTGTTAGCCGAGACATTTAATTTTTTACTATAGTCAATGCTGTTATTACACTATAGCTCGCTGGAACTACCTTAATATGACACGAGTCACAATAAATTCTTATCAGCGAGACGGATCAGCTTTGAACCTACTGAAAAACACTGATGGTGAGTCTAAGTTAGTGGATATAATATATAGATACGTTTCTGTTACGTATAAAGTAGGGTTTTCGCAAAACCTCCCTAATTTACTAACTATGCAAACTACTAAAGATTATATATATATGATTTTGCTGTACAAATTGTAAATGCAGGGCTACGCTCTGCCCATGATGTGTTCCATTGGAAAGGTAAATGTCATAATATCACAAAGAATTATATGAAACTTCTGCGTAACTTTTGGTTAAATTTAACTTTAGTATCTAGTAAAGTAGTCAAGTGAAACAATATTTTTTTGGGATGTTCTGTTTATTTTATTGCTTTTAAATTTAATGATTACATTTATTTTATTGATTTAGAATCTAAAGAGTACTAAAATTTATGCCTTAATTACAATTAGGTTAATCAAACATAATTTTGAAGAACGTACAAAATGAAATTCTGCGTCTTCTTCCTCAGAAGCTCTTCGGAGCATTCCAAGTCACTCACTGACTCCTTCATGGATTCCACTCTTCAACATCGATTTCTTCATTTTCCTGCAGCTTTTTGTAAACAAACCACAGTTTCTTTTGAATGCCAATTAATTTCATTTTGTGCGAAACAACTTTCGCTAGCCATCTAGTCTCCTTTGCTTGACGAGTAAGAAGGTTGTCCACTCCATCACGTATTAAAGAACTTGGTTCGTTTTCCATTTGAAAGGGATTTCCTAATCTCATCAAACGATTAAATCGTTCGTAAAAAGCATTCAATTTTTCTATGGAATCTTCCATACGTTTTGCTGTTGGATCATTTGGGTCCAGGAAAAATCCGCTGGTGTCAATATTCAGATAGACGAAAAGCTTGGACAATATCTTATGTTGGTTATCCATTGATCTGCTGACACCTGGTTCAGTCAGCGCTGCACCAATTCCTAGAAAGAAACAGACAATACAGTAAAAATAAATTACAAAAATCTACTGTCCTACCTTTTTTATCCCTATATAGTCTGGCCTTGAAAACTCACTCTTTATTTTAATTTTGCGTCTTCTTCTTAAAGTGAGAGAGACATAGCCTATTCTGTAAAAAGAGGGCTAGAAAAATAGTAGAGAGACACGCTTAGACATACTACTACAGTTAAACTCTCACTTACACAGTCGTATTACGCACTATGATTGGTTTTCCCCCTAACTGCTCACATGTAGACGTTTCAAGATCCTCTGACTATAGAGGGTTAAAATAAATTAAACTACAGACGGCGCGCTATTGGAAAAGCATACAGATTTTATAATAACTTGCTGCCCCGTGCGAAAATTTCGCACATTATTGTGGACAAATACTTATTTTTACATTATTGGATGACCATTTATTAATTCACCGGATTCTTTTGAAAAAAAAATGTCACGTTAATTATACAATTATTTATTACGTTTCTTTTTTCAAATCAGTTAGTGCATTGGAATTTGTGTCTTAAGCCAAGAGTGATAGCGCACTTGCTTCGCGAGTGCGCTGCCCGGTTAATAGAAAAATTAGACTATATTGTTTATAAACAGTGCGATCTAGCGTTTTCAACCATGTAATAACACTTAAATATTTAAAATATCGCCAACAGATGGCGCAACAGTCTATTGTTATAAAAATTATTTTTAATAAATTTTTTTATTAACAAAAAGATTTCTCCCGAATTTTTGCATATTTTTCGTCAAAATTTTGAAATTATAAGCTTTAACTGGGTATTTTTTTTTTTGGTGAAATATTTAATGAGATCTAGCCACGCCAGAAAAAAACACCTTTGAGAAATAATATATATGATACTAAGTTTTGCAAAAAAAACACTTCTTACCAGTCGTGATGACAATAAAAACGCTCAAAGTAACTGCCCTGACGAACATCTTGATTTCGCTTCTCAAGTGATTATGGAACAACAAAGAATTAGGAGGCTTTTATATACCATAACTTTATTAATATTAAAAGCTTACTGCGGTTCCAGGTATTGAAAACTGCTCACTGCAGGCTCCGATTTATTGCATACCGATCGAATTTTAATTAATTCACTTTAAAAAAGCTTCCAAAACCGCACATAATTATAGTAACAATGTAGGTTTAATGGTGATTCATTCCACTAATAAACGATTTATGTGACCCAAAACATATCAAAACAAATTCCATCGTTAACGGGAATGCAAATAAACGTTATCAAAGGGTCCGATCTTATTCGAGGTATTCTAAGAAGAGTCTTTGTTTGTTTGCAGCACATTAATTTAAATTAGTTCTTCTGATGCAAGACGCTAAAGCTGAGAAAACTTGTTTTTTATTTTGTTGTGAAATTTAGCGGAAGAAGCTTACAATGGTTCCATTCAGTAATCGAAAACTTACTCTTTATGATGATATACATACATACTGATGAGATCAAAGACTTTAAGTCTTAGCAATTATTTCCATTTAAAGTTCTTCCTAAGGCCATAAAATATTAATTTTGATAACAATCAAGATGTAACACCCTAATGTACTTGATGAAATACCTAACAATACTTACTTTGTCGCGTGCCGTTGATCTGACTCTGATCTTGTGTAACTGGGCGTTAGCATTTTATTATGTAATGTGCTTTTTATTACCTATAAAGTTCTATTGAGGTTCCAAGCGAGCAAGAATGTTTAGCTCAAATAATCCCGCATAAAATAAACGAGCCTTAATTATTCTGCGCACAAACTAGCTTCATAAATGCATTCTAGTATTTTTGATTCGGGATTAATCCAGTTTTGATCTTGATGTAAACCTGTTTGGTAGAGAAGGGTTTGCTACTAAAACAACTTCGCAATACTGAAATGACTAATTCAATATCACTTTTATTTTAAACGAAATGTCCTTGTGTCTAGAAGACAAAATTCTAGTGTAGTCACGAAAGTTTTGATCTAGGCTGAATCACTTATATTTATGAGCGAACTAAATCGATATTTGAAATAAAAAACGCTTTGGTACTTACAGTTAGAGTTTATTATATCAGAAAAAATATATTAAGCTTATCAATAACATCAAATACTGGAAGAAAATATCATACGGCAAAAATGATTACAAACTTATTCTAAGTTTAGTATCTCAATTGTCTGTAACTTAGATTTGAAATAGAGAAACAATTTATTTCAAATAACACAGAATATATTGGTTCCATTACATGGCTTACTTGACCGCAAAGAACGTAAAACAATTTAAATATAATTAATTATTTCGTTTGCACAACTTCATCTGATACCGTATGGCACGTCTTATATTATCTGCATTCAGCCGTTGCCAATTCCGTTTTTCTCCATAAATTAGAGCAAAATCCACTATCGCAGCAGTTGCAATAGGGCTTAAACGGTTTTTTGGATTACCCCATTTTTTACCAAGGTACTGACACTTTTTTAAGGCAGCCTCGGAAAATATGTATTTGGTCAGTAGTCGCGCCAACATGCAACAATTTTTTGAAGATCTTAAACTATGGCGAAGTTCTGCCTCTCCAATGTACACTTCAGTATTAGGTAATAGTTCGATTAGTCCCGGTGAGTACTTTCGATGCTTTAATGTCCAGTTTCCATTTGTAGATGAGCCACTAGTAGTCTTTGTTCTGTGATGTCAAATTCTGATTCAATTTTCGGGATCTTATCGATAGATCCAAAGGAACGTCATTATCACTATCGACGTTTTGGCTCATTGAGCTTTTTAATCCTTCAGATTGTAGGCTGATATCATCCATCGACAAACGTGAGTCATCAGAATTTGACTGTTGGTGAAACCATCTATGAAACTCAGTCTGATAGGAGCTGCTACCCTTTCCGGGGTTTAGTAATAAATTTCGCAGAATAGAAGTATCAGGACTTACTTCTCTGAAGTTGTCTTCTCTATCACACTCAACTCTAAGACAACAAATGACGCTGCTGTAAAAACCTGCAACATAAAGTTATTGTTATCCAACTAGGCATGAAAATTACACCTTCTATTCCATCTTCCACTCATTCACGTCACAGGTTCGATCTACTACTCTAAAGATCCAAATAATGATGCCCTGACAAGAATTTTGTAAATTATGGATTGAAAAACAGTTATAAAACTCACTTATGCTGTACATGATCTGCGCCAGATACAAATTCCAGTGCTCTCCGGGACTTTCGTAGTTTTTGATTTTTTCTTGAATGACACTCCATGGCTCATTGGGATAAGCCAGCAGTACCATTGCAGATTCTAAATTCTGCATCTTGATCCAGGATTCTGGCACACAGTGGAAACCACTTAGTCGATCACCGTGCGTTGGAAGCAGTTTCACCATGTGATACACTCGAGTCTCTGCGTTCATCTAAAAAAGTTAATCATAAATGACAGCATTATCCTGCTAAATAACAATTAATCATAAAATTAAATATTGTCATAAAACACATGCCATGACTAAAAGCAGGGAAGTTATAAAATAAGTAATGTCCAGCCTGGGGTAATGAATTCTTAATTTACAAACTTTATTGTCTTATAAAGTTGATAGTTTGAAGTAATTAAATTGTTATGTTTTAAGTAATTAAAATCTTACACATAGAATCATATTGATTGCCACTTAATAAATAATCAATAATAAATCTTATCAAAAAAGCTCATTTAAAAAATACTTACTCTTACCTCAATAAGCGAGCTGTGATCAAATCCCAATTGACTCTGCGGTATTCCGTCTAATACCAAACGGCTTTGTTGTTCAATCTCGTTGCTTCAAATCAAAAATTGAATTCCAAAAATATTGTCCAGCGCGTCCAGACAGGAAGCAGGCAAGTTACAGATTGAGTATTGTCCAGCTTGGATAACATATATTATTCATACTTGATCTTTTTTTTCCTCTCGGTAGATATAAAGCATTCCATTGTTACTCAGTAGTTTGACAATCTGTGATCCATGAGTTATTATAAGGAGGTAGTTTTCAAATAAATTCTTTATGAGTCATGTGTAGTAAGCAGTAGAACAAAGAACAGTTCATGAATGAAATTTATGTTTATTGCCACTCTGCGGTCAAGTTGAAGAACTCCACACATTCTTGATATTTTTATGTGTCGTGAGTCATAGGTTACAAAAATTTATAGCAAAACAAAACCCTAAACATTTGATTAATCAAATTGATAACAATAATTTGCTATGTTAGCTATAAGCACGCAACTATCAATAATATTGGCCATCAACTATTTGCGCTCTATGAATTTGTTAATCTTGGCAGTGGCAAAGTTTCTTAAAGTGAATGAATTACTTTATATAAAATATGCAACGGTAGTTGCTATGTATTAAGGACAATTTTAACTTAGAATATCGAAATTTCCATACCAAAGTAGCTATGCTTGTGTCAAATAGCCTTGTATCAAATAAGGGTGTCAGGTTAGAATAAAAACGCTTTAGTATTACAGTTAGAATTTATTGCACAGTTAAAAGATGATTTAAGAAATTACAAAGTTTTGATAATGATGCAACGTATCTCAATTTCGATCGTCCATCTACGATAGATGTAGACAGTAATAATAATTTGACGAAAGTACGAATTAAATGTTAAAAAGCTAACATAAACTTATAAAAAACAATAGATACTCAGACAGTTAAAACACAAAATTAGTAGGCCTCTGTTTTCTCCACTTCAAGCTGATAATTCATGGCTGCTCTAACAGACCAAGCCGTAGCTTGACCCCAATTCTTAACATGACCTTGCCATAAGACAAACTTTACGATAGTAGCAGTCGCATTAGCGTCTAATCGAAGATCCTGCCTGCCTCGTTTGCTTCCAATATACTGACACTTTTTCAAGGCAGCCTCGGTAAATATATCTTTAGTTAGCAATCGTGCCAACTGAGAACATTTTGATGAGGATTTTAAATGTTGACAGAGTTTTGTCTCTTCAATGTAAACCCCAGTGTTGGACATCAGCTCAACAAGTCCTGGTGCATACTTCTGATACTTCACTGTCAATTTTTTTATCACTACCTGCGGAGCTTGTAGATGGGTTAGTAGCAGCTCCATACTTATTGTCTACAGTCTGTATTTGAGCATCTGCTATTTTTGGTGTTGTCAAGTTCTTGTTCATCTCGGAAGGCCTTATAGATAATCCCAAAGAAGGATCATCGACTGCATAGGAATCTGCAACGGAAATGTCACTGTTATTCAAGTCCAATCTGGCATAAGCATAACAAAAAAAATTTGGAAAACGGTTGACCCTAAAGGCCATCCCTACAACTTCCCGCTGAATTTCAGCCATATAGCATTTGCAATTTTGCCGGTTATTGCGATGTTTTTTAGCTTTTCGAGCTCAAAAGCCTGATGAACGCTTGAGGAAACAGTGTTTTATAAATTTAAATTCTGCCATAACTTTACATACAGACATACGGACATCATCACGGGAACCGTCAAAATAGGTTCCTAGGACCTGAAAACGTCGAGATCTGATGAAAACTCGATTTTCGAAAAACGGGGTGAAACCAATAACTTCCCGATTTTTCGAAAATCTTAGATTTTCTTAGCGGAAAGTTAAAAAGTGCCATTCGGCCACACCTGAGATAGATAGGTATATTCTTTAGATATAAATAATAGAAATAATTAGCTATATTTATTTTGAAGTATCGAAGGGACTAGTTGCAAACTTTAGACGCAATCCTGTGGATATTATGACAAAATTTTCTTTAATCCTTTTAGTCAGAGGATCTTGAAACGTCTCCGTATGAGCTGTTAGGAGAGAAAACCAATATTATTTTTCTAGCTCCCTCTACAGAAAAGGCTATGTTTCTCTCACTTTAAAAAGAAGACGTAAAATTAAAATTAAGAGTGGGATCTTAAGGCTAGAGTATAAAGGGTTAAATTCAAAAATCAGACCGTAAAACTTACATGTAGTTTTGATGATTTCTGCGCAATACAAGTTCCAGTTCTCGTCCGGATTTTCATATTTTTTCATCCGTTTTCTAGTGATCTCTATTAGGTCATTGGGAAAGGCCAATAATACAGTTGGACATTTCTCGTGCTGCCACCTAACCCAGGATGCTGGCACTGGATGGTCTCCACTGACGTTAGTGTTCTGCGGTCCTAAAATTCGGACTGTGTAGTAATGCCGAATCAGCATTGTATTCATCTGCAAAAATCCCATATGGTCAGAAGAATATTTTAATATCTTTTCCTGTTATAACGTATACGTAGGAATATAAATTATGTAAAAGGACTTACCTCAGTAAACTCGAATTATTTCCTTGTTACCTCTCGGATTCATAAAAATTTCATTCTATCGCTCGGTCTCGCATCACTAATCTAACTGAATATATGAAATAATGTGATTGAACACGACAATTCCGAAAGGACACAGCCTGCTAATGAGAATCAATTTGTATTATGAACTGGGTATTATCACACTCGCTATCATCTTTAATATTCTGAGAAGAAATAGATAGGTATAGTTATAAGTTACAACACAACATTAGCGATTATTTTAGTAACCTATAACCTATAACCTCACACGTATCGTAACTTGGCATGGTAACAGTTTTATGATAAGCTTAATTTTTAACTTCCCGCTAAGAAAATCGAAGATTTTCGAAAAATCGGGAAGTTATAGGTTTCACCCCGTTTTTCAAAAATTGAGTTCTCATCAGATCTCGATGTTTTGAGGTCCTAGGAAGCTATTCTGATGGTTCCCGAGAGGGTGTCTGTATGTCTGTATGTATGTATGTGTGTGTGTGTGTGTGTGTGTGTGTGTGTGTGTGTGTGTGTATGGGTGTGTGTGTGTGTGTGTGTGGTTGTATGTAAACCTCTTATAACTTTTGAACGGCTAAACCGATTTAATCCTACCAAACGGCATTCTAAAGAGTTCCGCTGAACTTAGATTTCCTGTGAGTTTGAACCTATTCGGACCGGTAGATTGCGAGAAATCTCAAAAAAACTAAAAAAAAATTTTTTTTTAAAGTGTTTTTTTTAGAATAACTTTAAAACGGCTCTACCGATCGATTCCAAAAACTAATCAGCTCTTAACATTGAAAAATGACGTCGATTGCCGCAAACCGGGTCAAAATCGGTTGATTTGTTCGTGAGTTATCGTTGTCGAAAAAAATCGAAAAAATTGAATTTTTAAGAAAAAATCCAAAAATTTTTATCTGATCGATTTGTTTGTATAAATTATTCATAGGACTTCAAAAACTGCTTTGATTGCCGCTAGCCGCGTGAAAATTGGTTGAGTCATTCAAAAGTTATGATAGATTGAAAATTAAAAATATACTATTTCATCAAACTCCCATCAAACTTTTGAGCTCGAAGAGCTCAAAAGCATTGAAAACTTTTATTTTTGAGCTGGGAGAGCTCAAAATAACATAAAAATAAAGTTTTTGAGCTCGAAGAGCTCAAAAAACATCGCAGCAAGAAACAAAATTCGAGCGCTTAATGACTGAATCTAGCGGGAAGTTACAGGGATGGCCTTTAGGGTCAACCGTTTTTCCAAATTTTTTTGGTCAAGTATTTAATGAGATTTAGCTGCGCCAGAAAAGATTACCTTCACTGAAAAGAAAGTTTTTTTCCACCTAGAATACCAAATATTTTTTTACTGAGTTTTCTTGGATTCAGTAAACGTATTCTTGATTTTAGAATACTGTTTTTTTTAACCTTAAAAATACCAAATTTTGTTGTATGGCTAAAACCAAACTCTATATTACCATTGGAGATTAAGTCGGCCATTTCATTATTTCAGTATTTTAATATTAAGAATACTAATTTTTTGACTATAGGTAAAAATTTCCTTGGTATAAAAAAAACTTTTTTTTAGTGTTTGAGAAATAATATATAAGATAATTTGAGTTAATTGTAAAATTATTTTCTAACTTATCAAACAATTGATTGATTTCTATACTTTTCTTTCTATTTTACAGTACCATCGAGTCAACTCAAAATCAACCTTGTTCAAAATCAGATTCCTGAATCTGATTTGGTGCTGCATTCTATATCTCCGGGCGAGAGTTGTTTATTTCGCTGTGCTTCTTATATAGAATGGCATAATGAAAATCGACATATTGAAATCCGGGAAAGGATTGTTGATCAAGTTTGTAACAAGTGGGAAAAACTCCAGAAGACCTGTAATGAAAGTCAGCCGAAGGATTTCGAAAAGGCACCATATATGTTTACATTTGACACTGCTGAAGAATATAGACAACATATGTCACAGGATAGGACTTACGGGACTGGTTTTGAATTGGGGCAATCTGCGGCTTTTTTTAATAAAAATATCATTGTCCTTAAACACGAACCGCCATATTATAGAGTTTATTACTCTATTTTTGGTGACGAATCGGAAAAGGATAATGTTAATTTTATTCTCTTTTCCGGACCAAATCATTCAGGACATTTCGACGTAATGCTGCCAACTCGTACGTATTTTTTTTTATTAATTTACATTTGATCTCAAAAAATTACACTGATAAAAAATTTTACTTGATTCAAGAATGTTATTCTGAAGAAAATGATAATTCCGGAGTCAAGATAAGAAATTCTGGCCTCAAGAAATTATTCTTGAGGCAAGAGATTATTCTTGGGTCAAGAATTTTTTTGTATTAACTCAAGAACATTATTTTCTTCAAAATGATGTTTTTGGTTCAAGATTTTCTCTCTTAAATCAAGTTAAATTTTTTATAAGTGTAAGAAAAAATTTTTTTTTCAAAAGTGGTTTTTTTGGAATAACTTTTAGACGGCTTTACCGATCAATTCCAAGAACTAATCAACTTTAAATATTAATAAACGACGTCGATTGTCACAAACCGGGTGAAAATCGGTTGATTTGTTCGTGAGTAATCGCTGACGGAAAAAATCTAAAAAATTGAATTTTTAAGAGAGTTCAAAAATTTCTTTCTGATCGATTCGTGTTTACAAATTGTTTATAGAAATCGATAAGCTGCATCGATTACCGCTAACCGCGTGACAATCGGTGGGCTCATTTAAAAGTTATGGTAGATGAAACATTCAAAAAATACTGTTTCATAGTCTTCCTATCAGATTTTGAGCTCGAATAGCTTAAAAGCATTGAAAACCTTTATTTTCGAGCTCGGAGAGTTAAAAATATCACAAAGATAAAATTATCGAGCTCCAAGAGCTCTAAAACATCGCAGCAAGCGGAAAAATTTGCTCTCTAAAAATGAATCAGTGGAATTTCACTGATTCAACCAGTGAATGAGAATTTAACTGGTCAATCAGTGAAATTTCACTGATTCATTTTAAGAGAGTGATCGCTTAATGACTGAATCTAGCGGAAAGTTACAGGGATGGCCTTTAGGGTCAACCGTTTTCCAAATTTTTTTCACTTTCTTTAACCTACTGTTCAATATTCTAGTATTGCGGTGGCGGTCGATTGGTGATCTCTCAAGATTATAAATTATAAGCAGTTCTCTCTCCAAGATTATCTAGATATTGCAATGTTCTTATCAGTGGTAGAAGTAGAGATAGATCATCAATCAGAAATGAAAAGAATTTTAACTTGTTAGAAATTATAGTTTTATAAAAAATTCACAATTTATTTTACAAATTGCATTTTTTTTATGAAAAACAATCTTAAATAATAAAAGATGATTATCATACGGCACGAAATTAATACAAATGTATTCTATGCTTATTAACAACATACATCCTTAAATTCTATTAATAAATGCTTAAAGAATCAAATTTATGTTTTTTAATACATTTCTTAATAAGTGATCCATTAAAACAAAACTCAAATAATGTCATAATAATTTTAATTATTTATTTTTTTGTAAATATCAAAGCTTACGATATTTTACCCACTACTTTCGACCCAAATACGAAAAAATTAAAAATCTATTGCCAAACCATTCGCTTTTGCGTTGACCCGTATTTCAAACTTGTGGTGTCACGGATAAATCGTGACTTACATGATATGGCAAATAATTTATCCTAAATTTCATACTTCAATTCTATGACCAATTTAATAACTATTCAAAAGTATTCTGAGTTATCCATAATCTTAAATGAATTTTTCAGTGTAATCTCACATAGTTGTTACAGTAAATGATGCTAATCTAATTTTTTTATGAGAAAATCCTAAGCTTTTCTTATCTTAATCACTTTTGGAATTATCTGCTGTATTTATCGAAATAAAATGATGCGCATGACCCATTAATAATAACCCAATATGTCACTAATAATTACTTAAACCTTTTTTCTTCCTTTTGTTCTACAGTCCTGCAGTTTGTTCCGCAAGCTATTGATAATACATTGAGTTTCTTCAGTACACCATCCTTTTTGGCGTCCGTATGTCTCGACGTATTTCATCATAGTACTCCTGGCGTCTAATCCAGGTCTTATATCTGTTTCATAGCAGTCAAAAAACGTGGCCTTCGCACCAGTCAGCGAGCATACTTTTAGTGCACTGTCTGAAAAAATTTCCATCATTAACAGCCGGGCTAACGATTTGCAATCCCTCGCGAGTCTATGACACGTCTTGAGCTTTATAGCATAAACGTAAATACCACTAGAAGGTGAAAGTTCCATCAGTTCTGGCCCCGGTTCGCGATATCTTAAGGTCCACTTTGAGTCATTGGGATCGTAATCAGGAGGCAGAGTGAACTTAGCATTTTTTTTTTTACAGATTTATAGGTATCATCACTACTGGTTTTTACTTCATCAATTATCTCCTTAGTCAATCTGTCACTCTGAAGTACTTGCGACTCAGAAGCAGTATGATCCTTCCACTCCTGATAGTTTTTCATCCTGATTATGACAAAGAATTTCGCACACACGACATAAGCTGGTCGTGTGTGCGAAATTCTTTGTCATAATCATAACAAGTGAAAGGATTGCAATGAGCAAAAATGTTTACATAATCTAGTAAGTACTTATTCACACGTCTTATTTTAGTTTCATTTATCATATTATTATAGTACCATAATTATTTATTTATATTTATCAACATACTTATTTTATAATGTATATATTGTATGTTTATGTATTATACATATTACTATATTTAGTTTATCTATCATATTTCACAATGCTGTAAGTAGTTAAATTAATTGTTAGATTTAGTTAAAATTTAATTTGTTCTGCATTAGACTTAAGAATATTGTTGTACCCTTAGTGTCAAATGGAAGTAGTTAGCGCTTTGGCACAGGATTTTTCCTATTTAAGCGCTACCTGATAAATGTTGCAAAATGTACAATTGTTACTTGGCCAAATAAATATTTATTATTATTATTATTATTATTATCAATACTGCAATGTCACTAAACTTATCCACACTTTCAGTATTAATCAATCCTAAGTGTTCTACCTCCGAACTGAATTTTAGAAGATGGGTTAGCATGTCACTGAACAGAGGGTCAAACTTCATGAAATAGTTAGCATACTCCTCTGTAATATCTTTTCTGATTTCTGGTTTAAATCGGTTCATCATCCAATAATTCTACGAACAAAACAATATCTTAATGTTACTATCATGAGAATAGACACAACAATGACAACAGTAACATATATGAAATTTGTTGGATTAATAAAATAAATATAAACTACTTACATGTAGAATATTAACTAGCCCAGAACTTTACTCGTCACGCCATCTGTTTTACGTTTGTGGAACACTGTCGTCCTTATCAAAGCTTGGGCATGTAGGCACCACTGTACAGCAATTTCCTGTCTGGAAATAACAAGAGTTGTATGACGCAATTGAGGTTAAGTGACTAGTAAAATACGTTTCATAGTGGGCTAACATCCATTAGCTCGTTATAACAAATAGAAGAAAATATATTAAACTAGTTATAGAAATAAATTAATTTGTACCTTATTTTCCTAAAATTTCTATGCAACTCAGTTTATATATGTTAACTTCAACACTCACGAACTAAATCACAACACGTCTCATCACGTCGCACCAAGGCCCCACAGTATAGAACTGACGTTAGCAGAGCGTTGCATGATGACTTTTATTCATGCGAGAGGAAGATAGGTATAGTATTCGTTATTCAATAGCTGATTCTACTCGGTTAATTTTTGAATGATATAGGTCGTGAAGCACCGGCGTTCAGTAAAACTCTCAGCATGCACGACGCCAACAAAAATATATTCGATCTTATCAGCTGTTTTATACTCGAATTTAATTAGTTGTGTAGTGACAGCACTTTTCCGTTATCGTACTAAATAGTAATGAGATGTAGTAACAAAATTTCAATTTCCACCTATGAGTGAGTAAAAGTTATTGAAATAAAAATTACTAGATTAGTTCATTTGAGTTTATTACATAGTAAAAAAGTAAGAAATTCTATTAAACCTATCGAGAGTATGAAATAGATGAAGTCATTTTTTTATCTTTATGGCAAGCAATGATTACAAACTAAAAATCACAATGTTTAAAATAAAAACTGCTTTGACATTATAGTTATACAATTCGTATTGCACAATTAAAACATGATTTAGAAAATGACATTGAGTTTTTCGATAATAATCTACAGACTTATTCTACGCTTAATACTTAAAAACATCCTTAAATTATACAAATAAATTTCCGATCAGTCAAAACTTAAAATAATGGTTTAACGGGTCTCTAAGTCCGTTCATCGGCTAGCCATAAGCAACTCAATTTAAACAAAATAAACTAAGAATATTAACTAAATAATTATAAGATATAAAATCACAACCACCAGATGTAAAGGTTGCTATGGGCGCCACCAGGTTTCAACAAGAACCGCAACCTGGAATCGGTAGAACATAAGCTATAAATCTAACAGGGAGAGAGAGATGAGGATGGATCTAGAAATAATGAAATCAATTATTACATTGACAATATTTATTACAAACAATTCTTCACACACACACTCATACTACAATCGATCTAATAATATCCGCGAAACAGAGGGACACCAAATGGCCCGCAAATGGTGCAATTCGTACCTTAATTCACAGATATTACCTCGTGACGTGACTACTTAATTGTCATCCATGAAACAGAGGGACACCAGCCGAAACTGGTGCAATTCGTACCTTAATTCACAGGACAACGGCGTGATTTTGACCTTAATTCCGACCTTAATTGATTCGGAAATATCCGCGAAACAGAGGGACACCAGATGGCCCGCAAATGGTGCAATTCGTACCTTAATTCACGGGTATCTCCTCGTGGCGTGACTACTTAGCCGTCACCATGGAACAGAGGGACACCAGCCGAAACTGGTGCAATTCGTACCTTAATCCACGGGACAACCGCGTGATTAAGACCTTAAAAATTACTGACGACCTTATGTACTAAATCTTTACCTTATAACTAATTTACGACCTTACATGCTAATGTAACTTAAATACTACTCTCCTACACACACCATAACCTCTTATCTATTTACTTATACCTAATTTTATCAATGTTTTGACATTGTGATCTTAATTTAATAAACAATTGTTGTAAACAATAATAAATTATCAATTGTTGTTAAATAAATTAGATAATAATTAAATTGTCTAGTAGGATTTAGCTATTCAATAATAAGGTCGTAAACCAATCAGATAAATCTTTAAACAAATAATCTGGACGTGATATTTTATATTAGAGACTTAAATCTCGTAAACAATTCTCAAGTAGTTAATTCCTCAACAAATTTAACTAAAATAATCAACATAATTATTAAGAATAATTATTGTAACCAAATGACGCTACAAGCGTTCCAGAATGTTCTCAGAACTAACCTCACTTTACCAAACAAGTTTCCACGCCAGATTATTTATACATTTAACAATTTCTTTCACATTTAGTCATGCCGTAATTTTATCAATTGTAATTAATCTAATTTTAATAATTAACCACTTAATACTAACAATTGTATCGATACATGTGACCTTGGGTGTAATAAAGCAACCGCTAGAACCTTCTACTAACAAATCTCAGGATCTTAACAATTAAATTTATCAATAGCTTCTATAATTAATTTACATTAATTATGTAACAAGATTTGTTACCTCACGTTATTTAGTTGACTATAAATAATAATTTGTCTCAACGACAACGTGGCTTTACCAAACTAACCTCAAGGCCTCATGTAATTTCCTGGGTAGAAACCGTAGAAAATTTACAAGTTATAAAAATGATACAAAATAATTTAGTAATAAATTAATCCAAACTATTAAAATAACTAAGTCACCACTCAAGATAATTATCTATACATATAATAAAACTGTAGAGGTCGAATTTCTGTACATAGAAAAAAAATGCTAAAAACCGAGTCAGGGGGATGTAAGAAGAGAAATAAAACAATCCCGATTTTTTTAAAATTTTTTGTTTCTCTGTTTGTCTGTTTGTCTGTTTATCTGTTTGTCTGTTTGTCTGTTTGCACGGGCTAATCTCCGAAACTGTTGGACCGATTTAATTGAAATTTTGCATGGTGGTACCTTATATCCCCGGTCAACATTTAGGCTACATAAAATCTCGAAATTTAGCCAGTAAATATTAAACCAACAACAAAAACCCCCGAAAAAATTCAAAGCTAGGTGTTTTTCTGTACATTTTACTCATACCATAGAGATCAACGTATTTTTGACATACATGGGCTAAAAGCATGGACATGTTGTTTTTTAAATTTATCTTTTTCGAGAAAGGCAAAGGAATCTGTGTCCATACAGCCAGGTCTTCAATATATATTGTATTTCTTAGCTATGTCTTCAATTTATTTCTTCACTCCTCTCATTCTCCGTAAGCCGATAGTGTTTTGTTTACGAAGAACTATGGCAGCGAGAAGTACTGCCGCTGAATCTTTGTCGAAACCAAACGGAGCGGATACACTGTATCACTTGAATTACTTTTTAACCGACTTCCGAAAAAGAGGAGGTATGTTCGACTGTACACAGGGTAGAATTTTGTAATGCCACCTGAAGGGAAAGTAAAGAAAACATTCCTTTATTTTTGAAAAGAAAGAAAACTGCAATCAAGGATTTTCGAAAATTCGCTTGCCACAACCGGGAATCGAACCGACTAAAATCTGTAAGAATACCCTCTACTTTTATTGCGTCTGTGAAATCCGGACTTATAAATTCAATGAGTCAATACCAACATGCTAAATTCAATGGTTTAATTTAAGATTTCATAGTTTTCCTTTCGTTTAATTTACTAAGTTTTTCAGAGAAATTTCATTCTTATAATTGACCCTAACGATCGATGCATTAAAAGTACAGGGTGTAATTTTTACAGATTTTAGTCGGTTCGATTCCCGGGTGTGGTAAACGAATTTTCGAAAATCCTTGATGCAGTTTTCTTTCTTTTCAAAAATAAAGGAATGTTTTCTTTGAGTACAATTTTCTATCTACACTATTAAGAGTACTTTCCCTTCAGGTGGCATTACAATAAGTGAGTCGGAAGAAATTACAATTATAGTAACTGACCCACAAATATTTAAAAAAAAAAACTGTGCTGAACTGGCACTGAACAAAAAATTTGGGATGAGCCAGCTGCCAACCAAATACATTGCATTCTTGGTACAGAGGCCAGCGCATCTGGTTACTCCATTTTCATTGTAAAACCGCTCTTATCACAAAAGCACAGAGTGCACGCGTGTGGTAACCTGAGTTGGGGCCGTCCGTACATAGCAAAATTTAGACAATTCGGCCCTGTCGGAGAAACTAAATGACATTATTCTATCTTCACGATGTCACTTTTTGAAAACAATAAAACGGCTTATTTTTATTTTTAAGCAAAGTAATCTATGGCCGTATAGCCGGTGTTTTCAATGCATTTCTTATTTTTAAAGGCGGGTAACTCAATAGAAACTGACAATTGACATTTGTTTTATTAAAACCACTATGAATATGGTCTATTTATGTGTGATCTTGAATTCGTGTGTCATTTATTGTACTTACCTAAGTAATAGGTCTTTCAAAATACAATTTTCGTAAATTTTTTGACTCCACATATTTTTATTATATCAAAATTGATTTTCTATACAAAATCTTTACGTTTTTCACAGAAACGCGAAATACAATATTAACTACTTTTTGTGAGATTGTTAAGACAACATAAAACTTTTTAAAGAAGTTTTAGAGGCACCACTAAAGAAGACTCAAGTGTAGATTTAAGTGTTGATTGTCTATCTCTCTCACTATCAAAAAAACGACTGCTACTTAAGTATAGATCAGAGTCGGAGTCGCGTTCTGTAATACGGACCTTAATCTATCAAAATCAGCAAGTGTAATACATAGAAAATATAAGCGATAGAGGAAATAACTATGTTTGAGCTTTGTTTTCAGATCCAAAGTAATGTATTAAGTATCAACCTAATATGACATAGTTAGCCAAGTTTTCAAGTGAAAAATATTTTTTGAAATTGCTATTCCTTATATGAACGAAATAAGTAATTTCTTTAATAAGAAACGGCAATTCATGTATCTGTAGTTGTGTCAGTGAACAAACTCGGTCTATAAAAATACATACAACACGCAGACGAAGTTGCGGGCATCAGCTATATGAATATATAAAAGGAGAAACTGACTGACTGACTGACATATCAACGCACAGCCTAAACGGCTAAACGTAGCCACTTGAAATTGGGAAGGGACGTAGCGTAGGTATCGTTGAGGTGCACTAAGAAAGGAATTCCCGAAATTCCCACGGGAACGGGAATTAGCGGGAAAATCCTTTTGTATGAAAAATCTAAACCGCTTAAGTTAGACGCTTGAAATTTGGCATGCAGGTACCTTAGTAAACTTAAAGCTTAGTTGAACAGGATATTGCAAAATTCCCACGGGAACGGGAGTTAAAAATCTAAATCACGTAAGATAGATGTTTTCAATCTGTGCACTCTGTACAAAAAAAAATTAACACGCAAACGAAGTTGCGGGCATCAGCTAGTGTAATATAATTGAGAGAAGCTCGGGTTAATCGAGACCTCCACCTCGATGTATAACATCGGGTATCGGAGAACCTCTACCTCGAGTTTTCTATTTCAGCTCACCAAAATATTCAGGAACAAGATGGACTTCCACTCGGGGATAAACACAGCTACCTCCATCCCAGCGTCTCGATGTTTCCGCTCCTCACTGTGTCCTCTTGTATCCCGTAGCGTCCATGGCTTCTCGCTGTTCCTCACAGTTGCACTGGATGACAATTTGTCTGAGCTGGAGCCGAGCTCGTGGCTATTCCTCGACTGACTTCCCGTTTCTCGAGCTCGCTTCAAGCACTCAATATTACAAATGCTAGTAGTCTTGATGTATTTAAAATAAAGGTGTTTGATTATTTTTTAGATCTTGATATATAATAATAAAGTTTACGCATCTGCTTAAAATAAAGTCCTAATAAACATGTTATATTTTATAATGTACTAGTCTTAATAGTGTGCAATGACCTATTATAGTACTATAAATTTTACTTAAATCTCTATTCTTAATTAAATCTGCAATTTAAATTTAAATTAATTATACTAAAATTATATGAAATATTGTAAATGTACCTACTTTTTAAGTTTTTCTTTTATATCTGTTATTTAATTTTTTTTTTTAATTGTATAATTATTGCCATTTGGCAAATTGCCTTGGCATATTCAATAAATACATACATACATACATACTCAGGTCCCAATTCCCCCACTCTCATAACGTGTGTGCCTAAATAATTTAATAACACAGCGCACCGAGTGCTACGTCGATAGTTAACTGACGACCGGGTATTATCACACCCGGATAATGTAATTTACCCTTTTACAATGGTTAAGAGGCTATTTATTCCATTTTTTTAACAAACTCAGTTGGTAAAATATGGCCTTTCTAATAGATTTTTCACACGACGGACGCCATTTCCGCATAGTCCCATAATTTAGAGCAAATTTTACTATCGTGGTAGTAGCTAGCGACTTTAACTTATAATTCTCCTGTCTATTTTGGGGGTCAACGTACAAACACTTGTTCAAAGCATCTTTAGTAAAAATAATTTTGGTTAGATATCTCGCTAATTCAGTGCACTTCCTTGAGGATTCCAGGCAACACTCAAGTTTTGCCTCCATAATGTATATACCAGTATGAGGTATGAGCTCGATTAGTCCTGGTGCATACTCATGATATTTTAAAGTCAAATTCTTATCAGTACCTCCGTCTGTAGATGGATCATCAGTAGTTCCATTCATATTGTTGACCTGTCTCAGATTCTGCACTAATTTGGGCGTTGAATTCTGGACTTTTTTTAAAGATAGATCCAAAGGAATGTTATTGTCACTACAATCAACGTCTTCCTGAGCCGATGCTTCTAGACTGAAAACTTCATCTATTCTGTTCACCACCGACAGTCGTGGGTCGTCAGAGCTCGGTTGTCTATTCAGCCATTTCTGAAGTTCTGACCAAAAGACGTTGCTATCATTGATTTTGGAGCTCAGCGATGCTTTGAGTGATGCAGAAGAATTAGGACTTTCAATTTCTGAGCAAATTATTTTGCCACCGCTGGATTTTTTAAAACTACGATTACGCTCGTGCATGCACCGAATCACGTTATAGTCGAAATCTGCAACAAAAATATTTTTGTCATGTCATCAGACCTGCCCATTCAATATCAAGATGGGATCTACTTATATAATGCCCTAAGTGACAATGCAGTAATATGATTCTAGTGGAGAGAAGATTGAAAAACTGTATGGTCTTGAACTTACTTATGGTATATTGTATTTCAGCTGAGAACAAAGTCCAGTATCCTCCAGGACCTTCATAATTTTCGATCCGCTGCCTCGTGATTTCTTGTGGCTCATTTGGATACGCCAGCAGAACTTTCGAAGATTCTTTATTCTGCCACATGACCCAGGATGCGGGTACACAGTGGAAGCCACTCAGTGAATTGTCCTGAAGTGTAAACATTTGCACCATGTGATAAACTCGAATCTGCTTTGTATCCATCTGGAAAAATCAAGCACAAATAATTATAAAACTAAATACATTCAATCAACCACAAGCATCTGTAACGTATGTACATTAACAATAATGTAGAAACACAAAATTTTACCTCAATAAAATATTATAATCCAATCCTAAATATAGAGTGCCACATCGTCCGATTACAATTTTCCTGTAATGTTAAAATAATTAAATGAATCGCTGACCACGCGACGTGTCGCGACGAAAAACCAGCGAGGCATAAAATGAGCTTATTTCAGTTTTCGCAATGTACATTTTGAAGCCTTGGTTGTGTATGTCAAATAAAGTGGTATCTAACTCGCTTGTGAGTCACTCTGATATTTCAACTGTGAACTATGACCAACATTATACTCTTTTTCCAACATGCTATGAGTAATCCTATTCTTGAACAAAGAACTTTACATCTCCGGCTTTTTATATTTAAAAAGGACTCTTTGGAATCAATGCGATAAGTAGAGATGATCTATTTTCTGCCTAGTTCACAAGAATTATTGAAGCAAAACTTTTTTTTTCTTTTTCATCTTGAAGAAACATTATTTTTTAAAATATCTGAATGGCTAAGTATAACTTCTCACCTTTTTGTGCAGCCTATTTTCAGCGTCACTTGATCTTGAGTTGTCTGCATACTCAATTATTGTGCATTTCGTATGAAATAAACAACTTGATAACTCGATCTTCTACGATTTATCTGAAATTTTACTCTACAAAATGCCGCTATTATATTTCTGAACTACAGAATCCAGTATTACGTGGCAATAGTAAATACAAAATTTTATAATCCGTAACTTGTACTCATTAAGCCGTATCGAGTCCATACTTATCAGTGTCACATTATCCTTATATTTTTTGGTAAAGCTAAAAATAAAAAACTATGTTCATTCAAATTGTGTATTCATTAAAAACAATATGGATACCTCATAGAACAATATAGTTTTACATGTGGAAGCTTATCCAATGCTACCATACATTATTGAGAGTAGTTGTACAACCGCTTTTTTCATTTCGTTACTGATTGCCTTTGTAGCAGTATTGAAATCTATGGCATTTGTGCAATACAAATTTATGTAGTACATTATTTTAATTTCTAAAAATTTAGCATAAGTTACGGCCCGTGCGTGCAGATACTCATAATGCTCGTTCCTTTCAAAAGTTCGGGGTGGACCATTGTTATAGTCACGGAATAGTTGAAGGGAGCAAAAATACTGGCAACTAGGGGTGAATAATGTTGATTTGTTCCGTCAATGTGAGTCTTCTAGTAGCTTCCAATCTACCAAACAATGACTCGTTGACGATAGTATTTTGGATGCTGTTAGACGTTGAGGAAGAAGCTAATTGAGGTTCTCTTTGCGGTGATGTGTAAAGCGACGCGTAAAGCATTGCATCTTCAAAATTATCTGCACAGAAAAAAACTAAATTTAATGGCCAAGTCTACTAAAAAATACGACTCACCATTTGGGTATCGACTTACCTGTTTGGTAATAAAGTGTAGCCAAGTAAGGTTTCCAGTGACTAAACGCTGGTAGGTTATCAATAACTAACTGCATGATTTCCTGATTTTCATAAGAAGGTGGATAGTAGATGAACACATTCTTGTCTAACAGCGAATTCAACAACCACTGATTTGGGACGCATTTCAAGCCCGACTGGTCACTGAGCCTGCCTATAAATTTGATCACCAAGTATTT
The DNA here is from genome assembly GCA_949987775.1 of Aproaerema taeniolella. Lineage (NCBI taxonomy): Eukaryota > Metazoa > Arthropoda > Insecta > Lepidoptera > Gelechiidae > Aproaerema > Aproaerema taeniolella. The sequence continues at coordinate 13,652,555 of OX465265.1, read as the reverse complement.
TTTGGCTGATATCGTGGGCATGGTCTGAAAAGCACAAATGCTCTCTTGAGAACTGATTACACGCGTATTGAACTTATATCATTATGCAATAACACTTACCGTATTCGTGGACATAACTTCAGCTCTTGAACACAAATTTACCAGAAAACAAACGTTTCTCAGCGCGAAGTAGGGAAATAAAGCAAAACGAAAAATTGATTGACATTTTATAGGCAACTCTCAAGACAGTAGCTGCATGAATAAATAAAATGCCAGACGATCTGTTTACATAATGAATTTATTGTGATGACTATTTCAAATACATTAATACAAAGTAGACAAAACATTGCTACGGTATATAAACAAAGAATTTGAAGCTATTTCGGCGGGAGTACTTCTAGAATATACTGCAACGCTGATGTTACTTTCTCGGATTTTACTGGTGACTGTTTTTGCATGTGTTCAGTGAATCGTTTCTGGACAAATCGCATTTCATCGTTGATATCATCTGCAATCAATCCAACCAAGCAAATAAGATTTCGAATAACTGTATTCCAAAAGGCACAGAAAAAAACAAAGACTAACCTGTTTCATACTCAATCGTCGCTGAGTAGACCTCTGAAACCTTCATGTGGTGAGTGTAATGTGATAATACGTCCTGCAATGGACAAGCAACGAACACTTTTCTGCCATCACGGGTTACGATCAACGACCTATGGATGCACTTGTAATAGAATTGACTAAACTCTTCAGGCAAGCCCATGAATTTTATAACTACAAAAGTTGTATTAACTAAACATATTTATTAATTTAGTTGTAACGTATTGTCTTATCGGCAGTTAAAATGTATTGAGACTGAAACAAATTCTTCTTATGACTTCTGTGACCTCAGTCATTAAAAAATTGTTTAAATAAACATTTTGTTGCGATAATAGAAATTCTTTAGAACGCCGAAAAAATAAAATGAATCTGACTTTAACGTACCTTTTATTCTTCCCAAGGTGACCTTTATTGAATATATAATTCGATTCCACAGTAAAAAAATAATTGTATTTTAATTCCATACTGTTCTCATTTATAACCATAATTTTCAAAGATGTTTTAGGTTGAGGTGCCGGGTCTCTGATTGATGAGTCATCGTTGCATAATAACCGATTATTTTAATTAAAACACATACCAAAGGCATATTCAAAGTTCCTTTGTAAAAGCTACTTAGAACCAAATAAGAACTAAACTAACACGCAGTTATATCATGTTAGGTACAGTTTGGTGGTGATTCATTGCAAACCACAATGTTTCATTTAAACGACATAAAACAATATGATAAAAAATTACAGTAGAGTACTCACGCTAGCGCGTGATGAGCTGTGCTAAATGTTATCAGAAAAATATTGAATAGTATCACTAAGTAATAGAACGAACGCACGATCTCACACTTGCTTCTTAGAAACTGTACAACTTTTATTAAATATCCTAAAAAATCTGATTGTTTGATGTCTAGAGTAGGTTGCCCTTGACCGATAGTGAATTTGAATACGACGCCAGACAGTTAAAAGGCCAACAGCACAGAAATTCTAATCACGTGGAATACATATTTGCGTTTTTTTACGTAAAGCTAAAACGTGCTTTCCCTGAAAAAACAAAAGGATTAAAAATGATTTCTCATGTACTGAACTTCCATAAGAGATAGTATTTAAAAGGATTTAAAACATTGAAAATTAAATACTTTTTAATCCTTTTTTGATACTTTTAATCCTTCTGTTTATTCAGGGTTCGCAGAAACGTAATATCATGCTAGATTTTTGCAAGTAAATTTTTATGCAAATTAAAAACCAAGTGTCTTCTAAATTTCTACTTGGAAAACTATCCTAGTACCGTTGTTACAGTTACAACTTTCAATAAAGTAAGTGTGATGAAAATTAACTTAATGTTGTCCAAACCTTCTAACAAAATTTTGTTAAATTTGGTTTTCGCATTCCCGAGAAAAATCCAAAAACGTTAGTATGGAAAATTCAGTTTTCCAACCGCGTCTGTATCTGTATTTTCGAGTTCATAATAGGTCTTTACCTATTATGAACTCGAAAATACAGACGCAGGCAGGGAATTCCATTCCCTAGCAGTGCGCAATATGAAAGATGATGAAAAGCGCTCAGTGCGAATCCGCGGGATTTCAACAAGATAGGGATGGTACCCAGCGGTGCATCTGGACGTCCGATAGAAGAATGGGGCAGCGGAATGAGCTCATGCAGATCCTGAGCACACCTTACAGAAAACACAAAAGCTTGCCTTTGCGTCTATGAGCCAGGCATTGGCGCTTATTTTTACATTGGAAATGTCTTTTCGTCTGCTCTAGTATAGGCTCCGATTTCACGTAAAAGTGCGATCTCCTTATATCTCGGAGAGTTGTGAAGTTATGATATCCATAAAATCGGCTCAAAAGACGGGTATTCACGAGAGCTAATAAGATGCTAAAAGAATTATTCGAGAAAATCAAAAACAAAAAAATTATGGCCGGAATAGTGAAACAAAATTTAAAAAACCGGAGTTTATGATTTTGGCGCTCGATATTAATAAAATTTAAAAATAATTTATTTCCTTAACTTAGCATTACATTATTATATTATGTGACAAGAGCACTCCCTTTAAGTAATGTTAAATACTTGTGTTGGGAGGCTCTGCTCTTCCATAAATAAGTAGGAAATTCTTACAATAAAATAAAATAGTTAAGACTAAGAAAAAACAGATTTTAAAAAAAACGGAGACAGTCTTACCAGTATTTTTGTATGAATCGCCAATTCGGGTTGTGAATAAATTTAAGTACTTAGGACATGTACTGAACGAACGGCTTGACGACGAAGACGACATGGAGAGGGAGCGAAGAGCTCTGGCAGTCCGCAGCAACATGCTCGCGAGGCGTTTCTCCAAGTGTTCGGAAGGCGTCAAGATTTTATTATTTAAGGCTTATTGCCAGACATTTTATACTGGACAACTTTGGGTGAAATATACTAAACGCACTTTTAATGTACTCAGAGTACAATATAATGACGCCTTCCGCATTTTAATGAGACTGCCTCGCTTCTGCAGTGCGAAGGGTATGTTTGCAGACGCTGCGGTGCCGGATTTCTTCGCTATCCTAAGGAGTCGTGTGGCGTCTTTTTGGGATCGGCTAAGAGAAAGTCAAAACGAGATATTGTGTAACATTGTCGAAAATTTAGATAACGTATTTTTTAGATACTGGATAAAGCTGCACCGCACGGATAATGGGTCTCTGACTTGACATTTAAGATCAGTGATCACCAACTTACTTATAAGTATTTGTGTATTTTAAATATTGTATAATTTGTAGTCTGTATAATGTATGGGTTGTAATTGCCTGAAATAAATGTATTATTATTATTATTTAAAAATATTAGTGAAGTAGTGATGTGACTAAGAGTATAGGTAGGTATAAATTAATATATAAGAGCGCGTTTATGTGTGTGCGTGTGTGTGTGTGTGTTTGTGTGTATGTGTGTGTGAATGTGTGTTTCAGAGAAAGTGTATGTGTCTGTGTATGTGTGTTTATGTGGGGTGTTTATATAATAATAAAATATTATGAGTTACTAGCTGATGCCCGCAACTTCGTCTGCGTGTTGTATGTATTTTTATAGACCGAGTTTGTACTTTGACACAGCTACAGATACATGAATTGCCGTTTTTTATTGAAGCAACTATTTCGTTCATATTTTCGTTATATGAACGAATAGCAACTATTTCGTTCATATAAGGAAAAGCAATTTCTAAAAATATTTTTTATTTTAAAACTTGGCTAACTATGTCATATAAGGTTGATACTTAATACATTACTTTGGATCTGAAAACAAAGGTCAAACATAGTTGTTTCCTCTATCGCTTATATTTTCTATACCATTGTTACTGCTTTTGATAGATTAAGGTCCGTATTATAGAACGCGACTCAGACTCTGATCTATACTTAAGTAGCAGTCGTTTTTGATTTTTTGATACTGAGAGAGATGACAATCAATACTTAACATGAGTCAGTGGTGCCTCTAAAACATCTTGTTGTCTTAACAATCCCACAAAAAGTGGTTAATTAATATTGTATTTCGCGTTTCTGTGAAAAATGTAAGGATTTTGTACTTATAAAAAATCAATTTTGATAAAATAAAAATATGTGGAGTAAAAAATTTACAAAAATTGTATGTTGAAAGACCTATTACTTAGGTAAGTTGTACAATAAATGGCACACGAATTCCTTAGTGCTTAGACGAATTCCTTAGTGCTTAGACTTATTTTTGATTTTCAGTGGAATAGAAGTTTCTGAAACAGGTCACCTATGTCAGTATCTAAGACAATCCCCGTGCATTTGAGATTTCAGCTAGCACGCTGCTTTTATTGTGCTTTGCGATAATTGTGTAAAAATGATTCAATAAAAAATTAAATTTAAGATGGAAATGACTAAGCTTTTCCCTTCAATGGACATTTGTAGAAATAAGCAAAGGTCTCAGTGCTTGATCCAAACTAATAAACTTATTAGAATAGTAATATTATAATATTTATCCATGGCTTATATACGCAATGCTACGCTTGATGTAAACTAAAATCAAAAAATCAATAAATAGCCCTTATTTCATGTCAGAACATCAAAGCCATAGATCAAACCTTATATAGACCATATTCATAGTGGTTTTAATAAAACAAATGTCTATTGTCAGTTTCTATTGAGTTTCCCGCCTTTAAAATAAGAAATGCATTGAAAACACCGGCTGTACGGCCATAGATTCCTTTGCTTAAAAATAAAAATAAGCCGTTTTATTGTTTTCAAAAAGTGATATCCTGAAGATTGAATAATGTCATTTAGTTAGGGCCGAATTAAGATTTGAAGACTAAATACTTAATCAACTTCATTCTTATTAACACTGTATTAAGTATTTAGTTTTGGTTCGTTAAAAAAGTGCAGAATAGCCGAACTATTAATGGGGAAGCTGACTAAAGTTTCGATATTTTAGATATTATATACGCCTATAATCCTCGTTGGGGTAACATAAGTCACATAACTTTACATGTCATTAAAATTTGAAAAATGGCATATTGTTTATGAGTTTAGAATACGTTGTCTAAATTTTGCAATGCACGGACGGCCCCAACTCAGGTTACCACACGCGTGCACTCTGTGCTGTTGTGATAAGATCGGTTTTGCAATGAAAATGGAGTAACCTGATGCGCTGGCCTCTGTACCAACAATGCAATGGATTTGGTTGGCAGCTGGCACATTCCAAATTTTTTTTTCAGTGCCAGTTCAGCACAGAAGTTTTTGTTTTATTTTTGGATATTTGTGGGTCAGTTACAATAATTTTAATTTCTTCCGACTCACTTATATTCGACGATAGCTCTTAAAAATAACATATATCTAATTATAGAGCAGCACGCTCAGATTTTCTTTATAAAGTACTTTTTTAAAGGTGAATTTATGAAGTTAGAAAAAGGTTATTATTAGGAAATAAAAGCATACTCGAGACACATGGAGGGATATAATTTTAAGATGAGCAAGTGTTAAACCTGAATTTTAAATTCTCGTCAATGAATTTTGTTTAAATAGTTTTTTTTAAACGTGACGTAAACGAAAACAAAAATGCACTTTTTCTGCTTTTTGTATGAAAATGGTGGAATTAGCGCAATTTTTTTTTCATTTTAGTCACGTTTTCACAAATTTCAAGAAAAATTAAATTCATTGATAAAAATTGAAAATTCATGTTTAGCACTTGCTCATCTGAAAATTATATCACTCCGTGTATCTCGAGTATGGTATTATAGCTTCTCAAACAGACCTCTTTTGTATGAAAAATCATGCAATATCCCTAGACAGTGTTGATGTGTATATTTTTCTATGTTTGGCGTAAATAATAGAAAGAACTTGAGAAACATTGTAAGTGCCTGTTCCATTCAAGGGTTGCCCTTGATTTTGATGGGATTCCATCAGATCCTGACTTGGTGACAATAAGACCACTTCTGGAGTATACTCTTTCAAACAAAAAAAAAGAATTTTGAAAATCGGTCCAAATGGCGGAGAAATCGGTGAACATACATAAAATAAAGATATACAATGGTTTAAGATTTCGTAGTCTTCCTTTCATTTAATTTACCAAGTTTGTTAGAAAGATTTCATCCTTATAATTGACCCTAACGATCGACGCAATAAAAATACAGGGTATTCTTACAGATTTTAGTCGGTTCGATTCCCGGTTGGGGCAAGCGAATTTTCGAAAATTCTTGAATGCAGTTTTCTTTCTTTTCAAAAATAAAGGAATGTTTTCTTTGAGTACAATTTTCTATCTACAGTATTAAGAGTACTTTCCCTTCAGGTGGCATTACAAAATTCCACCCTGTATACAGTCGAACATAAAACCTCCTCCTTTTTGGAAGTCGGTTGAAAAGTAATTCAAGTGATACAGTGTATCTGCTCCGATCCAGCGGCAGTGCTTCTCGCCGCCATAGTTCTTCGTAAACAAAACACTATCGGCTTACGGAGAATGAGAGAAGTAAAGAAATATAAATTGAAGACATAGCTAAGAAATAAATATATTGAAGACCTGGCTGTATGGATGCAGATTCCTTTGCCTTTCTCGAAAGAGATAAATTTAAAAAACAACATGTCCTTGCTTTTAGCCCATGTATATGTCAAAAATACGTTGATCTCTATGGTATGAGTAAAATGTTCTGAAAAACACCTAGCTTGGAATTTTTTCAGGGGTTTTTGTTGTTGGTTTTATATTTACTGGCTAAATTTCGAGATTTTATGTAGCCTAAATGTTGACCGGGGATATAAGGTACCCCTATGCAAAATTTCATTTAAATCGGTCCAACAGTTACGAAGATTAGCCCGTGCAAACAGACAAACAGACAAACAGACAAACAGACAAACAGACAAACAGACAAACAGAGAAACAAAAAAATCTAAAAAAATCGGGATTTGTTTTATTTCTCTTCTTACATCCCCCTGACTCGGTTTTTAGCATTTTTTTTCTATGTACAGAAATTCGACCTCTACAGTTTTATTATATGTATAGATTTATACCACGTATAAGAACTACCATTATATCCATAAACAAAAATATGTTACTATTTAATTTAATTTCTATTATTTCATTACATGAAACCGCAACTCTGTTTGCTCGTAGTCTAATGTTTTTAACCAAGTTGTGATTTTGTTTTTAGCTTCAAAATGCAACAATGTATATCTAGCATATCATTATCAAGAATGATATCAAAAATTTGAGAAAAGTTCCTCCGGATAATTTAGTCAGCTACAATTTGAGCCTAAAACAAAGACGATCGCGTTAAGGTTGAGGGTTTTGGTTTTGAAAAAAGTCAAAAAGTCGCAATGAAATTTTTTTCGAATTCCGTAGATTCACTTCCAATGTGCTTGATAGTCGTGTGATGCACGAAATCTGTGAATTTTTTACTAGCTTCCTATCACCGATGAGTCTGTCTGCCGACACGTTTGACTGTGTATAGTTTAAACAAATTTTGTCGATACTTTGCAATAGGTTAGGATGTCGAAAAACATCTTCACGATGTTTTTCATCACTTTTAACAGTTTTGAAAAAGTCAAACGGGGATTGAACCCGTGACCTCACGATCGACAGCTGTATGTAGTGGTTAAGGTAACATTTATCACTGAAGGTGCTAATTTACTTTACCTATGCATCTTGTTCTGACGTCTTGAAAACAAAATTATAGATGATTTTGTGAATACCATACCAGGGCTCCGATTCTATAACTTCAGTTGTGTGTCGATGGAATGGTCGATATACTTTCTTTATTCCGTAAGTACTACGTCAGTACACATACACTCATTTAGGGGCTCAACTGAAAACCAGCGTTGCGGCTTCTGCTGCAACACATGCTGAGGTGGGTCCTGTTTGTCATCGCACTACATCACAACTTCATTAATTTTAATTTATATTTTAATTTCTTTTAATTTGTTATTATTTTTATTTTGTGTTGTTTATTCCTTTGTTTCATTGTTGTTGTTGTGTTGTAGTGTATATGTCAAATAAACGTTTTGAATCTTGAATCTTGAATCATAGAGATAGATACACTCACGCCTATACAGGGCTTTAGGTAAATCTCTTTCAACCTCTCAGGTGGTTAATCAGTCCATGAAACTGAACAACTTCCCCAAGGAACATAGGTCAAAGTACGAAGTGCAAGACCGTGTTGAGGTGTATACTTTATTGCACTCCAACAAAAATAAGGTACAGTTACATTTAATACAAAAAGTTATGTCAGGCTATACTTAAGTATAGATTAGAGTCTGAGTCGCGTTCTGTAATATGGACCTAACAACTGCAGATTAGCGCATTATCGAGTTAGACGCGTCGCGGTTAAACTTAACCTTTGTCAAATGTTACCCGGTCAGTTGCGTGCTTCGAGAACAGAGAAACACGTGGAGTTGACTTTCTTGAATTTATTGAAAGACTGCAAAATTATGTATGCCACCGATACATTTTAAAAACCGTAATATTACAATTTCACTACTGTAATTATAATCTCCCGCGATATTACAATTCACCTAGTAAAATTAAGGGCCGCCTACATCCAATTGGGATAAAATTTAGGTTATGTTAGGTTAGGTTAGGCTGTTTTAGGTTCGTTTAAGTTAGGTTCGGTTGTATTTTATATTATTAAAAAGTCCTTCAATGTGAAAAAAAAATTGAGGTTAGTTTACAAAATACTGAGAGATTTTTATCTTACTAAATTAGATTACAATATTAGGGGTCAGACAATGTTACTAATTTTTAAACTCTACTTTGGCGTCTAATTTTGCACGTGACAACCTCAGAGACGTCAAAAATAAGAAATAAAAAGTCCTGGAAATCCAGGGGCATTCCATATTTCCAAGACTTTTCTAACATAAAGATATTTAAGTATACTTTTTGCTGTGTCTTAACGAGCTACTAAAATATCCTACTAATATTATAGATGTGAAATTTTGTGAGGATATACATATGGATGTATGTATGGATGTTTGTTACTCTTTCACGTTCAAACGGCTGGATTTTTGATAAAATAAGGTAAGCAGGTAGCTGACATCCTGGATTAACATATAGGCTACATAATTTTCCCTAATTCCCACGGGAACGAAGTGCGGGCGGAAAACTAGTCTCTACTAAGTATTTTTCAAAATCGTCAAGTATCTCTACCTCAAAGCTATGCCCTGCTCACACTTTAAGACAGGGGAGGAGGTCATCAAGTTTGTGTTTTTATGATGAGGTGAAATTGTTTTCGACATATAAAGAAATAAAATAAAATAAATAAAATCTTTATTTTCACCAAAAAACAGTTTACATTATTGATACGGGGGCTGGTGTCTCCTTTTAAGTTTTTTTTAAAACTTGTGTTAGGAGGCACCGCTCTTCCTTTAGGTGTCACATACATCAGGTGAGTAAACTAAACATAATGAAACAAAATAATATTCGAAGTCTCCTACTATTTAAAAAAGTTAAAATAAAAATTTTGGGTTCATTCATTCTCTCTGTGAAACTTCAAATTCACAAAAAAAAAACGAATTAATATAGCAAGCAGCGGAACTTTTTATTTAATACTAGCATTCCGCTCGCGACTTCCTTCCCGTGGGAATTCGGGAACATTATGTAGCCTATGTTACTCAGGGATAATCCTAATGGTGAACATACAAAAACACAAAATGTTAGTCTTTAAAATATTAGTGTAGACTTCAACCTAAGTTCCTAGAGGAAAGTTGTTCAGTTTAATGAGCTACTTCACGTGCATTTTAAAGACACCCAATTTGAGCATAAATTAACGCCCTCGTAAAAATTATGTCAAAAAAATAAAAAAATAACAGACCAAAGTCATCTCTTCTCCTCTTTTGTTCTCATTCGTAGCACTGTGCAGAATGTTAGCGTCGCCTTGGGACCGCGCCTTTCTTCTTCAGGATCTGACTGTCACGAACATGTTCTGGATTTCAAAGGGAGTAGAGCAGAGCGCGGTGGTCTAACGGAGAGCGGGTCGGACTCGTAAGGGGCCATCCATAATTCCATTTTTGTTTTGACCCCCTCCCCCTCATTGTCACAGCTGGTCACATTTATAAGACTCCCCCCTCCCTGGTGTGACGTCACATATTTTGTATATTTTCCATTTTTTTGTAATTTTTAAATAAAAGCAGTACTATAAGAGTTATTTTTTTTGGTAACTCAAAACTCGTTGTCTCAACAAAAGAATAAACTTAAAAAGAGTGCTTGGGACTGAGGAGGTTAAGTTTGTCGTTAATAGTTAACACGTTTTGATACTCATAACACATTTTGAAATGTGGCGTCACGAAACTTATGACCCCTCCCACCCCCTTGTCACACAATGTCACACTTTGTCGACCCCCTCCCCACCCCTGTGACGTAATTTATGGATGGTCCCTAAGGTGCCGCCATGTACCAATTACTCATTTTCTGGTATATGTACACACGGCAGCACATCAAGCTACTCATGTTGACCTTGACGTCACCCATATCTCGCTCGTAATATCGTCGGCTTTCGTATTGCAAATGGGTAACCTGACTTGCTGCTGACTGTACATTAGTTGCACACTAACGCTCTTACGTTGAGGGAAAACATAGAGAGAAATCTTGCACATTTAGCAGCTCTAGCACGATAACGATAAACTCGCGCTCAGCTCACGCTGAAACTTCACTTTGATTGCGCGAGGGTCCCGCGCAAAGGCTTGCTCCCCGCCCAATGGCGTTGTCAATGTTGACATTTTGACATAGGACTTCGGTGTTGGCACGGCGCTGGTACTATCGTACTCGGCCTGCAGCACAGTCATTTTGAAAATTCTCAACTTCGCTACCTGCAGCATTATTTTTATTATAAGATGGGTACTTTTGATGGCGCCAAACTCTTGCGGCGCGCCACTCGGCTGACGGTGAAACTTTACTTTGATTGCGCGAGGTCCCCGCTTGCTCGCCCTCTGGCGTTGTCAATGTTGACATTTTGACATAGAACCGCGGCGCATTACGCGCGCTACCATCATCGTACTCGAGCTCTACCACCACCTTTGAGACGTCATTGATTATTGAATGATCCTGGGATGGTAATAAAATAAAATTCAATAATTTGGGAGATTTTTTAATAATAAAACATTTATTATTTTGGAATCACAGTAGACATTTTATTAGAACATCAAAACACATTTATGTACTACATACTTTGCTCACGATTAAAAAAAAATTTAAACAACTAAATACTTTAAGTAACACAATATAGACAAATTAAAAAATAAATTTCAATTAATAAAAATATTTATAATACAAAACTGGTCATGATTTTAATTTTATTATTTTTTGTTATTTTCAAAACATCAATGACATTACATTACACATACGCTCAGGCCTGTAATACCATACGGGGTAGACAGAGCATCAATAAATTATGCGAAAACGAAATATTACAAAGTAAAAAGTTTATTACGTTGAGATCTGAATAGATACATACAAGAACACTTCATACTACAAAAAGTCAAAGTAAAAAAAAAACAATTTCATAGAACGTTCAGGCCAGTATTACAGAAGACTTGATCTATACTTAAATATTGATTGTCTCTTTCTGTCACCATCAAAATGATAAAGACGACTGCACCTGTACAAGGTGTTTCAAAAAAACAAAAAAAAAAGAAATTCCAAAATTTAATTTTAAATAAGTAAACGCTTCACACTCAAAGGCCCACCTTAAGGTTTTCCCTTGTGTCGTGGGTCCCTTGGAACACACAAAGACAGACACAAACACCCATGACCCGAGAACAAACATTTGCTTTTTACACAAATATTTGCCCCGACTGGGAATCGGACCCAGGACCCGCCGATCAAGAGGCAGCGTGTCACTACCACTCGACCAAACCGGCCGTCAATTTTAAAAGTGAAATAGTCGCAACTCTAGTAATCAGTTGCACGGTTTGACATCTTTCAAAATCAAAATTTCATATAATTAATATGACATACTTGTCATATTTGTAATAGAGCTGTGCAATAAGCTAAATTTTAATTAATTTTGAATGTTTATTTTTTTTGGGTTTTTTTTGAAACACCTTGTATAGATCGAGTCGCGTTGTGTAAGACGGACCTCAGAATGTTATTTAAAATAAAGTCGTGAATTACATTAGCACCTCTAACACATTTTGATATAGACCTCTTGCTAGCAGGGCATCCTTCTTATTAACGGACGATGCTCGGACGATCACACATCAACACGGTCTAGGAATATTGCACGATTTTTCATACAAAACAGGTCTTTTTGAGAAGCTATAAAACCATACTAGAGATACATGGAGGGCTATAATTTTCAGACGAGCAAGTCCTATACTTGAATTTTCAAATCTAGTCAATAAATTAAGTTTTTCAAGTAAAACGTGACGGAAACGAAAACGAAAATGCACTTTTTTCCTGCTTTTTGTATGAAAATAATACAATTTACGCATTTTTTTTTCAATGTCACGTTTTTACAAATTCAAGTAAAATAAAATTTATAGATTGGAATTAAATATTCAGGTTTAGCAGTTGCTCGTCTGAAAATTATACCACTCCATGTGTCTCGAGTATGCTGTTGTAGCTTCTCAAACAGACCTCTTTTGTAGGAAAAATCGCGCAGTATCCCTAGACCGTGCTGATGTGTATATTACATTTTATTTACTTGTTATAGGTAATTGGCGACTTCGTCATTCTGTTTTAATTTCCATTAAATACTCTGACATTTTTTCAAGAATTGAATTAAACTTGTAACTATAAAAAAGAAGTGCTGATGTCTGTATATAAATACTGGGTATAAAACTAATTTTAACGAATCTATGAATTTATCACTACGTAATAGTTGATTATAATAATAAATTTAGCATTTTTCTAGCGCTTGGAACCGTTATTAATTCGGGATACGCTTGACCATGATCCAGGGTTTGGCAGGTCAAGTCATTACAGTGGAGCGACTGCCATCTGACCTCCGTGACCCTGTTAACAGGGGAACCTGACCTAGACTGATCACATGGTACATAGATAAGCGCGTTTCATTATTTCATTATGATTCAAAAAGTTGTTGTATGAAAACCTGTACAGCGCCACTGGTGGCGAGTAGCGGTACTACAATAATCAATATATGAGAAAATGTTTCTTTCTGGAAGCCAAGCGCGATTTTTAAACAAACATGTCTTTAAAAAACAGCTATACAATTTTAAAGGATAAATTTGGTCTTTAAACGACCTTTCACAAAAATTATTAACAATTTACCTAATCTCGATATCCTGATTTTTGTCACTCAAGTAAAATTTGAAACACAAGGCTCAAAATTAATTACAAAATAAACCTAAAAATATTCACAGCGTTTACGACTAAAGTAAATTTAAAAAACTAAAAAACTTAAATATAAAATTAAGTACAAAAACTCGTGAGCTACTTGCTTCGAAGTATGATCAACTTAAAACTAATAATAATTTAAGTATTTTTAAGTTAAATATGGATAGGTACACTTAAGTATAGGAACATCAATATTTTGTTTTTTCGGCGGGTAGGTAACTTGATTTAGGCTTGGCAGACCGAAAAGAGCGGAGCTTACCTGAAAAGAAAAGAAAAAATTATGAAACAACTAGAAAAAGGATGCCCGGGAAATCGTTCCTTGTAAAATTCTTTCTTTTTCCTTCATCGTCATCATCATCAGCCTGTGTCAGTCCACTGCTGGACATAGGCCTCTCCTATGGCACGCCACTGAGCTCGGTCTTCAGCTCTCCTCTTCCAACCACTGCCCGCTACCTTACGAATATCGTCAACCCAATATCGTCATTGAAGAACTATTTAATTTTCATATTCTTGCTGACAACCACCCCGACCAGCAGCGCCACCGCCAACCGAACGTAAAGTTGCAAACTACCTGCAACTGAAAATTCAGTTGGCGGTGACGCCACCAGTCAAAGCCGCCGTCATTAGATGTATGAAATTTGGATAGTTCTCAATTTCGCCACCTGAACAGATGACGCCCTACGCTACGTTTGCTGATTCGTGGTCTCCATTCTAGAACTCGTCTGCCCAAACGGCCATCTTAAACTTGCTAATTTTCCAGGCTATGTCGGTGACTTTGTTTCTTCTTTTTCCTTGCCTACGTTATAAAAGGAATCTTTGTGCGAATTTCAGCTGGGTAGATCCGGGTTTGGGCTGGGCGTTAATAAATCTGTGAGTTAGGGCCTTGAATTCTACAATACTTATATTGGGTGACTATTACGAAAATTAAGGATGTCAATTAGCTTACGAAACAGAAAAAACATTCTCCAAAGAACGTATAATGTCGAAATATAAAAAATTGGTTCAATTATTTACTCGCATAAAATTGAAAGCCCAAATTTTTTTTCACATAACTTTTCACGCATACATTTTTTTTCGCATTTCTTTCAATTTTATACGAGTAAATATGGCACCAAAAAATTCGCCTCTTCATACAACTTATGTTATACGATCAGCTGATTGTATTAGTATGTGAAGTCGGCATTTTTTTTTAATTAAAAAAAAATGGTTCCCTGGGAAAAGTTGTTCAGATTCAAACTTTCTAACAAACTTACCTAGTTTTAGTAGGATATAAGAAAGTCCCGGCAGTATCTTTTCCATAAGCGTTTTGTGCAACACAGGTGAACTGGCCCATATCGGTCCATTTCAACCCCATGATGAACAGGTCGCCCGATGGAAGGACCTGGAATGATAACGTGATGATGTAGCCTAGTTGGAATTTTCAGGATTTATTTTCAGTTTACAATGTGAACTCTTTTTAACCCCCGACGCAAAAAGAGAGGGGTGTTATAAGTTTAACGTGTCTGTCTGTGTATCTGTCTGTGGTATCGTAGCTCCCAAACGGATGAACCGATTTTCGTTTAATTTTTTTTGTGTCATAAATAATTTTATCCCAAGTGTTCTTAGCTATGTTTCATGAAAATCTGTTCAGCAGTTTAAAAGTTACAAGCAATCGAATGTCGGGGGTGATTCATAATTTTTAATTTTATTGTTATTTTCAGGTTTACGCTTCTATGATAAGATTATTATTATTTATTTTATTTTTTATTTAATAAAAATTCTAAACATCATCTACAGGATACACCCAAGATATCTGCGTATTCTCAAAAACTCAAGACAAAATTTAAACAAAAACTTTGTAAAAAGGGCTTTTACACAATTTCTGATTATTTTTCAAACAAGCTATCATTTATTTATTTATTTACTTAATATCTACACAGTATTACAGATATTATCATGGGAAAACTGCTCAGCTCTAGACATAGACATAGAAATATACTTACTTTATTGCACACCATAGATGACACAAAAACATTACAATAACAGACAAGGACAGAAAACAGAAATGTACAAAAAGGCGACCTTATTTCTAAGGTAGCGATCTCTTCCAGGCAGCCTTTGGGTAGGAAAATAAAGAAAAACATATAAAGCAGAGCGGGTGGTGGCTAACGATAAAAAATAATAATAATAAAATATATAGAGTTATTTCAGATTTCATTCAGTTTTATGTTTTTTAAATTAATTAAATTGAAAAGAGCTGCCTTCAAAGGTTACGTATTAAGGCGACTACAGCACCCGATAAAGGCAGCACACATAGGAATAGTGCCATCTCCGTCTCTCAACAGGCCTGGGCCGGCAGTGCGAACAGTGTCGATACACGAAGCTTACGGACTATGAAAGCGTGCGTGCGTAAAAACATGTTCGAAAGTTAGAAAAATTAGATTTATGGAAAGGTAACAGCTTAAATCGAAAAATGCGTTAACTACTTATCGGGAGTGTTCAATCACGAACATTTTGATAGCAAAAGACAAGTTCCTGTGTGCATTTTACTATCGTTTTTACAGCTTAAAAAGATACACAATATTGGTATTTAGAGGTGACTTTGTGAGCTTTTTCTATCGAACCAAAAGTGCTGAATCATGTTTTAAGCAAACTACTTATCTAGTTTATGTCCTGAATATTACCGTAGTATTTTTTTCTTCGATTTAATGCAGTGCGTCATGCTTATCTACGCATCATAAAATCGTAATTTAGGTGCTGTAGTCGCCTTAAGTGAGGTTTCGAAAGACGAGCAATGTTATTATTGCATATTTGCAAAGGTGCGGTCATCTCCTGAGAAAAATAAACAGGAAATTCTAAAGCTCGTATTACAGAAGGAGACTCAAGTCTTGATCTTTACTCAAGTATAGATAATCACTATCAAAATGACAAAGTCGACTGCTACTCTAGTATAGATCAAAGTCTGAGACGCGTTCTGTAATACAAGTGTTAGAGTTCCCTAGCTTTTTACAATTAAATAACTTTTATATTTTTAACTGACTTAAATCTGAAATAACTCTAGAGCTGAGCAGTTTTTTCCGTAGTTGCTTATCTGATCGATAATCAGAAATTCTATATTGGCATTTTTGATAAAGTTTTTGTGGTTAAACAACATTTTTTAAATTTTAAAGGTAATTTTTGAATACTGCTACTGCTAATAAAATAACATACCCTCATCCTGCTGCTATCCATGACGATGTTATCGCTATTGTCTTGCCAGAAGACCTGCGCCTTCCCTGCTACCCTGCAAGGAAGCACGATGTTGGTGCCTTGGTTTTGGAAGATCTCGTTGTAGAAGGCGGTTATCACTGGCTTCGGGACGACGAGGAGTTTCTCCAGGATTTCATCTGATTCTTCGCCTGGAAAAAGGTTTTTTTTTAATTTTCTTTTATCGTGTAGGTATAGTCAAGTGTATGGCGTACTTGGCTCAACCATGTGTCAGAGTTTTCAAACCGTAGAACGGCCTCTGACTTGGTTTTAACGACTGTTATCACTCGACAATAGCCGGAACCGACAGCTTGACGTGCCCTCCGAAACACGGAAACGCTCGTGATATGTTACTTAAATTCAATGATCGGTTGAGATCAGACAGCGCTACTGGGCTACAAGCATTTTTAAATAAAAAACTAGCATTGCCCAAAACATTTTCGGCGTACAGTTTAGTGTAGCAGGGAAATTGTAGCTTGCTATTGGTGAAAGGGTTTTTGGAATCCGTTCAGTAGGTCCCTACAAACAAACAAAAAACTCAACTCTTCACTATGAGGTTAGTATTACAGAAGATTTATATAGTAGCAGTCGTCTTTGTCATATGAAAGTGAGAGAAAGAGACAATCAATACTTAAGTATAGATCAATACTTGAGTCTTCTTCTGTAATACGGACCTAAAAGAATTGAAATAGTTGGATTCGGTCTGGCTCTAGAGAGCTGGCGATTAAAAGTGCCTGATCATAAATAGTGAGCAATGTAAAATATTGAAATTGCTTTTTAATTACATCAGGCGTAAAGGTTTTTCATTTTCATATTTCCTAATAGAATGCTAATACAATAATGTACACACGGCAGCACATCAGGCTATAGCGCCGGTTTTCCTAGTGCAAATGGGTGACCTGACGTGCTGCTGTCTGTATCTATTAGGCAAAGTTTTCAAATACCTTCAACAATATAAACAGTAGTCGAAGCCCTTTGTTGCTTCACTCCTGCAGTAGCCAGGCAGGTATACACTTCTTCGTTGCTAGGGTTGCTGACGATGAGTTTAGAAGTCAAGCGAGCAATGGACGACGGATGTGAGGCAAATATTTCGTTTGCGTCTTCTTCATACTGGAATCAAAGTTCATTTTTCAGAAGTGGTTGTGGTTCTTGTGTTTACTGTTTAGGACTGATCAATAAGGTTTAGGTTTAGGACTGATCAAATAGTGCCGTGTGGTGATCGGTTGAGAATAACACCACCCCATTTCTTTCCATGGGTGTCGTAAGAGGCGACTAAGGAAACACAAATGAGACCTGCCTCCTAGCAATCCACCCCAGGCAACGACACCTCGATTTGTTCTGAATCTGGGGTGCCGTCCTAGGTCTCATGCGGTGTGGTAGGCTCTATAAAGGGCCGTCTGGCTCGCGACCACCCTCCTACCGAAGTCCGACGCCAAACAGCTTGCTGTGTTCCGTCGCTGCGTAGGAGTACCAGTGCCTTATTAGGCATTTTCTGGGTTAACTCGCTCCATCGTTGAGCTCATCTATGACCTTAGTCAAGATTGAGGTCAAGAGTTAATCCATCATTAAACAACGAGTAAAGGGGCCGTTCAAGTGTTACGTGAGCAGATTTATTACAATTATTTACCCCCCTCCCCTTGTGAGCAAAAGTAAGCAACGCTGAGGCTGAAAATGGTGGTCATTTACTTGATGTAGTTTTTAAAACCTAACCACACCTAACTCAAAAATGTCTCCATGAGTGTTATTTTTACTATCTCATAATACTTAATTAAGATGAAACAAAAAAAGGTGTAGATAACCTATTGTAACCCCGTCGTGACTTTTGCGCCATCCTATTTTTAATGTAACTTTGTTTGACTTATTTTAAGTAATACCCTGAATCTTCTTCTTCTTTCTAGCGCTTAGTCCCGTTTCTCATTCGGGGTACGCTTGATCATGATCCAGGATTTGGCAGGTCAAGTCATTACAGTAGAGCGACTGCCATCTGATCTCTGTGACCCTGTTAACAGGGGAACCTGACCGGATTGGATCATGGTTACACATTCAGTCTCCTGAATGTGCAGGTTTCCTCACGATGTTTTCCCTCACCGTAAGAGCATCGGTTAGTGTGCAACTAATGTACATAACTCAAAAAATGAGTCATTGGTACATGGCGGCACTGAGGATCGAACTCGGTACCTCTCGCTTACGAGGCCGACGCTCTATAGTAATATCCTGAATGTTCTATGACATAAAGCTATTTTGAAGGGCTATTACAAAAAAAATCTAAGATAACTGACCTGGTTACCTCTGGAGTATACTCTTTCAAACAAAAAAAGAATTTTGTAACGATTGTCCATAAATGACGGAGAAATCGGTGAACATAAAAAGAAAGATACATACAGTCGAATATTAAACTTCCTCCTTTTTTGAAGTCGGTAAATCCAATACTCACATCAATCAAAGGCTGTCCATCCTTTAACCAGCTCACAGCTGGGCTAGGTGACCCGTACACCTGGCACTCCAGCTCCAGCCTCTGACCGGGGAGGAGACGAACGGAGTCGGGGGGCGGCATGTGTATGTGGACGTACTTGCGGAAGAGGCGCTTCGGGGCTGGTACCACTGAAATTTAAGGATAATATTTATTTATTTTCCAGCCCATATACGTCTCCACCGAGAAGCGCGGGCCTCCTTTCGAAACACGAAGGGGATTTAGGCCATAGTCCACCACGCTGGCCCAATGCGGGTTGGTGGACCGCTCGTCTTTCTAAAATGAATTTTCTTGGACGGGCGGGTTCCATCACGATGTTTTCCTTCACGTGGAGCAAGTGATAATTATAAATCCGTACATAAATCCGAAAAGACGAATTTAGTGGTACAGGCCCGCACTAGGATTTAAACCCGCGACCTTCGGATTACAAGTCTGGCTCATTACCTACCAACTGGGCTATCACCGCTATTTAAGTTTTTAGCTATCAACGCTATAAAGAGGATACTTATACTCGTATTAAAGCTTTTTTATAGAGAATAACTAACTTTGGTCCTGGCAGAATTGTATATCAGCGCTACAGGTAAAACTGTAGCATTATACTTAGAGATGAAAGAGGCTAGTCTTTTAAGGCTTATTAAAAAGACTCGCCTCCATCTTACAGGACTCGACTCTAAAATAAAGACTGAAAGTTCGAGTTTTAATTAACGAGACGTAGTCGTTTCATTAAAAGACTAAAAATAAAAACGACTCGAGTTGTTTTCAAAAGACTGAAAGACTTAACCGACTCCACCTGATTTTAAAAGACTTATGTAAAAGGGCTTTTATGTAACAGAGTTCGCACCGCAGTTTGTGTGTGATATTCAATATATCTTTTGTAACCTAACTATCAGCCAAAAGGAATAAATAACGCCTAAACCACTAAATACATTTTGATAAAATTTAACAAAGGGACAAAATTATATATTTACATTCTATCAACACATGCCTTACGAGTGTCGACTTCCAAAACAATGAGTCGTCAGTCTTTTAAGTCCTTTAAGCTGTTTAAGTAACAGCTCAGTTTTTTACGTTAAATTTAAAAGACTTCGACAAAAAAGCTAGTCTTATAACTAAAGGTTGGGGATTAAAAGACTAAGTCAGTCGTGAGGCGTCAAAAGTAAAGCGAGTCTTTATTAAAAGCCTTAAAAAACTGAGTCTCTTTTATCACTAATTATGCTGAGCTAGCGCCGATTTCGTCTGTGCAACATAGGCAGCACAGTGCAGTACTTTGTTTTATGTTTGTAAGTATTTTTGTTATCGTATCTTTGATTTGGTTTTTGTGTCTGTAAAATTTCTTCTGTGTTTCACACCCGTATTCTAAGAAGTTAACTCGAAACTTCCTTCACTCAACTTCAGCTAAGGAAATCCTCGAAACGACCTCGAATTTGGTATTCTTAGTTGTCACCTCAAGATTCCTTGAACAGATACAGCTACTCGACGATATAATATGGCACTAACTAGCGTAAATCTTTATTCGTTATTAATCTTTAACGATTTACTCGTATTATCATAAAGATAATCCACGAAATCTTCAAAATAATTTATTTTTCATATGAAAAAGTAGCATACAACAAGTTCAAGCATCGAATAAAGCGTTAAGAAAATCTTAAGGTAGGTCGCGAGGTACCTTAACTTTGACAATTGATTACTCAAATCATCTTCGACTCCACTGAAGAAAATTGTAAAGTCGACGACGGAAGTGTCAAATAAAAACGTCAAAATCCTTGACAGAGGTTAAGTGGAGTCGAGAAAATCTCGAGTTAACTTCTAAGAATATGGGTGTCAGTATCTGTGTTATACCAAAATAAAGTATTTTCTATTCCATTCTATTTTAACCGATCCTCTTAAGGTGTGGAAAAATATCCAGCAGATACCTACCAATAAAAATTCAATTCTTCTGGCATGTAAAGACCGAGTATGAATAAATATCAATGCTATGTAAAGTACATTTGTATATGATTGATTTCAATTTAAAATCATGTCCATATGGATCACAGCTAGGGTTACCAACTTTTTTTCTATCAAATATAGTATTTTTGAATTTTTTGCTTAAAAAATATAGTAGATGGCAAAAAAAAGAATAAAAATATAGTATGTGGTTAAAATGTGACTTTATTTTTAAATGAATATTTCTTACTGCTTTGCGCCTTAATAATTACATTTTTATTTTTTTTAAAGTGTTCATATGCTTCATTAAAATTAATTTTTAGGTTGAAAAACACCATTAATTCGCATTTTATTAAATTTAAAAAGGCCCTGTTACGCTCGTCTCGCCATTTAGTTTTATCACAGAAAATATAGTAGTTTCGCCTACTATATATTTTTTATAGAAATATAGTATTTGATGCCTTAATATAGAAGGATACTATATTATATAGTAGGGTTGGCAACCCTAATCACAGCTCGCAGCTTTTTTTTTTTTTTTTTTTTTGAATGACTATGCTGTTGGCCGCTGATGGCCTTGACAGCTTCACCGAGCAAGTGGTGAGCGCAGATGGCTCTCAACCCAAAATTTTAAGTAACAGGCCTAAGGGTGCCCCCTGTGGGGCTCGAACCTCGGCTTAGGGCGTTACTGCGAGGGAACCGTCGGACATACGACAGCTCGCAGCGATACTTAGCAAGTCAATGTGGTCTGACTGGTAAAGAGAAACTTTTTTTGTAGCATTTTTTAGATGGATGGGTTTCGTAATAGTGACTAAGGGATTTTTTAAACTGCCTAAATAGCGTGTGAGAGTGACAGAAGATACTTTTAGGTATCACGTTCAAAAATATCCACAAATAGTTTCAAGGAAAGAAATAAGTTCAGCGCGAATGGGACTTCAACCCACGACCCCAGGATTGGGATCCGCTCTTCCCAACTAAGCTATTCGCGCCGAAAATTTTTTGTTCGGTGTATTGGCACATTCTGTGATCTATGCTCCAAATTAGAGAATGTAATAAATACTTCATGAATAGTTTTCAGTAAAGACAAAAAATCTAAAAATGTAAAATCACGGATTGGAATGATATCATACCTTGCCGGCCATGATGAATTGATGAATGATTGTATGTGATTGAAATTCGCATACTTGATGTAGTGGTCAGTTTTGAATTTCATGATTTCCTTGTTTTTAAGTTTTTTTGGTAAGTCTGGCCTAATGGGTGCTAATAATAAGTATACCTTACTAATATTATAAAACCCCAGCTGATTAACTCAGATCAAATAGCTTAGTTTGTACCACAAACCTATATCGAAATAGACGGTAAGAGTTTACCTACCTTGCGTGTAAAAAGTGTGATCTACGGTCACAGACTTAAGGCGACTACAGCACCAGCACACATAGGAATAGTGCCATCTCCGTCTCTCAACAGGCCTGGGCCGGCAGTGCGAACAGTGTCGATACACGAAGTTTACGGACTATGAAAGCGTGCGTGCGTAAAAACATGTTCGAAAGTTAGAAAAATGAGATTTATGGAAAGGTAACAACTTAAATCGAAAAATGCGTCAACTACTTATCGAGAGTGTTAAGGCGACTACAGCACCTAAATTACGATTTTATGATGCGTAGATAAGCATGACGCACTGCATTAAATCTAATAAAAAACACTACGGTAATATTAAGGACGTAAACTAGATAAGTAGTTTGCTGAAAACATGATTCAGCACTTTTGGTTCGATAGAAAAAGCTCACAGTCACATCTAAATACCTAATACTATGTATCTTTAAGGTTGTAAAAACGATAGTAAAATGCACACAGGAACTTGAATTTGCTGTCAAAATGTTTGTGATTGAACACTCTCGACAAGTAGTTGACGCATTTTTCGATTTAAGTTGTTACCTTTCCATAAATCTCATTTTTCTAACTTTCGAACATGTTTTTACGCACGCACGCTTTCATAGTCCGTAAACTTCGTGTATCGACACTGTTTGCACTGCCGGCCCAGGCCTGTTGAAAGACGGAGATGGCACTATTCCTATGTGTGCTGCCTTTATCGGGTGCTGTTGTCGCCTTAAGTCAGTCCGCTTGAGACCTATGCCGTAAATGATAATCGATTTTAATCGGATTTACATTATTGTTTTACTTAATTAAGCGCCTTTGAATCGTTTCCTCAGGGTCTTAATTTCCCATCAAAAACGTCATTTTAGGTAAGTACGAAAAATTCGACACGCTAGGTTCTCATACAGCAAACTGTATGAGAAACTAGCGTGTAAAAAAGCTTTCGTCTCTTTTCGTCTATCTCGATATAGGTAGGTATGTGGTTTGCATTATTTTTAGTATAAGTACTTCTGATATTAAGTTAATTAGTTGAATATTATTCTGTACTGTAACGCTGCCGGTTCCGACGAGCGTTTATAAAGCCAGCTATGAATGTAGAGAAAGCGAAAGAGGTGTGTTTGGATCGTACCAAGTGGCAATCTGTGGTCTCTATCTACCCTTATGGGACATGGGCACGAGCGTGGTTTAGTATATCTATCGGTAATGTAAAGTATGTCATCTTTTCCTAAGGTTATGCCTTATCTCAAATTAAGAAAAAAACTTGACCTTAATCCAGGATTTAGACCCTACAGAAGAGATTGAGTCTCCTTGAGTCTTTATCTATACTTAAGTGTTGATTGTCTCTCTCTCTCTAACTATCAAAATGACAAAAACGACTGCTACTTAAGTTATAGATCAGAGTCTGAGTCGCGTTCTGTAACCTTAGAGTTAAAGTTACTAGTTATAGTGATTGTCATCTGACCTCCGTGACCCTGCTGAAAGCAACCTGCCCAAATTGGACAAAGTTACAGATGTCCAGGTTTCATAGCGAGTTTTCCCTTTTACTGTTAGAGCATCGGTTAAAAATAAAAAAAAGACAGATTGGTTATTTCGGACATCATAACACAAAGAACAGACAAAATCACACAGAAATAAGATACACAAGAGAGAAACATAAAAACTATAACAAACAACCTATAGATCGCTACTATGTGTTATGTAGGGTCCGAGATAAAGGGTCCTCAACTCAGCTAGCTATATTTTGTGACTCGGGAATCAGGTTATGAGACCGCGAGCCAGAATGCTGGTTTTTAGGGGATCCCGATAGAACACTGCATATATACAGGGTTACTTTTTAATCCGTACACAATTTTTTCTTACGGTGTCAGTAACGTTGATAGAACGTAAATAAGAAGGGAAACATTTATTTTTTCCAAAATTTTCAGATTTTGATACCCCTTTTTAACGTCTTAGAGGATGAATTTTGTAAAACGCAGAAACACGAGTGTCATAAATTGTGTTACTATTACCAAGTTTCAAGTCAATTGGACGAAGTTATTTTTTTTTCATACAAAAACATGATTTACTTTCATGCTTCAAACGATCTAGCTTGAAATGTTTATATGAAACGATATAAAACAAAAAAATACGGGTCTGTTAAATTTTTATAAAGTTTACTTACAAATAATTTGTGTACTGATTAAAAAATAACCCTGTATATTATTGTATGTAAAAGAACTTACCATTCGGTTGTAAACTATTGTCGATGTCAATTTTGTTACTCAACATCGCAGCGGAAGAAAGCGACACTAGCGCCGCGGCGAATACAAGTGAAACTAAGTTGAACATTGTTGCCGCTACTCGGTCACAGATGGCGCTAGTAGGTGTGATGTAGAGTCAGTCTGGAAGAGAAAATTAAAAGCTTCGTGAAAATGGTTTTGATAATAAAGTGGTTTATTATTCACTACCTTAAATTTTAAAAATCTTTATTACTTATCACCTATTTTATCAAAAATGGCAAAAATCAAAGTACTTTTCATGTTTTCGGATAAGTAGGTCGTTTTTTGACAGTTTATGAAATAGGGGTCAATGTGGGTTTCAATTTTGCTCTTTCCATAACATGTAGGTTGTATAGTCAACTGTGTGAAGATCTTGACTAACCCTGGTATCAGAAATAACGTAGGTACCCAACAAAACAAACGTCCAACGCAACACGAAGGGAAGATTACATTTTTAATTCTGGCATTTGCCAGTAGAGGCGCTGCTGATTCAGTTTTTATTTTTATTTTGGAAACTTAAATAAATATTTTCTATGCCAAAGATTTTACTGTTTTTTTACGTTACTGTTAATGGATTGTGATTATATCACCGTCACATTGTCAAAACCGTAATATTGTAATTATACTTAGTAAGATTATGTAATCGGAAGGTTGTGGGTTCAACTCCTGGTGCGGGCCTGTACCACTAAATTCGTCTTTTCGGATTTATGTACGGACTTCTAATTATCACTTGCCCAACGGTGAAGGAAAACATCGTGATGAAACGGGCGTCCAAGAAAATAAATTTTCCAAAGACGAGCGGTCCACCAACCCGCATTGTATGGACTATGGCCTAACTCCCCTTCGTGTTTCGAAGGGAGGCCCGTACCCTTCGGTGGAAACGTATATGGGCTGGTAAAAAAAATATATATACTTTGTGTCGAGAGAGATTATAGTTTCATTTGTAAAGCGAAGTTTCTGAGATCATTTCATTTTGAGATAACGCTATCGAACAGCGTTGCCAGAAGTCCCGATTTTGGTGGGACGTCCCTTTTTTTATCCCAAAATTGAATGTCCCGCGATTGACCGGCTCAGTCCCGCTTTTCGGAGGATGCGACCGCAACATATTCTCTTTCACTCTTTAAAAGAAGTTAAATCTTCAGAGAAATATTATAATTAAAAAACGTTTTCTGACTATCTATCATCAATATCATTGTAAACTTAGTTTCAAAGTCAGATAAAAGCATACGTAGTAAACAACTACTGATTATTTACGTTTTTTTTTCATTACGTCCCGCTTGGACGAAAGAATCCTGGTATTTTACTCAAAATGTTTTTGAATCTCGCTTTTCTCGAAAAAATCTGGCAACGCTGCTATCGAAGCAGATGTTCGCGACAAAATTCTCACAAGAACCGGTCAAAAGTGCGACTAAAACCGTTCCAAAGTCCAGTGCACCCTTTATCAATAACCACCTGTAGAGTCTAGCCCTTATCTCAAAGGAACAAAGCTCAAAATTGAAGCGTTAACCTTTATCTATCGTTCGTTGAATTCACATCACCTGATTTTTATCACTTCCCTAAATAAATAATGATTGGCTACTTCCTAAGCTGATTGTCGGTCTGTCTGTGATAAAGGGGCCTCCATTAATTATGTGAGGAGGTTTCTTGGACGAGAAAACGTTTTTTAAATTTGTTTCCAATTGCAATTTACAAAAACTTCCATTTTTTTATATTATAATATGGGTTAACTCTTCACCTCAATCTTGACCAAGGCGACGATGGAGCGAGTTAACTCAGAAAATGCCTATTAAGGCGCTGGTAATCCTACGCACCGACGGAACACAGCAAGCTGTTTAGCGTCGGACTTCGGTAGGAGGGTGGTCGCGAACCAGACGGCCCTTTATAGAGCCTACCACACCGCATGAGACCATAGGACGACACCTCAGATTCAGAACAAATTGAGGTGTCGTTGCCTGAGGTGGATTAATAGGAGGCAGGTCTCATTTGTGTTTCCTTAGTCGCCTCTTACGACACCCACGGAAAGAAATGGCGAGCACACAGCATCCATGTTAGACTAGGAGTGAAGGAAAAACTTAGAATGTGCCAGCTACCTACTCTTCCCAGGTATACAGTAAAAGTCTGTAAAAGAGATGCGAGGCTTTTTCTGTATGATGAGCGAAAAGCTGACCAGCTCTCACTATTATGCAACTTGTTCCATCTGATAACCCTCACAATTTCTGTCAAACGTGGCTTCTAGTGTTTTTAGAAACACTGGTGCTCAATTGCTCACCCCGTTAGGAATAATAAGCGTGAGCGTATGTATGTATGTCGGCAATCAATGGGGTTAAGTCCTAATCGACTAGAAGCTAGTGACTTCGATGCTTAGACCATACACTCTATAGACGGAGTACTTATGACGTCACAGCACTTTATAAAAGAGATGAAAACATGTGATACCTACAAGATAGTAAGAGATAGGTTACTTTGACGCCATCTCTTTCTGCGTAACCCATTTTTTGATGTCACGAATTGAAACTCGTGACAAATAAAGCGTTCGATCTGTACCTGCAGCTTCTGTCAGTCATTACGGTTTTTAAGGTTTTGTGCATAAAGTTTATTCGTTTTTGTGGTGAATTTGTGTGAAAAGAGACTCCATTAGTTAAGTTGTTGTACAGCTTTTGTTCAGTGAAGTATGGTTGGGTGCAGGGAAGGGGTAAACTATTGCTATCTAAAAGGGGCACGCTCCTGGCTCCGTCTAGTGTAGGTCTAAGCTTCGATGGCCTATTTTATCATTTTTTTAACCACAACTTTTTGGAATTTTAATTACTAACTGAACAGTTGCCCCTGGCACTTCGTAAATTGTGAAACAATCCTAATTTTCGCCATTTTTAACCATTCATAATCATAATCATAATCATAATCATTTATTTGCATAAAACATGGTATTTTAGATGACAATAAGGTAGTTAAGTACATCAAAAAACACAACTGACTTTTTTGACTTCAAAAAAGGAAGAGGTTTTCAATTCGACTGTAGATATTTTTTTATGTTCGTTACGCGATAACTCCGCCAAATGTTGACCGATTTTCAAAATTCTTTTTTTGTTCTAAAGAGTATACTCCAGAAATGGTCCCATATGAATTTTATCAAAATCACAATCCACAATGACAAATGACGTCCACAATCGTGACAAAACCCGAAAAAAAAGAAATCAATCGGTCGGTCGGTCGGTTAATACCTATTGAATTTAATCAATCGGACAATTGAATTTAATATTGATTGCAATTACTTGCCTAATGCCGTTGTGATACTCGTAACATAGATGATTTACACATTTCATTATACACAACGAAAACATTTTTTTACAATTTGTTTACAACCTACAAGCCGACTATTATTAGAGTAATTCATTCAATTCTGGACAAAAATATTTATATAACACCTACTTATCTAAATTATTTTTGTCACTTGAATGCCGAGATTGTGTCGTCAACATTTTATTTAATTCTAAAAATGTAACAGACAGAAAAGGAAATTCTTTTAGGTATACAGGGTGTAAAGGACAGCTTAGGAAATACTTAAATGGTGGAACCTACCCATAACTATAAGTAATTATTTTTTGAAGTGAAAACTTCTTTAGCGGCGTTGTGTACTTTGAAGTATGTGTAAAAAATGTTAAACTCGCGTCAGGACACGTGACCTGATCGAAAATTCGTAAAACGGAGGGAGAGTAGACCGCAAGGAAGTAAATATGTTCAAGTTTTCACTTCTGCCGGCAGTCCCGGAGTGCAACCCGTTGTTTTTTTTCCAGAAACGTCACGTTAAGGAGTTTTCATTATTTACCTACTTTAGCGCTACGCAATGTATCGCGACACCGCGATCTGCGCTCGATTCCTCCGCGCTGCGCTGCTATCGGAGTGCGATGTACATTGCTGGTTTTAGTGTTTTACGTTTTTATGCTTGTTTTTTTATTGCAAAATGGAGTGTATTCGTTTAAATAATAAAAAATATAAGCAGAAAATAAAAAAATAACGAGAATTTTCCGGAGCAAAATTCAACTGGCAAAATCATTCAGAATGGTTGTCTGACTCCAGGGTTTCAGTTTTTGCTATGCTGTCTTTGACACCCTGTTTATACATTAAGGTTACGGTTGTATCCCACGGGGGTGGATAGAGGCTATTTTTAGACCTCTCCGTTTCAGCTTGAAAAAAAAATTTTCAGTTCAGTTATTTATTTATTCAGTAACAAAATTATATTTGTGTTTCATTTTTTAAAATTAATTGTTACATTCATTTAAATTAGCATTAACAACATTTACGTAATTATTATTTCCATTAGTCAAATACAAAATTGAATTGTCATAACATAACTCGTAGTATAAAATTCATAATATCTTAGTCTATAATATAAATAAATAAATATAAATAAACGCCACACACTCAAAGGTCCACACTAAGGTTTTCCCTTGTGTCGTGGGTCCCTCGGAACATACATATAGACAAACACAAACATCCATGACCCGAGAACAAACATCTGCTTTTTACACAAATATTTGCCCTGACTGGGAATCGAACCCAGGACCCGTCGATCAAGAAGCAACGCCGCTATCACTCGACCAAACCGGCCGGCATAGTAAACATCTATTTACATCGTTTAATTTTTTTTATATGTAGTTACAATTTGTTTACGTTTTAAAATCATTTGTTTAACAGAAAAACCTTTAATTGTTTCTTAAATATATACATATATTACTATTGTAAATGACACTTTTCAAATGTACAGGGAGTTTGTCTTAATTTAGTTAGTCTTCAAATAAACCACCCCATTTCATCCCTGAAGCAAAGGTTCCCAAAACGCTGGCCGCGTTGCCGCGCTGAATTGCCCGGGACAACCTTTGCACCAGGAATGCTCCTCGTAGTCTGCGCCCTAATTCCCTGACAAATGCTTTAACCTCACTGCCTTAGCAACCAGTTGTTTTAATTGTCAGGGGAACGAAAGAACAATTTCGACCTTTCAGCTAGGGAAAATTTTTTTTCTTACATATCTGTTCGGCTGTTCTCCTCTATAGGTCGCATTGTTAACTGATTTTCGTTAAATTTTGTATGTTTTTTTTTGTTAATCCAGTTTTTTTTTATTCGTAAAAATACCATATTTCAGCCATTAAGAATAATGTTGACTCACTAGGGAAACGTTTATAAAAGTTTCTTTAAACTTAATGCCGTCTTTTTTACGCCAGCGAGGCCAAGAGGGACAGTATTATTTAATGGAAGTTTCTGCAACTGAGTGACCGAGCCACTATCGTGCACACATACAAACGCTCACGCTTGTAATCCCTATCGTGGTAGGCAGAGCATAAGTGGTTCTAGCCGCTAGTAGCAAAATGTGAAGAATACTTTACTGACTTAGCTTAATCACTTTAGTGCTTGAATAACTTCAATTCTAGTGACTCCATACCCCTGTAATCCCTTTCTGGGTAGGTAGAGCGTCCTATAGCTTAACATTTTATGGGTCAATGTATACGTTTCTATAACAAAATTTCTGATTATCTATCAGACAGGCAGCCATGGAAATGAACTGCTCAGCTCTAGAGTTATTTCAGATTTAGTTAAAATTAGTAAATAAGAAAATTTGTAATGCGATTTAAAAGAGCAACCTCAGAGTTTCTTGCCTGTTCTTCTCTGAGGAAGACTGCACCTTTGCGAATAGGCGTATATAGTCAGTAGGGTCAAAAGAAAGAATACGTATGTATGTATTTAAATCGTTTAATGTATGTTTGTATGTATTTCATTGTAATCTTGACTTGTTTTAAGTGACATCCTGAATGTCCTATAAAATAAAGATTTTTCTATTCTATATTCTATTCTATACAATCACTCAACGCCCTTTTCTATGTGTGATTGCCCTCTGATGTTAAAGACATAAAAAATGACGAAGCGTTTGCTCAAAGACTGAAAAACCTTTTGTTGAAAAAAAAATATTATTCAGTGGAGGAGTTTCTTGAAGATACATTCAAGTAATACCTTTTGACATTTAATACATTGAATAGATTGACATACCTACTTTGGATTTTTTAGTAATCTTTTGACATTGTTCCATTGGGAATGTTATTTTTTATTTTTGAATTTTTGACATTGTTATAGTATGTAGCATAGGTACTTATAGATTTACATTTATTTTAAATATTGACATTATGTTATCTTTTCTCAAATATTATTTTTTCTTTTTTCTCTTTCTTTGATTAACTATAAGTACATATAAATTTTTGTTATTATTTTTTATGACGATCATAGTATGGAGTGACACTACATGTAATTACATATTGTAATGTTATCTATATCATGAAATAAATGAAACTAAACTAAAACTAAAACTTTTGAAATTCTAACGAAGGTTTAGCAAAAATAAGCAATTGAACGGGCAAAAGATGAGACTAGATTATATTTGTGAGCTTCTTTTTGAGTAAATGACTCCAAAGTGAAAATGTAGAAATTATACGGAAATCTCGGTTTTATGACCATTTTTTTAAACAAAACTATTTTAGCCAATTATGAATGTAGAGGAAGCGAAAGAGGTGTGTTTGGATCGTAGCAAGTGGCAATCTGTGGTCTCTGCCTACACCAATGGGACAAAGGCATGAGCTTACGTATGTATGTGCATTTAGTAATAGCTATTCAATCAAATACATCAAGAACAAAATAAAGCTTGAAAAATATTAAAGGTAAATTGAGAAAGATTCTCATTTCATTATTAATATTGTACACAGATGAACACAGCTAGCTTTGTGCTTTCCGCCAGGGACTTCGTTCCCGTGAGAATTTGGGAAAATTATGTAGCCTATGTATTAATCCAGGGTGTCATCTACCTCCGTACCAAATTTTATCAAAATTGGTCCAGCCGTTTGGGCGTAGAGTAACAAAACATCCATACAAACTATCGCGTTTATAATATTACTAGCGCCCGCGTGTACTACAGGTCATATCGTGCCCAGCTGTGGGAAAAAGTGTAGCCTATGGTATTTATCAAGGTCTAATCTATCTCCGTAACGAATTTCATCAAAATCGGTTCGGTAGTTTAGGTGTAAAAGCATAACAAACAAACTTACATTCACATTTACGAGTATAATATTAGTAAGTAAGTAAGAATTTGAATTATTGGATTTATTGCCCATAATAATTTGAATTTAGACCTTTTTCATTTATTAATAATGGGTTCCCTCTTGACCATAATTTAGCACCAAGGGCGAAGATGTGGTCGAGGATGTAGCAAGCTCACCCAGAAGATGCCTATTCACTCGAACTTTAACTTCCTAATTTAATGTGTATTACTTACTACATTTACCGTATCGACAATTTATCGTATTATAGAATTACATATTTTACTGTTGTTTCGTAAAATTTCGACTAAACGAAGTTTTCCAAGACATATAAAGAAAATAAAGGCACTGTAACCGATTTCGCTTATTAAACAACGGAATAAAATTGTCTTTGTCAGGCTTACTGTGTTTTTTACACCGTACATTAAAAAAAACACTACTAATCTTTACAAAAAATTACTTTCAAAATTGCCGATTATTTTTTTTAATAACTTAAGATTTCTGATAAAAAAACAAACTACGAAAAGGATGATGAAATCACAGCTAGACATTTCTCTATTCCGTTTCTATTAAAAAAAAAAACTCACCTAAAAGCTTCACTACGAAACAAAGCACTTTTACAAAAAGAAACACTTTTTTTCACAAACTTATAAAAAAAACTTCGATAAAAGAACTTAAAACGTACAACTGTTAAACAGCGGGTTATAAAAATGTCTTAGATGTTGCCGGTCTTAAGGACAGGAGAAGAATAAATTGTGTGAGATGGAATCTCGCTATATATAGTGAGGGGAGCGCCTCACACTGGTTGGTTTTTCTTGTGTTTTTGGAAATTGATTTTTTATTTTTATTTTTCATTTATAAATTTTATGATTTATTTATTTTGATTGGTTATGCTCAATTGTAAACCAGAAATGAGTGAATGCTTTGTCTTGTTTCTCATACTTAATGTATACGCTCGGCCGGGGTTTTACACTTCAAGTAGTACCTACTTGTCTCCGTTCTTGTTCTTTGGACTGGTTTTAAATTAATATTCAATCATATTACTTAATTTGGCGTAGTTTTTAAAATTGTTAATAGTATACTTTTTTGTATAAGTTATATTTTTTTATCTGACATTGTTTAAATTGTTTTAGGTACTTGAATTGTAATTTTAAAAAAAATTGACGATCTATTATGGGCTTTTCGTTATAAACTTGACATAAATCACTAATTATCACAAAAGTTATGTGATAATGATAAGTAATTAAATATATTTAAATCTTCGATTTTTATTTCAGTGTTCAAAGTTGATATAAAAATTATAAAACGAATTAAAAGCTCTTTTTACATAAAATACACAATTTGAAATTAATTTTATAACATTTGTATATTAAGTATAACAGTTGACCTAGTTTTTTTTATTACATAACCCTATCTTATCCAATAACTGAATTTAGCTTATTCATAAAAAAAATAATCAAATGATTTTGTCCGCCTATATTAATTATAGGCAGATTAATAATATCATTAATCTGCTATAATATGGTAACCATAAATTCACTTATGTCCATGGAAGAGCAATGTCTCCTGCCACAGGCTTTTTGTTTTGTTTTTTGAATGACTATGCTGTTGGCCGCTGATGGCCTTGACAGCTTCACCGAGCAAGTGGTGAGCGCAGATGGCTCTCAACCCAAAATTTTAAGTAACAGGCCTAAGGGTGCCCCCTGTGGGGCTCGAACCTCGGCTTAGGGCGTTACTGCGAGGGAACCGTCGGACATACGTTTGTGGAGAGAAGCGGCCGGGTACGTACCGGTACCGCGAATCGGGGCGGAGGTGAGGAGGTATACGCGACGAAGGTCCTCGCCGGCGAGGACGGTATCTCGGTCTGTGTGGTGTACGGGACTCTGCGCGTTGTTGGTCGGCCTGGATCGCGAGGGTGATGGGGTCATCCGGGTCGTTGAGGACGTTCCTCGGACGGCGTTTGCCGGGGTTGTTGGGGACGGGGTCGTAAGTGGCCGCAGCCACCACCAGGGGATTGGGGTGGTGCGGGGCAGAATCAAAGAAGCGGGTGGAGGATTGCTTAAGGTACTGCGAGATGGTCGGCAGTCCTAAGTCTATATGCAAGTTCTCATTGCGCACAAACCACGGGGAACCCGTAGCCTTGCGCATGAACTTGTTCTGGATTATCTGAAGGAGATGGATATGACTAGGCGCCGCGTGTGCAAAGACAACGCCGGCGTACGTCATGATAGGGCGTATACAAGCTGTGTAAATCCTCACCTTATTTCTAAGGGACAATTTACTGTGCTTGTTGAGGAGACAGTGAAGACGGCCGAGCGCGAACGCAGCTCTGCCTCGCATAGCCCACAGGCTTTTCCAAGGTTCTTAAGGTTAAAAGGAGGCATCAACCCAATCTATACAGGGTTATTTTTTAATCAGTATACAATTTTTTTGTACGTAAACTTTATGAAAATTTAACAGACCCGTATTTTTTGTTTTATATCGTTTCATATAAAAATTTCAAGCTAGATCGTCTGAAGCATGGAAATAAATCAATTTTTTTTTGTATGGAAAAAACATAACTTCGTCCAATTGACTTGAAACTTGGTAATAGTAGTCTTCAACACATTTGTGACACCAGTTTTTCTGCGTTTTACAAAATTCATCCTCTAAGACGTTAAAAAGGAGTATCAAAATCTGAAAATTTAGGAAAAAAAAATTTTTTTCTTTCTTATTTACGTTCTATCAACGTTACTGGCACCATAAGAAAAAATTGTGTACTGATTAAAAAGTAACCCTGTATATTAAGTTATAAATTAAGTGAAATAAATATTTTTTCATTTTTTTCATTTCCATTTAAATCTTG
This sequence comes from Aproaerema taeniolella, assembly GCA_949987775.1. Classification (NCBI taxonomy): domain Eukaryota; kingdom Metazoa; phylum Arthropoda; class Insecta; order Lepidoptera; family Gelechiidae; genus Aproaerema; species Aproaerema taeniolella. Next base: position 13,618,056 of record OX465265.1, on the reverse strand, counting down.
CTCTCCAGCTTTCCTATTACGAAAAACATTACATAAAAACTAAGACATTTAACATTATTTTATAATAATGTATCAGTAGCGGTGATAGCCCAGTTGGTAATGAGCCAGACTTGTAATCCGAAGGTCGTAGGTTCAAATCCTGGCGCGGGCCTGTACCACTAAATTAATCTTTTCGGATTTATGTATGGATTTCTAATTATCACTTGCTCAACGGTGAAGGAAAACATCGTGATGAAACCCGCCCGTCCAAGAAAATTTTCGAAAGACGAGCGGTCCACCAACCCGCATTGTGCCCGCGTGGTGGACTATGGCCTAAATCCCCTTCGTGTTTCGAAGGGAGGCCCGTGCCCCACGGTCGGGACGTTTTAGGGCTGTTAAAAAAAATGTATCAGTAAATAATAAGTGTAACTTTTTTTATTACATAATAAATAATTTTATAGTTATAAATATTAGACCTCACTTAATCTAGTGTACTTTATAACATATTCCTTTGTCAACCAATGTAAGATAATGCATTTATATTTATAAAGTAAACCATTACGTTTTACGTTCATAAAACGATATTTGACTAAAATATTTTACCTAAGACACAAGTATTGTAATATACTTAGTTTAGGTATTATATTAATGAATTAATTTGCCCTACTAACACATATTTTATAAACAGTTTTATTTTGTATTAGCGTTAATTGATTACTGTTCTTTTTATTTAAGTATTTAGATAAATTTTAACATTATAGTTTTTATTGTAATCTATTTAAGCTAAGTTTTTTACACTGAAATAAATTTTTTTTATTTGATTTGATTCGTTGTGCTTAATAAAGATAACTCTAAATTTAAAAGAAATGTGTATAATTTAAAAAAAAAACCCTGGCATTAGAAATGTGTATAACCTCTGAAATTATGGGCCTTACCACAAAAAATAAAACAAAACTAAGACATGTTTAAAAAAGACATAGATTCCTTTGCCTTTCCCGAAAAGGATAAAATAAACAACAAAAAAATTACATAAGTCAGTTTATTTTCTAAGTGGTATTTTGATATGTTGTAGTAAAGCAGTTATTGCTTATAACTTTTAAATGGCTCAACCAATTTTGATCGAATATAGCTAAGAACCATCTTGATTACGTCAGTTTTCCATAAAATAAACCGCATCGAATTCGGTCCATCCGTTTAGGAGCTACGATGTCATAGACAGACACACAGATGCACGCACACGTCAAACTAACAACACTAGCCTTAATGAATGCCATTCTGGGTTAGCTCACTATATCGTTGACCTCATCTATGACCTCGGTCAAGATTGAGGTCAAGAGTTCACCCATCTCGTAATAAAAAATAAAACTGCTTCCAAATTTTTTTTTAGTTCGCCAACAGGTAAACACAACGAATACATTGTTTTACAATCAATTCTCTTTATTACACACACAAAAAACATAAGTTAAAAACAATAACACGTTTATCTTATAGTTACAATGCGGCGACTTTCTTGCTATATTAGAGCAATTTCTTCCAGGCAACCAGGAAGGTTACACATATTGTCACATTCCCAATTTTCTAGTGCTATAGCTAGCAAACCCAACCTGGATACAATACAAAACGTCACAAATTACATCAAATTTAACTAATATTGTGCAACCATGGACGTAAAAAAACGTCCATGTGTGCAACTAGAACTTACATAATATGTAAGTTTAATAAAAAAAAAAAAAAAAAAAGAACTAGAAACAGTCTTAATACCACAGTTTCAGAAATAAATTTAAGGAGCAGAAAAATTAAAGCTTTAAAGAATTTTTTTTATCCCCACCGAGGGGCACGAGCCTCCATTCGAAACACGAAGGGGATTAGGCCATAGTCCACCACGCTCATTTAATGCGAGTTGATGGGCCGCGGGCGCTTTTACAAAAACGATTTTTTTCTTAGACGTGCGGGTTCCATCACGATGTTTTCCTTTATCGCTGAGAAAGTGATAGTTAATGACAAATCTTAACGTTATAGTCAAATCTCGAAGCTACAGCGCTCCTAAGTTTGACTAGTCAATCCTCAGGCTAACCTAACCTAGTCAAACTGAGGATAAACCAGTCATTCCGGGAAGAGACGTCATATCGACCTTTGACTAGGCAGATACATAAATCCAAAAAGACGAATGTCGTTCCGGTTACAATTCTGGTTCATTACCAACTCTTAAAGACATATTCAAGTAAAAATATGGGACAGATAATAAATTAAATCGTTAGCATTCTTCCGGCCCACAACAGTCATAATTCTTATCTCAGCAACTCCTTCAGTACTTTTTATGACACATGTTAACAGACAGAGATAATCAACGTAACCTAATGCCTCATATTGAGTCATTTCACAGAATGGCGCCACTAAATTCCTACAACTAATTTAAAAAAAAAATGTTACAAATTCCTCGAATCAATAAGCAACTCCATTTGACAAAATAGTTGCAATAGCTTCATTTGCGTTGATTTTAACATCTTTAGGTCTTATCGCAATGGGTTAAGATACAAAGTTTAGTTGTTTATTACTTTTTGATGGCAAATAAAAATTTGTGTTTAAAACACGTGTTGAGACGGTTATGAACACACGATACGATGTGTAAAATATGTGCTGAGCGATAATTGTTCATTCATAAAAATTACAAATATGAATGAATGATTTTTTGAAGATTATAATCTTTTGACCCCGAAGTGTCGGCCTAAAAACAAGACAGAAATAATATTTTAAATAGGTGCTGGCCACGTGTAACACCACCAAATGGGCACGGCACTTCGAAATTTGAATTACTATTGCCCTCTATGTTCTCAGCATCTAGTATTACTATTACATAGGAGGCAATGGTAATACAATTTTGCCGTGCCGTTTTCGAATTATAAAAAGGCCCAATCTCTTCCCACGAGTAACGTTAATCAAGGAACACTAGAATATGGGTAGTAGATTTTATCTCATTTAAAGTATTGCATGACTGCACTTCTATCCGTATAGTGTCGTGTGGTAATCGGTTGAGAATAACAGCACCCCATTTCTTTCCGTGGGTGTCGTAAGAGGCGACTAAGGAAACACAAATGAGACCTGCCTCCTATTAATCCACCCCAGGCAACGACACCTCAATTTGTTCTGAATCTAAGGTGGTCTCATGTGGTGTGGTAGGCTTTGTGAAGGGCCGTCTGGTTTGCGACCACCCTTCTACCAAAGTCCGATGCCAAACAGCTTGCTGTGTTCCGTCGTTGCGTAGGAGTACCAACCAGTGCCTTATAGGCATTTTCTGGGTTACCTCGCTCCATCGTCGAACACAGCTACGACCTTGGTCAAGATTGAGGTCAAGAGTTAACCCATCTTGCAAAAAATATATATATAGAACTAGAGGATGCCAGGGACTTCGTTACCGTGGGAATTTCATAAAATCATTCCTTATTCCTTGCCTACGTTATAAAAGGAACCTTCGTGCCTTTCAGCTTTCTAGGTCCGAGGGTTTGGGCACAGAATAAATAATAGATAGATAGATAAAAAGGCATAAAAATTTGCCTACTATTGCAAGCGGTACAGGCTTGCAAGAGAAATAGAAACTTATAGTCGGCCGCTAGCGTTCATATTTTATTGCGCATCGCCGACTCGATGCCGCGTTCGCGACGAGAGCTCAGGGTCAACACTCGCCGCCGATTTAGAGGTAAAATTATTATTGAAATTATTTAAGTAAGATATACACTGCTTATAAAATCAAGAGTAACTTTAGTTAGGAATGTAGTAAGTAAAAACACAAGTTAATATAACCAACTATGTTATTTGATACCTAGCCTACATACCTACTAACTACAGACACCTACAGACTATTATGATGACAAAACGTGTTTCTGTCTGGCTTTAATATTGTTAATAAGTAGGTTCACTTATTTTGTTCAACAAGCGACCAACGCGGTGAAGAGCGCGCGCGGCGAGAAGCAACTCTAGAAGCAACATACCTAAACTGCGGAGTGGCACCCCCTGGTTTGGGCTGGGCGTTTATGAAGTCAATGAGTCAGGACTTCTAATTTAATATATGTAACCCAGCTCAAGTACGACTTGAAAACAACGCGGTCAAATGTCAAAAAAGTCTCGAAATGACAATGTCAGAGGGCGAGCAAGCCTCTGCGTGGTACCCTCGCGCAATCAAAGTGAAGTTTTAGTCTCATGGGAAGGAGTGATGCGAGAGTTTATCGCCGGCCGTGCTAGCTATGCTGGGCAATACCGACAGGTTTCCCTTGTATCATGGGTTTCTTTAGAAACGCTTAGGGGGCGTCCATTAATTACGTGAGGCGTTTTGGGAGGGGAGGGGGTCGGGCCGGATCTCACCCAATCTCACGTGGGGAAGAGGGGGGTCTCTAAAAATATCACGTAATATTTTCCCCCAAAAGAAATAGTGTTAAATTGTGGGAAAGCTAAGTTAAACCAACTAAGCCATGTTCTTCCAGTCGCCACTCTGAGTTCCCGTGGACTGAATTAGAACAATCTTTTTTTTCAAATTTAAGTTGGTAAATCATAGCTGTTTTTTATTGTTCGATTATTAAAAGTTAAAAAATAACTAGGCAAATTATGAAAGTTTTCTAAATAAATTACCAATTAACGTATTTACACTAAAACTTAGTATTTATATAAAACTCACGTGAGATAAAAGGGGGAGGGGGGTGTCGAGCCAAATCTCACGACATCTCACCAGAGGGGGTGGGGGGGTCGAAAAATCGCCAAAAACACCTGATGTAATTAATGGACGCCCCCTTAACAGCCGCAAAATGTATTAGGTACTGTGATATAGCTTAGAGGGAGCGACTGGAGATCTAGCTGTGGTGGAGGCCAGGGCCCCGTTTCTGTAACTTCAGTTGTGTGTCGGTTGAATAGAGGCCATTTTATCTGTTCAGGTGGCGAAATTGAGAACTATTTAATTTTCTATACTTGCTGACAAGCACCCCGACCGGCAGCGCCACCGCTGACCGAACGTAAAGTTGCAAACTACTTAGCAACTGATAATTCAGTTGGTGGTGGCGCCACAGTCATAGCAGCCGTCATTAGATGTATGAAATTTGGATAGTTCTCAATTTCGCCACCTGAATGGATAAAATGGCCTCTATTCAACCGACACACAACTGATGAAGTTACAGAATCGGGGCCCTGATGAATACAAGTTGTTTAGTTTAATCAGTGTTCGTTTATTTAAAAAAAAATTTTTGTTTTTATTTCAAGGGTGTCTTAACAAAAAAAAACTAAAATCTATGGTATAAAAATCACCCAGTGTGCACTGTTCCTTCTGATAATTAGATAACTTGCGTTATTCAGTTATTGTCGGATCGGTTAAACATAATATGTGGAACTGTAAAAAATGGAAAAAAATAAATAAATTAGGACAAAGTGACTAAACAAATTCTTAAAAAAAATATTAAACATTAAAATAATTAGAGCTAAGTGCGCCACCAAAATAGGTGCCAACATACATATATATTCAAAAGATAACATCAAAGAATTTCGAAAAAAATTTAGTAAGAATTAAATGGATTTTTTTTATTATATGATGGGTTAACTCTTGACCTCAATCTTGACCATAAAGGCCAAAGATGAGGTCGACGATGGAGCGAGTTAACACAGAAAATGCCTATAAAGGCACTGGTACTCCCACGCACCGACGGAACACAGCAAGCTGTTTGGCGTCGGACTTCGGTAGGAGGGTGGTCGCGAACCAGACGGCCCTTTACAGAGCCTACCACTCTGCATGAGACCATAGGACGACACCTCAGATTTAGAAAAAAATGAAGTGTCGATGCCTGGGATGGATTGCTAGGAGGCAGGTCTCACTTGTGTTTCCTTAGTCGCCTCTTACGACACCCACGGAAAGAGATGGGGTGGTGTTATTCTCAACCAATCACCACACGGTGTAAAAAGAAAAAAAAAGTTACAAAAGAAAAAGGAAAGAAAAAGTTACATGTAACGAAAACATCCATTAAGACTCCGGTGTAAATCGCTAAACACATCTATACCTGGTTCAAGCTTATTGTATTCCCAGCTCAAGCACGATGTGCTCGCGCGATTAATGCGCCGCGGTCTTATGTCAAAATGTCAACATTGACAACGCCATAGGTCGAGCAAGCCTTTGCGCGGGGCCCTAAAGTGAAGTTTCACCGTCAGTCGAGTGGCGCGCTCGAGAATAGAACAGAATAATCTTTATTTTATAGAAAATTCAGGATGCCACTTTTAGTCAAGATTACATTAAATGTATACAAAATACAATGGGCCTTTTTATATTCGAACGGCACGGCACGGCACTTAAAAATTTGAATTACCATTGCCTCCTATGTTCCAGCTTCTAGTATTACTATTACATAGGAGGCAATGGTAATACAATTTTGCCGTGGCGTTTTCGAATTATCAAAAGGCCCGTTAAAGGATGTAAATACATACATACACATTCGTTTTTTTGACCCTACTGACTCTACGCCTATTCGCAAAGGTGCAGTCTGCTGGTCAATCTAGCTACTGTAGAACTTGGTTGGAGGTTGGTTTTAGCTCGAGGTGGACACAATAATTCGACATGAGGTAATCGACTGGGTAGGTACCTGAATATGAAATGAAATAATTTTATTAGGTTGTACTGGTATGACAATATTACAGAAATTAAAGATGTAAATCAACCCACGAAACTAAACAACCAATAAGTACTATTGTTTTTTTTGTTTGTTTGCATTGAACAGGCTCAGAAACTACTGGACCGATTTGAAAAATTATTTCACCATTAGAATCTTACTTTATCCCTGATGATATAGCTAAATAATTTTCCCGAATTCCCACGGGAACGAAGTCCCGGGCGGAATACTAGTGCTGAATAACTTTAGATATGTCACTCCTCCCAGATAAAAAATGTGTAAGCTGATAGTTAATACAATCCTGTAAGTAATACTCATCAGCAAGTCTATTATTTAAACAGGCTTCATTCAGAGCTTCAGGAGACGATCTTCCCACTGAGATACACCCAGCTGAAATGTTTGTTTACTCACTATATCATACAAACTGTCATCTGATAAATTTTCAATTGAGAGGAATTTATTGAAAATATTTTAAAAAATCAAGTTCAATTAACCCGATACATTCCTGAAGCAGCATCAATAAACAATCTCCTTCTTATCGTGTAAGTATATACATTCCTGAAGCAGCATCAATAAACTATATAGTCTATATAGTGATGTGTGTGGCGAACATGGTCAACCCTGTCAGAGTTTTTCTAACCACACGGCCTCTGACTTGGGTTTAAGGCGACTACAGCACCTAAATTACGATTTTATGATGCGTAGATAAGCATGACGCACTGCATTAAATCGAGGAAAAAAACTACGGTAATATTCAGGACATAAACTAGATAAGTAGTTTGCTGAAAACATGATTCAGCACTTTTGGTTCGATAGAAAAAGCTCACAAAGTCACCTCTAAATACCAATATTGTGTATTTTTTAAGCTGTAGAAACGATAGTAAAATGCACACAGGAACTTGAATTTGCTATCAAAATGTTCGTGATTGAACACTCTTGATAAGTAGTTAACGCATTTTTCGATTTAAGCTGTCACCTTTCCATAAATCTCATTTTTCTAACTTTCGAACAAGTTTTTACGCACGCACGCTTTCATAGTCCGTAAACTTCGTGTATCGACACTGTTCGCACTGGCGGCCCAGGCCTTTTGAGAGACGGAGATGGCACTATTCCTATGTGTGCTGCTTTCATCGGGTGCTGTAGTCGCCTTAACGACTGTAGCCAATCGACAACAGCTGGGACCGACAGCTTAACATGCCCTCCGAAGTACGGAAACGCTCGTGATATGAATTGCCACTTTGGTCACCCGTCAGAGGCCTATGTGTAAGTTGCTTAACCTTTTACTAAAGTCGTTCAAAGTAGATTATTATCCTGTTTTTTTTTATTATTGTTAAGATATGGGCTAACTCTTGATCCCAATCTTGACCAAGGTCATAGATGAGGTCGACGATGGAGCGAGTTAACCCAAAAAATGCCTATTAAGGCACTGGTACTCCCACGCACCGACGGAACACAGCAAGCTGTTTGGCGTCGGACTTCGGTAGGAGGGTGTTCGCGAACCAGACGGCCCTTTACAGAGCCTACCACATCGCATGAGACCATAAGACGCCATCTCAGATTGACAACAAGCTGAGGTGTCGTTGCCTAAGATGGATTACTAGGAGGCAGGTCTCATTTTTGTTTCCTTAGTCGCCTCTTACGACACCCACGGAAAGAGATGGGGTGGTGTTATTCTCAACCGATCACCACACAGCGGATGGAGATATAATCTCCACAGTAAACTAGCACATTCTAAGTTTTTCTCCACCTCGCAGTCCAGCTTGAAAGAAAAAGATTGTTTTGTTTGTCGTAATCAATTAATCATAATAGTGAATGTGTTTACTGAACTATTTCTTAGGTTCATTGTATTTGAACATGACCTGCCTCAACCAACGTGACATAGCGACAGACGAGATAAAGAAGCTATCTGTTATAGTAGCGTACACATGACACAATTCATGGTGTTTTATTATGCCAGGGCCTTTTTATAATTCGAAAACGGCACGAAAAATTGTATTACTATCCCTTCTATGTAATAGTAATACTAGAAGCTGAGAACATAGGGGGCAATGGTAATTCAAATTTTGAAGTGCCGTGCCGTGCCGTTCGAATTATAAAAAAGGCCCATTGTATGCGTGAATAATTTTTTGGGGAAGAAAAATATCCTTCCATGTTGGACTGGGAGTGAAAGAAAAACTTAGAATGTGCCAGCTACCTACTCTTCCCAGGTATACAGTAAAAGTCTGTAAGCGGGATACGAAGGTTTTGCTGTATAATGAACGAAAGGCTGACCACCTCTCACCATTATACAACTTGTTCCATCTGATAACCCTCATAATTTGTGTCAAAATTAAATGTGGCATCTAGCAGTTCGCTAGAACCACTGATGCTCTGCCTACCCCGTTAGGGACCATAAGCGTGAGCGTATGTATGGGATGTAAAAATTTCCGGCGCGAATGGGACTTGATCCTACGACCCTAGATCGCGTAAATATGCGTAAATAATTGCAAAAACGGTGTTCTTGGCCGTTTTTGTGTATGTTCCAAGGGACCCACGATATGAGGGTAAAGCTTAGTGTGGGCCTTTGAGTGTGTAGCATTTATTTATTTTATCTCAGAAGTCCTAGAAAACAACAACGGTATCACTTTTTACGATTTTTTTACGTTCACCCTCAGATTCACAATTTTTAAACGCCAAAAGTTTAATTCTGGCATAATTTTGTTGCTTGAAAATAAATAGTGTCGCCAAAACAAATCTCGCAATCTATTATATTTAGTTTTCACTTAAACTATTTGTATAAGTCGGCACCTATTTAACATTATTTTTACTCTTGATTTAGTCACCAACTAAATAATTATGAAAGCTAATTAAATTTTTTGAGGACCTTGTCGTTAAGGAGTTTATGGTAATGAAATAAATAATTGCTACACATAAACACTCAAAGTCTCACACTAAGATTTTTCTTTGTGTCGACCCGACCACCCATGAAACGAGAACAAACATCTGTTATTAATATTTGCCACGACTGGGAATCGAACCCAGGACATGTCCATCAAGAGGCAGCGCAACTACCACTCAACCAAACCGGCTAAATGTTGAATGCACAATACTTCAGTCAGGTTGTGTTAGGCTCTGTAAAGGGCCGTCTGGTTCGCGACTATTCCTACCGAAGTCCGACACCAAACAGCTGCTGTGTTCCGTCGGTGCGTAGGAGTACCAGTTCCTTAAGGCGACTACAGCACCCGATAAAGGCAGCACACATAGTAACAGTGCCATCTCCGTCTCTCAACAGGCCAGGGCCGGCAGTGCGAACAGTGTCGATACACGAAGTTTACGGACTATGAAAGCGTGCGTGCGTAAAACATGCTCGAAAGTAAGAAAAATGAGATTTATGGAAAGGTAACAGCTTAAATCAAAAAATGCGTTAACTACTTATCGAGAGTGTTCAATCACGAACATTTTAATAGCAAATTCCAGTTCCTGTGTGCGTTTTTACACAATATTGGTATTTAGAGGTGACTTTGTGAGCTTTTTCTATCGAACCAAAAGTCCTGAATCATGTTTTCAACAAACTACTTATCTAGTTTATGTCCTGAATATTACCGTAGTATTTTTTTCTTCGATTTAATGCAGTGCGTCATGCTTATCTACGCATCATAAAATCGTAATTTAGGTGCTGTAGTTTAGGGCTTTTTCTGAGTTAACTCGCTCCACAGTCGACCTCATCTATGACCTTGTCAAGATTGAGGTCAAGAGTTAACTCTTCTCATAATAATAAAAAGGTTTTGGATTTTATTTTTTTATTTCAATAAAATATCGCCTTATTAGAAAGAATAGTTGCTATGGCAGCTAGCCCCAACGATCATAGTTCTAGGTATTTTAAAGTAAACTAAGTCTTTGTTTTAGGGAGCTAGGCTAGAATTATCTAGATAATATCTAGATCAAAGACTTGTACCTAGAAACAGATAAACAGATGGCTTAAAGCGTTTGATTATGAACAAACTTAGCTTTATTATACGGCTTTGTTTAGTTTTGTTACCTACAATAATATCGGAGAATTTGGTTTGGGGATAGGCTCCGAAACTTCCGAACTGATTGTTGAACAGAAAGACTGTTCAGAAGAACAGAAGCGCTCGGAACACAGTGGCTCTCGCTGATCTCAACCGATCAGTGAGGTTAAGCAATGTACTCGTACACAGAGGCAGGGAACCTGATGGGTAACCAAAGTGGCAATTTATCACGAGCGTTTCCGTGCTTCAGAGGGCACGTTAAGCTGTCCCGGACCCGGCTGTTGTCGATTGACTACAGTCGTTAAAACCAAGTCAGAGGCCTTGTGCGGTTTGAAAACTCTGACACCAGGGTTAGCCAAGTTCGCCACATAATTGACTATGCTACACGATAAGAAGAAGAAGAATTGTAAAAATTGTATATCTACCTACTTTATATTTTAGAATTATTATTTTACGTTTCCCACAAAGGGACATGGGCATTCCTTCGAAATAGGTATGGGGATTTATGCCATAGTCCATCACGCTGGCTCATTATTAACTGGGCTATCACCGAAATTAATATCCCACCAAAAACATACATAATAATAATAATAAACGCTACACACTCAAAGGCCCACACTAAGGTTGGTTCACTTAGGGGTCGCGGCCACTTAGAGGTATATGGGCTGATTTAAATAAAAACCTAACAACGAGGGCGTAACCGTAACCGTATAGTCATTATCATCATGTCAGCCGCAAGACGTCCACTGCTGGACATAGGTCTCCCCCAGGGATCTCCACCTCGATCAGTCCTCCACCACCCGCATCCAGCGGCAAACTGCAATCTTTACCAGATCGTCGGTCCACCTTGTGGGAGGCCTTCCTACGCTGCGCCTTCCGGTACGTGGTCGCCACTCGAGGACGACCACAGTATTGTATAGTAGTTAGAATAAATGTTTAAGAAAGCCAAGGTAAGGGTCAAGTGTCCTATATCTTGCTTGCAAAAGGGGAAAGAGTTTTGGATTATGGTTATCTGCATTGTTGGGATTGAAGTCGGTTGCGTTTTTTTCATGCGTTTTTTAGGTGGACAATTAGTACCGTAAATGAAGGTTTTTGACTAGAAATTCTTTCAAGAAAGACAAAGACTTTACATTTTTTCATGCCTAATTAAATGGCTTTTGTGAATTTTTTTTATTAGGGGTAGTTTTTACCCCTAAGAGTCAAAAGCACACATCGGCATAGGGTAGATTTTGAAGTGGATGGCAAGTAGAGCTTAATTCCAAATTTTGAAGAAAATCCATCTTTCTCGAAAGAATTTCTAGGTTGTACCATCTTTTTACCTATAATAGTACCCTAGGCATCCTGTAACTAAAACTTTCAGCTTACACTCCTTCCGAACCAATTTGGGCTTACATCACCCGCTTCTCAGAATCTGTTTGACATACAATGAAATTAACACTGTTACATTACCCAGTATTGACATTTTTGCTGATTCTCAAACCTCATTTAAAAATAAACTTCTAGAGTACTTTGAATCTAAATAGTTGGTAAATATATCATTTTTATTATTAGGTATTTTTTTAATAATTTTAATATTTTAATATTTTTATGGTGTATTTTAATATTGGGGGGCTCCAGGGGCCAGCACGTTGGGTTGCCCAATTTTTATTGCAAAACTATTCTTATCCCAACAACGCAGAGAGCTTACGTGTGGTAGCCTGATGTGCGGCACTCTGCACCTTCTTACTTTAAAATTTTGACTTTTGATCTCATTTCAGATCTCATTTGTATACCTAAGTAATCATATTTTAGATATTTCTTAGTTTCTTAAGTTTTTTTTGTTTAACTTTCAGTACGTTGTTGCCTTACTTGTAAAGAAAATGTTGTGTGTACTTTTAATTGGCAAACATATTTATACATTTACCTATTCATAAGTTTTAATTGTCAAACATTAATATGTCTTGCTGTTAGTATACCTTTAAATAAATAAATAAATAGCTGTAGTAAATTAATTATGTCCGGATCAGTTTGAGGGTTGGTGATTAATTAAGCCTCTATAAGGTACTTTTGGACACGGATGGGCAGCTACTTTTTTAGTTTATGATTATGATTACCAGTCCATATACTTCCCCACCATGGCCATGTCTATGGCAGAACCGACGAGCGTTGGAGTAGACAGGTTCTCGAATGGAGACCACGTCTTGACAAACGTAGTGTAGGACGCCCCCCAGCCAGATGGTCAGATGACCTAAAGAAGACAGCGGGGTAGTGGCTGGATGAAAACAGCGGAGGATCGTGCAAAGTGGCGCACCTTGGGGGAGGCCTATGTTTAGCAGTGGACTGCAATAGGCTGGTATGATGATGATGATGATAATAATTCCCCACCGAGGGGCACGGGCCTCCCTTCAAAACACGAATGGGGATTGAGCCTTTTTAAAATTCGAAAATGCCACGGCAAAATTGTATTACCATTGCCTCCTATGTGATTAGTAATACTAGAAGCTGAGAACATAAAGAGCAATGGTAGTTCAAATTTTGTAGTACCATGCCGTGCCGTTCGAATAATAAAAAAACCCATTTAGGCAGCCGTAAAAAAAAATATACACGCGCTGCAAACTTGAGTACTAAAACATTTGTAAAGATATTCGTTCAGTATGAAACCAGGTGTCCTAATATTGTATGCATCGTGGTGATAAATAAATTTAAATGTATAAAACACAATTCCGAAAAATTTTCAAGCTACCATTCTTTTGCAGAGTTTTATTAAGAAAACTGTCGGGGATTTTTGTTTAACTTTTTCCTTTTTCCTCCGACAAAAAAAGGTTTTGTAAGTTTGAAGTGTGATTTTTTTATTTTTTTTATTATAAGATGGGTTAACTCGTGACCTCAATCTTGACCACAAAGGTCAAAGATGAGGTCGACGCTGGAGCGAGTTAACCCAGAAAATGTCTATAAAGGCACTGGTACTCCCACGCACCGACGGAACACAACAAGCTGTTTGGCGTCGGACTTCGGTAGGAGGGTGGTCGCGAACCAGATGGCCCTTTACAGAGCCTACCACACCGCATGAGACCATAGGACGACACCTCAGATTCAGAAAAAAATGAAGTGGGATGGATTACTAGGAGGCAGGTCTCATTTGTGTTCCCTTAGTCGCCTCTTACAACACCCACGGCAAGAGATGGGGTGGTGTTATTCTCAACCGATCACCACACGGCGGGAAATTGTGTCAGAGGCATCGATTTGCGTTTTTTTTAATTTAAAAGCTTGTAATCGAGATTGTTCTTAGCTACTTATATTTGATCAAAATTATTTCAGCCGTTAAAGAGTTTTATGCGTTTAATATCGGGGGCATTATTTTTAATTTTAGAGCTGTGTGAAAAGGATTTCGAAAAAGTTTGATAAAAATAGGGATGTTGACAGTGTTTGATTTCATGAATTATTGTATGTGAAACAAAAAATAATGCTAGAAATATATAACTATCCGAAAACAGCATTAAAATTGGTTTATAAATGAACAAGTTATTAGCATTTATATTATCGTAAGGACTAGCTATCTCGTTTTGTGGGGAAAACTAGCTATCTCGTTTTTACCTACGCAAACAAATGGCGGTGACGTCACATGTCTGTAAGTGCATCTCTTTTTCGTTGTTTGACAGTTTCCCCCTCTACTGAAATTTAATAGCTTGTAACTTTTCTATTTCTCAATAGTTTTCAAAAATTATTTCGATTTTGGGTTTTGGATCCAGTTCCTTTTAAAAATAAACAATAAAAAAAATCAGTCAACATCCCTATTCTATAATTATAATTAAATTAGTTATAGAATCTTTTTTTTTACCAGCCCATATACGTCCCCACCGAGGGGCACGGGCCTGCCTTCGAAACACGAAGGGGATTTAGGCCATAGTCCACCACGCTGGCCCAATGCAGGTCGGGGACCGCTCATCTTTCGAAAATGACTTTTCTTGGATAGGCGGGTTTCATCACGATGTTTTTCTTCACCGCTGAACAAGTGATAATTAGAAATCCGTACATAAATCCGAAAAGACGAATTTAGTGGTACAGGCCCACACCAGGGTTTGTACCCACAACCTTCCGATTACAAGTCCGGCTCATTACCAACTGGGCTATCACTGCTATCTGTTAAAGTTAATTCCATCACATAAAAAAGCACAATCAAATCTCGATTACAGCAATTTCGCTTTTCTTATTTATAATAAAAGTTGCCTGCAGCTTTGCCAACAACTATTAAGCTAAGTTCTGATGCAATTTCAAAAAAACCGGCCAAGTGCGAGTCGGACTCGCGTATGAAGGGTTCCGTATCTCTATAAAAACTGAAAAAAAATCGCGTTTGTTGTATGGGAGCCTCCTTAAATATTTATTTTATTCTGGTTTTTGTTGTTACAGGATCAATAGAAATACATAATCTGTGAAAATTTCAACTGTCTAACTATTACGGTTCATGAGATACAGCCTCGGACAGACTTATCTATAAAAACAAGCAAAAAATCACGTTTTTTGTATGAAAGCCCGCTTAAATATTTATTTATTTTGGTTTTAAGTATTTGTTGTTATAGGGCCAATAGAAATACATCATCTATGAAAATTTCAACTGTCTAACTATCACGTTTCATGAGATACAGCCCGGTGCCAGACGGACGGACGGACGGACAGCGGAGCCTTAGTAATAGGGTTTCGTTTTTACCCTTTGGGTACGGAACCACAAAAAGGGGTAAATATAAGAAATATTGTGAGATTGTGAGCGTCCTCGATTAAGTATTCAACAGTTTAGTTTTAGTTTAGTTTATACCAGGGGTTCCCAAACTGTGCGCCGCAGCGCCCTGGTGCGCCGTACACATCAGAGGGGCACCGTGAGGCGATCCTCTGTCTATAGGTACTGTGATACCTCAGCTGGGGGCAAATGAGTAAAAGACGTAATTCTTCTTCAGGTACCACAAATATAATCAAATTTCTGCACTTTTGTTACACTTTATTACACTTTCCGACACGTACACAGTTAACAGAATTCAGCAACGCTTATTTAAGTGCTATTTGCACGCCTACGAACGTATACAAGAACTTCTTCCGCGAGCTCACTACAATGAATCCACAATAATGAATGGCCTAAGACCAGATCTTCAATCATTTCGAATGTTGACATTATTTTGCGTTATGCCCGATCCTCCATGAAGGTCTGCATACCACAGTACCATACTCCGATCCGAAACCTTAACTTAAGGATTGGCGGGTACAAAATAAACACTCTAACGCTTTGAGAAACGTGTGGAGATCACAAAACTCAACCTATCACATTGACTAGATAGCTGTTTTTGTTTTAATTGAGTAGTCTAATGAATAAATAAAAAAGTCAACTTCATATTGTGGATGTTTAAATTTTTGTGCCTGTCGACCTAACAGGCATCATTGTACCTACCTATTTCTTTCAACTGTAACTCTATCTAGTTCGACTATCTAGCTAGGGGACCATCCATAAATTACGTCACACGTTAAGGGGAGGGGAGGGAGTCGACAAAGTGTGACATTGTGTGACAAGGGGGTGGGAGGGGTCATAAGTTTCGTGACGTCACATTTCAAAATGTGCTATGAGTATCAAAACGCGTTAACTATTAACGACAAACTTAACCTTCTCACTCCCAAGCACTCTTTTTTACGTTTTTACTTTGGTTGAGACAATGTTTTGAGTTTCTAAAAAAAATAACAACTCTATTAAGGAAGTACTGCTTTTATTAGAAAATTACAAAAAATGGAAAATATGAAAAATATGTGACGTCACGCTAGGAAGGGGGGAGTCTTACAAATGTGACCAGCTGTAACAAGGAGGGGGGAGGGGTCCAAAAAATCATAAAATTCGTGTGACGTAATTTATGGACGGCCCCTAACTTCTGAACTACAAAAAATCGCGAAACATACATGGGGGTCCAATCGATAGGTATTGGTGTCCCCAAACCACAGGCCTTCGCAGACACCCTGTATACATCCATATTAGTTCTTTTGACTTTTTTGACTATACGCCTATTACTTAGTCCCGGATCCTTACTGACATTTAAAAATGCGTCAATTTTATAACCACGTCACGCTAGGGAGGGGGGTGTCTTTCAAATGTGACCAGCTGTGACAAGGAGGGGGAGGGGGTCAAAAAATCATGAAATTCGTGTGACGTAATTTATGGATGACCCGAGCCCTAGGTTAGTGCGCCGAGACCAAATACTGAAGTTATAAGTGCGCCGCGAACTAAAAAAGATTGGGAACCTCTGGTTTACCACGTTTATACGGGCAAAGTTTGATTAAATCTGACATCGAACTTCGCGCTCTAGAATCTAGAGACTAGATGTTTGAAACATACGGTCAACTGCTACATAGTTTGTTTTATGAGTTTGCTAGTCCAACGTTAAAGGAAAATCGGATTCTATTTATTTAGTTCAGTTTTCAGAGCGTTAATTCCACTTCTTCTTCTTATCGTGTAGGTATTGTCAAGTGTTTTTTTTTTAATTATAAGATGGGTAGACTCTTGACCTCAATCTTGACCATAAGGTCAAAGATGAGGTCGACGATGGAGCGAGTTAACCCAGAAAATGCCTATAAAGGCACTGGTACTCTTACGCACCGACGGAACACAGCAAGCTGTTTGGCATCGGACTTCGGTAGGAGGGTGGTCGCGAACCAGACGGCCCTTTACAGAGCCTACCACACCGCATGAGACCATAGGACGACACCTCAGATCCAGAAAAAATGAAGTGTCGTAGCCTGGGATGGATTACTAGGAGGCAGGTCTTATTTGTGTTTCCTTAGTCGCCTCTTACGACACCCACGGAAAGAGATGGGGTGGTGTTATTCTCAACCGATCACCACACGGTTGGCAAACTTCGCTAACCCTGGTGTCAGAGTTTTCAAACTGCCAAAATGGCCTCTGGCTTAGTTTTAACGAATGTGGTCAATCGACAACCAAAGCTCCAACACAGTGCCGGATATATATTTTTTATGAGTGTAGGCCCCATTTTTTCGCCGCCCCATGTACAGTCAACAGCACATTAGGTTACCACAAACTGTCAAATTTCCCCAATAGATAGTAAACTCTACGGCTTGGAGATAAAATTGAAAATCGATTGAAGAAATTTGACAGTTTTGAATAGCATGATGTGCCGTTGTCCCTGTACCTTCCTAAAAAATAATTTTCTATTTGTACTAACTAAAGTGATATAAACGAATGAATTGATCACTACACATTAACACATTAACACACAGGTTACAGAGTTATTCTAGTGTTGTGTGTGTGTCAAAATGCAACAAAAAGGCCATAGCTCAGCATAAGCTTTGTCCAAAGGACAAAACACTAGTATTCTGCTATAACCTCATTAACGTCAGTCACGAGTGCTCAGCAGCGAAGATAAACACTAAAAAAGAGAATGTACAATATAATGTATAATATGTATAACAGGGGATAAATATGTGAGTTATGTGTGTAGGTAAGAAAGAGCGTAAAAAAGAAACAAGAATTACAATATTTTACGGGACTTTTTTAATAGCAAAATTATCTATAAACAGGGATGATTTCGATGTTGAAAGTTAAAATTTCAAACCAAAAAAATTTGTAAATTAAAAAAAATTTTTTTTCAACTGCAAAATTGTGTGTTGATGAGCACGCTCAAAACCCCTGAAATGTGATTTTTTTTTAATCTTCTTTTCCTCAAGATATTTGCCGCTTAGTAACAATTTGATGATTTTCCTATTATTTAACGATCGGGGTTTTCCCACACCGAAATCAGACTCAGGTCAAATTTTATCTCTTTTATCTCCAGTCGGTTGCTCAAAAATAAGATCTTGTAAATCGAACTATTTATAAGTTAGTGTAGTGGAGTATTTTTCCTGCTATAGTTTTTTAAAATCGGTAACATGTTTGAGCCTAGAGCTCACGGAAATTATAACTATTGATCTATGACCCTCAACCTATAGTATTTTAACTCAAAATTTTAATTTTTTTAATAGTGATCTCCTGTTTGTATATTGGATAAATTTTTTATATTGAGTGATGAAATAATGAGCGTATTTGCATTTTTTACGTACAAATAATTCTTAAAAAATTTAATTACTCGTATATATGTGTTAGCACTAAGTGATTTGGAGGAACTATAGCTTTTGATAGTTAAATAAAACGTAATAAAATAACTTAAACAGTAATAAATATTTATTGTAAACTTAAAATAAACAAAACATTAATTTCCTTATTAACTAAATTTCTTTAATTTTGAGATTCATTAAGTTTGTGTCTTGGTCCGTAAAATGTGAACGTAGTTCTAAGAATATTTCACTGTTAGATCGAATAGTACTTATAAAGTAGAGTAAAACATAATTTAGAAAAAGATATTGGATTTTAGACGAAAAGCTGAAATTTCTCTGCATTTTTATACCTAGCACTACTGATGGTATTGATATGGTTCCTGTTTTTACTAGTTGATACAAGCAGTAATCTGCAGCACAAAAAGTTGCAGTTCTTCCTACACCTGCCATTCCGTGGACAACAATTGGGCCTACCGATGATTGTCCGGTAGCCAATACTTTGAAGAAAAATTCTTGGTGCTGCTTATTGACCACTAACAAGAAGTCAAGAAACGATTTTATATCAGGAGCTCCGTTTTCGGGCCAATCTAAAAACTTGAAACAATATATCGTTCTTTTCTCTCCAGTCTGAATGTGAGTGAGACTTGAAATCGTCTTGGTGAAGTAATAATTCAAATAGATATGTTCTTCCTTGAATATGAAGTCTCTCAAGACACAGGTCGGCTGTGATGCTTCTCCAGGGCTGGTCAGTTGGACGATAATGCGAGAGTTTTGTTGCCAGACCATGGAATAGAATCTGTTCAAGGTGGATCTAATCGGCTGCTCAGTTGCTATAAATTTGTTTTCTGCTTTGAATCCATCTATAAAGTTAGCGTTGATGTAATCTGATCCATCGTTATTTTTTGTTAAGACCACACGAGTAATGTCCCAACATGGAAAGTATGAAAACCGATTTTTGTTCTTGTTTTCAGGCTTATGAAAGTTTTCACAGGTGCCAGTTATCGGTATTGCAATAATTTTAGAATGCTCTTGAAAGATTAAATCGACGAAATCTGGATGGTAAGCTCGTTGCACGAATTCAGCAGCTCCAACAATTGTTGATAGATTAAAATCCATAGCAAAAAATGAACTCTTCACTTGGTGAAACGTAGAAGTGTGACTGCAACGATTGGTTTCGTAAGACTAAAAATAAATCAACGTTCATTAGCGCTTTATAGGGTCCCTTATCATAAAGTGTTCAACTTGTGAGCTTGTAGTGAAGATATTGTTGGATTTCTAAGAATTAAACATACAACAACGTTATCATTTAACAGTTAGTTGTCTCCTACCGTTTATTTTATAATGATTAATATTATAATAATAATTAGTTATTAACTTTTACCCATTTATGGTTTTCAAATGACGTCAAATCATAAAAAAGTGCGCCATTTGTTGAAAATATATTTTAAATTGGGTTAATACATCACGTAGTCCATCATTCGTCATCTGTGATTGTATTTATATATACTGAGGAAAAAAAAAATGTATAAATGACCGTTAATGACAAACAACTCTTTAGTTCGCACTGTGATTTGGTGAAATTCTCACATATCAATCCAGCGCTCTCTACAAAAAAATGAGTTGCGACAAATCAAAAGCTTTGACCCGTAAAGACTTCATCAGATTAGTCAGTGGTGTAAACTCTATTGAATATCTTTATCAAGAGTACCAAAAAATAAAGAATATTAAAACAGAAGGAATGTTTCGCGCCTGTATAACTGCTGCTAATTTTCAAGATGAAAAATATGGAGAAAGACTGTGCTTCGACCACAACCGCGTGATCCTTTCAAAAGAAAAAGGAGTCACCAACTTCATAAACGCCTCTTACATCAACGGGTTTCAACAATCAAAGGCGTACATTACTACTGTAACACCATATTCAGAAACAACAATCTATAAGTTTTGGAGAATGGTTTGGGAACATCAATCTGAAATCATTGTAATGCTCAGTGCACCTATTAATTATAAGAAGGGCATTTATTACTGGAATCCAAACGAAGGAAGTACGTTTCATTGCAAAAAGTTCAGGATTGAGACTCTTAAAGTTCAGATGATTTTCCAGGAAATCCAACTCACAAAACTTTGTGTCACACACGAAAACGGAGATGAATTGTTCGTCAACCACTTTTTATTTAATTGGCAGGATAAGTATATCTCACCCCCAGAATATGAGTTTCTTCAGTTAGTGAAGATGGTACGATTATACAATAAATTTGCAGTGAAGCAAGATTCTCATACCAAAAGTCCCATGGTGATCCATTGTAGTGATGGAACGGGACGAACAATGGCTTTTTGCGCCATAGACATAGAAATTTCAAGTTTTATAAAAACAAGAAGAGTTGATTTATATTTTACTCTATCGGAACTGAAAAAAAACAGATTTAACAGCTTTGATAGCTTGGAGGATGTAAATTACTTAAGTTTTATTCACTTGGTTTTGTGTTGTTATTTTAAAACTTATCCCTTAGAATAAAACAAGTGTTTTCTATTTTTTAACAAATCTCGAGTAAATTTTATATATATAAATATATATATATATAAATATATATATATATATATATATATATATATATATATATATACTATAGTATTAACTTTTTTCTAGAATAAATTTAGTCATAGATAAGTTAGTATAAGATTTATGTGATTTCTAGTGAAATTGTAATTTATAAGTAAACCAAAGATACCAAAGTTATGTAAGGAAATTGTAAAAATTTTTTAAAACGTCTAATAAAATAAAGGATTTAATATGTAACCCTGTTTCTATTTTTTCAAAGACCTAAGCCATTGAACAAGCTTTTGGAAGTCAAATTAAAAGTCTTAGTTAAAGTAATAACTTTATTATTGAAATAACAAGTGCAGTAGAAGAGATTTAAAAGCATACAGAATCATCTTTATACTTACAACTATTTTGCTTTACAATCACCAAACACTTAAATCTATAATTGACACAAGAGGTACAATACTTAATCACTGTCATCACTACAATACACTTTAGAAATTGTAGTATCGGCTCCAAAGCTTCTAAGAATACTCATCATTTTTTTATCATTCATATCATTCGCTATATGATAAGCCGTCATCTCAGTGCAATTTACAGCATTCAAGTCGATTGCGGGGTGTTCACACAACCACGTAACAAGTTCGTAGCTTTCACTATAAACAGCCTGGTGAAGAACCGAATTACCAGTTCGATTCTTGGCGTTGATATTAGCGCCCAAACTCAAAAGTTTTTCCATCAGATCTATTGCAAGTTGCCCTGTATGGAGGTAGGCGACGATATGAACACATTGCTGTCCACTGTAGTTATTTTCTTTCAGAAGAATTTTGTTTGAGGGCATTATAAACTGACTTACTCGTTCCAAAAGTATAACAGAGCCTTCAGCAGCAATTTCATGGAATATATTAGTGCCAGTTGACGATACTTTTCTAAAAATATTTGCAATAGTAGCAGGATCCATTTTTTAGAAAAAAGTTATAGGTTTTAAACAAAAGAAATACAAGACTGAAGTACTGAAAACTGTTACATAATTTTCTTTTTATACGACCCTTATCTGGTAGTGAGATCGGCTTAACAATGAAAAGTTCAGAATTTAGGCCATCTTTGATCTATTTTTTGCCTAAGAATGGCAATACAATATGAGTATTCTTTTCATTTGGTTGCTAAGCTGATAGTTTGAAATAAAACGAGGGGTATGCGCATCATTTTATTTCACAAAAATTACAGTGACAATTCCTTTGATAATTTTAATCAATTACGATTACATTTTAACAACGATTATATTACTTTTATATAAAATATTAGCTCATAATTAGTGCAAATGTGCAAAATACATCAGTCAAGACTCACAAAAAAGTTGTTTCACCTCTGGATACATGTCAAACAGCCGCAAAAACTCATATAGCACAGTATAAATAAATACATATTGTTCTACAGCGAAAACACTTGAACGTCTTTGTTTTCGTACTTGCATTACTATTTCGGGTACTGAGATTTTTCCGGTTTTTGCTAATTGAGTTATACATAAATTTATAGCACAAAACGATCCTGTTCTTCCAATCCCAGCGCTACAGTGAACAATAACGGGTCCAGTGGGTGCATTTGTTGCTTTTCTTAAAATCTTCTGATGCTCTTCAGTCATATCTATAATGAGCTTCATCAATGATTCGCATTTAGGAGGTACTTTTTGATCTGGCCAGTCTAAGTACTGATAATGCATAATCAGCCTGCTTTCCTCGGTGATGCAATTAGAAACTTCAAATATCGTTGTGATGTAATCCGAACTTTGTGTGACATCTATTATTTTGATTGACAGCTCACCTGCTTGAAACTTCACTTGTGGGTTGTCCGTGTTCCAGTATTTAGCACATTTTTCTTCTCCGGCAACTTGAAATTTTGTCAGCATGATAATTATACGGGAGTTTTGCTCCCATGCCATTTGCCAAAACTGATCAATTGTTTCTTTTAGAGGCCCCTGTGTTGCTATTATAAACTTCCTTGATGTTTCATAATGGTCCACGAAATTAGCGTGAATGTAGTCAGTATCACCGTTCTTTTGAGTTATCTTCACACGTGAGGCGTCCCAGCAGATGATGTCAGGATAACGATTTTTCTTTTCGTTTTCTTGCTTCGAGAAGTGCTCAAACGATCCAATCTGCGGCTGTGACATGATGAGATAATGCTCGAATCGGATTGTGTTTAAATAACCAGCTTGATAACTTTTTCTTCTAAATTCTTCTTCACTCAGTGTAGTAAATTTTTGGGAAAACATAACTAATTTTAAATTCATTTTAAATATTCTAACAATGTGACTGTAAGTACTAAAGTGTCGGGGATGACAATAGACAAATATTTATCAGCTCTCGCTTATATCTCTTTGAATTATAGGATGTCACCTCCCACAGGATGATACTTCCTATCTGTGAATCATTAAAAAAATGCCTAATCCATTTATTTAGTGGATAATCTTTTGTCTATTTAAAGTTGAACCCTCTACTCGAATCATCAGTAACAAAACTATAAAACTTGTTTAGCTTAACATAGGTCCTGATTTATTGGTAATATAGTTATGACTCTGCATTTTTGTCGAGAGCAATTAGCAATTACAATATTCATGTTATTTCGCAATCAAGAGTACTCATTCTGATTCACAGTTAAGAGTTGGTTTCCTTCAGTTTTCATTGATAAGAACTTTGGGTACTGGTTAACCAAAGGACATCCGTTTTCTGCCCACGCAAAATTTAAACAGTCATCGACTCTACAAGTGTCAATCTAAATACAGATTTGTGTAAAAGTTATTAAAACTATCAAATAAAATGTAAAAAATTTTAATCAATTAAGACTTACATTCTATTTACAAGTACGATATTACTTCTAAGTACAATATTGGACCAGTTTTTATTTCAGAGTCACACTTAATAATTTAATTGCTTTCTAAACTTTATGAAATAATTAAAATAAACATGTAAAGTACATCAGTCAAGGCTCACAAAAGAATTGTCTCTGTTCAGCGGACGTATCAAATAACTGCAAAAACTGATGTAACACAGTATAAATAAATACATATTGTTCTACAGCTACAACACTTAAATACCGCTGTTTACGTATCTGCATTACAATTTTAGGTACTGAGACTTTTTTAGTTTTTGCTAGTTGATAGATGCAAGAGTCTATAGCGCAAAAAGTTCCTGTTCTTCCGACTCCAGCACTATAGTGAACAATAATAGGTCCAGGTGTAGGTCTATTTACTTGGTTGATGAAAGCGTTCCGATATTGGTAATTTACATCCCAAATAAGGTTTATAAACGATTTGCTGTTGGGAGGTGCTCCATACTCTGGCCAATCTACGTACTGATAATGTATTATCAGTCTGATTTCATTAGTGGTGGAATTGAAAACTTCAAACATTGACCTAGTGTATCCTGAATTGTTTTTGGTCTCTTCAATTGTTTTGATTGAAAACTCATTGGTTTTAAAAATATCTCGTTTGTTACCAAAAGCAGTCCAGTATTGAGCACATTTTTCTTCCCCATTTTCTTGGAGTTTCGTTAGCATGACAATAATCCGGGAATTCTGCTCCCAGACCATCTGCCAAAATTGATTAACTGTTTCTTTCAGAGGTCCCTGAGTCGCCACATACTTGTTTGGTCTTCCACAATGATCAACATAATTAGCATGTATGTAGTCAGTATCACCTTCTTTAGGCGTAATCCTCACTCGAGATCTGTCCCAGCAGACGATGTCAAAGTAACGGTTTTTTTCTTCATTTTGTTTCTTTGAAAAGTACTTAAACGATCCAATTATTAGCTGTGATACGATGTAATTATGCTCCGATTTGACAGCTTCTAAGTAATTATTTTGATTTCTTCTGCTTCTAAATTCGTGCTCACTCACTGCAGCTAATTTTTGGTCACTCACTTTGAATTGTAAATGCATTTTTAATTTTTTAATAATGCGACTGTACGTAATGAAGTCTCGAGGATGACTATAGACAAGTATCTATCAACTGGCGCTTATATTCAATTAAAGTCAAGGGATGACACTCCCGTTCCGTGAATTACTGCTGATAAGCTCATTTATTGGAATAATTAAGTGATAACCTATCTTTTATATGTATTGTGAGCTCCAAGTCCGGATCATCAATAACAAAACCATAAAACTTGTTTATTTTAAATGACACTTATCGCAGAAAGCACAGATTTCTTGGAAATACACTTGAGATAAGATTATGTAAACTTTATTTAAATTATACTTACATTTTAATAGCAATTAGAATATTGCTCTTAATTACAACACTGGCTCATAGTTCATAAGAAAAGCAGCTCATTTATATCTCATAATTACTTTAAACTCAAACATACATTGTAAACTTTATAATCAGTCAAATAAGCTATAAAATATTGAACAGGCAAAACTTAAATTAGAGCCCGATCGGCTAATTGTTATCAAGATATGCTTTAAGTAATTGATAGGATAATACATAGAGATCTGAGCGGCAAAAAGACCCAAATTTTTGCTGTCGCATTTTTTCGAGGGTATGTGGCAATGACACGATTCCTGTAGCTTCTAATTGGTTGACACACATATCTAACGCACAGAATACATCGGAACTGCCAACACCCTCGATACAATGCACCAGCATAGGGGGAATAAATGTCTTATCAGCTACTTGCTTCTTTAACTTGACATACATGTGATTAACAAAGTTATAAAACTCTACAAAGGCGTCTGGTTGATGATTAAATTTTTCTCTGGGCCAAGCGGTATATTGATAGTGAAAAATTGGACGGCTCCGCTTGTACTTAGGTCCTGTTTGATTTAAACTTAAGACAGTTAAAGTGTAGTAAGGAAAGATTATAATCTTCCAAGTCTTAACCCTAAATTTCTTACTCACTAAAGAATAACGTTCTTTTGGAGACCAATATTGATAGGTCTTATCAATTAACTGGCACGTCATCACTATTATTTGGACTTTGTTGTCCCACACTGCTTGCCAAAACACGTCACGGTCTTTCACATATGGATTTTTTATGCACAAGAATTTTCGGTGGGTATCGTAACTGTCAACGAAACTCGCTTTCAGGTTTGCTTCATTATTGAGCTTCTCACGACGAAGGTAATGCACCAATGGAAGACAGCCATTCTGCTCCTCTCTTTGCTCCGAAATTATTGAGTTAAATTCCTCTTCTATACGAGTCTGTAGATTTGGTTGGTCCATAAAGTGGAAAAAGTCGTTGATATTCATGTTTGGGGTGCAGGACTTTTGTGACGAGCGTATTCTATTAGAAAGAAAAAAACTATGCACATTAACTAATAAAAAACTGTTTCTTCCTAGGTAGTTGTTTGTAAACTAACTTTGTTTGGTAGTAAAAAACCTTTTTATACCCTTGTAAAACCCTACGCACATGTCCGACCATTAGCATAAATTAAATAGCCACCTGCGGTTCAATGATTTTGATTGTTCTACATAAACAAGGTATTCCTGGCCCGTTATCTTTATTGTTAATTCTCAAATGGATTAATTACTCCAAATTAAATTAACTAGTTCAACTATTTACGCACTAAGTTTTTAAGTAGGACGATGCTTTTAACCCTAGACTGACCTTACTGCAACTTTCTAGGTAATAGTAATCAACCTAATATCGAAAAGGAAACAAAGGATGTTATTGTTAAATTTTTAGTCCAGGTGTGATTAATAAAAACAGAGCAGGAGCACTTACCTAATTATAAGAGGGCCATTTGCACTAAATCCTCAACAAACCGCTCCCGTGAACACATTATGACCAACTCGTACTTCTTATTTTCATATTGCTGTTTAATTATGTGGATCTCTTTGTTGTTTTGTTGCTCAGATGCTTCCGTTTGAGGATTTTTAAGCCTCAAACGGTTAAGTTTCTCCTGAAGCCTAAGGACTTCTCTCGCAAGCTCTAGTCTATCTTCAGGGGAATACATCCTGATGTACGTATGACCGTAATAAGACTTCACAACGAAATAAGGAAATTATAGGTACCCTGTGGCTTATAGGTCGTCGGGTTACAGTCACCGAGGTAATAAATTAAGATTACGATACAGAAGGTATGTGTTAACTATAGTCGAATGAATCAAACTAGTAAGCAATGTAAAGTCCTTTACGTTACAAAATAAAGCTCATTTTTGTTCAACTAACAGGACATTTTTACCATACATAAATTTATTTTGCTCCCACTCTCAAGAATAAGAGACCAAAAAACAGTCTGGATTTGGGAGTCAATGTCAATGTGACCTAAATAACCTAAGCCAACTGACGTCATTGATATACATTATTAAAACAATGCATTATGTTAGAACACCTCGAACTTTAAAGAAAGTGAATACAAAATTTTATTTTTTATGTATTCAGAGATGAGTTACTAACAGCAATGAAAAGGCAGTTTTTAGCCAGTTATCAATAAAAAGAACATACGTAAACAAACATATGATATGGATGTTTTATTTCCAGGAAAAAATTAACTGTTAGGTCGTCTGTTATCGGGACCAGTGTCAGATGTCTACATGACGAATAAAGCTATCGTCCAGCTATTGCGCTCGATTAAAATCATTTGGAAAAAATTAACGAAAGAGAACAATTATTAGTATATTTTTTCCATAACCAAATTAGTGCATCGGTCCATGTGAGTTAATTAGATTATTGTTTTGATGACGCAAATGATATACATATTCCGTGAATTCCCATTGAATAGTTAATGATTAACAGCTATAAAATAATATCAAGATAAGTGACCATTCATACCCTTAATTGGGTCGTTTATGGGAGCATTGTCCATTAGAGAGTTGTTTAGTGACGCATTATTTCCAATCAATTATACTATTGATGACGCAAAAACCTGAATTACATTAGGTTATACCTTTTACCTGAATTTGTATGCTTTTGCATGACGTCTTTTAGATAAAAATATGTTTCTACTTCACACTTTACCTCCACTAGTGGGCTTCTTGATGTTTACGGCGTCTAAATATTCATAAAAGCGCTATAATTATCAATATCTTATAATTTCTTCGCTGTAAGAGTGCGACATGCTTTAAATTATTTTGCCTACAGTTCTATGAATCACAGCTATTAATCTTCACGATGTTAATGACATTTCGTAACAAAGGGTCTAGTGTTCATCTAATTCTTGAAATGACATAAGTCTAGGCTCATTTTGTTGACAACATAAAGTGACAATTTCGTCATTTTTTATTTTAATCGTACCTCGCGTTTACATCAGCTTGTGGCGTGCATTAAAATAATTAAATGGCTAATATAAATGCTTTTACGCAGGAATTTACTTAAAAAGTTGTAAAATTTTAACAGCTTTCTGGAAACGACCCCCTGATAAACGTTTATTACTAGACGTTAAAAAATAACACATGTTTTACATATGTGATGTAAATTAGGAAATTTGGGTGAGACTTAGGTACTTCACTGAAATTTTCCTAATGAAATTCTACAAAAATATACTTTTATTTTTTGGACTCTGAAAACAAAAAATAAATATGTATGGTTTCACGGAAATAACATAAAAAGTCACGTTTGCACTGAAAATTAATTGCTTAGCGATAAAAAAATAATTTCTTCTCTCGTGACTACGAAATAAGAGTCATTTTTGTTCAAGTAACGCGCCCAAGTGTGAAAGTTGCACCAATGTGCTCTGTTTTAAATAACAAAGTGTTTTGAAGCAAGTGATTTTATGACGCCAATAAATATCAGTATATGTATTAAATTTCATTGTATTTTTATGTAATTACGTCAGCAAAACTACATGTTAACCATATCTCGAAATATTGTAGTTAAATTTGGCTCATGACATTATTACATATTGACATGTATTTTCCTGATATACTTTTAATAATATTATTTAAAACAATAGACTAGCATTGACGCAAACAATTGAGAGATTATTTAAATTAAATAGGTATAGAACAAACTAGTTGTAAGGAAAATTATTGCTGATTTAAAATAAAATTACCTTTATTTTATTTAATTCACCCATTTAATAAAACACTTAAAAACAACGGTTCATAAGATCAAATTATCGATAAAAGTTGTTACCTATTAATTGATAGAATATAATTGATAGCTGCAAACTTATGTCTAAAAATATTATGAAAATTACAATAAACTGATGGACTTTAACTCGTTCACTAAACACTCAGCAATATTGTAATTTTCACTCAAAATCATCTTCATCATTTTGTAGTCATTGTTTTGTTTTGCCACTTGATATGCCGTTAATCCACTGTTATTTCTTATGTTCTTATCAATACGCATTGAAAGCAGCCAGTCCATGAGCACGTAGTCCTGTCGTTTTACTGCTAAGTGCAAAACAGTGTCTCCTGTCCCATCTTCTTGAGCCTCCAAATCTGCTCCCATGTCGAATAGCTGAGCCATCATCCTTTCAGCTTCGAATCCTTTTAAGTTCTTAACAGCAGTATGCAGACACGTCTCTCCATTGTCGTTCTTCAGTTTCAGTATTTGTTCCAGTTCTTTTTTACGGGTAGCGTTCCAAATGCGATCTAAAATATTGTCAAGGCCTTCTTCAGCAATTAAATGGAACATAGTAGTATTTCTTTCAGACCTTTCTTGGCCAAAAATGTTGTTTAGTTTGCGCGAAGACATTTTTCAGAGAGCTAGTTCACTTGTTGAAGTCCCGAATTGCAATAATACTACGTCCTACTAGGAGACTCTTAAATAGCGAGCTGACATAAAGGAATTCATAAATATAAATAGCTTCTATCACCGGTTTTCCCGTAGGTTAAATGTTATCGCACTTAGAATTGCCGCGTGCTCTATACGGGTCCATGCCAACCTAAATGACTTCAATTCATCAATTACTTCAAATAGGTATAGAACAAACTAGTTGTAACAGAACCTGTTACTAATTTGAAATAAAATTACCTTTATTATAAATTTACCCATGTAATAAAACAGTTAAAAACTACGACTAATAAGATCAAAGCTTGCACATTTCACTAGCAAAAATACAAATAGTTAATCTCTCGAATTTAATATCAAATCTATAATTTCACTTGAGCTTACCGGAACAGACGGGCTCACTGAACGCTCATAACTATTATCTTCTTCAATTAAAAGTATCTTCATTATTTCTTCATCATTGATTTGCTCTGCAATTTGATAAGCCGTCAATCCATCATTATTATTAATGCTTTTATCGGCGCACATCTCTACTAATCCTTTTACCAGCTCGTGGTCCCGCTTTTTCACTGCTTTATGCAAAACAGTCTCTCCTGCATTATCCTGGGCATTCAAGTCTGCTCCCATAGTTTTCATCAACGATATCATCTCGTCAGCATCACTTCCACTTCGGGATCTTACGACATTATGGAGACACGTTTTTCCGTCGTTATTCTTGAGTTTTAGTATGTGCTGAAAAGCTTTATCTTCAGAATTGTTAAATATTCTATCAAGAATATCGTCACAGTCAGAGTCAGCAATCGAATGGAATATCGTACAGTTTCTTCTGGTAGGATCTGAACCGAATATGTCGTTCAATGGATCAGAATCCATTTTTAGAGAGAGTAAGATATCACTTCTTCGTCTCGAATCGCAATAATACTACGTCCTACTGGAAGACTCTTATATAGTCGGCTGATAGAGGAATTCATAAACAAAAATAGATTCTATCGCGGGTTTTCCCGTAGGTTAAATGTTATCGCGCTCGGAATTATCACATGCTCCATACGGGACGTCGCCAACCTAAATTACTTCATATTGTTTAAAACGAAATGATATAATGCGTTGTAACAAAAAACATAATTCTCTGCTTGGCTGATGGAGTCTTTGTTCACCTGTCTTATCTTTTGCAGAACTTTCGATACAATTACACTCTTTCCCTTCTTAAATTCAGCTATGCACATATCTAATAGACAAAATACTCCAGATTTATTGCTTCCATCACTGCATTGCACGACTATAGGCCCAGGAGTTGCAATATCATTTACAATACCGATAAAACTCGTTAATTGCATTGGGTTATGCGAAATATTGTCCGACGGCCATGTAGTGTAATGATAAAGTACTATTTGTCGCGTGACTTTACCTTTTTCTTTCAACTGCAGCAATGACATAGTATAACAATCCATTATTACAATTTTGATAGTTTTTATCACAAGCTCGTTGCATTTCATTTCCTGATTTTCTTCTAAACTCCAATATTGGTAAGTAATTTTGCAGTCAGTGGACAGTATGACTATAATATCGCTATTTTCATCTATAACTGTTCTCCAAAATTCATTTAAGCTATCTTTGGTGGGATGTTTAGTACATCTGTACTTGTTAACATCGTAACAAGTACTGTTATGCGCAATTATATTTGTCACACTCTGCAAAATACCTGAAGCCTTCTTATCAGATTCCACAGTCTTCTGGTGTTTGTTTATATCAGTGTATTCATTTAAAATTTGGGCGATGGAGTCGGGACTTTGCATAAATTTTAAAAAACTTCTAGTGCTGAACCGTGACGGGTTTGGTTTGTCTAATAAGCTTAGTTGTATCTTCTTATCACTCATGATTATCACTAAAAATAAAAAACTACGTTACTAAAGCTACAGTACACCCTTACGTGAGGGATAGTTTCAAACGAGTGACACAATTTCAGGTTTCAGGCGGATTATATAGGTAAGATACACGTGGTTGATCGATTATTGGAAGAAAGAAACACCCACATTATCTGTTCCCATACCTGTATTCCATACAACCTTATTGGTGCTACCCAAAGTTGTTTTTGTGTACTTATTCAGTCTTTGGTTGCTAACCTAACCAAAATAAGCTTTCTTCCAATAGAAAGTTGTTTATTTAGCCCGCCTGTGTACTGAGGGTGGAATATTGATAGCTTGATCAATATTCAGGGTTGTTTTGTTGTTTACTGAAGTATATAATCATATTCTAGTATATTAATAGATGTCTAGACAGCAAATGACAACATCATTTATCAACTACCATCTACCATTATTGTATCGGAGGTGGTACTCACATAATTTTGACCATGGCTGGAAGATGAAACTCGGTTGCTCTCCATAGCTTGGAGTTGGCGTTGTGCACTCTGGTGGTGATATTTAACTCGATCCAATTCCCATTTCAGACGATCCCTGTGGGTCTCTACGTTACGTAGTTGGCTCTCCAACAATTGTATTTGAGAACTGAACCGGGCAATTTCCGATTGTAGTCTACTAAAGTCTGCATTATTATTCATTTTTTCCGTGATGTTGTTTGTACAATCAAAAATAAAGTTATGATATAATTCATAGTATTCATAGGGAAATCCTATTTATATTGGTCCTTTGACTGCTTATAGTAATGCACGCATAAAAATTTTTTGTTAGAGTGACAAAAAATGTGTTGCGACAACAAATCGTTATGTTGATATAGGGAAAACAAAATCATATGTCACGACAACAACTCATAGGTTATAAGAAGTAATTTATATGTTGATGCAACAAAATTGTGTTGTTATTGTAAAAAATTCTTTTGATAGTTTTGAAAAAATAGTTTAGTTGAAATAACAAATCGATTTGTTGAAGCAACGGAATTGCTTTGTCTGAGTAACAAATTTTATTGTGGTTCTACCAAAAACTTATCGATTGGAATAACTAGTATTGGTTATTTAGAACAACAAATATCTTTGTTGGATTAAAAAATAATTTTGTTATCACATCATATCGAATTAACTTTGTTAGATCATCATATTGATTTTGTAACGGTAACTCATAGGTTTGTCTTATGGACAAATTAATTTTGTTACGACAACATATTCATTTGTTACGACAGCAAAATTGTACAGGCAATTTTAATGAAAAAATTTTGTTATTGCAACAAATGTATTTATTATTGAAACAAAGCGAATTTGTTGAGACAACAGATTTACTCTAAATCATTACAAACTTATTTGTTAATGTAAATTAGCTAATGTTGTTAAATGAACTCATCGATTTGTTACTGTAAGTAAAATCATTTTTTATAGAAACATAGTCTTATGTTATCCCACTATTTGTTGTACTAACAAAAAATTTTTATGCGTGTGCTAAAGTGATTCAATAAAACAAGTATTTAATTTCATATACTGAAACGTGATGCTTTAATTTAATATCGCCGCTTTAGTTACCTAAATTCCATATAAAGGATTTTTAATTGTACTTAAATTTGACAATACCATTGTTAAGACCATAAAAGTAAAGGAACTTAATGATAACATTTGAACTCACTGATAAGCTTTTTAATTAACCACATGGCAATTTTATAGTTAAAATTAAATTTTAATAATGTTGAAATGGATATGAAATTCAATAGACTGAAACCTCGTGCGTCATATTGATAATGCTGGTTAGAGGAAAAAATTAATATTGATGCTGAAATGCAACCGTATAAATGTGTCACGATCAGTATAAAATTTTCATTCGATACTGATTTCTCGTTGAAACAAGGACTCTTATCCCACGAAAGTAAATTTAAAAAAATGGGTGGGATTTTCACGAAAAAACAATCTAGTATTAGTTACAATGAAGAAAGAATAATAAAGATCCTCGAACAAGAACATCAGAGAATATTACACGAAAGGATTTATCACAGTTGCAGTATATCGGTGCAGCCGGAAAATATTGTGAAGAATAGATACCGGTTTTCACCTTGTTTTGATTATAACAGAGTGATCCTACCAGCAGATAACGGAGAAAGCGACTATATCAATGCCAATCACGTCAACGGGTACAAAACTCGGGGCAAGTATTTGTGCTGTCAGGGCCCGCTTCCGTCAACAGCCGAAGATTTTTATAAAATGGTGTTTGGGTATCAATCGAGAGTCATCGTTATGCTGACAAAGACACACGAAGAAGGTCAAGAAGTCTGTTACCAGTATTGGAGCCCGAAGAAAGGAAATACAGTGTTCTTCGGTGACTTCACCATTGAGACAAGGCAAGTAAAGACCTATCGTGACCATATAGTGACCAAGTTGCGGGTGACAGACGACAGCGAAGACTCATTGGACATCACACACTTTGCCTACACCGATTGGCTTTTTAAAAGCGTGCCTCGAAGCCCAACAGACTTTCTCAACTTTGTCCTCAAAGTCAGAAAGGCTCAAGCATATGCGGAGTTTGATAACAAGAGCTCCAACTTTCCTCCTATGGTGGTCCACTGCTCTGCTGGATTGAATCGCACGGGGACCTTTTGCGCTTTAGACATCAGCATATCGAGATACAATGAGAGTGCGACGATCGACCTAGGAACAGTGGTAAGAGATCTCCGCAAGCAGAGATACAACTGCTTATCTATGCCCATGCATTATATATTTTGTTATTTTACAGTTTTAGAGTATGTTAAATTAGCTGCTAAGAAGACGGGGTGTTAGTATTGTAATTTATTTTTAAGACTAGTTTTTCAGTATTAAGATTATTATTATTATTATTATAAGTGTTTTACCTTAAATAAAAGTTATTTATTTAAAATATTAATAATTTTTAATTACTATCTCTTTTTACACACTTTTTAGTATCAACTTTGCAACTCAAAACATTAAAATAAATTTAAATAATAAGCAATTGACGTATGAAGACAATAATAAATCCAAAAGGTAACAAGTATTTAGCGAATACAGAGTATACAGTTCATTGTAGCTTATCTTGCACTACTATAATCAAATGACTCACTCACAATAGGCCGTTGTGGCTTGGGATTTGGTTTGAAAACGGTATTGTATAAATAATTGATTTTGTTTTTCGTGTAGTGACCATAGATATAGGTAAAATAGGTCCATGTATGTCATACAATAGTAGTTATTCTTCAAACATTAGGAATGTTATTATGACTTTCTGGGTAAAACCCAGGTCACAGGTCAATGTTGGCCGATAGTAAAGTAGGCACACTGTCGGTCCAATTTGTAAGCACCAACGATATTTGAAGTAAACAAGTCTCGTTGTCTTCATTACTTCTTGACAATAAAATTGACTTTCGCGATCTTATTACTGGAAAGTTCAGGGTCGTTTGTTTAATCGAGGACACATACGTCAATTAACAATTGATTACGAGCTTATCGCTCTGAAATTCCCAGTATTCGTTTGTTTATAGTTAGATTATTTTATCTCATAATTAGGGATAAAGTTACAACATTCATACACGGAACAATTGTTTCCACGTAAAATGTTGCGTCTTATATGTGTCTTATATTATATTTAGTATAATAGGACCCATCTGTTCACAATTTCAATTCTAATTTTAAAAAGCTATATACTATTATCTTTATTCACAAATTGTTTCACACTTATATCTAAATAATAAATAATTTATTCAAAAATTAAATTCATTATATTTATATATTTATATATAAGTATATATCAGATCAAATTTTTACTAAGTCACTAACTTTTGAGATCAAAAACTTTCCTGTTAATATCATTTTCGGTAGGAATGAGTTTCTATAGGGATTTAAAGTATTAGTATAAAAAACCATGAGAAAACCAGTGTTTGACTTTTATTCTCTGTAATTGAGTGAGCGTCCTCTGAAATCTGCCACCCCTAGGACGCTGCCGCCCTAGGCCGCGGCCTATACGGCTTAATGACAAATCCAGGACTGCTCCAATTGGCCTACGAGCGCTTCGGCATTGATTAGTCAATAATCTTTTTTTTTACCGCCCATATACCTCCCCACCGAGGGGCACGGGCCTCCCTTCGAAACACGAAGGGGATTTAGGTCATAGTCCACCACGCTGGCCCAATGCGGGTTGGTGGACCGCTCGTGTTTCGAAAATGAACTTTCTTGGACAGGCGGGTTTCATCACGATGTTTTCCTTCACCGTTGAGCAAGTGATAATTAGAAATCTGTACATAAATCCGAAAAGACGAATTTAGTAGTACAGGCCCGCACCAGGATTTGAACCCGCGACCTTCCGATTACAAGTCTGGCTCATCACCAACTGGGCTATCACACTAATCATTTTATTAATCAAATGGCTTCTCAATTCTTTGAGAAATGGCGTTCACAGACAGTATCGTGATTTTAGCAGCAGGCCGAGTACGATAGTTCAGCGACAACACCGCGGTCCTATGTCAAAATGTTAACATTGACAACGCCATAGGGCGAGCAAGCCTTTGCGCGGAGCCCTCGCGTAATCAAAGTGAAAGTTTCAGCGTGAGCCGAGCGCGAGTTTTTTTTATTTTTTTATTATTTTTTATTATAAGATGCGTTAACTCTTGACCTCAATCTTGACCAAGGTCATAGATGAGGTCGACGATGGAGCGAGTCAACCCAGAAAATGCCAATTAAGGCACTGAAACTCCCACGCACCGACGGAACACAGCAAGCTGTTTGGCTTCGGACTTCGGTAGGAGGGTGGTCGCGATTCGCGAACCAGACAGCCCCTTACAGAGCCTACCACACCGCATGTAACCATAGGACGACACCTCAGATTCAGAACAAATTGAGGTGTCGTTGCCTGGGGTGGATTAATAGGAGGCAGGTGTCATTTGTGTTTCCTTAGTCGCCTCTTACGACACCCATGGAAAGAAATGGGGTAGTGTTATTCTCAACCGATCACCACACGGCAACCAAGTTTGTCGTTATCGTGCTAGAGCTACAGGTCTTAGTGCTCCAAAATCGTCATCTTCACCTGCTAGCGGTGCACACTGCTGATCAACGGACGAGACTCTGACGCATCACAACCCATAAAGGGTTTCTCTACTAGGGCTCTACTCTCTAAGGAAGCGTCCATTAATTACGTGAGGTGTTTTTGGCGATTTCTCGACCCCCCCACCCCTGGTGAGATGTCGTGAGATTTGGCTCGAAACCCCCCCTCCCCCTTTTATCTCACGTGAGTTTTATAAAAATGCTTAGTTTTAGTGTAAATACGTTAATTATTTAGAAAACTTATATAATTTGCCTAATTATTTTTAAACTTTTAATAATCGAATAATAAAAAACAGCTATAATTTACCAACTTAAATTTGAAAAAAAAAGATTGTTCTAATTCAGTCCACGGGAACTCAAGAGTGGCTACTGGAAGAACATGGCTTAAGTAGTTGGTTTAACTGAGCTTTCCCTCAATTTAACACTATTTCTTTTGGGGGAAAATATTACGTGATATTTGTAGAGACCCCCCCTCTCCCCCGCGTGAGATTGAGTGAGGTCCGGCCCGACCCCCTCCCCCCTAAAACACCTCACGTAATTAATGGACGCCCCCTAAGTATATTTGCAATGGCACCTAAACTTTTTAACAAACTGCCGGATGAAATAACATGCTGTGAAGAGTTTAACTCGTTTAAGTATAAACTAAAAGATTTTTTGACTGGGAAAGCGTATTACTCGATAAATAAATTTCTAATGGACAATTTGTAAATTACATCGGACATATTTAAATTTGATAAACATTACATTAATTTTTATTGACATACTATACTTAAACGATTCAATTATATTATTTTTATTATGACATTAAATTATTCATTTTATTTTTTATCATGACATTTGTATAATTGTATTCAAATTAATTGAATTTATTATTACCTTCCATAACGTTTTCTTAGTTAGAATAACGTTATTCTGTTTTATTTGTTTCTCTTATTTTCTTCTATTAAAATATTGTAATATTGCATGCTGGAATGAAAACCAGCTAGGCGTGCAGATCTAAGTAATTTTAATTGTTAATATTGTTATACCACTTGTATCACCACTCCTGGCAATAAAATGACTTGATTTGATTTGATTTAAATATTTAAGCCTCGAATACCAGTAATTTTGCCAAAGGATAAGTATTTTAATCAAAATTAAAATATAGAATGGCGTAGTCGCCAATATCAAGTAAAGAAAACCTTTACGTGTTGAAATATGTCAGAGCCTAGTCCGTTGATCAAAAGGAAGCACCGCTTTATTTTTAACTAGCTTTCCGCCCGGGACTTCGTTCCCGTGGGAATTCGGGAAAATCATGTACCCTATATCCATCCCGGACAATTTAGGATTCTAATGGTGAAAGAATTTTTCAAATCGGTCCAGTAGTTCCGAAGCCTGTTCAATACAAACAAACAAACAATCAAATCTTTCCTCTTTATAATATGAATAGAAGAAGACTAGCAATCAGCCCGGGACTTCGTTCCCGTGGGAATTCGGGAAAATTATGTAGTCTATGTCTATCGGGGATAATGTAGCTTTCTAATGGTGAAAGAATTTTTCAAATCGGTCCAGTAGTTTCGGAGCCTATTCAATGCAAACAAACAAACAATCAAATCTTTCGTCTTTATAATATGTATAGAAGACTAGCTTTCCGCCCGGGACTTCGTTCCCGTGGGAATTCGGGAAAATTATGTAGCCTATGTCCATCGGGGATAATGTAGCTTTCTAATGGTGAAAGAATTTTTCAAATCGGTCCAGTAGTTTCGGAGCCTATTCAATGCAAACAAACAAACAATCAAATCTTTCCTCTTTATAATATGTATATAAGACTAGCTTTCCGCCTGGGACTTCGTTCCCGTGGGAATTCGGGAAAATTATGTAGCCTATGTCCATCGGGGATAATGTAGCTTTCTAATGGTGAAAGAATTTTTCAAATCGGTCCAGTAGTTTTG
Organism: Aproaerema taeniolella; assembly: GCA_949987775.1. NCBI lineage: Eukaryota > Metazoa > Arthropoda > Insecta > Lepidoptera > Gelechiidae > Aproaerema > Aproaerema taeniolella. The sequence goes on along the minus strand of OX465265.1, from coordinate 13,579,278 downwards.
GAGCCTATTCAATGCAAACAAACAATCAAATCTTTCCTCTTTACAATATGTATAGATAGAAGATTATTTTATTTTAAGAGTCTGTGACCATCATAAGGCTTTCATGAGGGATGAGGCTGCAAAATTCTGTACCAAATACCTTGAACCACCGAAACATCGATATTTCCTTAAATTCTGGGCCCCGATTCTGTAACTAAAGTTGTGTGTCTTTTTTTTTTATTATAAGATGGGTTAACTCTTGACCTCAATCTTGACCATAAAGGTCAAAGATGAGGTCGACGATGGAGCGAGTTAACCCACAAAATGCTTATAAAGGCACTGGTACTCCCACGCACCGACGGAACACAGCCAGCTGTTTGGCGTCGGACTTCGGTAGGAGGGTGGTCGCGAACCAGACGGCCCTTTACAGAGCCTACCACACCGCATGAGACCATAGGACGACACCTCAGATTCAGAAAAAAATGAAGTTTCATTGCCTGGGATGGATTACTAGGAGGCAGGTCTCATTTGTGTTTCCTTAGTCGCCTCTTACGAAACCCACGGAAAGAGATGGGGTAGTGTTATTCTTAACCGATCACCACATGGCAAAAGCCAATGGAGCCATTTTATCTGTTCAGGTGGCGAAATCGAGAACTATTTAATTTTCATATACTTGCTGACAACCACCCCGACCAGCAGCGCCACCGCCAACCGAATATGAAGTTGCAAACTACCTACCAACTGAACATTCAGCTACCAGTTAACAGGCGCGGTCCGAAGGGGGGGGTCACAGGGGACATGACCCCCCCCAAAATCTAAGGTCAAATTGAAAAATCTCAAAAATTTGCTAAATAATAAAAGGAAATTTCTAGCTATCCCCTAACCGCGATAAATTTATAGTTTGCTGACATCTAGTGGTGTTTTTATGAACTACGTACGATGGCCAAAAAAACTTGGAAATGACATCTAGTTTAGAAACAAGGAACCGAACTACGTAGTTTTGATAATCCTAGCAAAATCGATATGCGTCGTTATGATAAAGATTGTATAACAATATTCTAATAATGTAATTTGTCGGTTTATTGTAAAGATTCAAGATAAAGGCTGTCTTTTTAGTTGTGAATTGGGTGAGTGACCCCCTTCAAAATTTCTTGCTGCGACCGCGCCTGCCAGTTAAAGCACCCATCATTAGATGTATGAGATAAAATGGCGACCATTCCATCGACAATTCGACAAGGGCTCCAGTTACACATTACCTACGACACTAATATCGTTAATAACTATTACAATGCAGTTGCTCGGAAATGGCCCCGTAACATGGCCACGGAGTGTACGAGTGTACGTTTACGTACCCCATAAAACACATGTCATGTTATGTAATTTTGAAATTAGAAGAAGATTTTAAAAAGAAAAAAAAGTTTTTGAACTTATGAGTAAATAAACCATTTTTCACACAACTTAAGTTACAGAATCAGGGCCCAAAAGTCATGTTTCATTCATCGCCAATAAAAAAAAACTTTACGTTACGCAACACGTTTTCCAAACTACGCAGAACTTTTTGACGAATATGTTTACACGCTTCTTTTTATTGCACTATTCAATCTTTAAGATGTTTTCAACAAATAATGATGCAGATGGACTATCATTTGTCAGGTTAACTATATTCGATCGATGGATGATACGAAGTACAGGGGCCTGATTCTTGAAACAATAGAATTCCAATTCACATACGAATTGACAAGATTTGCGAATTGGAATTCTATCGTTTCAAAAATATATTATGTCTCCAGGGCCCCGATTCTGTAACATACGAGTATGTTTTGTGTTGATGGAATGGAGGCCATTTTATCTGTTCAGGTGCCGTAATTGTGAACTATTTAATTTTCATATACTTGCTGACAACCATCCCGACCAGCAGCGCCACCGCCAACTGAACGTAAAGTTGCAAACTACTTAGCAACTGAACATTCAGTTGGCGGTGGCGCCACCAGTCAAAACAGCAGTCATCAGCAGCTCGAGCACGGTGGCGACACTCCTTCGCGTTTCCTGCAGGCCGAGTACGATAGTGACAGCGCCGCGACAACACCGCGGCCCTATGTCAAAATGTCAAAATTGACAACGCTTAAGGGCGAGCAGGCCTTTGCGCGGGACCCTTGCGCAATCAAAGTAAAGTTTCAGCGTGAACCGAGCGCGAGTTTGTCGTTATCGTGCTAGAGCTGCTGCAATATGTTTGTCGGGTGTTTCCTGCACTTTTTTTCACAATAATTATTTAATTTATCGAAAATCATGAGCGAGATTTACACCCACTTATGTCCGTGAGCCGACTCCAAAATTGCCTCCGTCATATGACATCACGTCACGATAAAATGCCTGGCACACGGTCGAAAAAGTTATGCTGACCTAGGATCAGAAAATTATTGCAGATGAAATGGGAGGTTTTCTTTTTGGGTATTAAAAAAAAAGTAGTTCCCCAGAGCTCTCTAGATGGCGCTGAACTGACTCCGTTACTAGGTGCCAAAGCCAAAAGGCTTGGAGAAAAACATTGCATCAAATATTCTGAGTTTGTTTTGGCTTTCTAATCATCCTAGTTTTCTCACGCTTTGTTATAATTCAGTTTTGTTTTTTCTTTGTTTTCGTAAAGTCGCCTAACTACGTATGGTAGACGTGATATTGATGTAATATGACTATAACGTTTCGTTTTATGATCTCAAAATTACGTTCAAGTGAATTAATCAAAAATAATTTAACGTTCCGTTCCTTGCAGTAACGTACATAGTTTAGCGCTATCTATCCGGCGACTGGGGAAAAATAAAAAAAAAATAATAAAAAAAAAGTCCCTCATTGGCCGGAAGTTTGAGAAAATCCTTCCATTCCGGTGAAAATTTTAAGGTTATATTTACGACATGTTACATCATTACGAAACACGTGGTATCAAGGCCTTTAATTGTAGAGAGGGTAAACATAAGTCTGTCAGTCCTGAAGTGGCGGGAAGTACGTCTGTCAAGGTGCCAAAGATAGCCACTGGATGCGTTTTCCTACGTCATATGACATCATGACGAAAATTATTACAAACATTATGGAATAATTATATCTTCAAGAAGATATAAGTCTGCCAAGCGAAATCTGGCCGGAAGTCCTTCAAAAGTGTTTTTTTAACTGGTAGGTAAAAGTGAACGAATCATGTTTAATGCTCATAATTTAAGGCGACTACAGCACCTAAATTACGATTTTATGATGCGTAGATAAGCATGACGCACTGCATTAAATCCAAGAAAAAAATACTACGGTAATATTCAGGACATAAACTAGATAAGTAGTTTTCTGAAAACATGATTCAACACTTTTGGTTCGATAGAAAAAGCTCACAAAGTCACCTCTAAATACCAATATTGTGTATCTTTTAAGCTGTAAAAACGATAGTAAAATGCACACAGGAACTTGAATTTGCTATCAAAATGTTCGTGATTGAACACTCTCGATAAGTAGTTAAAGCATTTTTCGATTTAAGCTGTTACCTTTCCATAAATCTCATTTTTCTAACTTTCGAACATGTTTTTACGCACGCCCGCTTTCATAATCCGTAAACTTCGTGTATCGACACTGTTCGCACTGCCGGCCCAGGCCTGTTGAGAGACGGAGATGGCACTATTCCTATGTGTGCTGCCTTTATCGGGTGGTAGTCGCCTTAAAGTTTCGTGAAGTTATAATTTTACTAGGCTTTTAATATCGTGGGAGATTATACGTCATTTCAGTAGTAAAATTGTAATATTATGTTTTTTACAATTTTCCGTTGACATAGGCATATAATCATTTTTATGGTTCCGAACTTAGAGGGTAGGAACGGGACGGGACCCTATTACTAAGACTCCGCTGTCCATCCGTCCGTCTGTCACCAGGCTGTATCCCATGAACCGTGATAGTTAGACAGTTGAAATTTTCAAAAATGATGGATTTCTGTTACCGCTATAACAACAAATACTAAAAAACAGAATAAAATAAATATTCCCATACAACAAACATTATTTTTTGCTCGTTTTTTTATAGATAATGGTACGGTTTTTTATTATTGTTTGAATCTAGGTTTTCTCTTCAGTTTAGTATTCTTAGTCTCGTCTTAAATCAAAATCACTTTAGTTAATTAAAAATCAACCCACTTTTCCCACCTTAACCTTCGACCTTACACACCTATACCGAGATAGACGAAAAGAGCGCTTCAAACTGTATGAGAACCTAGCGTATCGAATTTTTCGTACTTAAAATGACGTCACGAGCGAGATTTAGTAATGGGAAATCAAGACCGCGCGGAAATGATTCAAAGGCGCTTAATTAAGTAAAACAATAATGTAAATCCGATTAAAATCGATTGTCATTTACGGCATAGGTCTCAAGCGGACTGACTTAAGGCGACTACAGCACCGGATAAAGGCAGCACACATAGGAATAGTGCCATCTCCGTCTCTCGACAGGCCTGGCCCGGCAGTGCGAACAGTGTCGATACACGAAGTTTATGGACTATGGAAGCGTGCGTGCGTAAAAACATGTTCGAAAGTTAGAAAAATGAGATTTATGGAAAAATGCGTTAAATCGAAAAATGCGTTAACTACTTATCGAGAGTGTTCAATCACGAACATCTTGATAGCAAATTCAAGTTCCTGTGTGCATTTTACTATCGTTTTTACAGCTTAAAAGACACACAATATTGGTATTTAGAGGTGACTTTGTGAGCTTTTTCTATCGAACCAAAAGTGTTGAATCATGTTTTCAACAAACTACTTATCTAGTTTACCTATGTCCTGAATATTACCGTAGTATTTTTTTTCTTCGATTTAATGCAGTGCGTCATGCTTATCACGCATCATAAAATCGTAATTTAGGTGTTGTAGTCGCCTTAAGTCTTACAAATCTGTGACCGTAGATCATACCTTTTACACGCAAAGTAGGTCAACTTTTACCGTCTATCTCGATATAGGTCTATGTTCGTCCTTGTTCTACTTTCATTTAATTAACAAATCTCATTTTGCACCATAACCATCTTCCATGGGATCTAAAGACAGCATTAAATGAAATTATACCATGTCTATGGGACAAGTATCCCTTACAGGGTAGCAAGGGATCAGAAAGGGAAAGGATAGGGTCAGGACATTCAATCGACTGAATGTGCCATGCTCCAATTCGGAAGTTTCCCTGTTAACAGGGTCATGGAGGTGAGGTAATCCTACCAATATTATGCGAAAGTTAGTGTGGATGTATGGTCGGATGGTAGTGACACTGCCTCTTGATCGACGGATCCTGGGTTCGAATCCCAGTCGGGGCAAATATTTGTGTAAAAAGCATATATTTGTTCTCGGGTCATGGGTGTTTGTGTCTGTCTTTATGTGTGTTCCGATATAGGTCTGTGGTTCCGAGGGACCCACGACACAAGGGAAAACCTTAGTGTTGGCCTTTGCTGAAAAAAAAAACCATTACGTACTAGTGTTTTATTTTTATTATGCACGGGCTGGGTAAAACATATCATTATAAACCTTAAAACAATTAGATAAGCCCCTTTTTTTGAGCAAATATGTTGAAAACTGCGTAATAAAAACTGAAAAGAAAAAAACAAGTAACTTCAGTAGTCGAGACTTTTGTTATTTAATATTATTGAATAACGTAAAGATTTTAACAGTCGGGACCTATTATTAGAACGCCGGATTTTTGATGGGTCCCGACTGTTAAAATCTTTATGTTATCTAATAATATTCAATTACAAAAGTCTCGACTACTGAAGTTACTTTTTTTTTCAGTTTTTATTACGCAGTCGGGTTTTTTATTTTTTAAATTAATTTATTTTATTTTACTTTTTAGTTAGGGTCAGATATTTATATTCGTTTATTTATTTTCTCATTAGTTGTATACAATATATATATATCTCACTTGCATAAAAATTTAACAATTTCCACATTAAATGCCTATATTTCAGTGAAAACCGTTACTAACTAACTTTAAATCGTTATAGATCCTAGACGGTAATTTTGAATGAAAAACGATATGAGAAACCTATAAATTATTTTTAATTACCTATTCAACGATACTCCATTTGATAGTTTGTCGATTTTCATTTTTTTCTTTTGTTAGATGGAACATGTCCAAAATCGGCCATTTTGGTTTATTACAAATTTTTATACTTTCTGTGACACTTGCGCCGTTATGACAAATCCACGTATCATTTATTAAAATCGGCCCACGCGTTTGGTCTAAATAGTGCCACAAAGGTAGGTACAAACAACCCCACATACATACATACATACATAGGCTGGTAAACACATTAGGGGCGTGCATTAATTACGTGAGGCGTTTTGGGGGTGGAGGGGGTCGGGCCGGATCTCACTCAATCTCACGTGGGGGAGAGGGGGGGTATCTACAAATATCACGTAACATTTTCCCCTAAAAGAAATATGTAGTGTAAAATTGCGGGAAAGCTAAGTTAAACCAACTAAACCATGTTGTTGCGGTAGCCACTCTTAAGACTACTCATGAGTTCCCGTCGGCTGTGTTAGAACAATCTTTTTTTTCAAATTTAAGTTGATAAATCATAGCTGTTTTTTATTGTTTTATTATTAAAAGTTTAAAAATAATTAGGCAAATTATGTAAGTTTTCTAAATAAATTACCAATTAACGTATTACACTAAAACTAAGCATTTTCATAAAACTCACGTGAGATAAAGGGGGGAGGGGGGGTGCCGAGCCAAATCTCACGACATCTCACTAGAGGGGGTGGGGGGGACGAAAAATTGCCAAAAACACCTCACGTAATTAATGGACGCCCCCTTACTCTCCTTTGCGTCGCGCGTCGCGCAGTCGGGTGACAAGAGGGGTATTATAAGTGTGACGTTTGTATCTGTGTGTCTGTCTGTGGCATAGGAACTCCTAAACGACTAGACCAACTTCGATGCGCTTCTTTTTTGTTTGAAAGCGATCGAAATGGTTCTAGCTTTTAGACGATTAAAAGTTATATGCAATCTCTTGACTTTAATCTTGACCAAAGTCATAGATGAGGTCGACGATGGAGCGAGTGAACCCAGAAAATGTCAATTAAGGCACTGGTACTCCTACGCACCGACAGAACACAGCAAGTGTTTGGCGTCGGACTTCAGTAGGAGGATGGTTGCGAACCAGACGGCCCTTTACAGAGCCTACCACACCGCATGAGACCATAGGACGACACCTCAGATTCAAAAAATTGAGGCTTCGTTGCCTGGGATGGATTACTAGGAGGCAGGTCTCATTTGTGTTTCCTTAGTTACCTCTTACGACACCCGCGGAAATTGATAGGGTGGTGTCCAAATATCTATCTGCAAAAAAGTACAAGACTTGCTTAGTTTAGGGTTAGTATGAGCAGGCGCTGGTTTTATAAATAAAAGTCCACATATAATTTTTGTGAACTGTATTATTTTAATTAAATTACGTTAGCCAGTTGTAGGGTGTGACTAAAGACCTAAGCTATATCTATCTCTTTCTTATCTATCTCTCTCTATGTTTTATACAGTTATTTAGATGAATTGTCCAAGTATACAGGCTGTAATCGACAGCTTAGCAAATACTTCAATGGTGGAATTTACCAAGTATTTTTTTTCCGGAAACTTCAAGAGGAATACTTTCACGCTGGACTTGGTGTGAAAGAAAAACTTAGGATGTACCAGCTGCCAATTATTCCCTGGCATACTGTAAAAGTCAGCAATAGGGACGTTAGTGGATAGCTTTTCAGCAATCGTAAGGAAACGCATCGCATCCCTGATTCATTGCGTGAGGAGCAGCTCCAACAGTTTCCTGAAAGTTATTGCAGGTAGGCTGGACGTGGACAGTGCTATTATGCAGTACTGGACACGTTTCCAGCTTACAAAAGATACTAAGATTTCATATGCTGATATAGGTAGATAAAATCTGCCTATGTTGGCATATGAAGTCTTCTTCTAGATTAGTTAATTAAAATTTTAATTTTTAATTTTATTTTATTCTAGATAGTAAGTACCAACATACGAGTAGTTGTAAGTTTCCTTTGTTACTAACCATTTATGGGCCATGCCTGAAATAAAACTATTTTTTTTAAAGGCGACAACCTCTATGCTCTGCCCACCCCATTAGGGATTATAGGCGTGAACGTTTGTATGGATGTAAGTCTCTGTTACCGACTTTTACAGATGCCTGAGTAGAGTTGGCAGTTGGAACATTCCTTGTTTTTTTTTCTCTTTCTCTCCCAGTCCAGCATGGAAGAAGTCTTTTTTTTTACCAGCCCATATACGTCCCCACCGAGGGTACAGGCCTCCCTTCGAAACACGAAGGGGATTTTAGGTCATAGTCCACCACGCTGGCACAATGCGGGTCGTGGATCGCTCGTCTTTCGAAAATGAATTTCCTTGGATGTTCATCACGATGTTTTCCTTCACCGTTGAGCAAGTGTTAATTATAAATCCGTACATAATTACGAAAAGACGAATTTAGTGGTACAGGCCCGCACCAGAATTTGAACCTGCGACCTTCTGATTACAAGTCTGGCTCATTACCACTGGGCTATCACCGCTGGAAGTCAATAATTGACGCATTTGTCGGTTAAACAGTTCAATTATGACTTGTTACCTCACATCAGGGGGTCTTTATTTCTCAATGAAAGCTAATACACTCTGGTTGTCAATATGTACAGTAAAACCACGTTTAGGTTAACACGTTGGTCGTTGTGTTTCAGCTTTTCCGATGTTCGTTTTTTAACCGGTTTTTAAAGCTTTTTTTATTGCTTTTGGTGGAATGGATAATTATGTTTATTGTATGCGTGTACAATGTTTTAAATATATAAAAGGAGAAACTGACTGACTGACTGACATATCAACGCACAGCCTAAACGGCTAAACGTAGGCACTTGAAATTTGGAAGGGACGTAGCTTAGGTACCGTAAAGGTGCACTAAGAAAGGAATTCCTGAAATTCCCACGGGAACGGGAATTAGCGGGAAAATCCTTTCATATGAAAACTCTAAACCCCTTAAGTTAGACGCTTGAAATTTGGCATGCAGGTACCTTAGTAAACTTAAAGCTTAGTTGCAACAGGATATTGCAAAATTCCCACGGAAACGGTAGTTAGCCGGAAAAAACTTCACGCGGTTCCCGAAGTTCACGCGGGCGAAGCCGCGGGCGGAAAGCTAGTAGACATATAATTATCTTTTTCAGCCTGTAAATGTATGTGTCGTGGTATATCGTAGATTTGCCCACTTCATGAAATGCTCGAGAATGTCATGAAACGGTCATCTGAGCTGCTTCATGAAATCTTGACCACTTCATGAAATAGCCGCGCGTTTAATTGTCCATTTCGAGAAACGATTTTTTTATCATTGCTCTGCCCAAACCACATCATGATGTAACCAATTGACAGTGACCCATTTCATAAAATGCGACTATTTCATTAAATTCTTGAGCATTTCATGAAGTGAGTTATACAGGTTGACTTTTAATTTGGCCTTTTTATAACACGGAAAAGGCTCGGCAAAATTGTATTACCATTGCCTCCTATGCACTAATGATACTAAAAATTTGACGGCCGGTTTGGTCGAGTGGTAGTGACGCTGCCTCTTGATCGGTGGGTCCTGGTTTCGATTCCCAGTCGGGGCAAATATTTGTGTAAAAAGCAGATGTTTGTTCTCGGGTCATGGATGTTTATGTCTGTCTTTGTGTGTTCCAAGGGACACAAGGGAAAACCTTAATGTGGGCCTTTGAGTGTGAAGCGTTTTTTTTTTTTTTAATCTGGGAACATAGAAGGGAATGGTAATACAAATTCTGTCATGCCGTGCCGTGCCGTTCTAATTATAAAAAGGCCCATTTAGAAAATTAAGGTTAAGAAACAGCCTACGAAACTAAATTCCCTAAGGAATATAAATTATTAGAAAAATTGTATCTCTATACAACTTCAGCGATCAACTGATTGCATTAAAAGAGCGTTGTTGATCTAACTAACGGCTAGTGGGTCGAACTCGTAAGCGAGAGGTACCGAGTTCGATCCCCAGTGCCGCCATGTACCAATGACTCGTTTTCTGACTTATGTACATTAGTTGTACACTAACTAGGGTTTCTGATTTCTCGACCTTTTTTGTTTCTCGAGTTTCGAGAATTCTCGAGGTAAAATTCTCGAGTTTTCTCGGGTCTCGAGCTTTTTTATTAAAACCTCTGAAATCTGCTGCAATACAGGGTGTTTGGTGCATCATTTGCCAAATTGAATGGGCCGTAAGAGGGGTCTTTCGCTACCTCCTCTGCCCCCATAAAAATTCTTGGCCTCACGGAACTTTTAATGCCATTTTTTTTATTTTGGTGTGAAAAATTATAAAAGTCCGCATTTAACATTCACTGAAAAAAAAGTGTTTGGGACTGATCTAATTTTTTAAAATCTGTAATTTCTATCGGTATGCGGTTCTGCCGAAATCAAAATTACTCGCCAGCAACATTTAGTTTTTTTCTTATAGCCCAGCAAAGTTTTTTGAAGTTAAAAAATTAAACTGAAACCTCAATTATAGACTTGAATAAAAAAAAACTAAAAGTGATCATGTTCTTCCAATTTTTTTTTAAAACATCTTTGGACTGTCTGCTTTCTAATGGTATGCAATAAACTATGAAAAGTTTTTAATGACATCACTAATTCGCTAATTTCCTGTACTTAGTCGCATTTTATTAATATTCAACAAATGGGATAAAAACAAGTTTTAGTGTTAATAACACCCACAAGGCAGGTAAAACTGTTGTCTTTCTTTTGCACAGTAGAATTGAATCTTCTATCTATCTATCATAAGGTAAACGGTATCTAGACGACCTTTACTTATGTATCTTTATGTATCGAGAAGGCATTAGGCTGAAGAAGAGACAATGATTCATTTGTTCGCTCACTGCCACACTTCGTTCGGCATGGCTCTACCAGTAAACTGAGATCCCAGGGCCGCCAGACCTTACTTATTTTCTCATTAACCAAAAGTGTGGGAAAGAGTAGTGCTAATATATACTATTAACATAATACCTTCAGAAACTGGTTTTCAGCTACCAGGTTCTGAAGGTATTTCCAGAAATTACTCGCTTGTCCTGAAGTCTGGGTGCTATAAAAAGTATTGTTATAGTTCCCTGAACATCAAATAAAAAAATTACGGCTCAGATTGTAGGTACAATCGCATGATTTACTTGCGAGCTGTAAAGTGTCTGGCAGAAATTACAGCCGGCTGAGAGTATCTGGCGGTGTAGACAATTATTTTTTATATTTAATTAATTATATTCTATATGACTTCAACACCCAGGCTTCAAGACAAGTGAGTAATTTTTGGAAGTACCTTCAGAACCTGGCAGCTAAAAATTGGCCGTCGGCCCAAGCTAGCAGGTTTTCATATGTTAATAGTACATATTAGCACTACTCTTTCCCACACTTTTGGTTACTGAGAAAATACGGTCTCGCGGCCCTGGTATTTATTTCAGTTTACTGGTAGAGCGGTGCCGAACGAAGTGTGGCACTGAGTGAACAAATGAATGAACGAGCACGGAGCGCGGGCACTGATAAGTGGCGAAAAAAAATCGCGCGGCGCGTCTGGCTTAATTCATGTTCGAAACTCGAGAATTCTCGAGTTCCGGTAATTTTTTTCTCGTCTCGAATGAATCCAAATTTCTCGAGTTTTCTCGAGTTCGAGAAAGCTCGATCATAAACCCTAACACTAACCGATGCTCTTGCGGTGAGGGAAAACATCGTGAGGAAACCTGCACATTCAGGAGACTGAAGAATGTGTAATGCAACCATGATCCAATCCGGTCAGGTTCCTCTGTTAAGGCGACTACAGCACCCGATAAAGACAGCATACATAGGGATAGTGCCATCTCCGTCTCTCAACAGGCCTGGGCCGGCAGTGCGAACAGTGTCGATACACGAAGTTTACGGACTATGAAAGCGTGCGTAGTAAAAACATGTTCGAAAGTTAGAAAAATAAAAAAATCGAAAAATGCGTTAACTACTTATCGAGAGTGTTCAATCACGAACATTTTGATAGCAAAGTTCCTGTGTGCATTTTTCTATCGTTTTTACAGCTTAAAAGATACACAATATTGGGTATTTAGGTGACTTTGTGAGCTTTTTCTATCGAACCAAAAGTGCTGAATCATGTTTTCAGCAAACTACTTATCTAGTTTATGTCCTAAATATTACCGTAGTATTTTTTTCTTCGATTTAATGCAGCATGCTTATCTACGCATCATAAAATCGTAATTTAGGTGCTGTAGTCGCCTTAACAGGGGCACGGAGGTCAGATGGCATTCGCTCCGCTGTAATGACTTGACCTAGCAAACCCTGGATCATGGTCAAGCGTACCCCAAATGAGAAACGGGACTAAGCGCTAGGAAGAAGAGATCAGGTCATTGCATTAGTGCTTTTTTTTCGAATTTCATATGAAACCCATATATGTAAAATTCTGAAAAAAAATGTGAAGCTAGTATGTAGATTTAGGTATGTTAAGTCCAAAGTGCTATTTACTGTACATAGGAGCTTCCAACACAGAGCCTCTGACCTACATGGAGGGGTTGATTAGTTAATTGAGGGTTTAAACGATGTTTAACTCGCTATTTTCGAGGTTATTCAATACAATGACGTAGGTTGACCGTTAATTGGTGGTAAGGAAGTTGACCTTTTAAATTACTTGCGAATGTCACGTGTGGCTACCCCTATAAGGGTATATAGAGCTTCAGCATCCAGTGATACTGACGGAAACCGGATGGGTGATCATATAGTGGCAATCTGTCACGAGCGTTTCGTGCTTCGGAAGGCACGTTGAGCTAAAGCTAAACAAAACAGGTAAATAATTATATACCTACCTAATATTTGTTATAATACAAGACGCTCGAAGCCCAGTGGCTCTTGCTGATCTCAACCGATCAGGGAGGTTAAGCAACGTACACAGAGGGAACCTGATGGGTGACCAAAGTGGCAATCTATAAAATAGAATAGAAAAATCTTTATTTTATAGGACATTCAGGATGTCACTTAAAACAAGTCAAGATTGCAATGAAATACATACTAACATACATTAAACGATTTAATCTATCATGAGCGTTTCCGTGCTTCGGAGGGCACGTTAAGCCGTCGGTCCCGGCTGTTGTCGATTGACTACAGTCGTTAAAACCAAGTCAGAGGCCATTGTGCGGTTTGAAAACTCTGACACCAGGGTTAGCCAAGTTCGCCACACACTTGACTATACCTACACGATAAGAAGAAGAATACGAGACGATTTTTATTAAGTTCTTTGCTAGAGAATTACTTACTACAGCATCGCTAACTAATTTAATAAAAAACATCAAATAGATAGTTTAATTTTAAAGCAAAAAATTTTTTTTGAGGGTTTCATGAGGATTTCACTGGAAATTTATTTTTGCTAAGCTGTTCCTTACACCTTGTATTTCAGACAAGGCACAAGGATTTAGTCAATACGGATTGTCTAGTCTAGACTGTTGCTAGGCAGAAAGCCGACAGCTCTAGAATTTCTCCGTAATTATTAATCCTCGGTCTTATTAATCCTAGAGCTAGAAATAACATCCAATATAATTAATCTCATTGTTAAACTTCTTACAAATAGGTATATATACTCGTGCTCATTGTACAGTCAGATACAAAAGTGTTTAATTTTTCGAGGAATTCATCATTCGTTTTTTGGTATGATACAAATACAATAATAAAATATGTATTTATATCTAAATTTAAATATACGATAAATGTAATATTTAATAGACATGGACATATAGTTATGCAGCTTGAGCACGATGACGACAAACTCTTGCGGCGCGTCACTCGGCTGACGGTAAAACTTCACTTTGTTTGCGCGAGGGCCGCGCGCAAAGGTTTTTTTTTTTCTAAATGACTACGCTGTTGGCCGCTGATGGCCTTGGGGGCCGTCCATTAATCACGTGATGTTTTTTTTAGTATTTTCCAACCCCCCTCCCCCTTTCAAGCTTATGTGATTAATGGACGGCCCCTTGACAGTTTCACCGAGCAAGTGGCGAGCGCAGATGGCTCTCAGCCCAAAAATTTTAAGTAACAGGCCTAAGGGTGCCCCCTGTGGGGCTCGAACCTCGGCTTAGGGCGTTACTGGGAGAGGAGAGTCGGACATACGTTTGTAGAGAGAAGCGGCCGGGTACGTACTTACCGGTACCGCGAATCGGGGCGGGCGCGCAAAGGCTTCCTCGCCCTCTGGCGTTGTCAATGTTGACATTTTGACATAGGACCCCGGCGCATTACGCGCGTTATCACCATAATTGTGGACAAATTCAAATAATTGTGGACGATAAATCTAATATTAATAATTATAAACCCAACAAATAATTTGACTTTTTTCTTTTCGAAAAATAAAATAAAATAAAATAGAAAAAGATTCTAAATGATGACATTTCGTATGCAATCGGAAAATAGATGATTGCCGAAACACAACTAGAAAATCACTGTTAGCGATTGTACAGCCACATACTTAATCCAAGTCTCTACGTATTTGTGATCTATTTCTAAATATAGATACCTAATCTCTCATTTATCTGTGATCAAACGGTACTGGATCCTGGTATAATCAGGGTAAGACTTCATTAGTCACGTATCTTATTTAGATTGAACTATATCCTTCCGCGCCTGGCTTTTTTCGCGTTTAAGACCCTGTGCGTAAGGGACGACTTAGCAATAACTGAAACCCTGAATTTATTCTTATTTTTTTAACAAAAACACCGCATAAAAATCGTTCTATTCGTTTAGGAGCTACGAAAAAAAAAGATGCCACAGACAAAAACGCGGACATAGATACATACAGACGCACAGATACATATATTCTCTTTTTGCATCGTGGGTTAAAAATAGTGAAATCTATACTAATAATTATTAAAAAAAAACTTTAAAACTACTGGACCGATTTCAAAATTCTTTCACCATTAGAATGCTACATTATCCCTAAGTAACATAGGCCACATAATTTTCTCGAACTGCCACGGGAACGATGTCCCGAGCGGGATGCTAGTACTATAAAGGAAGTATAATCCACTTCACATACTATTCTTCTAAATGGGAACTACTAAATTCCGTTTGCTGCTCTGTGAGTCTCTGATTCTATCTAGGTTAAATTATGGAGATATCTTGTTGGGACCCTGCCTTCTTTCTACATCGAAGCGACTTATACAGCGAGTTCAGAATGCTTGTGTGAGATTCTGTTATAAAGTCCCGCCTAGATCTCACATCACGCCTAAATTAAACAAGGAGGGCCTACTGAACATGGAGTCAAGGCGGCAACTTCATTTTGCTAGTTTGGTCCATGAAATTGTCAAATGCAAGCGTCCGACGTATTTGTACGATAAGTTGTCTTGGGCTCGCTACCAATTTAACTCGAGGAAAGTAAATTCCATGATCTTGGTTACACCTTTCCACAAAACCAGATCATTTGAGGGAAGCTTCCGCTACCAAGCTACCAAATGCTGGAACAACCTCCCACCACCTCTAAAACTACCTATTTCAAAGCATACTTTTAAATTCAAGCTTAATATCTATATTTGGAGAAGCAGAGGTTGCTATGATGGCGGTAGCATTAATTACATAATACATACATTAAGACAGGCTCATTATTATTATTACTATTACATATATACCACATAAACATAAATATTTATATACATAAATATACAAGCTATATATACCTACTTATATAATTATTATTATTTTTTTAATATAAAACCAAAATTATTCTTTTTATGAGACTATTAGAATTACACCCTTGTCGGTACTACAAGTATTATTATTAAGTCAGTGTTTTATTGTTTTATTTTTGAGTTTTAATTTTTATTTTTTATTTCTGTGTTATTTCTGTGTGTATTTAGATCTGGGACGACCCAGGGAGCAGCAGAATACCAGCGTTTGTGCTATTTATTTAGCGCAGACACTAAGCTGAGCTGCACCCTATGACACTACGCTGTACCCAACGTCACCTTTAGTTATAAGAACTTACCTATCTTCTTGTAAACAGTGTAGTGAAATAAATTTATTTTCTTTCTTTCTTTCTTTCTAAATATGACGTTGATTTTCCAAATTACAAAGTCTTAGTCAAAAAACATTTTTAACAAAAAATTGACCCTTCTTCAAAAAGGGTGAAATAATGTTTTAAAGCTGTGTTCACGAGTAAGTAGTGGTTACGGGTAAAACAGCAAATAGGTGAATTCTTAGCGGAATATGGTAAATAGAGAAGTTTTTTTTTTTGACGTCGGCGCCGAACAATTACGCGCATGGCATAACTATCTTAGTTTTTATACTGCCAAAAAGCTTGTGCGAATACTTATTTCATTTAACTAGGAGACGTATTTTTGAAACAATAGAATTCCAATTCGCATACGAATTGACAAGATTTGTATGTAATTCTCATGCGAATTTTGTCAATTCGCATGCGAATTGGAATTCTATCGTTTCAAAAATACGTCTCCTGGTCCTGCTCAAACCGGCGCCGACGTCGAA
Source organism: Aproaerema taeniolella (assembly GCA_949987775.1). Classification (NCBI taxonomy): domain Eukaryota; kingdom Metazoa; phylum Arthropoda; class Insecta; order Lepidoptera; family Gelechiidae; genus Aproaerema; species Aproaerema taeniolella. Next base: position 13,562,793 of record OX465265.1, on the reverse strand, counting down.
AAAAATTCCTCTCTATTTACCATATTCCGCTATGAATTCACCTATTTCCTGTTTTACCCGTAACCACTACTTACTCGTGAACACAGCTTTAAAAAAATATTTCACCCTTTTTGAAGGCGGGTCAATTTTTTGTTAAAAATGTTTTATTTTATTCTTTTTAAAGGTTATCATTTATCATTCATATAACTCCCTCGTAGATCCATACTAATATTATAAATGCGAAAGTAACTCTGTCTGTCTGTCTGTCCGTCTTTCACGCCTAAACTAATGAACCAATTTTGATGAAATTTGGTACAGAGATATATTAGGGTCTGGGAAAGGACATAGGCTACATTTTATCCCACAGTTGGGCACGATATAACCTATAGTAAAATTCACCCGAATTGATAACCTCCTCCTTTTTTTTTGAAGTCGGTTAAAAATAGCGTTATTTCATAGAACATTCAGGATGTAACATATAATAAATCAAAGTTACATTAAATACATATACAGGGTGTACCAGGAAACCTGTACCAATACCTATCGATTGGACCCCCATGTATGTTCCGCGATTTTTGTAGTTTATAAGTTCTAACACATTCAATGTTAGAATGTGTTAGAACTTATAAACTTCGCTGGTACAGGTTTCCTGGGACACCCTGTATACATACATATTCGTTCTTTTGACTTTTTTGACTCTACGCCTATTACTTAGCCCCGGATCCTTACTGACATTTAAAAATGCGTTAATTTTATAACCAGCCTTAAACAGTGCGAATATATTGATCGAATTCATTATGTTTTATTTGCGACAATATGCTAATTTTCCGTAATAAAACTGATAGAGTGACGCTTGAACCGACCTCTTTGGTAGTAGTGATTATTTATTTATTTATTTAGTTCAGGATCTCCAACGGTTGAGTCATTTTATAAAATTAACATTATCGAAATGAATTTGAACATATATTCAAGACATTTGAAATCATTAGTGAATATGTCACAGAAAAATTGTAAAAACGGTAACATTACAATTCACCCAGTAAAATTACAATATAACAAAATTATGTGGGCTGGCTTCATGGAATTAGGATAAATTAGGTTAGGTTAACATTATTAGTCCGTCTTTGAAAAATAAATGAGGCAGTTCACAAAATATCGAGAGAATATTACCACCTCAAATATCCTTAAATATAATCCCTTAATATCCCTTAATATCCATATTAATATCCTTAATATGGATATTTCCTTAAATATCGAGAGAATATACACCTCATTACACTCACACAGACACTTAACACTTGAATTAGGCCCTAGATTTGTAGTCTTAACATTATATAGTATTAACTCTGTCCCTCGCATCTCACTTGGGCGAGGGCTGAAAATCAGTCTTGCCAGCCTGATAATCAGTCTGGCATTAGTCGCTGAGCCCCGGCCTTTTTCCTCACTGCGGCAGACATATGCAACCTTAAACTTGTATAATAGGATAAGAATATTTTGAACTTTTTTTAATGTATGTGTGTGCTGTTCTGAAGAAATAAACGTATTATTATTATTATTATTATTAGAATAATAATCTTACTAGGTAAGTAAAATTACAATATAACTGGGTTGACAATGTAACGGTGACATTAGGTCTTCAAATATGACATATAGCCGGGCCCCAATTCCGTAACTTCAGTTAAGATGAAATGGTCGCCATTTTATCTGTTCAGGTGGAGATATTGAGAACTATCCGAATTTCATACATCTAATGACGGCTGCTTTGACTGGTGGCGCCACCGCCAACTGAATTTTCAGTTGCAAGGTAGTTTGCAACTTTACTTTCGGTTGGCGGTGGCGCTGCTGGTCGGAGTGGTTGTCAGAAATTATATGAAAATTAAATAGTTCTCAATTTCGCTACTTGAACAGATAACAAAAAAAAAATCACCCGAATTGAGAACCTCCTATTTTTTGAAGTCGTTTGAAAATAGCCTCTATTCCGTCGACACACAACTTAAGTTACAAAATTGGGGCCCCGTTATTCATACAAGCTTTCTGGAGAAATTGTTTTTTTTTCATACATTATCTGGGAATGCGAAATCCAAGTTTTAACAATCAATATATATAAAAAAAGCAAATTATTGAAATCAGAAAGAATAACAAACAATGTAAGTAATAGGCAACAGATGAAACTGTATTTGAACTTCTTCTGTCAAGAATTTTAGGTCCAATTTCACCAGTAGGCCAGTGTTCACCAAAAATTTAACCAACGATTAGTAGCTAACCAGAGATTTGACAATGTCATTTTCATACATTTTTTTTTACATTTTGCCTGTTTAGCTTCTAACCGCGGTTTAACCGTTGGTTATATTTTTGGTGAACACGAGCCTTAGTTAGTTAATCCACGATTAAGAAGTTAATCGGACGAAACGTCAAACAAAAAGTATAAAAATGACATTGTCAAATCTCGGGTTATCTGCTACTCGTCTGTTAAAGTGAAATTGGGTCTTAATCTGCTCTTGGTATTACAAAAGTAATCACGCAAAAGGTATATTTATATTCTCATTTCATACCTTTTTGTGATATCATCATTTCTAGACGCCATTGCAGTAGAGGAAATGTAGAAATGATTGATCTGAACTTTTATGCAAGAAACTACGATTTGTAGAAATGTCATTGATATTTGCCGTTGTTTTTATTGCCTCTCGATGCAACTATCCACACATTATTATATGTAAGTAATCAGATCCTATAAACAATGGGTAGTAGCGAGTCATTCCCAACACAAGTGTCCTTGGACTACTTTCTGGGAAGTCTCATTAATTTGTCTGTAACAGTGATTACTGAAATAAATGATTTATTATTATTATTATTATTATTTTATTATTATTTTTCTATCAGTCCCTCACGGAGGTCCTAATAAAGCGCCCTAACGAGGTTTGTGTTGGGTTTTCATAACTTGTAAGACCTTTGTAAAACCCGACTATCGAGCACATTGGAAATGAAGCTACAGAATTCGAAAAAATATTTATTTATTTTATTTTAACAGTTTATTGTCACAGGAAAAATCACAAATGTTACAGACAAATAGAAAAACGAACACAAAAGGCACAGCTTATTTCTTTAAGAAATTTCTTCCAGCAGACCTGGGACAGTGAGAGGCGTAAAATAAATAAAGACAGACGTGCACAATTAACCACTGAAATCTAAATACTAATATAAACTACATAAAAATACAACTACACATACATATAATATATAAATAATTTATATAAATACACAGACATATATTTTATACATACATAAGCAATACATATAATATTATGTTCATTATACTGAAGGGAAAGCAACAGATACAACATAATGTTCCTTTAATTTACAGATACATAATATTGTCACAGAGCGACGAGAAAGTTGGGACATGTGGAAAATTTTAGATAGATAAAATATTTATTTGTAACACTTAAACACACACATTATTTACAAAATCAACACATACTAGAATAAAAAAGAAGCAAAACAATAAAGAAACAAATAAAATAAATTATTTAAAAAACAAAAAACCCGACTGCAAAAACATCAACAGACAAGTAACGCACTAAAAAGAACGAAACAAGATTGAGAAAACAAACTACTAAAACTAAAACCCAATAAACTCTACTATGGTTTAACAGACTGAATTATGAGTTGAAAGCCTAAGTTACCTAAATAATTTACATTATGTTTGGCACCAGGCGGGACCCATTATTTTTCTTTCGGTTTATAATTAGCGAATGGGTCCCGCCTGCTACCAAACATAATGTAAATTATTTAGGTAACTTAGGCTTTCAACTCATAATTCAGTCTGTTAAACCATAGTAGAGTTTATTGGGTTTTAGTTTTAGTTGTTTGTTTTCTCAATCTTGTTTCGTTCTTTTTAGTGCGTTACTTGTCTGTTGATGTTTTTGCAGTCGGGTTTTTTGTTTTTTAAATAATTTATTTTATTTTAGAATTTTTAGTGTTCCGGTACACTTTTCTGGACGAAAACGTGTACCTACTTTTATGACCTATGTAAATCGGACAAGATGTAGAATTATTGATAGTGATAGTGTATCAAACAAAACAAAAACCGGCCAAGACCGTGTCGGGCTACGCGCATTATAGGGTTCCGTAGCAGCATGGTTCAAATATGAGCATATTGAGTTCACAGTAAACCGCTAATAACGTCTAATAAAAACGAGCCTTACATGAACCACCTCGTATAGTTTAAGAACCACCTCACGTGGATTCAAACGTTTGTATATAAATCGTTAACATTACGTATTAATTTAAAAGTGTTATACTATCGTTATGGTTATAGTCGTCGTCAAAATCTCCAAATACCTATTAAGAAATATTTGAATAACAGAACGAATGATTTGAATGCGCGAGCGAAGCGAGCGCGTTTTTTTTTTAGGTTTTTTTTAGAGCTTCACATTACTTAGTTCCAGCGACGTCAACTGAAGCTCGAGCACGATATTTCTGCGCGCATGCGCCGCGGTCCTATGTCAAAATGTCAACATTGACAAAGGCAAAGGGCGACCAAGCCTTTGCGCAGGGCCCTCACGCGATCAAGGTGAAATTATACCGTCGTCACGTCAGTCGAGTGGCGTGCCGCGCGAGTTTTCTGTTGTAATTGTTGGATTATTCTTGTTGTAATGTAAAGTAGGCATTTTTTAAAATAAAAATACTTTTGTTTGTTTTTTTAATTTTTTAATTTCACGAACATTTTGAACAATAATTTTGATGTCATTTTCGTAATGAGCACCCAAAAACGACACCTATGTCAATATATTAAAGCTTGGCTTTCGCCCCACCTTACTTTTAACGTGGAACCTTGTATTGGCGAGTAAAAAAATACATAGGTAACCCTTTCACGTGTAGGTATGGGAGACGCCCGAAAAAAAAACTTTTTCCAAGTTTTTATTTTACGCATCTGTGGGATGAATATGAGCATTGAGCATGCCAAATTTCAGTTCTGTAGTACCAAGGATCTACTATTAGTAAATACATAATAATCTTTATATCCCATCAATGTTTGGCACTAAATCGACTATTACTCGTTAACTTGAAGGGCCAATTTATCTGTGATAGTTTTCCTTTTAATTTCGTCGCATATTCTACCACCGTGAATTTATCCACATTTTAACAACAACAGTTTAGCTGGTAGAGGGGGGGGGGGACACTTGTGTTTGACAAAAATTTTCACTTTAAAAATTAATGTTTTGAAAAAGGAGTGCTGAATCGAAAAACGTTATTAGTAAGCCCTTACTATCTTTAAAAAACCGACCAAGAGCGTGTCGGGCCACGCGCATTGTAGGGTTCCGTGGCAGCATGGTTCAAATATGCAGCTGGCTTCTTAATTCTAAGAGCATATTGTCATAGTCGATGTTAAAATCACCAAATACTATAGTATCAAAAAAAAATTATTTAAAAGTTTGTAGTTTCAGAAATAACTGTAGTTTGGCCTAATTTTATTACAGAATGAAAGCGAAATTTTTTTTTTTGCTATAATATTATTGTTAGGAATAATATAATAATATCGAGCTGCTGCTAAAGCAGGTGGTGATTGTGTATAATTTTGATGTCATTTTCGTAATTAGCACCCCCAAAAACCTATTAAACGACTTCTGACATGTCAATATGTTACAGCTTCGCTTTTGGCTCGCCTCACTGTTAGCGTGAAACGTTTAAAAAGCTATTCTATGATATCTCACTCGATGATATCGGCGAGAAAAAAAATCCATTGCCCTTTCACGTGTATGGGAAACATCCGAAAACTTTTTTTTACAAAATCTTATTTTTTCAATCTGTTAGCACAATCAATATGTATGACCATGCCAAATTTCAGCTTTCTAGTACCAAGGATCTAATATTAGTAAATATATTCTTATTAATCCCAACTAAGTTTGGCACTCGGTCGACTATTATTCGCAAACATGAAGAGCCATCTTATGTGTAATAGTTTTTCTTTTAATTTCGCTGTATATAGTACTACTTACTGTGAATTTTTTCACATTTTAAAAATTAACCGTTTAGCAGTTAGAAGGGGGGACCCCTGTGTTTGACAAAAATTTTCACTTTAAAAATTTATGTTTCGCAAACGGAGTGCTGAATCGAAAAATATTCTTAGTAAACCCCTTCTGTCTTTTAAAAAGCTGTCCTATGACACCCTATTTGATGATATTGGCGAGAAAAAAAAATCATAGCCCTTTCACGTCTATGGGAGACACCCGAATTTTTTTTTTCTAAGATTTTACCCTATAGTTCTGACGGCGTAGTTTATATATATGACCATGCCAAATTGCAGCTCTGTAGTACCAAGGGTTTCTTAGGAAACCCGCGGACAGACGGTTATGGCGAAACTATAAGGGTTTGTAGATTACTACGGAACTCTAAAAAGCTATCCTATGTCACCCAATTCGATGATATTGGCGAGAAAAAAAAAGTCCGTCGCCCTTTCATGTGTATGGGAGACACCCGAAAAACAAATTTTCCCAACATTTTATGTTAGATCTGTCGGCGCAATTGATATGTATAACCATACCAAATTTCAGCTCTGTAGTACCAAGGATCTAATATTAATAAATATATTATTCTTATTAATCCCAACAATGTTTGGCACTTGGTCGACCATTATTCGTTAACTTGAAGGGTCAACTTATCTGTGATAGTTTTCCTTTTAATTTCGTCGTATATTCTACCATCGTGAATTTTTCCACATTTTTAGAAACAACAGTTTGGCTGGTAGAGAGGGGGGACTCGAGTTTGACAAAAATTTTCACTTTAAAAATTAATGTCTCGCAAACGGAGTGCTGAATTGAAAAACGTTATTAGTAAACCCCTTCTATCTTTTAAAAAGCTATCCTATGACACCCCATTCGATGATATTGGCGAGAAAAAATAAATTAAGAACTTACAATTTGGTGCCAAAACTCCGCCAATTTGTTTTTTTTTTAAATCACCTACCTAAGAACATTCGGGTGTTTAAGACGAATCAAACGATACCTTAATTGTCGAAATCCATTCAGCCGTTTGGAAGATACGAGGTAATAAAGAAATTTACAAACATACATACATACAAGATACGCGCGAAAAGCATAACCCTTCCTTGGCAGTCGGGTAAAAAGATTAATATTAATTATTACTTATTAATTATTACATTTTTTTTTATTGTGACGTTTTGAATTTTTTCAAAAAGGTTATGCTGGGCAAACCCTTACTCTGATCGTCTTTATTTTAAGCTTACATTGTCGCTGACTAAATTGTCGGAGGGGTATTTTCTCAAATTTTTGATATCATTCTTTATTTCCAAAATATCGAGCACTAAAATCAAAAATTCGGAAAAAAATGATTTTTTTTCCATTATTTCGGCCATAACTTTTTTCGATTTTGATTATCTCGAATAATTCTTTTTGCACCTTATAGCTCTCGTTAATACGCGTTTTTTAAAGTGTTGAATATCATATTTTCACAACTCTCCGAGGTATAAGCGGATCGCATTTTTTCGTGAAATCGGAGCCTATATTGGAGCGAACGAAAAGACATTTCCAATGTCAAAAAAGAATTTTGATATTGATATAAATGTACATGGGCAGGCAGGAGCAATCAGGCAGAACATCAGGTGGTTTTAAACACACTAACACAACATTTAAATCAAAATTAAAATGTTTATTATCTTTGTTGGTTTTACAAAGTTCTTACAATGTATGAGATCCCAACATGAACCTCAGGTCGCTACAATTTATATATACTTAAAACCATAAATTTTTTGATAACAATTAGTATTATTTATAGCATATAATAACAACTTTATTTATTCGTTTATTAAAGTACTATTTTTAGACTTCAAATAGATAATAATAGATATTTTGTTATTCACATTAAGTACATATTGCTATCAAACAGTGGAGATAGTATCTATCAACAATACACCAACTAGATATGTATATGTTACTGTGTTTAGTAAAAGGTACAACTTTCGTGGTAGTCAATAAGAGCTATTTACAATAGCTCATTACACTAATTGTGAACCTTAACGACTATCTCGAAAGTTGTACCTTTCCATTTTAACTGTCACATATAGGTTCGGCGTAAACAAACAGCTTACTTGAGACATGTGAGCTCTAATTTTGATATTTTTTTTTTAATTTATGACTCAAAGTCAAAACAATTTTATTTATAAATTCAGAATGTTACTTAAAGTAGTCAAAGTATTAGTGAATAACATTATCATTTTTGCGCAGTTTTACTAGAAAAACATAGCAAATATGAAATTTACTCTGAAATGTGACTGTAAATAATTGGAGCCTTTTTATAATTCGAAAACGGCACTGCAAAATTGTATTACCATTGCCTCCTATGTAATAGTAATACTAGAAGCTGAGAACATAGGGGGCAATGGTAATTCAAATTTTAATTGCCGTGCCGTGCCGTTCGAATTAAAGGCCCAGTAAATGTAAATATCCACATAAACTTACAAAGATAAATTCTAAATATTTAATATGGTGTTCATATTCATATATATTAAAAAAAAATGATAAGAATTTAAAACAGAAAATAAAATGTAAACAAGTATAAGATAAATGTTATAATAAAATACAAAGGCTACAAAGTTCAATTTACTTAATTAAAGTCGAAATATAGATTAAAGAATTTGTTAGCTGGATAAGATATCCAATTAATAGAAAAGTCCGACGCCAAACAGCTTGCTGTGTTCCGTCGGTGCGTGGGAGTACCAGTGCCTTTATAGGTATTTTCTGGGTTAACTCGCTCCATCGTCGACCTCATCGTTGACCTTTATGGTCAGGATTGAGGTCAAGAGTTAACCCATCTTATGATAAAAAATAAAAAATAATAGTTCTAAGTTTTTTTAAATGATTATGAAATTATAATAGATATTAGACTAAGTATAAATAAAAAAACTTTATTGTTGTAGTTGTAGTGCACCAACGGGGTTCGTGTAAGTGCTTCATTATTTTTTATTGTAACATCTTTATAAAAAACTCACGATGCATCTTCGAACGGCACGGCACGGCACTTCAAAATTTGAATTACGATTGCCCGCTATGTTTTCAGCTTCTAGTATTACTAGATTTGGTTATAAAATTTTGCCGTGCCATTTTCGAATTATAAAAAGGCCTATTAAAGAATTTTGAAGTTTTGACCTTATTACAAGGTGCCATGGTTCTAATTAGGTTGCACTAAAAACTGTGTTTCGAAACTTATTCACGTGGACAGCGTTTTACTTTGATTTTATATTTAAGCATCAAGTGTTTCTAGAACTACGTGGGCGTATGTATGTTATCTATGAGGCCCTTCCCCCTGCTTCGATGGGGACGTATATAGACTGATTTTATTATTATTATATATGTATCTTAGTTTGTAAATAATTATCTATGGTAAGCGGTGATAGCCCAGTTGGTAATGAGCCAGACTTGTAACCGGTATAGGTTGCGGGTTCAGATCCTGGTGCGGGCCTGTATGACTAAATTCGGCTTTTCGGATTTATGTACGGATTTCTAATTAATTATCACTGGCTCAACGGTGAAGGAAAACATCGTGATGAAACCCGCAAGAAATTTTATTTTCGGAAGGCGAGCGGTCCACCAACAAGCATTAGGCCAGCGTGGTGGACTATAGCCTAAATCCCCTTCATGTTTCGAAGGGAGGCCCGTGCCACTCGGCGGGGACGTAGATGAGCTGGTAAAAAAAAAGGTACAGAATTTTATTTTTAAATTATCTTTCCGCCCAGAACTTCGTTCCCGTGGGAATTTGGGAAAATAATGTAGCCTATGTGTTAATCCAGTTTCTCCATACCAAATTTTATTGAAATTGGTCCAGCCGTTTGAGCATGAAAGAGTAACAAACATCCATACCTACAAACTTTCGCGTTTATAATACACACATCAACGCGGTCTAGGGATATTGCACGATTTTTCATACAAAAGAAGCTATAAAAGCATACTCGAGATACATGGAGGGCTATAATTTACAATCGAGCAAGTGCTAAACCGGAATTTTCAATTCTATTCATGTTTTTCTTGAAAGTGAAAATGTGTCGAAAATGAAAAAAAAATGCGTGAATTCGACCATTTTCATGCAAAAAGCAGGCAAAAAGTGCATTTTCGTTTTCGTTTCCATTACGTTTTCACAAATTTCAAGTAAAACAAAATTTATTGACTAGAATTGAAAATTCAAGCTTAGCACTTGCTCGACTGAAAATTATAGCTCTCTATGTATTTCGAGTATGCTTTTATAGCTTCTCAAACAGACCTCTTTTGTATGAAATATCATGCAGTATCCCTAGACCGTGTTGATGTGTATATTAGTAAAGGTTAAGGATTATTATTAATTCGTTGCAAAGTAACAACTAAGTTCGCCGCCTTTTCTCCTTGACAACAGAGAAGTTTATACAATACTTGTAATAGTTTATAAAATACAATAATAAAATAAAACAAAACTCCCACCCGTAAGTCACAAGTGTTCCACGCGTTTAATAAATAACTGTCACAATATCAACATGTATTACTAATCACACAAATATTTTATTAACACCTGTTACTGCGACTAAGTTATAATAATAAATTAATACTTTATAAAATAAATTAACTAAAAAAATTAAAAAAAAATCCAACTGCGTAGTAAAAACTGAAAAAAAAACATTAAAATCGTCAAGTCATTCAATAAATATTATTCAAAAACAAAAGTCTCGCCTACTGGATTTACTTGTTTTTTAGGGTTCCGTACTCAAAGGGTAAAAACGGGACCCTATTACTAAGGCTCTGCTGTCCGGCCGTCCGTCCGTCCATCTGTCACCAGGCTGTATCTCATAAACCGTGATAGAGAGTTGACATTTTCACGGATGAAGAATTTCTGTTGCCGTTATAACAACAAATACTTAAAAACAGAATAAAATAAATATTTAAGGGGGCTCCCATACAAAAAACGTGATTTTTTGCCGCTTTTATAGATAAGTCTGTCCGAGGCTGTATCTTATTAACCGTGATAGTTAGACAGTTAAAATTTTCAAAGATTAAGTATTTCTATTGCCGATTTAATAACAAATACTAAAAAATAGAAGAAATAAATACAACAAACATATTTTCCGTTTTTATAGATAATGTTATGGAACCCTTCGCGCGCTAGTCCGACTCGTACTTGGCCGTTCTTTTTTTTCTTTTCAGTTTTTACTACGCAGTTGGGTTTTTTAAATTAATTTATTTTATTTTACACTTTTTAGTTAGGGGCATTTTATTTATTTGTTGTTAAACACATTACCCTTCTTTGCGTCGCACAGTCGGGTAAAAAGGTAAGACAAAACATACAAGGTTCAAGGGACAGCTTAGCAAATTCTTAAATTCTTGAATCTACCCAAAACTATGATTGGCTAAAAGTGTAATATTTTTTCCCGGAAACGTAAATGTAGGAGTTTTGGTCATTTACCTACTTTGGCACTACGCAATGTACAGCGAAACCGCATCCCGCGGGCGATCATTTCGCGCCGCATCCGCACCGATGTACTAATATGCGACGTACATTGCTGGTTTTCGTGTTCTGCTCTGTTATGACCGTTTTACTGGAAAATGGAGTGTATTCAAATAAATGATTTAATTTTAAAGCAGAAAACATTAAAAAAAAACTCAAAAAAATTCCACTGGAAGAATCATTCAGAATGTTGGTCTGAATTTAGGGTTTCACTTTTTGCCAAGCTGTCCCTAACACCTTGTATAATACAAACTTACAACCACAAGTGTGCAAGGGCGGCCTTATCACTACACAGCGATCTCTTCTAGGCAACCCAAGGCGGAAGGAAAACACAAGAAACTGGGCGTAGCGCAAATTATTAGGTACGTATATACAGGGCTTTAGGTATCTCTCTTTCAACCTCTTGGGTGGTAAATCCGTCCATGAAAATGAACAACTTTCACAAGGAACATAGGTCGAAATACGAAAAAAAATTTTGAGTTCTCATACAAACTTCATCAGCATATAGCGCATTTTGTACGGGAGATCAAAAATTTTTTTTCGTATTTTGACTTATGTTCCTTGGGGAAGTTGTTCAGTTTCATGGACTGATTAACCACCCGAGAGGTTGAAAGAGAGATACCTAAAGCCCTGTATACTGTCTGTAAAGGATAGCTTAGTGAATACTTAAATGGTGGAATCTATCGTCTTAGGTATAGTCAAGTGTGTGGCGAACTTGGCTAACCCTGGTGTCAGAGTTCTCGAACCGCACAATCGCCTCTGACTTGGTTTTACATACTTGCATGAATACATACCATTTTTTTTACGATAAGTACACACACAAAGGCCCACACTAAGGTTCTTCCTTGTACCGTGGGTCGACCCTTGGAACATACATACATAGACAGAGACAAACATCTGCTTTTAACATAAATATTTTTTTTAATTTTTATTTATTTATTATAAGATGGGTTAACTCTTGACCTCAATCTTGACCATAAGGTCAAAGATGAGGTCGACGATGGAGCGAGTTAACCCAGAAAATGCCTATAAAGGCACTGGTACTCCCACGCACCGACGGAACACAGTAAGCTGTTTGGCGTCGGACTTCGGTAGGAGGGTGATCGCGAACCAGACGGCCCTTTACAGAGCCTACCACACCGCATGAGACCATAGGACGACACCTCAGATTCAGAAAAAAATGAGTGTCGTTGCCTGGGATGGATTACTAGAAGGCAGGTCTCATTTGTGTTTCCTTAGTCGCCTCTTACGACCACGGAAAGAGATGGGGTAGTGTTATTCTCAACCGATCACCACACGGTTGATTTTACCAGCCTGGGAATCGAACCTAATAGGACCCTTCTTTCTCTACCGGATCTTGTCGAGATTCCTCGGATCCGTACTGAGCGCTTTTCATCATCTTTCGTATTGCGCACTGCAATGGAATGGAATTCTCTGCCTGCGTCTGTATTTCCGAGCTCATACAACCCGAGTCTCTTTAAAGTTCGAGTGAATAGGCTTCTTCTGGGTGAGCTTGCTACATCCTCGACCAGGTCTTTGCTATTGAGCTAAAAGAATATTACTCTAAAATTTAAAAAAAAAATTGTGAAGCCCCCGACGTTCGATTCCTAATAACTTTAAAACGGCTGAACCAATTTTGATCAAACATAGCTAAGAACCATCTCGATTACATCAGCTTTCAAACGGAAAAAAACTGCATCGAAATCGGTCCATTTTTTAGAAGCTACGATGTCACAGACAGACACCAAGATACACAGATACAAACGTCAAACTTATAACATCCCTCTTTTTTATCTGGGGTTCAAAATAATATTACGACGAATTTTTGTGTGACACACAAGATCTATTTAAAGACAAGCATTTCGCTCGGGACTTCATTCCCGCGGAAATTCGGGAAAATTATGTAGTCTTATCAAGGATAATGTAGCATCCTATTGGTGAAATAATTTTTGAAATCGGTCCAGTAGTTTTTAAGTTTAATCGTTACATACAAAAATACAAATCTTTCCTCTTTATAATATTAGTATTGATTAGTATAGACAAGCTTTCCGCGCGGGACTTCGTTTCCGTGGGTATTCGGAAAAATTATGTAGCCTATGTTACTCCCCAAGGTCTAATCTATCTTTGTACCAAATTTCATCAAAATCTGTCCAGAGTTTTTAAGTTTATTCGTTACACACAAAAATACAAATCTTTCCTCTTTATAATATCAGTATTGATTAGTATAGACACTAGCTTTCCGCGCGGGACTTCGTTCCCGTGGGAATTTGGGAAAATTATGTAGCCTATGTTACTCCCCAAGGTCTAATCTATCTTTGTACCGAATTTCATCAAAATCGGTCCAGTAGTTTTTAAGTTTATTCGTTACATACAAAAATACAAATTTTTCCCCTTTATAATATTAGTGCAGATAGATAAGATATGTAGAAAAGTAAATTGTTTTACTACTTTTATTTGAGTAATTTATACTTGAGATTAGATGTAATTAGCGTTCAAAGTGAGTTTAATAGGGACACACCCACTTTGTGTGATACTGATAGGGCAGTGGCACGATATACACAGACTCCTTACTGTGGACAGAGGAGCGTCTCAGTTTGGACTAGCGTCTCAGTTGTTTTTAATGCTGTCTCGATGTCGTCCACCCGCCTCAGACTTGTGCGAAAGGGACAATTGCAGCTTTACGGCGAAATGCCGAGTTTTATTTCCAAAATTATGAGTTTAGGCGTCAATGAATTCCTACCCCAAAAACTTAATGAAATCGTACGTTTTTGGCCTCCATCGATTCATAAGCGTATAATCGAGGTTCGTAAGTTTTGTTTTTTCCAAAATTGTTCTTAGTTTTTCAACAGTCACCTCTTAAATGTTGAAAATTTTTTTGGCGAAAAATGCTGACTTTTAGTCTCAAATATCTTCTTGTTTACTAAAAATATCAAAAAAATCAAAACGTACGAACCTAGTTTTTTGTGTTCCTGACACTATACCAAAATTTCACAGGGATCCGTTGACGTTTAGGGGATGGAATCCATTGACGCCGTTTGTATGGGGAAAAACACTGAGACGATCCTCTTAAACAGCCCTTTTAAACCGTTTTCAAAGAAAGGAAGCGGTGTAATATTTTTCTATTAGTAAATGTAAATATCCACATAATCTTACAAAGATAAATTTTAAATATTTAAAAAACACTATGTTCATATATTAAAAAAAAAAGAATAAAAAAAAAATTGAAGGAAGTTTAAGATATAGAAAATAGTTTTTATAAAATAATTATAATAGATATTATATAATAAGTTATTAAGAATAAGTAAAAATTAAAAAAAAACATTGTTGTAGTGCCACAACGGGGTTCGTGTATGTGCTTCATTAATTATTGTAACATCTTTATAAAAAAACTCACGATGCAATAAAGAATTTTGAATTTGAAATTGAATTCTCAATTCGACCCGTCGCGCGCTTATTTAAGGCGCGTGCGATACAAAGCGTGGACACACGGGTGTGCAAGAACCGCGCGAAGGTTTAAGGCGACTACAGCACCTAAATTACGATTTTATGATGCGTAGATAAGCATGACGCACTGCATTAAATCGAAGAAAAAAATACTACGGTAATATTCAGGACATAAACTAGATACTTAAGTAGTTTGCTGAAAACATGATTCAGCACTTTTGGTTCGATAGAAAAAGTTCACAAAATCACCTCTAAATACCAATATTGTGTATCTTTTAAGCTGTAAAAACGATAGTAAAATGCACGCAGGAACTTGAGTTTGTTATCAAAATGTTCGTGATTGAACACTCTCGATAAGTAGTTAACGCATTTTTCGATTTAAGCTGTCACCTTTCCATAAATTTCATTTTTCTAACTTTCGAACATGTTTTTACGCACGCACGCTTTCATAGTCCGTAAACTTCGTGTATCGACACTGTTCGCACTGCCGGCCCAGGCCTGTTGAGAGACGGAGATGGCACTATTCCTATGTGTGCTGCCTTTATCGGGTGTTGTAGTCGCCTTAAAAACCTTCGCACAGGATCGGGACAGTAACGGCTAGAAAAAAATCATTACAAACCTTTTTTATTAGCGAGTAACACACACACTGTTTCCGGATTCCCACGGTAACGAAGTCCCGGGCGGGAAGCTATACATAATATAATCTGCTCATTATTTATTTTTAGTTGTATTTTACATTTCTGGGTAAAACATTGGTGACTATTGACCCAAATGATTTGTGTATTCGTCGTGAAAATGATAAGGCGGACGTAAATCATGGACGTGATGAATGGCAAGACATTATATTATATATGTTTAATTAATCTATATGTTAACACAATCTTTAGCTCAGATTACTTCAGTCTATCGTTGTAATTCTGTCTGTAGTTGGCAACATTATAATAAAACGTAAATTACTGATTATTATCTATTCAAGGTCTGTGCCCTGTAGAATAATGACGAATTTGCCAGTATATCTCTCTTTATCTCTCTCTTGCGCTTTATAGACGACTATTTTTCCTTCCGGGACTTCGTTCCAGTGGGAAACTCACGGATAATGTAGCATTCTAATAGTGAAAGAATTTTTGAAATCGGTCCAGTAGTTTTTGAGTTTATTCAGCGACGCCCGCATCGAAATCGGCCCATTTGACAGACAGACACACAAATACATAAAGACATACAGATACACAGATCGGTAATTCTCTGCTTAAGGAATGTAATTCTCTGCTTACGTCTGTATTTCCGGGCTTATTTAACCCGAATATCTTTAAAGTTCGAGTGAATAGGGTGAGCTTGCTTGCGACATCCTCGACCACATCTTTGCCCCTGGGCTAGATTGTGGTCAAGAGAAAACTCTTAGTCTATTAAAATAAAGACAGAAACACGAGAAAATAAGGACAACAATACCAGATACAGACGTCAAACTTTGTGGTTTGAAAAGTAGCGGCCGTAAGTTTCGAGGACGTAACCAGAGCCCCGATTCTGTAACTTCAGTTTTGTGTCAATGGAATGGAAGCCATTTTATCTGTTCATGTTTTTTTTTTATTATGAGATGGGTTAACTCTTGACCCCAATCTTGACCAAGGTCATAGATTAGGTCGACGATGAAGCAAATTAACCCAGAAAATGCCATTGAAGGCACTGGTACTCCCACGCACCGACGGAACACAGCAAGCTGTTTGGCGTCGGACTTCGGTAGAAGAGTCGTCGCGAACCAGACGGTCCTTTACAGAGCCTACCACACCGCATGAGACCAGATTCAAAATAAACTGAGGTGTCGTTGCCTAAGATAGATTACTAGGAGGCAGGTCTCATTTGTGTTTCCTTAGTCGCCTCTTACGATACCCACGGAAAGAGATGGGATGCTGTCATTCTCAGCCGATCACCAAAGGCGATCAGGTGGAGAAAATGATAACTATTTAATTTAAATATACTTCCTGACAACCACTCCGACCAGCAGCTCAAGTACGATGGCTATAGCGCGCGTAATGTGCCGCGGTCCTATGTCAAAATGTTAACATTGACAACGTCAGATGGCGAGCAAGGCTTTGTGCGGGGCCCTCGCACAATCAAAGTGAAGTTTGAGCGTCAGCCGAGTGGCGTACCGCAAGAGTTTGTCACCGCCGTGCTTCGTGCTCGAGCTGCAGCAGCGCCACCGCCAACTGAACGTAAAGTTGCAAACTACCTAGCAATTGAAAATTCAGTTGGCGGTGGCGCCACCAGTCAAAGCAGCTGTCATTAGATGTATGAAATTTGTATAGGTTACCCGCATCGACCACACAGCCTGGGCCACGATTCTGTAACTTAACGTGTCAATGGAATGTAGGTCATTTTACCTGTTCAGCTGGGCTATGATGATCGCCATCACATAATTATCTCACGCGCTATCTCATGGTCACGTGACTGTTTCGACCAATGAGATTACGTGAAAGCGTCACGTGATTATGAGATAGCGCATGAGATAATAATTATGTCATGGCGATCATCATAGCCCAGCTGAACAGATAAAATGGCCTCCATTCCATTGACACGTTAAGTTACAGAATCGTGCCCCAGGCTGTGTGGTCGATGCGGGGCCCAGAGATGGAACTGGCGTGTGCGCAAAGATTTTTCAAACATCACCACTTTTGCCCCGACCGGAGATCGAACAGGAACCATCGTGGATTAAGGCGACTACAGCACGATTTCATGATGCGTAGATAAGCATGACGCACTGCATTAAATCGAAGAAAAAAATACTACGGTAATATTCAGGACATAAACTAGATAAGCAGTTTGCTGAAAACATGATTCAGCACTTTTGGTTCGATAGAAAAAGCTCACAAAGTCACCTTTAAATACCAATATTGTGTATCTTTTAAGCTGTAAAAACGATAGTAAAATGCGCACAGGAACTTGAATTTGCTATCAAAATGTTCGTGATTGACCACTCTCGATAAGTAGTTAACGCATTTTTCGATTAAAGCTGTTACCTTTCCATAAATCTCTTTTTTCTAAGTTTCGAACATGTTTTTAGGCACGCACGCTTTCATAGTCCGTAAACTTCGTGTATCGACACTGTTCGCACTGCCGGCCCAGGCCTGTTGAGACACGGAGATGGCACTATTCCTATGTGTGCTGCCTTTATCGGGTGCTGTAGTCGCCTTAAGATACGGTGTCCTGCGTCATTACATTCAACCAAAATGATGAGAGCTGTAACCGCTTATCATTTTGGTGCTGCAAATTGGTTACACGTGTAGCCCATTTGAATTAAGTGTCGACGAATTGTTAGGGAGATAAAAATGACACAAAAATAAATTTAACCGACTTCAAAAAGCGAAAAACAAAAACAAAATGAATTAATGTGCAATGTAGTACCTTGTGATCTGTTTAAAGTCGGTGCGAAGGCGGCCTGGCAAGCTTATTTGGCTAAAAAGTTTATTCATTTTTTAATTTTTAGTGTAAATGTAAAACATAATTGCCAATTAAAATCGAGGGTTGCCCTCGATTGCCGTGGGATTCTATTATCACATCCTGACTTGGTAACAATGGGACCACCTCTGGAGTACTTATCCTCTTTCGAAAAAAATATTTAAAATCAATTCAGAACATCTGAACATGTTCACCATTTCTGGACACATTAAAAAAACCCATACCTACAATAGAACCTTCTTCTGTTTTGAAGACGGTTAAAAATAAGTAAATAAATAAACTTTTGAGATTTCAAGAAACATTTTATATGTTCTATAAAAAAAAAACAAGTTTTTGACATTAAAAAAAAGCTCTTATAATTTTCACCAAGAAAATCGACTTCCTACACAAAGGCAAATCAACTGAGAAATGGAAGTTGCACACTCAAAGGCCCACACTAAGGTTTTCCCTTGTGTCCCTTGGAATACACACACATGACCCGAGAACAAACATCTGCTGCAAAATTATGTAAAATTCTCAAAAAAAAATGTCTTTTTGTATTAAAGCCTGGGCGGTTTTCCACTTGACAGTTTCCCGTCCGGTTTGCCGGCCGGCAGCGACTGGAAAGCTTGGTATCACGGCGCCGGCGACAGCACCGGTGAGAATCATCGCCGTTTCGGCGCCGGAGCCGATCAGTGAATAAACATTGCCATATATTTTCGTACATTTTTGCTTCTCCGGTAGCCGGGCCGTGTGCCGTGCCGTTGCTGTGCCGTCAAGTAGAAAAACGCCCGGGCCTTTTTATAATTCGAACGACACGGCACGGCGTTTCAAATTTTTAATTTCCATTTCCCCCTATGTTCTCAGTTTCTAGTATTACTATTACATAGGAGGCAATGGTAATACAAATTTGCCGTGCCGTTTTCGAATTATAAAAAGGCTCATTACTTGAATAAAGAGGTGACTCTGTTTCTCGCGGAAAGTTTTTCAGTATAATGAACTGTCATTTAAGGTTTTTTTTAACAGCCCATATGTGTCCCCACCGAGGGGCACGGGGCTCCCTACGAAAGACAAAGGGGATTTAGGCCATAGTCCACCACGCTGGCCCAATGCAGGTTGGTGGACCGCTCGGCTTTCGAAATGAATTTTCTTGGACGGGCGGGTTTCATCACGATGTTTTCCTTCACCGTTGAGCAATTGATAATTAGAAATCCGTATATAAATCCGAAAAGACGAATTTAGTGGTACAGGCCCGCACCAAGTCTGGCTCATTACCAACTGGGCTATCACCACCACAAATCAAAATGAATGAAAAAAAGTAGAATAGAATGAAGTACTACCGCCAAAGGCTTTCATGACATATTAAATTATCTCGAGGGATTAAATTATCTAAATTATCTAATAAAACCTACTTGGGTCTTTGACTTAGTTTGGCAAGTACAGAGGCCAGCGCATCAGGTTACTCATTTTCATTGCAAAACCGCTCTTATTACAACACCACAGAGTGCACGCTTGTGGTAACCTGAGTTGCGGCCGTCCGTACATATTTACTTCTTCTATCGTGTCGGCAGTAGGTTAGGCTAAATCTATTTCTAGAGATTGTTTGACGGCCGGTTTGTTCGAGTGGTAGTGACGCTGCCTCTTGATCAGCGGGTCCTGGGTTCGATCCCCAGTCGGGGCAAACATTTGTGTGAAAAGCAGATGTTTGTTCTCGGGTCATGGGTGTTTGTGTTTGTCTCTATGTGTGTTCCAAGGGACCCACGACACAAGGGAAAACCTTAGTGTGGGCCTTTGAGTGTGAAGCGTTTATTTATTTATTTAATTTACAGCCAGAACGCTCATCTATCTATTCATATTATAAAGAGGAAAGATTTTATTGTTTGTTTGTTTGTTTGTTTGAATAGGCTCCGAAACTACTGGACCGATTTGAAAAATTCTTTCACCATTCGAAAGCTACATTTTTTTTATAATTATAAGATGGGTTAACTCTTGACCTCAATCTTGACCATAAAGTTCAAAGATGAGGTCGACGATGGAGCGAGTTAACCTAGAAAATGCCTATAAAGGCACTGGTACTCCCACGCACCGACGGAACACAGTAAGCTGTTTGGCGTCGGACTTCGGTAGGAGGGTGGTCGCGAACCAGACGGCTCTTTACAGAGCCTACCTCAGATTCAGAAAAAAAATTAAGTGTCGTTACCTGGGATGGATTACTAGGAGGCAGGTCTCATTTTTGTTTTCTTAGTCGCCTCTTACGACACCCACGGAAAGAGATGGGGTAGTGTTATTCTTAACCGATCACCACACGGCAAAAACATTATCCCCGATGGACATAGGCTACCTAATTTTCCCGAATTCCCACGGGAACGAAGTCCCGGGCGGAATGCTAGTTAGTGCTAAAAAGCTAGTAAAAAATACCCTTCGGCCACAATTGAAATCAAGTTTTGAAACTAGATTCGGAAAAACAAATTCTGACCAAGCCAAGCGCAAAGGGTGAGCGAAGGAAGCGTCTCCGTTTCAGCGCTCATAGCCCAGTGGCGCTCGCTGATTTCAACCGATCAGTGAGGTTAAGCAATGTACACAGTGACAGGGAACCTGATGGGTGACCAAAGTGGCAATTTATCACGACCGTTTCCGCGCTTCGGAGGGCACGTTAAGCTGTCGGTCCCGGCTGTTGTCGATTGACTTACAGCCAAGTTTGCCACACACTTGACTATACCTACACAATAAGAAGAAGCTTGGGCAAAATTGCTTTCACATGACCAGATGTCCGGCTGTCTGTCCGGCTACAGGTTACATTACTCATCATCATCAGATTCTCGTGAAACGTAGGTTCGATAATTTAAACAGATTTTTTTTCATTCAGTTTTTTTTTAAACGAAAATAAAATCATATTTCATGCAGCCATTTCAAATAATGTTGATTCGTGAGGTCTAAAGCTCACAGAGCCACTAAAAAAAGTTGAAGTCACTCAAAATTGTGCATTGCTAGGGAGTGGAAAAAACACCTCCGTACATCTTGAGTGATGAGCTGATAGAATGAGAAGTTAACTTTTTGACATTGGAATAGTAGTTTTCAATAATAGCCCACATCCCGAACGCTATATGTCCCTGCAATACGCCACTTTTTGAGAAACTGTACGGCGACTACAGCACCCGATAAAGGCAGCGCACATAGGAATAGTGCCATCTCCGTCTCTCAACAGGTCTGGGCCGGCAGTGCGAACAGTGTCGATACACGAAGTTTACGGACTATGAAAGCGTGCGTGCGTAAAAACATGTTCGAAAGTTAGAAAAATGAGATTTATGGAAAGGTAACAGCTTAAATCGAAAAATGCGTTAATAACTTATCGAGAGTGTTCAGTCAAGAACATTTTGATAGCAAATTCAAGTTCCTGTGTGGATTTTACTATCGTTTTTACAGCTTAAAAGATACACAATATTGGTATTTAGAGGTCACTTTGTGAGCTTTTTCTATCGAACCAAAAGTGCTGAATCATGTTTTCAGCAAACTACTTATCTAGTTTATGTCCTGAATATTACCGTAGTATTTTTTTTCTTCGATTTAATGCAGTGCGTCATGCTTATGTACACATCATAAAATCGTATTTTAGGTGCTGTGGTCGCCTTAAAAATGTCTTTTCATTAGATCCAGTATAGGCTCAGATTTCACGAAAAAGTGCGATCTCCTTATATCACGAAGAGTTGATATTCAAAAAAAATTATAAGACGCGTAATTTCGAGACGAGAGCTGTAAGGTGCAAAAAGAATTATTCGAGAAAGTCAAAAACGAAAAACGCTATGGCCGAAATAATGAAAAAAAATGTTTTTTTTATTTATTTTGGCGCTGGATATTTTAGAAACGAAGAATGATATCAAAAATTTAAGAAAAACTGCTCTGGAAAATGTAGTCAGCTACAATGCCTAAAACAAAGATGATCGGGTTTTTAACCTTTTTGAAAAAAGTCAAGAAGTCAGAATGATATTTTTTTGAATTCCGTAGATTCATTTCCAATGTGCTCGATAGTCGTGTGAGGCACGATATCTGTGATTTTTTTTTAAAACGAAAAATATTCATATTTCAGCCATTTCAAATAATGTTGACTCGCGACGTCTGCATCTCTGCAGCTCACAGAGCCACTAAAAAAATTATTGTTACGCAATATTTTTTTTTGGAGTTTGTGGCCTGGTTACTAGACTTTTGGGCCAAGTCTTTTTGATGCACTTCACGCGCATTCCCCATTGCTAGGGAGTGGAAAAAAGAAACCCTCCGTACAAATTGAGTGACCAACTGATAGTAGGTATGAGAAGTTAACTTTTTTTTTGACAATTTCTTAAGGGTTTTTTAGAGTCCAGTTTTTAACCCCCGACAAAAATTTTTAGAGTCCAGTTTTTAACCCCCGTATGTCTGTCTGTGACATCGTAGCTCCTAAACGAATGGACCGATTTCGATGCGGTTTTTTTGTTTGAAAGCTGATCTGATCGGATGGATATTAGCTATATTTGATCAAAATCAGTTCTGTCACATATTTTATAGGTGACAGAATGTGGGGACAAATTTTTTAAAAATTTTTAGAGTAATATGGAGAAAATTGTGGTGCATTGGGCCAGAGTGGTAGACTATGGCCTTAATCCCCTTCGTGTTTCGAAACGAGGCCCGTGCTCCTCGGTAGGGACGTATATATGGGCTGGTAAACAAAAAAAAAAAAAAAGAGAATCATGGCACCCCCTAAATTGATCCCCTAAATAGGCGATCAGCTCACCTAACAGGTATCAAATTTAGTTTAGTGGGCTAAATTCGCTTACGAATTTAAAATCACCAATAGATAAAATTGACTTCCTATTAATATAATGTGAAAGTTTGCAAGAAAGGATGGAACTATGTTTTTTACTACTTCACACAAAAACTACTCGACAGATTTTGATGAAACATTGTAGTAATATAGCTAAGATATCACATTAACACGTAAGCTACATAATTTTCCCAAATTCCCACGGCAAAGAAGTCCCAGCGGAAAGCTAGTCCGTCCGGCATAACTTTCAAACCATTCGGTTATCTTATAAAGAATTCAATAAAGAAGAATTCACCCACGCTTGGCTCGAATTCGATTTCACAAAACGCATATTCATCGTAAATCGATATCTTATTGCTTTTGCGCAGCTCTAGTAACTGTTGATATAAGACTTTAAATACTGATAAAGCACCTTTGCAGTCGTCAAAATGCCATTCTATACGTCGCGTTCGAGAAGCTACGTTGTGTCGTGTAGAAAATAAAATAAAAACGCGTTTTCGAAAACAGAACTATCGACAAAACGAGTGATTTAAAATAACAGTGTACCCAACACTATTGAGCTCCCGCTTCTTTCGACATTCGAAACTCAAATTTGAATTAATCAATGCGTTTGTGAGACCACGTGGTTGGTCGGTTTAAAGGTGTTCTTTTTTTAAAATGTTAATGGTTTTGTGCAGAATACAATATTTCCTGTATTTTTCTATAAAGTAAGACTTTTTGGACATTTAACTCAAGATTTTTGGAAGAATTTTTTTGAAGTTAAAACTTTTTCGTCACTTACATCAGCCAGTTTGCAGCTTCGGTAAGTTTTTTATTCTTTTTAAAATTCAAAAGTTTTTCTAACCTAAAATGTGTGTGTCCTTTGTAGCATGCGTAATAAATTAATGCTATGCGAATTCTTTTTTTTAGAACACCAAGAAAAATAAACAAAAATGAAGTTGAGATATTTAAAACTGGTTTTTTAAAATAAATTATTCTTCTAAGTATTGTAATGTAACATGATATTTTTTACTACCTACTACGTCCATCTCTTTTTTTCCGTTTTAAATAGAAAAGGATAGAAAATGGTTTAAAAGAGTTCACTTTTTAGGGTTCCGTAGTAAACTACGCAAGTACGAAGCTTTATAGTTTCGTTGGTGCTACAAAGATAAAATTTTGCATAGGAAAATGAAACTGAAATCTCTAATGGACCCTATCTTCAACCATTTAGAGTCTATTTTCAGGATAATTATTATTAGACGCCATCCATAAACTACGTCTCACGTGAAGGGGGAGGGAGTGGGTGGACGAAGTGTGACAGTGTGTGACAAGGCGGTGGGAGGGGTCCTAAATTTCATGACGTTACATTTCAAAATCTATTTCGTCCCCTCTATAGATAGAAAGAAGTTTGTCTGTATCCCATGAGACCTCTAACAACAGCTGATAATACCTGCCCTTTAAATACCCTTTAAAAACTCTCTTCGTGGTCACCCATCAAGGAATGGGTGGCATAAACGTTGCTTAACCTTACTTATCGATAGTAAAGTGGGTCGCGAGCGCTAACATTATTAACTCTCTTTTGACAGGTGTTATTCTAAAAATATAATTGAATAACGGCATTTACGTATTCTCGGAAATTGCATTTGTATGTTTAAGTAGCAGGCAATACATGAAAACAGTCCATTTACAAAAGACACTAATTTTTTTTTTAAATGTCGTTAACGTCGTAGTTTATACTTTACTATTACCAACTAGCTTTCCGCTCGCGGCTCCACCCGCGTGTACAGGTTATATCGTGCCCAACTGTGGGATAAAATGTAGCATATGTCCTTTCCCAGGCTCTAATCTATCTCTGTACCAAATTGCATCAAAATCGTTTCAGTTGTTTAGGCGTGAAAGATGGACAGACAGACAGTTACTTTCGCATCTAAATTATAAAACAAAGTCGTGTTAGTTACACCACTTATAACTCAAGATCGGCTAGACCGATTTTGATCAAATTTGGTATGGAGGTAGCTGATAGCCTGGATTAACACATAGGCTACATAATTTTCCCAATATGTCATGGGAACGAAGTCCCGGGTGGAAAGCTAGTTTATAATATTAGTAAGGATAGAAGATATGATTTTTACACTAGTTCTACTTTTTTTATGCGGTTTTTTTATGCGAGGATGTTTTATTTTCAACTGTATGTATTTTTTTTTTTTAAATATCCGCTTGTGGTGAACATCTTTGCTTTGCCATTTGTTGACCGATTCTTCGCCATTGTGGACCGATTTCAAAACAATTTTTTGTTTGAAAGAAATATTTCAGAGGTGGTCCCATTGTCACCAAGTCAGGATCTGATGATGGAAACCCAGGGGAATCGAGAGCAATCCTCGAATTTATAAAGCACTTACAATGTTTCTCATAAGGCTATACGTACGTTCTGCCTTCGCAACGACTTCAAACAGACCAGTGTCTAGCAGATTAAATAATTTTGTCTGTATTTTTCGCTTTCTAGTTCATACTACTACTGTTTTATTTTTGAAGTCGGTTTATTTTATTTATTTTTATTTAGAGATTTGGTGGTTTTGGGAATTGTTCATTTTAGACAGTCTGCATTTTAAAAAGTCA
Organism: Aproaerema taeniolella; assembly: GCA_949987775.1. Taxonomy (NCBI): domain Eukaryota; kingdom Metazoa; phylum Arthropoda; class Insecta; order Lepidoptera; family Gelechiidae; genus Aproaerema; species Aproaerema taeniolella. The sequence goes on along the minus strand of OX465265.1, from coordinate 13,537,070 downwards.
GCCTTTGATAATTTTTCCATTTTGAAATGTTTTGTTTACAAATGTTGTTTAATACCTAGTTTCAATTAGAAAGGAGATAGCTAAGTTTCATAATTTCATGAAACATTAGTTTCATAAAACTAAAGGCTATAAAATAAAACTAAAGCCTTTAGTTTTATGAAATTCCGATTCTCTTGTAAAAAATACAATGAGTTATGTAAGAAATTTCACTTACTTCCTCTTGCTAATAGACGCGATAGCTAACTTCATGTTCTTACTTAAGATAGCTTCAGGTGCTATTGAATGTCCAGGACTATTGTCCAAATTGGCTCTCAAACCTCCACGTCTTAATCTACGCAACAATAACATTATTGGTATTTATTTCGTTTCTACCAATTACCGGAAGAACGCATTTCTTTGGCGAGCTGGCAATAAATTTAACTTCGACCTTTTCAATACTGGTTTTGTTTCGGCGAGACGAGGTTTGACTCAAATTAAAAAAAAAATGATTTCATAATGATGATATGTCAAAAATTTTACTAATTATGTTATGGTAGTTAAACTGACAATTTTCTTTTTACTAAAGTGTCAACTAAAAACTAATTGCTTATTAGTTTAACCACCTCAGCGATAGTTGTTTTTATCTTCGAGAATCTGTAATTGGCTTATTGTATTTAAAATGTTGAACACTGTGTTTATTATAAGCTGTTTTAACTCCATTTAGAAAGATAAAAAATAAATGAGAACGCCGCAGTTTGCGAATGGACGATTTGATTGAAATGCCTGCGACGTATTATGCCGATTTTCATTGTTTCCAATTTAGTACGGTTATTAACATATTAATGACTATAAATCGGTTACGAATTAATGTTTTATCGAAATCGATTATTTTATTTCTAAAAGATGACTTTCCCCTTTGCATAGCAACGAAAACTAAAAGGAATATTCGACTCAAATTGTTGATGAATCTTCCAATATAATCCACACATAAAATAATCCACAGGATTTTTTTTTTCATTATTATAACATGGGTTAACTCTTGACTTCAATCTTGACCAAGGTCATAGATGAGGTCGACGATCTAGCGAGTTGACCCAGAAAATGCCATTAAGGCACTGGTACTCCCACGCACCGACGGAACACAGTAAGCTGTTTGGCGTCGGACTTCGGTAGGAGGGTGGTCGCGAACCAGACGGCCCTTTACCGACCATAGGACGACACCTCAGATTCAGAACAAATTGAGGTGTCTTTGCCTGAGGTGGATTAATAGTAGGCAGGTCTCATTTGTGTTTCCTTAGTCGCCTCTTACGACACCCATGGAAAGAAATGGGGTGGTGTTATTCTCAACCAATCACCACATGGCAAATATCAGAATACCTATCAGAAATACACACATAAACACGGTCTAGGGATATTGCACGATTTTTCATACAAAAGAGGTCTGTTTGAGAAGCTACAAAAGCATACTCGATATACATGGAGGGCTATTATTTTCAGACGAGCAAGTGCTAAACCTGATATTTCAATTCTAATCAATAAATTTTGTTTTATTGACTAGAATTGAAAATTCAGGTTTAGCAAGTTGGATATTGCACGATTTTTCATACAAAAGAGGTCTGTTTGAGAAGCTATAAAAGCATACTCGAGATACATGGAGAGCTATAATTTTCAGACGAGCACTTGCTAAACCTGAATTTTCAATTCTAGTAAATAAAACAAAAGGACAATGGGCAAAAATGTATGGACCTTGGTACAACCCTCCAATAGCGATGAGCTATATGTCCCTGGACAGGTCTTTTCAATTGGAACAATAGTTACTAAGACAGCTATGTTGTAATAGTTGTCCGTTCAGAGTTATAGGTACCTAAAGATAAAAAAAAAAAAAAAAAAATTTGCAATTATTAACGTTTATTGGGGACAATAACAATAATTTCGTTGTAGATTACAGTATTTCATAATTATTTATAGAAATATAAAGGAATTACATTGCTTAGGTCCAAAAAAAACACTTATTTACCTTACATATATTTTATACAAATATTTTTTTTATACTTAGGGCAAGTTCGATAAGCGTGAATATAGCCATTGACAAGACACAGAGTGGGTAGGCCTCACACAAGATGCACCGATGAGCTGGTCAAGGTCCCGAGAAGCCGCTGCATGTGTTCCATCACACATTAGAATTAGTTTAATGTTTTCTCCATTTCCAAAAAGGGATTTTGAAATAAATATTTGGTTGGTGTGCCTCGTAATTCGTACATTGATTTGCTTTTTGTTGAACAATAGCCGCTATTTGTTACGATACAATGAGCGAGTTTTTATTGCAACATTGTTTTTATTATTGTAAGTATTATTTTCAGTATACACAATCACTTTTAGGTGTACCGCCTGGCCAGTTCAAAGAATAATAGCATGGTTTATGACTTTTAATAGCTGCATCTCTTTTGTTTGTGCGTTTTGGGTACCGTCGTGGTATGAGGCGAGCCGCGGGCGCACCTCGCCCCCGCTCCCCGGCGGGGGTGTGTCCGTATTCTAACTTGGGACCCTCAGGTAAGTCAAGTAACAGTCGTTCATTGGTACTGTGCGCGAGTGTTACGTTTCTTGTTTATGCAATACTTCTTAACGACTTTGACTTGGCAATCTTTTCGGACACTGATATCTGCTTATAACGTTGACCCGGCTATTTACATGGACATTGTGCTCTGATCTGTTTTCTGAACTTGGCTATCACACTGGATTATTGAACTGCTTATTGATCGGACCTCGGACTATTGTGCTCCAATGGAAGGTTTTCGCAATTGTGTTATGTGTCGGCGAGGGCTCTACCGCGGAAGGTATCAACAACACGTCTTAACGGATAATCTTCCGAGAGCGCAACCAGAGTTTGCTGCATACATCCAACAACATGCAGTATTGGAGGTGAGTATTTTATCATATTTCTAGAGATATAAATATATACATTTGACGGTGCGTCTTATGTACCTAAGTACCTACCTTGTGTACAGATAAATAAACTGAATGAATAGACATGAGAAAAACAGACTTTGGTTTTAATGCGCGTAGTGTATTTTGTTTCTGAGAAGTATGTATGTATGTAAACACTTTATTGCACTTAAACAGAGACAAGACCCTAAACTCGACACTTTTGTTTACTTTTACTATCTTAATAGACTTTGGCCATTATACTGTGCCAGATGTGGCCGTGTTACCTACCTATTATTGTTCAAAACACTTTTTGACGTTACACTATAGGGTTTTTACTGACTCGCTGCCGACGCGGTCATAAATCATAACAGATAAAGGGTTGGGAGCAGCGCAACGTCGGTATCGATATGTGTGAGTCATCGACTCAGGTAGCAAAATACCCTTACTTGCTACGTAATGAGGACCACTAAATAACCATCATAGTTGTCTAATTAACATAAGAAACGATGTTGTATTTGTAATGTGTAACGTTCGAAAATATACATTAATGTTTTGACTTTTTGTTTAAATATTGCATTATTTATTTATAAATATATTGTTATATCTTAGTATATTCATTTCATAAAGTAATAGATAAGTGTCTCAGTAATATAACTCTACATTTAATTTTAACTAACCTCAATATTCGCAAAAATGATTTTCTATCGATACTAACTATCGACATGAAAACAACGCGGAACTAGGCCAGCCCATAAGACCCCTAAGTAGAAGCGAGATAGAAACACTGATAATGATTTATGACCGCGTCTGCAGCGAGTCGGTAAAAACCCTATAATTCTCCAAAATGTTTTCGATCAATGCAACCAATATAGTATTCTAAACAATGTTGCTTTAAACGGTTTTGATTATAATCCGATTTTAATGAAATAATTATACTGTTTCCAGATTGTGTTTGATAACACACGAAGCGTATGTCATCGATGTTGGCAGAGAGCTGAAAATGCCGTTAGACTACCTGGTGTTGTTCCGGAAGTGGAAGAAGCCAATGATCCTGATGAACAAAATGTTCACCAAGTTTTCGCTCCTGAATACAAAAGAGCACCTAGTACTCCTGGGCACTGTATCTTTTCCAACTGCGGTAATGATACACGACACCGAATACCAGAAGCTATAAAAGTTCACATGTTGTGCGAATACAAGTTGTATATCCCCGACGGTGCAAGAGTATGTAGAGAACACCTCGAAGGAAACAACTGGGATGAGCTGCCAGATTTTTGCAATACCACTAATTATTTTACTGGAGCCCAGTTTAGTGATGCTTGCGACATACTGCGAGCAACCATTGCACGTGGAGCGAGGTTCAATTTTAATGTAAGAGGTTCAATTTAATTAGGTATATACCTGACAAAACTTCGTACAGGAGATTCAGATGAAAGGCTTGCGTCATTATTTAATATGTCCAGGAGAAAACTGGAACGATATTTGAACATTGCACGTGAATGTCTTACAAATGAATATGTAATACTTCACTTGGGGTTAGATCACATTGACAGAAGAAATCTTTTAGACAGAAACCTAGTCATTCCAAAAAACCTTTTTGGAAATGAAGAGAATACCAAACTAATTCTAATATGTGATGGAACATATGTCTACATCAATAAAAGTAGTAACTTCTTATTCCAGCGGCTGTCATATAGCCTCCACAAGTTTAGAAATCTTTTAAAGCCATTTTTGATTGTATCGTCAGATGGTTATATTATTGATGTTTTGGGGCCGTACGCTGCCACAAAAACTGACGCGCAAATAATGCAGGATATCATGAATGACGAAGAACACCCTTTACATTATTTGCTTCAACCAAATGACGTGTTCATTTTGGACCGTGGGTTCAGAGACAGCTTGGATGCAATCGAAGCCTGGGGTTATGAATATTACGTGCCACCAACAAAAGACCGTCGAGAATCCCAGCTCACTACGGAACAGGCAAACGAATCACGAGCCATTACAATGTGCCGATGGGTAGTGGAAGTTGTGAACGGCAGGTTTAAACGTAATGATAAACTGTTACGGCAATCATATTTTAATCGGGCACTGCCGCATATGTTCGAAAACTTTAGAATTGCTGCAGCGATTATAAATCACTTCCATGTACCGATAACAGATAATGAACATGCAGAAGAGTTCCTGAGTCATATACGAGAAACATTGGATTCACCGAATCTTCTATACACATATGTCGAGAGAAAGCGCCTGAATAGCCGAAGGGTTGATTTTCAACGGATGGAAGCCCACAATATTGAAAACTTCCCAAGGCTCACCCTAAATCAGATAATGATACTGGCTTTGGGTACATACCAGCTAAAACTGGCAAGATCATACTGCGCGGAGCATCTTAATAACGGTTTATACCTTATTGAGACATACAGAGAAAATCAACTGGATGACCTGCCAGATTATGGAATTAATGAAGAAGTGTGGCTTCTGCGTGGGCGCATTCAATCTAGACACGTCCGGGCAAGAACTTATTATTGTTACATTTTGATAAAAAGTAACCAAATCGAAGGCAGCAACAACATTGTTCAACACTACTGTACATGCTTGTCAGGACGGCGTACCATGGGTACATGCGCGCATATTATATCAATTATTTGGTATTTAGGACATGCAATTCATGAAGGCTTTATTGCACCGGCAGTGTTCCTAAATGATGTTATCGTGGACGAACTGTGAACAATCAAAATGTAATTGACTCTATTTTGTAAATGTAAAAAAAATATTTGTATAATATATTAGTATGTAAGGTAAATAAGGTGTTTTTTTTTTTGATCTAAGCAATGTAATCCCTTTATATTTCTGTAAATAATTATGGAATACTGTAATCTACAACGTCATTATTGTTATTTTCCCCAATAAACGATAATAATTGCAAAATATTTTTTTTTATTTGTTTAACTTTAGGTACCTATAACTCCGAACGGACAACTATTACAACTTAGCTGTCATAGTAACTATTGTTCCAATTGAAAAGACCTGTCCAGGGACATATAACTCATCGCTATTGGAGGGTTGTACCAATTTGCCCATTCTCCTTTATTGATTAGAATTGAAATATCAGGTTTAGCACTTGCTCGTCTGAAAATTATAGCCCTCCATGTATCTCGAGTATGCTTTTATAACTTCTCAAACAGACCTCTTTTGTATGAAAAATCGTGAAATATCCCTAGACCGTGTTGATGTGTATAATAATTATGTGGCAGAATATCAGCGGCTTCAGCCCTCTTAAGGCTGCGGTCAGTCTGAAGCCATATACCGATTTCCCTTTCTATTATTTGATCATGTAAAATTTTCAACTTTTTTTATTTTTTGATTGACAAATAAATGCCGTTTTTTATTATTATAAAAGGGATACGGATAAGTCCACCTTTGCTATGTTTCTTTTAAATTAGTCGGTAAGATTTTTCAATAAAGAGTTTACATACATATATACATAAAAATACTGTTGGAAAGAAAAAAGCATTCGGAACAACTTGTATTGAACTGAATTTTAATTTAGACTAACAGCATTTTAGAAAAAATCTCAAAAGAGAGAATGATGTTGTTACATTTAGCAAATTCTTATCATAACGGCGCGATTGCTTTTTTTAGTTGTCACACCCAAGAAAAGGTCTTAAGAAAACAAACAATTTTTACTTTGCAGATTTTTTTTTTTCTGTTAAGGCGACTACAGCACCTATATTACGATTTTATGATGCGTAGATAAGCATGACGCACTGCATTGAATTGAAGAAAAAAAATACTACGGTAATATTCAGGACATAAACTAGATAAGTAATTTGCTGAAAACATGATTCAGCACTTTTGGTTCGATAGAAAAAGCTCACAAAGTCACCTCTAAATACCCAATATTGTGTATCTTTTAAGCTGTAAAAACGATAGTAAAATGCACACAGGAACTTGAATTTGCTATCAAAATGTTCATGACTGAACACTCTCGATAAGTAGTTAACGTATTTTTCGATTTAAGCTGTTACCTTTCCATAAATCTCATTTTTCTAACCGTCTTTCATAGTCCGTAAACTTCGTGTATCGACACTGTTCGCACTGCCGGCCCAGGCCTGTTGAGAGACGGAGATGGCACTATTCCTATGTGTGCTGCCTTTATCGGGTGCTGTAGTCGCCTTAAGCGGTGATAGCCCAATTAAGTATAACCAGAAGGTTGCAGGTTCAAATATTGGTGTAGGTCTAAATCCTGAACTACTAAATTTTCTGATTTATGTACGGATTCATAATCACTTGCTCAGCGGTGAAGAAAAAATCGTGATGAAACCCTCATGTCTATACAGGCGCGGTCCACTGACCCGCATTAGGCCAGCGTGGTGGACTATGGCCTAAATTCCCTTCGTGTTGCGAAGGGAAGCCCGTGCCCCTCGGTGGGGACGTATATAGGCTGATAAAAAATATAGTGAAAAGGGTTTCTATTGCCTACGTTAGTTCAGGTCGAACACGAGCGGAAATTCTGCCAAAGACTCCTTTCGACCGCTTCTTACTTCCAACAGCGTTGGTTCAGTTATTGTACGTAGCTTGTTTCGAACTAGATAGCGCCGGGTGTGTAACAATTTAACGCCTTAGAGTTTCAAGGCGAGAACGCAGCATGACATTTTAGACTTTTTTGTATTTTCAAAGTCAAAATCAAGTCAAAGTTAAAAAAGCTTTATTTCATAGAATATTCAGGATGTTATTTAAAATAAGCCAAAGTTGTATTATAGGATTTTAATATGTTCATACATATCCGTTATTAACTGACTTCAAGAAAGGAGGAGGTTCTACAGGGCTTTAGGTGTCTCTCTTTCAACCTGTCGGGTGGTTAATCAGTCCATGAAACTGAACAACTTTCCCAAGGAACATAGGTCAAAATACGAGAAAAAAAATTTTGAGTTCCCATACAAACTTCGTCAACATATTTTAGCGCATTTTGTATGGGAGATCAAAAATTTTTTTTTTCGTATTTCGACCTATGTTCCTTGGGAAAATTGTTCAGTTTCATGGACTGATTAACCACCCGAGAGGTTGAAAGAGAGATACCTAAAGCCCTGCATATGTTCGACTGTATGTATTTTTTTAAATGTATGTTCACCGATTTCTCCGCCTATTAAGGACCGATTTTCAAAACTCTTTTTTGTTCGAAAGAGTATACTTACTCCAGAGGTGGTTCCATATAAGTTTTATGGAAAATGATTCAGCGCTTTTAAAAAAAATCAACAAAAACAAAAAAATACTACAAACCAGAACATCATCTAAATAAATGAGTGCAATTTTCGTTTGTGGTTATCTGCTAATAGGCATTGAATACTAGTTATCTCTTTGTGCGAACTGTTGTTGGGATTGAAGTCGGTGTCTCAAACGTTTTTTTAAGATGGAAAATTATTGTTTTGACTCTACTGACTCTACGCCTGTAATTCGCAAAGTTGCAGTCTTCCCCAGAGATTTTTTGTGGACCAGTTTTCCGTCCGGGACTTTGTTCATGGCAGAATTTCAGAAAATTATGTAGCCTATGTGTTAGTCCAGGGTGTCAGCTATACCTCCATAAAAATTTTATCAAAATTGGTCCAGCCGCTTGAGCGTGAAAGAGTAACAAACATCCATATATCCTCACAAACTTTCGCATTTCTAATATTCTCTTATAAATGCGAAAATTGCGTTATAAATCATTATAAAGCGGTGATAGCCCAGTTGGTAATGAGCCAGACTTGTAATCGAAAGGTTGCGGTTTCAAATCCCGGCGCGGGCCTGTACCACTAAATACGTCTTTTCAGATTCAGATTTCTAATTAACACTTGCTCAACGTTGAAGGAAAACATCGTGATGAAACTCACTCGTCCAAGAAAATTCATTTTCGAAAGACGAGCGGTCCACCAACCCGCATTGGGCCCGCGTGGTGGACTATGGCCGGAAATCCCCTTCGTGTTTCGAAGGGAGGCCCGTGCCCCTCGGTGGGGACGTATATGGGCTGGTAAAAAAATATTCTCTTTACCTCTTTTATCTATCTAGATTTCATAGTCTAAGCAAAACACATACACAATTATCTACTCGTGCATTCATTTAAACTGCCGGCAACCTCGACAAATGTATGACCGGAGCTTATGACATAAAACAATTTAAACCCAGTCCATCAAGTCTCTTGACACCTGGATGATGATTGCAAGAGGAGATGAAGAGATTACTTAGCAACACTGACTATCTTGGGCCCTGATTCTGTAACTTAAGTTGTGTGTCGATGGAATGGAGGCCATTTTATCAGTTCAGGTGGCGAAATTGAGAACTATCCAAATTTCATACATCTAATGACGGCTGCTTTGACTGGTGGCGCCATCGCCAACAAAATTTTCAGTTGCCAGGGAGTTTGCAACATTACTTTCGGTTGGCGGTGGCGCTCTGGCCGGGGTGGTTGTCAGCAAGCATATAAAAATTAAATCGTTCACAATTTCGCTACCTGAACACATGAAATGGCCTCCATTCCACCGACACACAATATAAGTTACAGAATCGGGGCCCAGTCCAGCGTGGCATAAAAGTAGTATGTTCTATGAATAGCCTTCTTCTCCCTACCTCTCATATCCCTCTAGAATTCATAGTCTAAGCAAAACACACACAATAATCTGCTCATGCATTCATTTAAACTGCCGGCAACCTCGACAAATGTATGACCGGAGCTTATGACATAAACCAATTTAAACCCAATCTGTCAAGTCTCTGGTCACCTGGATGGTGATTGAAAGAGGAGATGAAGAGATTACTTAGCAACAGGGCGACTATTCTGCCAATCAAATGTCAATGTCAAAGTGGCTTTATTTCATACTAGCTTTCCGCCCGGGACTTCGTTTACTCTATGTCCATCCCGGATAATGTAGAATTCTAATGGTGAAAGAATTTTTCAAATCGGTCCAGTAGTTTCGGAGCCTATTCGATGCAAACAAACAAACAAACAATCAAATCTTTCCTCTTTATAATATTACTAGCTTTTCCCCTCTTAAATATACCACTAAGCCACGAGATATAACTAGATACGATGATAGTTAACTTTATCATTAAGTTTGAACTCTGTCAATGTCGTGCACTGTCACTTGGTAAAGTTGTAACTTAGATTGGTAGTATGGAAACTGTAATAATAATAATAAAATCATTTACTTTCAGGCAACTAGACCCATAGATAAATACCTTACAATCTAACATACATACAAAATATAATTAAGTAAACAAAATCAAAACTTATTTAGCACTATTTCCCGGGTGTTTTTCTGTGGGTGTCTACAACTACTTCGAATTTGATGTTGTGTTACATAATATAACTCAGACTAATTATGGAGCTACTACCTATCAATCCAGGATGTTAACCGTGTGGTGATCGGTTGAGAATAACACCCCATCTCTTTCCGTGGGTGTCGTAAGAGGCGACTAAGGAAACACAAATGAGACCTGCCTCCTAGTAATCCATCCCAGGCAACGACACTTCATTTTTTTCTGAATCAGAGGTGTCGTCCAATGGTCTCATGCGGTGTGGTAGGCTCTGTAAAGGGCCGTCTGGTTCGCGACCACCCTCCTACCGAAGTCCGACGCCAAACAGCTTGCTGTGTTCCGTCGGTGCGTGGGAGTATACCAGTGCCTTATAGGCATTTTCTGGGTTAGCTCGCTCCATCGTCGACCTCATCTTTGACCTTATGGTCAAGATTGAGGTCAAGAGTTAACCCATCTTATAATAAAAAAAGGACGTCAGCCACCTCCATACCAAATTATATCAAAACTGGTCCAACCGTTTGAGCGTGAAAAAGGAACAAACATCCATACATACATTTATAATATTATTAAGGATTATAAACGCGAATCTTTTTGTGTGTATGGATGGATGTATGGAATGGATGTTTGTTCCTCTTTCAAGCTCAAACAGCTGGTCCAATTTTGATAAAATTTGGTATGGAGTTAACTGACACCTTAGATTAACACACAGGCTACATAATCCACGGGAACGAAGTCCCGAGCGGAGAGCTAGTATTATATTAGTAAGGAAATAAGTAAGTAAGCCTCCAGCGTGGTGGACTATGGCCTAAATCCCCTCCGTGTTTCGAAGGGAGGCCCGTGCCCCTCGGTGGGGACGTATATGGGCTGGTAAGAAGTAAGTAAGGAGTTCTGAACACTTGGTTGTGAAATAAGTTCGGTTACTGCTTGTGTTTTTTATGTTCGTAGCAGCACTCCTTATTGACAGTACCTTGAACTGAATTCTAGGGAGCAATGACCGCGCAATGCATTGGCCTTGCAGGCAATTTTTTTTTAAAAGACCCGTAGACGGCGCGTCTACGCTGACTGTTGTTTTTGTACTTTTTAAGCGACTTAAAAAAAGAGCGGTGATATAAGTTTGACGTGTGTATCTGTGTGTCTATCTGTGTCATCGTAACTCCTAAGTGAATGGACCGATTTCGATATAGTTTTTTTTGTTTGAAAGCTTACGTAATCTAGAGGGTTCTTAGTTACATTTCATCAAAATTGGTTCAGACGTTTAAGGCGACTACAGCACCTAAAGTACGATTTTATGATGCGTAGATAAGCATGACGCACTTCATTGAATCGAAGAAAAAAATACTACGGGAATATTCAGGACATAAACTAGATAAGTAGTTTGCTGGAAACATGATTCAGCACTTTTGGTTCGATAGAAAAAGCTCACAAAGTCACCTCTAAATACCAATATTGTGTATCTTTTAAGCTGTAAAAACGATAGTAAAATGCACACAGGAACTTGAATTTGCTATCAAAATGTTCGTGATTGAACACTCTCGATAAGTAGTTAACGCATTTTTCGATTTAAGCTGTTACCTTTCCATAAATCTCATTTTTCTAACTTTCGAACATGTTTTTACGCACGCACGCTTTCATAGTCGGTAAACTTCGTGTATCGACACTGTTCGCACTGCCGGCTTAGGCCTGTTGAGAGACGGAGATGGCACTATTCCTATGTGTGCTGCCTTTATCGGGTGCTGTAGTCGCCTTAAATACCGAACCGCAATAAGTAAATAGAAGAACTGTGAAATATACACATCAACACTGTCTAGGGATATTGCACGATTTTTCATACAAAAGACGTCTGTTTGAGAAGTTATAAAAGCATACTCGAGATACATGGAGGGCTATAATTTTCAGACGAGCAAGTGCATTCGAGCGCGAATACAATATATTCTTTATTGCACTTAGATAACATAGGATACAAAATAAAAGAAAAAAGTTTACAAAGGCGGACTTATCACTAATAGTGATCTCTTCCAGCCAGCCTGGTGCAGTAAGAATATTGTAATAAATAAATATTGTTTTACTTGAAATTTGTGAAAACGTGACGAAAATGAAAATTTTTTTTGCGTAAAGACTATTTTCATACAAAAAGCAGGCAAAAAGAGCATTTTCGTTTTCACTTTCAAGTAAAAACAAAAATTGACTAGAATTGAAAATTCAGGTTTAGCACTTGCTCGTCTGAAAATTATAACCCTCCATGTATCTCGAGTATGCTATTATAGCTTCTCAAACAGACCTCTTTTGCATGAAAAATCGTGCAATATCCCTAGACCGTGTTGATGTGTATATTTATTGCACAATAATTACGAAGAAAATATGACGTAAACCTACGTTAAGCTGACATTTAATAATGCGAACTCCCAATTGTAAGACTACCGATTCCGCTGACTTCTCAAATCAATTTGTCATTTCATATCACAACACGTGATGTGACTATGCTGACTTGACCTTAATACAGCCTGTGAGGGACAGGTTAGCAAACACTGAAACCCTCGGACCATCATTCTGATTACTTTTCCAGTGGGCTTTCTCTCAGCAATTTTGTAATTATTGTTCCGTTTTTGAATATTTTCTTGTTTAAAATTAAGTAATTTATCCTAATAAAATTAATTTTCCAATAAAATATAATGATGAAAACGTTATACATGAAAACTAGCAATGTACAGGGACAACGGCACATCATGCTATCCAAAACTGTCAAATTTCTTCATTCGATTTATTTAAGTATTTGCTAAGCTGTCCCTTATTTACCCCAGTGTATACGTCATCATATTACTAAAGACGTAGTCCTACGCCAGTCATATGAGAAATGTCTAAACAAAAAACTAACGGCTAATTCTGATTTCAATATATACATACGTAGTATGTTCTTAGGACCACTACCAGTATCATATATCCAAGTTTGCAGTTTCGAAAGACCAGGGCCCCGATTCTGTAACTGTATGTCGATGGAATGGAGGCCATTTTTATCTGTTCAGGTGGCGAAATTGAGAAATATTTAATTTTCATATACTTGCTGACAACCACCCCGACCAGCAGCAGTTGAAAACTACCTGCAACTGAAAATTCAGTTGGCGGTGGCGCCACCAGTCAAGACAGCCGTCAATAGATGTATGAAATATGGATATATGGATAAAATGGCGACCATTCTATCGACACACAAATTAAGTTACTTACAGAATCGGGGCCCTGTGTTAACTTTGCAGCTCGTAAATTTTAAAGTATGTGTTTAAAATTTATATGTTTTTAAAGTTGAACAAAATTGCGAAAACCAGCTCTGTACTAAACTAACCGAGAAAGTACAAAAAACAATTTTTTATTACCAAAAAAAGTGAAATTTTAAAAAAAGCTGATGGCTGCCTTATCTCAAACGAACAATATGTTTCTTTTCACGCAGTGTTTTTAACCAATAAAAGTGCAAAAATTTCGTGATTTCCCCAGTAATTTACCTGAAATCTCAGGAAATTAGCACAGGTCTTTCGAAGCTGCAAACTTGGGTACTTATACGATACTGGTAGTGGTCCTAACAACATATAAAAAAATCAGAACTAGCCGTTTGTTTGTTTGTTAGTTTAATATTCGATGTGACTGGCGTATAAGCCCACTGCAAATTTGATTATGAGTAAAACATCAATCATTTATTAAAATACGTTTATATATGTTACCGGAAATGTATGACATATAGAAATTGTATACAATTCTAGGAAATGTATAAAATATTGTATTAAAGATTTTTTAACACACATATCCTAGGAAATGTGTACCTAGGAATTGTATAAAATCTGTAATTGCTCTAGGAAATGTATAAAAATAATGTTTTCAATCAATAAAATTAATAAAACAACCTAACCTAAGCTGAATAAACGACGTGAATTTGTCTTGGCCACATTGTAGATGAAATGGTCACATTTCATGAAATTTTCATTGTCTATTGACCACACGCGACAACCGCCTAAATGCGACAACCGCTTAACGCAAATATAGTCGTTTCTAGCACTTCGCTGGCCGCTGCCGCGGCAAGCTCGCTTCGCTCGCTCGGCTCGTGCGTTGGGGGTCGAAGTTCTAACCTAACCTAACCCAACCAACCCTTAAGGGGTTGGTTGGATTAGGCTACTAAACCTACTTGTCGCAGGTCCGACTATCACAATCGAACAAAGAAGTCGAATGACTTATGAACTTATACATTTCCGATGCATATTTAGGAAATGTATAGATTTCCTAGGAAATGTATCAAATATTCCGGGCGATTTTAGGATTTTACAAATTTCCGTTAACATATAAGTATAAAACATTGCAAAAGAAATACTAATTTTTAAATATTCTGGGTTTTGTATTCTCAACCTATTAAAACTATACTTATCCCGTTTTCATATATGTATACAGTGTGTAAAGGACAGCTTAGCAAATACTTAAATGGTGGAATCTACCCATAGCTATCATCAGTTATAAGTACATAATTATTTTTAGCCTAATATTGTAGACAGTAAGGGTCAATTTATAGTATTAAAGGAAGCCACTTGGCACAAGTATATAGTATCTTAATAGAAGTTGATTAAGCCTTGTAGCCACCCCCCACCCCTTGGCAGTTGGGGAGGGGGGATTTATAAATTGAATTTGCCGCTCCTTCGAAAAAAGATTCGTACGGTTTATTTAACCTAAAATGTACATTGTGGAATCACTAACTGATAAAGGAAAGTCTTATCTTTAAAATGAAAAAAAAAAAAATGCATACTTGGTATGCCCGCCGCGCGAACATGCCTAAACTGCGGAGTGACACCCCCCCTGCCCTAAGAAGAAGAAGTTGCTCTTCAACCGCCGCTAGATGGCGCAGCGAGTATTCTACAACGCGGTATCGATGTTCTCCCGCGTTTCGTATATAAGACTTCTAAAGCTTTGAAGATTTGATACTAGTTATACAGGTGTAATGGACAGCTTAGCAAACACTTAAATGGTGGAATCTACCCATAACTATCGTCAGCTATAAGTAATTATTTTTTCTCGGAAACGTCACGTTAAGGAGTTTTCATTATTTACCTACTTTGGCGCTACGCAACGCAACGTATCGTGAAACCATGCCCGCGCGCGATCCCCCCGCGCCGCTCTGCTATCGGAGTGCGACGTACATTGCTGGTTTTCGTGTTTTACGTTGTTATGATTGTTTTTTTTTATTGGAAAATGAAGTGTATTCAAATAAATAATAAAAAATGTAAGCAGAAAACATTAAAAAACTTTTTGAAAAAATTGAAAATTTTCCGGAGAAAAATTCCACTGGAAAATCATTTAGAATGATTGTCTGAGCCCAGGGTTTCAGTTTTTGCTAAGCTGTCTTTTACATATACTTCAATTTTTGAAACTCGCTGCTACAAATAAGGGTAACTTTGTTGTCGTTGTCCGGTAGGCAGTGGGTATTATAAAAATGATTCATTTGATTTTTAACCGACTTCAAAAAAACAGAGGTTATCAGCTAAATCCGTATGTAGTAGAAATT
Organism: Aproaerema taeniolella; assembly: GCA_949987775.1. Taxonomy (NCBI): domain Eukaryota; kingdom Metazoa; phylum Arthropoda; class Insecta; order Lepidoptera; family Gelechiidae; genus Aproaerema; species Aproaerema taeniolella. The sequence continues at coordinate 13,521,343 of OX465265.1, read as the reverse complement.
GCTCTATTCTATAGCAAAGCAATAAGGCCGCTTCATTGTACACAGTAAGATGAACGAGTTTTTGTTTTTTGGTGTGCAATAAAGAGTATTAATAATAATAATAAAACAAAAAACTCCCCTATCGTTTTGGCCGCAAGCCCGCGATAGAGGCGAAATCCCCAGAAATGGGAGAAGAAAATGGTTTTTCTCCAATAAAATAAGATTAAAACGCACTACACTCAAAGGCCGACACTTAGGTTTTCCCTTGTGTCGTGGGTCCCTCGGAACACACATAAAGACAGACACAAACACCCACGACCCGAGATCAAACATATGCTTTTTACACAAATATTTGCCCCGACTGGGATTCGAACCCAGTATCCGTCGATCAAGAAGCAGCGCAGCGCCACTACCACTAGACTAAACCGGTCGTTTCGTTACATACAAAAATACAAATCTTTACTATTTATAATATTAATATAGATTAGTATTAGTATAGATGTATGATCCTGAAAATTTTCAGGCAAGAGTCTCTGAAATATATCCAACAAGAAGTTGCACTTCAACCGCCGCTAGATGGCGCAGCGAGTATTCTACAACGCGGTATCGTTGTTCTCCCGCGTTTTGTATAAGACTTCTAAAGCTTTGGAGATTAATGATTGGGTGGTCCAAAACATATTTTTTGAAACTTGCTGCTTCAAAATAAGGGTAACTATCATCTTTGATGTAGTTATCCAGTAAGGCAGTGAGTATTAATTATAAAATTAATGATTGATTTGATTTTTAACCGACTTCAAGCAACAGAGGTTTTGTTTATGATTATGTTCTTGGTGTACAATAAAGAGTATTGTATTGTAATATAATATTGTCTATAGTTTTTATATACAGGGTGTAAAGGACAGCTTAGCAAATACTTAAATGGTGTAAACTACTCATGACTATTATCAGCTACAAGTAATTATTTTTTCCCGGAAATGTCAAGTCCAGGAGTTTTCGTTATTTACCTACTTTGGCGCTACGTAACGAACCGCGTAATGGCGCCCCGCGCGCGATCCCCCCGCGCCGCGCCACTATCGGAATACGATGTACATTGCTGGTTTTCGTGTTTTACGCTGTTATTGTTGTTTTTTCATGCAAAATAGATTGTATAACACCTCACTTTTTTGCCGAGGGTAAATTATACAAAATTAAACCATATATAAATAAGCCACGCCCCTTAAGTTTCCCCCGCTCAAAGATTAAAATACTGTAATACATTTAAATATTTCTTTTAGATTTTTTTAAAAATTAAGAATGGGTTCTCTCTTGACCACAATCCAGCTCAGGGCAAAGATGCGGTCGAGGATGTAGCGAGCTCACCCAGAAGAAGCCTATTCACTCGTACTTTAAAGATATTCAGGTTGTATGAGCTCGGAAATACAGACGCCGGTAGAGATTTTTTAAGTGAAAACTTCTTTAGCGGCGTTGAGCACTTTTAGTATGGGAAAAAAATGTTAAACTCGCGTCAGATGTCACGTGACCATGACCGTCAGATGTGATCGAAAATGCGTAGGATAGGGTTGCCACCTTTTTTGAAGTGAAAACTTCTTTAGCAGCGTTGTGCACTTTGAAGTATGGGTGGAAACCCGGACGGATGACAGCCCTATGGTAAAATAGCTTTATCTTATGACAGATGTCAACGAAACCAACGAAGTAACTTTGAACGAGCGTTACTTTTACAATTTTATTTATTATCACCATAATTTTTATTATTTACCTGCCAGTTTTATCACAATTGAAATGCAATACGTTATTGATATAATAAAATAGATATTCACACCTAAAACATACCTCGCAAGTTCTAAAATACATAGATATAATTTTATGAAAATATAACGATTACGCACGTACAAAGTCATACGGGACGAATCGAAAATGCGTAAGGTGGAGGGAGAGTGAAAACTTCTTTGTTTTGCACTTTTTGGGGTGGGTAAAAAATGTTGCGCCAGGACACGTGAGAGGGAGAGTAGACCGCAAGGAAGTAATATCCCCTCTCTTGCTACCGCGCGGCGAAAATGTATGCCTTTGTAAAATTCGTGTATATAAAGTGTTCAAAATATGGAAAAACAAAGTACATCTATTAATGCTATTAATGAAAAAAGTGAAGAAGAAATAGTGAAAGAAAATGAGTAAGTACTTTTTAGAAATAAAAGATGAAAACCAGGCTTCGCTCGGGTAAAATGTGACTCATAATACACACGTAGTACATAATGTAGGTAGATATTTTCGTAGTTATCGGTTCTCAAGGAATATTAAAGGCAAAGCAAGGCATAGATTCGTATAGCAACGTTCATTGTGTGACTAAGATGAATCATATTTTTTCAAGTATAAAAAATATAAGTAAGTAGTCATATAATAATATTCTAAATAGAGTTCAGAAAGTGTTATTATTGTCATCAATAATAATCAATAATATAGCCTACTTATGTGACGGCCGGTTTGGTCGAGTGGTAGGTGACGCTGCCTCTCGATCGGCGGGTCCTGGGTTCGATCCCCAGTCGGGGCAAACATTTGTGTAAAAAGCAGATGTTTGTTCTCGGGTCATGGGTGTTTGTGTTTGTCTTTATGTGTGTTCCAAGGGACCCACGATACAAGGGAAAACCTTAGTGTGAGCCTTTGAGTGTGTAGCGTTTATTGTTTTATTGTTTGTTTATTGTTTACTTATTATTGTATACCTATTATGTACAGACAGCAGCATGTTATGTTACCCATTTGCACTACGAAAGCCGACGCTATTACGAGCGAGGTAAGGGCGACGTCTAGGTCAACATGTTTAGCCTGACGTGCTGCCGTGCGTACATGTGGAAGAAAAAGTAAAAAAATGCACCCTATATAAGGTCCTAATTTATTAGTGACTTTCCTTTTAACACGTTATTGTGTAGGTAAAAATATATCATTTGAGTCAAAAAACAAAGGCATAATATTAAATTGAAAAGGTCTTGAAAAATTTTGTTATGATATTTTTTCATTACTATGATGAATAAACCCATCCATTCAAACGTAAATAATAATGGCAGTAGTAGAGCGGGCGAGCGGGGAGTGGCCGGCTTCAAGTGATAGAGAACCATTCCTTTATCTTTAAATGGAAAATTAATATTTTTATTTTTTTTGCTAAATTTTATTTTAAGATAATTAAATTTTATGTTGTTTTTTGGAATACTATTAACCTATACAATAACGTCTTTGAAGGAAAGTCACTAATAAATTAGGACCTTATATAACAAAACAAATAGTAGTTTTCAATACAAGTGTGAAATAACAGTCCCACACGTTGTATTGAACAACTATTTTTAATACAATTGCGAAAAAATTAAGCAATTTAATGAAATAATAAAAACACAATAAACTCAACTAACATCTTTTATTTCTTAATCTTATAAAAGTTATAATTCACATATACATTGAAATTGGTACAATTATACTGAGTTCCGGTGGTGTTAATTCAAATAAATTGTAGTCGAAATTACTCATTTTGTGCAACAAACAATTAAACTCGCAAAGAAATTTTTTTGGAAAATGGCGCCAACCGTAAAAGAATATAAGCAGAGACTATGGCAGTGCACGTCATACAGCCAACTTTTTATTTTTGTTTGTGTATGATAGCGCAATAAATGAATATTGTATATTACCACATAAAGCAATTCGTGCGAAACTATTCCATAATCATTCCAAAATATCAACGTTAGGTAATGTTCAAGTTTTCACTTCTGCCGGCAGCGGCACTCCCGGAGTGCAACCCGTTGTTTTTTTAAAAGAGAAATCTTGTATTGCTCTCTTTTTAGTTTATTTGAAGTCGGTTTATTTTTTTATTTATTTCCATTTTATTTTATTCAGCAATATGTAATTTAAACTAATTAAGTACTTAACTAAAAAACTACATATAAGTCCGATAAAAAAATAATAGTTGAACTAGGTATCGACCAACTTTAGAACAGTGTAAGTTTCATCAAAATCGGTTTAGTAGTTTTTGAGATAAAGGGTTAAGTGTTTTTCAGTCACTAGATTGAGTAAAAGTAGGTACTAGCTTGAACGAAAAAGTGATTAAGCGCACACAAAAATACAGTGGAGTCTTTAATGAGGGAAACTATGCTTCATATTATCGACGGGGAAAATACTAAAAAAAAATCTTTTTTTAAATTTTTTTTATGGCTATTTTAAAAGTCTTTTTATTATCATAAGATGGGTTAACTCTTAACCTCAATCTTGACCATAAAGGTCAAAGATGAGGTCGACGATTTCTTGTTTGATACTGTGTTCCCCGTGTAAACAAAACGGTATAACTTTTAAACTAAATGATCTATAACGTTGAAACAATCTCAATAACAATCGGAAACAACACGGTGTTCTCATAAAATTGTAAGCGAGGGAAAACAATCGCCTCAACTGAAAATAAAAAAGATTTCTACAGAAATCAGGTTTTTGTTTCGTCAAGTTTTTAAAAAAATGATACATTTCTCAGTAAAACGCCAGATTAAACCTAGTTTTTTATTACTTTACGTTATTCTACATCGTATTAGCCATCTAATAGTAAAAATTCCACGTTTGTGACTCAATCACAACATTACCTATCAACTGCTAAAGAAAGGCCTTGCACCTTAGTTTAAAAGTTATACCGTTTTGTTTACACGGGGGGCACAGTAACAAACAAGGATTTTAAAAATACTATAAATAATTCATTTTTTTTTTGTCGATAAAATAAAGCATAGTTTCCCTCATTTTAATATGTGCACATTATAAAGACTCACACTGTATACATACACTCATGTTTGACACATGTTTAGAAGTTGATAGAGACTAATATACAAAAGTTAGACAATATTACAATACAAGGCGATGAGGCGTATTTATCGGCACAGGTACAAGTAACAGGTATTTAAAAGGAACAGTTCCGAACAGTTCCTACTGATATAGAATAACTGTTACTCAGTGGAACAGCCCAGTTTCGTAAGTTCATAGTAGTTCTAAGTCTTAGTACTATACTGTTCCTCCCTGTTCCGTGACTTGGTGACTGTACCAACTGTACCCTGTTCTATGTATACCTACCTGACCTAAATCTTCTTTATTTACTCATCACAACAAGAGCTAGAGTGAGAGTGAGATAAGGCTTGTTATTTTAAACCTCCAACTACGAAAGTCATGTTACATTGAACAAGACTATGATAATTAAATACCTTTAAAAGGGCTTTGAAGATTTTTGTATGGAGCCTGGAATACCTACTGTCCGCCATTTTGATTTTTTTTCAAAATCGCAGCCACACTTGAGACCTAGTAAAATCGATAGCTTAGATCAATACAAACTTAAAATATTCTTTGACAAATTCTCCTAAAGTGTCAGGTTTCCAAGTTATGAGCTGTCAAAGTTACACTGGTGGCGCCATCACTAAGTACTATGACTAAAGGTTTCTGTTTTCTAACATGTTTTAAATCTAATTAAATCGATTTTTAACATCAATACAAACGTAAAATATTCTTTAATAAAAACTCCTAAAGTGTCAGGTTTCCAAGTTATAAGCTCCACCAACACCAATAAGTAGGTAGGTACTATGAAAATTAGTCTCTGTTTTCAAACATGTTTTAAACCTAATTGAATTGATTGTTTATATCAATACAAATAAAGGTAACTTACTTTTAAGGTAGGTACATACTTACAAATCTATTGGGGCATATAAGACACGCACCTATAGGCCTACCGTTTAACTCGCGTATCGCCTGCGCCGTGTGAAGGCAGCGGGGAGTGATGTTAGCGGGAGGACATGGAGCCGGCTGCCGCTGCCGCGCTCTCTGCTCCGCGCACCCCGCGTAGCCACCCGCTAACATCTCTCCCCGCTGCCTTCACACCGCGCAGGCGATACGCGAGTTTAGCAGTCGGCCTATATTCAAGCCACCGTAAAGTTTTAATCGATCCGGTACCATTCACTTTAGTTTGTATAGCGTTATCTTATCTCACTCTAAATCCTCTATCACCACCCGCACCTCGCATTTGTTTGTATAGCGTTATCTCGCTCTAAAAGCTATCTCTTACTCCTTTATTACCGCCTTGTCCCGCACCCCCGTCTCCTACCTGACTTCAGTTGCCACTTGACTGTCACTGTGCGCAAGCGTTTCTAAGTCCTATATGTGCTCCTTGGTGCATTTTTATGGTTGTTGTCTTTTGTTGAGTATTGTTACTGTTGACTGTTTTATTTTATCGTTGACTGTTTGTTGTTATCGTTGACCGTTACGCCAGTAACATGAGTGACACTGGTGGTGAATATCGCTCAAGAAGATGCTATTTTTGTGGAACTAGCACTGTTCCGGGTCCTCGAAGAAGGCGAGGTATAATTCGTTCGTACCAATTAACCTTTGAGTATGTTAACTCGTACCCGTACATCCTGGACTATTCTCATCATTTATTCTTGGACACGCGACAGGTAAGTTACCTAAACTAATAACTATTTTGTCGTTACTTAAGTATATAAAAATAAAGTATAGTTGAATTGTTTATAACATAAAGTTCAAATATATCATCATTATTAGCTCTCTCATATCCCTACTTCAACTATCCCTACAATGAGTTCATGTTACCATATAAGTCTACAGAAACTTGTTTTTTCAAATAACCGCATCATAAACCCATTTGAGGGTGCATTCAAAAACAAGCAAGGCGATACTTGTCAATTATTTCAAGTAAATGTCAAATAACTAATGTTTTCGAACGTTTAGTCGTATAAAAAACTCATCTTTAAGATTAGATTTATGTACATTTTTTAGATTTTCTGTACTGTTGTATTTAAAAATTGGTGCACACAGCAAACCGGTAAGTAGGTTACTCATTAAAATCTCTTTTGTGTACTTAAGTCTATGACAAATACTGCGGAGCATCGAATGTTAGTACTTACATCGCTTTCTTACACTGTTCAGATGACCAGTGACAGACAGTGACAGCTGACAAGTATCGATTGTATGTCGATCGTATACTTATAATATGCTCAGTTTCTTATAATTGTGTTTTAGTACTAAAATAGGTCCTTATCCATTCTACAGGCTAAATAAAGCAATAAGAGATATCAATGAATCAAGAACTTTGTGTTGAAATATTTTGAACGCTGTAGTTTGTGTGGATTGCAGGCGGGATAATAGTTAGAAATAAAAACGAGTAGTCACTCATAATAATAAGTTTAATTAAAGACACTGACATCATTGAACACTAATATCGGTTGCACACTAACTGATGCTCTTACAGCGAGGGAAAACATCGTGAGGAAACCTGCATATCCAGCAATTATATTTCATAGTACTTAGTGATGGCGCCACCAGTGTAACTTTGGCAGCTCATAACTTGGAAACCTGACACTTTAGGAGAATTAGTCAAAGAATATTTTAAGTTTTTATTGATCTAAGCTATCGATTTTACTAGGTTTCAAGTGTGGCCGCGATTTTGAAAAAAAATCAAAATGGTGGACAGTAGGTATTCCAAAATCTTCAAAGCCCTTTACCTGTGTTTTAATTCCGCACCTGTCACCGTTGTAACACTTTCTTCTATATTCGCTCATATGGAGAACGCAGTAGTAAAAGCGAGACAAAGCTTGTTATTTTAACGCTTCCAAACATGAATTACAAAAGCGTCAAAAAGCGGGACTCCTGATTTTAGTTGGTGTATACGGCTCATTTGACGTAGATTTGATTTAAAAAAGTAGTAATAATTTTATTATAAAGCCAATTACCCGTGTAGCTACGGACTAGAATATAGCTACGGTCTCCCCCGTCTGTCGTAAAAGGCGACTAAAGGGGGGCGTAACGGGGGCGCACACAACATCCTTCGTGCCCCAAATGCCAACCTGACCAACGGACGAGGCTCTGGCGACCGAACCGATAGCGGTATATCCATCTAGTACTGGGGTAAATTCACCTGGCCAACGACAGGCAGCAGTGTCGTTGGTGCGACACCCAGTACCTGCGCTCACCAACCCGCTTGCCCAGCGTGGTGAGTATGGGCAATATCCCCCCAATGGCAGCACACCAATATTCACGGCCCCTAGTTCCCGGCCGCCCTGCTATTCCAGGCCACGGCAGCGGCCTTGGTTACGGCAGAGTAGGGGGTGCTAAGAATCTCCGGGTTACGGACGGCTGCCAAAAACTGACCCTGGCGACGTATAACGGACGCAGTCTACGACTGGACGAAAGCTTGGCGATCCTTGAAGCGGAACTAGAAAAGATAAAATGGCACGTGGTTGGGCTATCTGAAGTCCGAAGAGAGGGGGAGGATACGATAACCCTAGACTCAGGCCATTTGTTCTACTTCAAGGAAGGAGACCAGATATCCCAAGGTGGCATAGGTTTTCTTGTCAATAAAGCACTCCATGACAACGTGGTGGAGATATCCTGTATATCGACCCGGGTAGCGTACCTTGTACTGAAACTGACTGAAAGATACTCTCTTAAGGTCGTACAGGTATATGCGCCGACGTCGAACAGCTCGGATAATATGGTCGAGGCCCTATATGAAGACATTACCAAGGCCATACACACAACCACCAAGACCCAATTCACCGTTGTCATGGGGGACTTTAATGCTAAAGTAGGGAAACAAAGGCGAGACGATTTGCATGTTGGGCCACATGGATATGGATGCAGAAACCATAGGGGACAGATGCTAGTAAATTTCCTCGAAGCAGAGGGACTCTTTTGTATGAACTCGTTCTACGAGAAAAAACCCCAAAGGAAATGGACCTGGCGAAGCCCCGATGGCAAGACGAAGAACGAGATCGATTTCATCCTGACGGATAAAAAGCACATATTTAGGGATGTCTCCGTGATCAACAGGTTCAATACCGGAAGTGATCACCGCATGGTTAGAGGCACCCTAAATATCGATTTTAAGCTGGAAAGAAGCCGAATGATGAGATCTGTTCTTCGTCCGACACTGCTCCAAGTCGAGAAAGGCTTAGATGCCTTTCAGCTAGAGCTGAAAAATCGTTTTGCCCTACTCGAAACCACAGGCAATATTGACAGGGACCTCGAAAGCGTGACACGTACAATAAGCGAAGTGGGAGCCAGGCATTTTAAGGGAAAGCGAGCAAGCCGGAAGTCCAAACTTTCAAGCGAGACTTTGGAACTGATGAGAGTACGACGAGAAACGCCGGAGGATGTTTTGTCAGATCCCCAGGCACTCCATAGAAAAATCCTATTGGTGAGACGTGACCTCCGAAGCTCTAATACTCGCCTCATACAGGAGGCGATTGAGCAGAACCGGGGGTCAAAAGTCTTTTCCAAGAACCTGGGAAGGAGTCATCTGACAAAGCTAAAGACCTCGGACGGCAAAATCGTCACATCAGCACCGGAGATCCTCGCTGAAATTGAGGACTTCTACGGCAAATTATATGCTTCGCGAAACCCGAAGCCTCCACCCGACGCCAACGATCCACGTGCCATGCTTACACGCCACTTCACCGACGACCTCCGAGATATAGACGAAGACGAAATTGCGGCGGCTCTCCGACAGCTTAGCAATGGGAAGGCTCCCGGCGAAGACGGAGTAACCTCAGAGCTCCTGAAGGCAGGAGGAAGACCGGTAGTCAAGGAGCTCAAAAGGCTTTTCAACTCCGTAATAACCAGTGGGACTACCCCGGAAGCGTGGAGCAGGGGCGTGGTAGCGTTGTTTTTCAAGAAAGGGGACAAAACCCTCTTGAAAAACTATAGACCGATTACGCTCCTGAGCCATGCCTATAAGCTGTTTTCGAGAGTCGTCACCAATCGTCTGGCCGCTAGATTTGACGCCTTCCAGCCACCGGAACAAGCAGGGTTTCGCAAAGGCTTTAGTACCGTAGACCATATCCACACAGTAAGGCAGGTTATGCAGAAGTGCGAAGAGTATAACCAGCCACTGTGTCTAGCTTTTGTGGACTACGAGAAAGCCTTCGACTCAGTCGAGACCTGGGCAGTTCTGGAGTCTTTGCAGCGTTGCCAAGTCGATTGGCGATACGTGGAGGTGCTAAGAAGCCTATATAATATGGCAACGATGACAGTCCAAGTACAAAACCACCGTACAAGACCAATCCAATTGCTCAGAGGTGTTAGACAGGGGGATGTTATTAGGGCTTCCAATACCGGGATCCCGGTATTGGCTAATACCGGGATCCCGGACTTTTTTAGACATTTTCAATACCGGTATTAAAATGTCTAATACCGGGATCCCGGTATTAGTGATTTCATTTTATTTTTAGTACAAAACTCGTTGAAATAGACAATCACTGCCGCAGAAACACATTAATTATATTATTTCGAAATTTTCCAAATCGATATTTTAATTACTTAACGACTTAGTGGCAATTACAACAAAATTAAGTCATTTTAAGAGTCCTTGCCAGTTTGAGGTGACACTAACGCCACGGCGCCCGGTAGCGGAGGGAAAATTCCCAACAAGCCCCGCCTCAGGTGCAAGGCGAAGCAGTTAGTCATCAAACAGTGAGCAGTGGAATTGCACGCGTATTCATATCAGTGTTTTGGCTGGCTCTGATCTGTTACTTTGTGTTGTACGTGCTTTATAACTGGATGGATACGATACGACATAAAAATGTAAGTCATGACTTGTATGAGATCTAATATTTTTTATCTATTTTACGCTAAATTTTGATTTTGATACATAGGTACTCAAAAACGTACCACAACACAAGAAGATCGATATTTGGTGAACACGCTTTCTCACAAGAACTAAACTTACAAATCCTAAATTGGAGCGTGGGTATCGTATTTCAAGACTAAGGTATGCCTTAAACCAGTTGGATTGGAATATTGAAGATTGGTCAAAAGTTATGTTCTCCGTCGAATCTAAATGTATGCTGTACGAGCACGATGGAAGACACAGAGTGTATCGAAGAAAAAGTAGCCTAAGGCGGTAGGTTTGTACTTGTGTGGGCCGGAATTTCTTCTGAGAGTCGCACAGAACTGGTGTTCATAGAAAACTGCTCTTTAACTAGCGAAAGATATGTGGAAGAAATCCTAAATGAACACGTTGGTCCATTTATGGTCAATTTGGGTGAGGATGCCATTTTTATGCATGACAATGCCCGACCTCACACAGGTCAGATTGTAAATGACTATCTTCAAGAGATGAACATTACTCGTATGGACTCCATACTATGGAGTGGCCAGCACGCAGCCTGGATATCTAGGGACGAGCTAGGGAGATTCGTAAAACAACGAAACCCTCTCCAACCACACTTCGTGAGCTCACAATTGCTCACACAGAGGAATGGGAGAATATTCCCCAAAATCGTATCAGGAACTTGATGAACAGTATGCCGAACCGCGTAAACGCAGTATGGAAGCACGAGGAGGCACTACGAAATATATAAATTCAAAAAATTCGTAATGTTATGCAAAAATGACATGTTTTCTGTTTTTGTTTTATGGCGAGATCAACAGTTTTTTTCTTATGTAATTTTTTGTAAATAAAATTTAGTAAATCATTAATTTTATTACTTTCATTTTAGGGGTATTAAATGGTCTATTAAACACAATTTTATTAATATGATTAATTTAAATAGAGACTGGTTATATGGCCGAAATTTTCGATCATAATTTTTTTAGTACGAATTATTGTATACAAAGTATTGAATAAGACTGATCTGTCTATTATTGTACAAGACTGATCTGTCTGAGTGAGACGTAATAAATATTATTACATAAATAAATGGTTTTGCATGGCAATCTTATTTGTTTTATTTAGTGGAGAAAATACCTTCTACAGAAACACTTCCGAAAGAATGATAAATCTAAAATTTTTTTTTTTTTCAATACCGGTATCCCGGGATCCCGGTATTGAGAATTTTTTTTTCGGTATTAATACCGGTATTCAAAAAATCCGGTATTCGAAAGCCCTAGATGTTATATCCCCGAAACTGTTTAACAATGCTCTAGAGGACGTCTTTAAGACGCTAGATTGGAATGGACTGGGCATCAATGTCAACGGCAAATTTCTATCGCACCTCCGCTTCGCTGACGACATAATAATATTGGCAGAAACACCACAAGTCCTGCAAAAAATGCTGCACAGCCTTAACGCTGCCGCGAGACGTGTCGGCCTTGGGATGAACTTGGACAAGACCAAGGTCATGTTCAATGATAATGTCGTGTCCAGGCCGATCTCTCTTGACGGTGTTACGCTCGATGTTGTTCAGGAATACATATACCTCGGGCAAGCGTTGCAGTTAGGTAGAGACAACTTCGAGCGGGAAATCACCAGAAGAGTGCAGCTTGGCTGGGCAGCATTTGGGAAGCTGCGTCATATCTTTTCGTCGTCACTCCCGCAGTGTCTAAAGACCAAGGTCTTTAATCAATGCGTCCTACCAGTCATGACCTACGGAGCCGAAACGTGGAACATGACAGTGAGGTTGGCCCACCGATTGCACGTCGCTCAGCGAGCAATGGAGCGCTCCATGCTCGGGATCTCGCTAAGGGATAGAATCCGAAACGAGGTCATCCGACAGAAAACCGGAGTGATGGATATTATCCAAAAGTGTACCAAACTGAAGTGGCAGTGGGCTGGCCATGTCTGTCGCAGAAAACCGACGAGCGTTGGAGTAGACAGATTCTCGAATGGAGACCACGTCTTGGCAAACGTAGTGTAGGACGCCCCCCAGCCAGATGGTCAGATGACCTAAAGAAGATAGCGGGTAGTGGCTGGATGAAAACAACGGAGGATCGTACAAAGTGGCGCACCTTGGGGGAGGCCTATGTTCAGCAGTGGACTGCAATAGGCTGATATGATGATGATGATGGAAAGCCAATTAAATATTCAACATAATAAAAGTATAAGGTAAAACGTTAAATTTAACTAATTAAAATATGACTGAAAATCGACATGTAGTATAAAATTTTGTAATTTAACCAAACTTGACCTGCGGTGTCTGCGTTGCGTTCTAACTTTATCTACTTATTTTGTGTAAGTACAATACTTAATACTTAAAAAATATTTGAATGAAGGCAATTGAAATAAATCTCTTAATAATTCTTTTTAAAAATAAACTAGTAAACTGAATTTATTGTAGTTTTCGTGCTATACAATTTTCTAAGTTTTTAGTCATTTGTTTGAATTATCTGAAACAAACGGTACTTAGAATATGTTTCTTACATGTAAACTCAGCACTTTAGAATCACATACTACTGCTGACTGATGCCAATACTTAAACATACAATTTTTATTTTATTTTATTTTTTAATATTTTTGTAGTCTCTAATGCTAATCATGTATGCCTTTTTGTAAATGAATAAACAATTTATTTATTTTTATTTTTATACTTACATAATCCTTAATTTTCAAAATTTTATAATGATTGATTAATTTTCAAACAATATTTATTGAAAATAAACTAAGCCCTATTTATTATGCAACAGCAAGGAACATTATACCTATATGTGAACCGAGGAACAGATGGTTACTTAGTAACAGGTTTTTGGAACTGTTATTTATCTGGAACAGGTACCTATTTTACCCTGTTATAACCCATGACTCAATACAATACTCTTTATTGTACACCAAGAACATAATCATAAAACAAAAACACGTTCATCTTACAGTGTACAATGTGGCGGCCTTATAGAGCAATCTGAGCAATTTCTTCTACGTACGGATTTAACTGATAATTTCTGTTTTTTTGAAGTCTGTTAAAAATCAAATTAGACTTGGGTGATAAATAACGTCACAGTGAAAAAATCACCGTGATCGGCTTACCAAGGATATCACAGTGACTTGGTTCGAAATATCAACGTTCCAAAATAACGTCGTTCCAGCCGCTTCGTGACTGGGCGTGACAGCGTCTCAGGACGCGCGCGGGTGGGGGCGTGCGGTGGAACGATCCGAACGGTCGGTGACTGATAACGGCGCGCCGCGGCGAGGTGCGGGGTCCGGTAGTTATTGTTTATTGTTCCTTGGCCTTGGATGTGATTGGCATGGTTTATTGTATCAGGTAAAAAAATTGTGAAAGTAAGTCGTTAGTTTTTTAAGTTTTTTTTAGTTTCTAAGTAGCAAACAAGCGGTTCAGACGCTATTTGTTTGAATATTGGTTTTATATTATTTTATTTTATTTTGGACTGACGTAAATATGTAGGTAGGGTAAATTTAAGTGTTTAGTGTAGGTAAGTGTAAATAAACAGTGTTTTTTCAATCATAATGGTGGACTCTCGTAAAATGAAAAGTAGTTACTTGTGAAATTGTTTCGATTCTGTAGACAGTGTGGGTAAAGTCGCCAATTGCAAGAAAAGTAGTTACTTGTGGAATTGTTTCGATTCTGTAGACAGTGTGGGTAAAGTCGCCAATTGCAAGATATGTAAAGTAAAGCTTAGCTTATAAATTTATAGCTATTGTTGAAGACCGCGGATTCAAGGCATTTGTTGAAGGTTTAAATCCGTCTTACACCTTGCCGAACAGAAAAACATTGTCAAATAATTACCTACCTCTCAATCAAACAACAAATAAAACAATTTTTTTTCACATCTGAACAAAGTTACTAACAAAAACATACTCTAGTCACTCGACCTCTGCCCACACCTATAGCGTAACTTATACCAGTCATGACGGTTGATCGTGTCACTTTGTAGTATTACATACTCCTTGGTCAGGTTAGTCGCTCCTATCGAGAAAAATAACGTATGTGACAAAGTCACGGTGATTTTTCACTGTGATTTCTAAGTAACTGGAACGACAGTCACGGCGATACAAAAGTCACTGTTTTTCCCAAGTCTAAATCAAATCAATCATCATTATTTTTATAATACCCACTGCCTACCGGACAACGACAAGAGACAGTTGCCCTTATTTAGAAGCAGCGAGTTTCTAAAAAATGAAATCATGATCAAGAAACTAACTCAAGCAATTAATCTCCAAAGCTTTAGAAGTCTTATACGAAACGCGGGAGAACAACGATACCGCGTTGTAGAATACTCGCTGCGCCATCTAGCGGCGGTTGAAGTGCAACTTCTTGTTGGCTATATTTCAGAGACTCTTGGTGCTACAAGCCTGAAATTTTGCAGGATCATACATCTATACTAATACTAATCTATATTAATATTATGAAGAGGAAAGATTTGTATTTTTGTATGTAACGAATAGGCTCCGAAAATACTGGACCGATTTCAAAAATTCTTTCACTATTAGGATGCTACATTATCCCTGAGTAACATAGGGTACATAATTTTCCCGAATTCCCACGGGAACGAGGTCACGCGCGGGATCCTAGTCCATACCTCCATACTATCCATACTAATATTATCTGTCTGTCTGTCTGTCCGTCTTTCACGCCTAAACTACTGAACTGATTTTGATGAAATTTGGTACAGAGATAGATTAGAGCCTGGGAAAGTGACTTTGTGAGCTTTTTCTATCGAACCAAAAGTGCTGAATCATGTTTTTAGCAAACTACTTATCAGTTTATGTCCTAAATATTACCGTAGTATTTTTTCTTCGATTTAATGCAGTGCGTCATGCTTATCTACGCATCATAAAATCGTAATTTAGGTGCTGTAGTCGACTTAAAAGTACATATGTAGTTTTTGACTTAGGCGCGCACAAAATACATACACTTCTGAAACTTGGCACTCATGTTTAGAAGCTTCTTCTTCTTCTTCTTATCGTGTAAGTATAGTCAAATATGATGTGAGGCGAACTTGGCTAACCCTGGTGTCAGAGTTTTCAAACCGCACAATTACCTGTGTTTTAATTCCGCACCTGTCACCGTTGTAAAACTTTCTTCTATATTCGCTCATATGGAGAACGCAGTAGTAAAAGCGAGACAAAGCTTGTTATTTTAACGCTTCCAAACATGAATTACAAATCAAAAAGCGGGACTCCTGATTTTAGTTGGTGTATACGGCTCATTTGACGTAGATTTGATTTAAAAAAGTAGTAATAATTTTATTATAAAGCCAATTAAATATACAACATAATAAAAGTATAAGGTAAAACGTTAAATTTAACTAATTGAAATATGACTGAAAATCGACATGTAGTATAAAATTTTGTAATTTAACCAAACTTGACCTGCGGTGTCTTTATCTACTTATTTTGTGTAAGTACAGTCAAGAGCAGGTCACGCTTTACACTACCAGTTTAAGCTGAGCTATGATTTATACCGCGCGCCATACAATGCAGGGCCGGTCCAAAGTCCAAAGTGTCAAGCTTGACGTGCTCTTGAGTGTACAATACTTAATACTTAAAAAATATTTGAAAATGAAGGCGATTGAAATAAATCTCTTAATAATTCTTATTTAAAATAAACTAGTAAACTGAATTTATTGTAGTTTTCGTGCTATACAATTTCCTAAGTTTTTAGTCATTTGTATGAATTATCTGAAACAAACGGTACTTAGAATATGTTTCTTACATGTAAACTCAGCACTTTAGAATCACATACTACTGTACTGACTGATGCCAATACTTAAACATACTTACATAATCCTTAATTTTCAAAATTTTATAATGATTGATTAATTTTCAAACAATATTTATTGAAAATAAACTAAGCCCTATTTATTATGCAACAGCAAGGAACATTGTACCTATATGTGAACCGAGGAACAGATGGTTACTTAGTAACGGGTTTTTGGAACTGTTATTTATCTGGAACAGGTACCTATTTTACCCTGTTATAACCCATGACTCAATACAATACTCTTTATTGTACACCAAGAACATAATCATAAAACAAAAACACGTTCATCTTACAGTGTACAATGTGGCGGCCTTATTGCTATAGAATAGAGCAATCTGAGCAATTTCTACTACGTACGGATTTAACTGATAAATTCTGTTTTTTTGAAGTCTGTTAAAAATCAAATCAATCATTATTTTTAACCCCCGACGCAAAAAGAGGGGTGTTATAAGTTTGACCGCTATGTGTGTGTGTGTGTGTGTGTGTGTCTGTGTGTCTGTCTGTGGCACCGTAGCTCGCAAACGGGTTTACTTTACTTTCAAACATACATGTGACCTAAAACTTGAAACACTCATGTAAGCTTAATAACTATGCAGGATTATGGAACTCTTGGTCTGATGCTGCAGCCAGGATATCCAGAACACTAGCACACTCTTAAAAAAATAATAGCAGATATGTCGTGTTTGGACACGTTTTGTTCAGTATTTGATTCTGCATACAATGCAATGGTGGCAACACGGTGAGCTGATGCTGCGGCCAGGATATCCAGAACACTAGCACATCCTTGAAATAAGTTAAAAATTTTGAAATAAAAATTAAATTAAAAATTTAAACCCCCCCCCCCCGCAAAAAAGTAAAGCGGACATTTAAAAAGTAAAAAATAATACCTTTCGTTGAGCCATCAAATTCATTTCAGAAATACCTATATATATTTTAATTATCCAAATCGATGGGTGGCACGATAGAGTTTGCTCATTAAAATGGCGCGTCGGGGTACTACCGCTTTAGTGAATCAGACCCTTCATTTGATTGGGTTTTTAAATTTATTTTTTTTATAATACCCACTGCCTACCGGACAACGACACAGTTGCCCTTATTTAGAAGCAGCGAGTTTCTAAAAAATGTAAATAAGACCAATCAGCTTCATACGATAATTAATCTCCAAAGCTTTAGAAGTCTTATACGAAACGCGGGAGAACAACAATACCGCGTTGTAGAATACTCGCTGCGCCATCTAGCGGCGGTTGAAGTGCAACTTTTTGTTGGCTATATTTCAGAGACTCTTGGTGCTACAAGCCTGAAATTTTGCAGGATCATACATATATACTAATACTAATCTATATTAATATTATGAAGAGGAATTATTTGTATTTTTGTATGTAACGAATAGGCTCCGAAAATACTGGACCGATTTCAAAAATTCTTTCACCATTAGGATGCTACATTATCCCTGAGTAACATAGGGTACATAATTTTCCCGAATTCCCACGGGAACGAAGTCACGCGCGGGATGCTAGTCCATACCTCCATACTATCCATACTAATATTATCTGTCTGTGTGTCTGTCCGTCTTTCACGCCTAAACTACTGAACCGATTTTGATGAAATTTGGTACAGAGATAGATTAGAGCCTGGGAAAGTGACTTTGTGAGCTTTTTCTATCGAACCAAAAGTGCTGAATCATGTTTTCAGCAAACTACTTATCAGTTTTTGTCCTGAATATTACCGTAGTATTTTTTCTTCGATTTAATGCAGTGCGTCATGCTTATCTACGCATCATAAAATCGTAATTTAGGTGCTGTAGTCGACTTAAAAGTACAAATGTAGTTTTTGACTTAGGCGCGCACAAAATACATACACTTCTGAAACTTGGCACACATGTTTAGAAGCTTCTTCTTCTTCTTATCGAGTAGGTATAGTCAAATGTGAGGCGAACTTGGCTAACCCTGGTGTCAGAGCTTTTAAACTGCACAATGGCCTCTGACTTGGTTTTAACGACTGTAGTCAATCAACAACAGCTGGGACCGACAGCTTAACGTGCCCTCCGAAGCACGGAAACGCTCGTGACAAATTGCCACTTTTGGTCACCCATCAGGTTCCCTACCTCTGTGTACGTTCCTTAACCTCACTGACCGGTTGAGATCAGCGTGCGCAACTGGGCTACGTGCGCTTTAGAAGCTGATAAGACTTATTACAAAAACGAGATAATCCTACTTTCTTCTAATCCTTACTTTAATACAAATATAAATATAATATAAATATATTATAAATAA
Organism: Aproaerema taeniolella; assembly: GCA_949987775.1. NCBI lineage: Eukaryota > Metazoa > Arthropoda > Insecta > Lepidoptera > Gelechiidae > Aproaerema > Aproaerema taeniolella. The sequence goes on along the minus strand of OX465265.1, from coordinate 13,502,646 downwards.
ATATATTTATATTTTAATATAAATATATATTTTTTATTTCTTGAGTAGCGTACAAGACGTCTTTAAATCCTTACTAATATTATAAATGCGAAAGTAACTCTGTCTGTCTATCCGTCTTTCACGCCTTAACTACTGAACCGATTTTGATGAAATTTGGTACAGAGATAGATTACAACCTGGGAAAGGACATAGGCTACATTTATCCCACAGTTGGGCACGATATAACCTGTAGTCCACGCGGGCGGAGCCGCGGGCGGAAAGCTAGTAGGTATATTATAAATGCGAAAGTTTGTGAGTATGTATGGAGATATAGATGTTTGATATTCTTTCACGCTCAAATGGCTGGACCAATTTTGATAAAATTTGGTTGACACTAGTGTTGCAATCAATAGTAGAAAGTATAGACAGAGGGTAAATGTAAACAATGAAATGTGTACCTTAGTATTTACACATTTCATTGTTTACATTTACCCTCTGTCTATGATCCTCTATCTACCTGGTAAGGGTAGGTCCTTGCCGTGTGGTGATCGGTTGAGAATAACACCACCCCATCTCTTTCCGTGTGTGTCGTAAAAATCGACTAAGGAAACACAAATGAGACCTGCCTCCTAGTAATCCATCCCAGCTAACGACACCTCAATTTGTTCTGAATCTGAGGTGTCGTTCAATGGTCACATGCGGTGTGGTAGGCTCTATAAAGAGCTACCGAAGTCCGACGCCAAACAGCTTGCTGTGTTCCGTCGGTGCGTGGGAGTACCAGTGCCTTTATAGGCATTTTCTGGGTTAACTCGCTCCATCGTCGACCTCATCTTTGACCTTATTGAGGTCAAGAGATAACCCATCTTATAATAAAAATAAAAAAAAAGGTAGCTGGACCAGCTGGCACATTTTAAGTTTTTTTTTCACTCTCAGTCCAGTATGGAAGACGTACTTTTTTTTAAATTATAAGATGAGTTAACTCTTGACCTCAATCTTGACCAAGGGCATAGATGAGGTCGACGACTGAGCGAGTGAACCCAGAAAATGCCTATAAGGCACTGGTACTCCTCACCGATGGAACACAGCAAGCTGTCTGGCGTCGGACTTTGGTAGGAGGGTGGTCGCGAACCAGATAGACGGCCCTTTACAAAGCCTACCACACCGCATGAGACCATAGGACGCCACCTCAGATTCAGAACAAGTTGAGGTGGTCTTGCCTGGGGCGGTTTAATACGAGGCAGGTCTCGTTTGTGTTTCCTTAGTAGCCTTTTACGACACCCACGGAAAGAAATGGGGTGGTGTTACTCTTAACCGATCACCACACGGCATAAATTTGAGTCTTGTATTTTAATATCATTTTATTCTACCTTTATTAATTTTATATGGATTAATGTCTGAAATAAATGAGTTATATATAAATAAAATAAAAGGAAACAAAATAAATAAATAAATAGTAAGTGTAGTACGTCTTCAAACGTAGTTCAGGGCCGTGGGTCCTTTTCGAGGGGTCTGACGTCGCTGCTGCTAGACCGAGCTCCCGTTGCACGAAACCTTAGGTACCCCATGAGGTGGCAGCTCAGAAATTTAATGTAGTGTTAGATTCTACTTAGGAGCGATGTATTTTAGTAGTTTGCCATCGCATATCCTGGAAGAAGTTTTTTTTTTTACTTCTTGTATAGATCAGGTGGCAAGATGAAACTGATGCAGATCGATTGCTCTAGGTGTGCCGTTCATGAATATATATGGTTGCCTACATTCAGCCTGGCAGTTTTTCTGTTCAGCTACCTAGAACTAGAACAATATATGTCGAAATCTTGTTCGAGGTGGCTGAATAGAAAAACTGCCAGGTTTCATCTGCGTCAGTTTCATCTTGCCACCTGATCTATACAAAAAGTTAAAAAAAAAATACTTCTTCCAGGATATGCGATGGCAAACTACTAAAATCCAGCGCTCCTAAGTAGTATCTATCGCTACATTACATTTCTGAGCTGCCACCTCATGAGGTAGGGTTTCGTGCGACGGGAGCTCGGTCTATGCCTTCCGGCACGTGGCTGCCATTCTGACTGATTCTCATCGGTCGACCCGAACCGCGTAGTTCCGTCAGGGTTACCAGATCAATGGTACAAAAACTGGGCTAACAGATTTCGAAAGTTTGAAAATTGTTTCTGAAAATTTTTACGAACTTGTCTCTTTCATGCGGAACTGGCTAGGGCAAGACCAGACTGTTTGGACAAAAGATAGGGAGGCCTTTGCCTCCAGAGGGTAGATAATAATAATGATAGATGTCCAGCTAGGCAAATAGTCAAATGCAAACCTATTTATCTATCTTTTGCATCCCTTTAGTATATAATTTGCATAAAATATCTACCTACTTGTGTATTTATAAGTGTATATCATTATTTATCATTATCCTACAATTACATTTTTGCCGTGTACGGTGATCGATCGAGAATAACACCACTCCATTTCTTTCCGTGGGTGTCGTAAGAGGCAACTTAGGAAACGCAAATGATACCTGCCTCCCATTAATCCACCCCAGGCAACGACACCTCAATTAGTACTGAATCTGAGGTGTCGTCCTATGGTCTCGAGCGGTGTGGTAGGCTCCGTGAAGGTCCGTCTGGTTCGCGACCACCCTCCTACCGAAGTCCGACGCCAAACAGCTTGCTGTGTTCCGTCGGTGCGTAGGAGTACCAGTGCTTTATAGGCATTTTCTGGGTTATCTCGCTCCGACGCACAGTGTTCCCAAAGACCTTCGGACCCGACATTTTTAGCTGATCCCGTAGATCGACGTAGTTAGGTGTATGAAACAAATCTCTCATACAAACCACCTATCAATTATCCATAGTTTCCTTGAAAAAAAATAGTTTTTTCGCTATTTTTGAGGGCATCGAAAAATGAAAAAAAAAATTTTTTCCTTTGTTATTGAAATCTTAATGCAGGTTGATTTATTTTATAATTACTAATAGAGTCCTTCATTTAATAAGCTATATTACAACTGTCTATGTATACCTCATGTGAAGAAATAACGTAAAAGTCGTTTTTTAGTTTTCATTTTTTTTTAAGAAATGTGCACTGTTTGCGCATGTACTTTTTTATGGTAATAATATTTCATTATTATATCAATTCACAGAAAAAAATTTACATCCGTATCTCGCGTCTAACTCGAGATATTATTCGATTATACATTTTGATAAAAGTGCCTGCTTTAATGTTCATAGCAAAGTTCCTTCTTTGTTTATTTACTTTGCTAAAATGTTGCAAATAGTTATACCTTGTACTTATTTATATTAAACTAGCTTTTCATTCACGACTTCGTTTGCGAGTAAAAGTAGCCTATGTCACTCTCAGACTAAAATGTAAAAAAAAAATAGTAATAATATATAACTTGGCGAAGGATTTGACGGCCCCACCGCCAAAGGTCCCCCTGTTGTTCGTTTCCGGAGTAGACTTGACTTGATTTTTCAGACTCTGAGAGTGACATAGGCTACTTTGACTCGCAAACGAAGTCGCAAATGAAAAGCTAAATTAATACAAATAAACATAAGGTATGAATATTTGCAACATTTTAGCAAAGCAAATAAACAAAAAAGGAACTTTGCTATGAACATTGAAGCAGGCACTTTATCAAAATATTTAATCACAAATATCTCGAGTTAGACGCGAGATACGGATGTGAATTTTTTTCTGTGAATTGATATAATAATGAAATATTATTACCATAAAAAAGTAGATGCGCAAACAGTGCATATTTCTTTAAAAAAAATGAAAACTAAAAAACGACTTTTACGTTATTTCTTCACATGAGGTATACATAGACAGTTGTAATATAGCTTATTAAATGAAGGACTCTATTAGTAATTATAAAATAAATCAACCTGCATTAAGATTTCAATAACAAAGGAAAAAAAAAATTTTTTCATTTTTCGATGCCCTCAAAAATAGCGAAAAAACTATTTTTTTTCAAGGAAACTATGGATAATTGGTAGGTGGTTTGTATGAGAGATTTGTTTCATACACCTAACTACGTCGATCTACGGGATCAGCTAAAAATGTCGGGTCCGAAGGTCTTTGGGAACACTGTGCGACGTTGACCTTATTTATGACCTTGGTCAAGGTTGAGGTCAAGAGTTAACCCATCTTATAATAAAAAATAAAAAAATCACCGAAACATTATCATACAGTTAAATTACGAACTTATAAGATTATAAATTCTCGGTATTTTGTGAGCTTTTTTATAATATGGATTTTTTAAATAATATTAATGAAACCTAACGTAATATAACTTAACTTAATCTAATAATATCGAAGCGATCGTAGCCCAACACTAATCTCAACGGATCAGTGAGGTTAAGTAACGTACACAAAGGCAGCAAACCTGATGGGTGACAAAAGTGGCAATTTATCATGAGCGTTAAGGGCACGTTAAGCTGTCGGTCCCGGCTGCTGTCGATTACAGTCGTAAAACTCCTGACACCAGGGTTAGCCAAGTTCACCACACACTTGACTATACCTACACGATAAGAAGAACTTATCCTTATTTCTTGCAGGCGGCCCTTTCGTAAATTTTTAATTTTATCAAGCAATAAGAAGCTAGTAAAAGATAAGCTCCAAAGCCTAGCTCATAGACGCAAAGTAGCTTGCCTATGTATTTTTATAAGATGTACTTTGGGGAGTGTGCTCAGGAGCTGCATGAGCTCATTCCGCCTGCCCCATTCTTCTATCGGACGTCCAGACGCACCGCTGGGAACCATCCCTATCTTGTTGATATCCTACGCGGATTCGCACTGAGCGCTTTTCATCATCTTTCATATTGCGCACTGCTAAGGAATGGAATTCCCTGCCTGCGTCTGTATTTCCGAGCTCATATAACCCGAAACTCATTAAAGTTCTTTGCCCTTGGGCTAGATTGTGGTCAAGAGCGAATAAAAAAAAGCAAATTGTAATATCGCAAGAGATAATAAATTCACTAGTGTAATTGTAATATTACGGTACATGTATACTTTCCAAATCCAGCCAAAAGTCTCTCCAACATGGCAACACTAAGACTCCAGTTTGTCAGGCTAATACTGGTCCAATATAGTTAATCACTTAATATCAGGATGTTTTCCTTCCTCTGGACGATTCCGCTTGAACTACGCAACATAGCATCACAAACACGCCTCTTACCAATTGGTATCTTTCAATTGCGTCATATATGGTACACGCCTCCAAAAGGCTCTCCAAGGTTTCCTGTATTGATGTATGGACAATAGAAATAAGACGTACTATTACTGGGCCCCAATTCTGTAACTTAAGTTGTGTGTTAATGGAATGGAGGCCATTTTTACCGACTTCAAAAAAGGAGGACGTTCTATGTTCGACTGGGCTCTAATTATGTGTGTTCACCGATTTTTCCGCTAATTATGGACCGATTTTCAAATATTTTTTTTATTAGAAAGACACATATACATTTTTACGAAAATTATTCAGCGCTTTTTAAAAAATCAACAAAAACAAAAAAGTGCTACAAACCAGAACATCATCTAAATAAATCAGTGTCATTTTCGTTTGTGGTTATCTGCTAATAGGCATTGTAGTTTATGCCGTGTGGTGCTCGGTTGAGAATAACATCACCCCATCTCTTTCCGTGGGTGTCGTAAGAGGCGACTAAGGAAACAAAAATGAGACCTGCCTCCTATTAATCCACCCAAGGCAAGACCAGCTCAACTTGTTCTGAATCTGAGGTGGCGTCCTATGGTCTCACGCGGTGTGGTAGGTTTTGTGGAGGGCCGTCTGGTTTAACGCTTGACCCTTGACCAAGCTCATAGATAAGTTCGACGATGGAGCGAGTTAACCCAGAAAATGCCTATAAGGCACTGGTACTCCTACGCACCGACGGAACACAACAAGCTGTTTGGCGTCGGACTTCCGTAGGAGGTTGGTAGCGAACCGACGGCCCTTTATAGAGCCTACCACACCGCATGTGACCATTGAACGACACCTCAGATTCAGAACAAATTGAGGTGTCGTTAGCTGGGGTGGATTAATAGGAGGCAGGTCTCATTGTGTTTCCTTAGTCGCCTCTTACGACACCCATGGAAAGAAATGGGGTGTTATTATTCTAAACCGATCACCACATGGCACAAAAGTTAGTGGAATAGATGCCCTGTTGTCGTTGTATGGCGACGATTTCGTCCACGTTGGCCTCCGAATCGAGGGCTTCCGAGTTCGATCCCAAGAGGACAATCTTAGTGAAGACCTTTGAGTCTCTGGATATTGTTACTGTAACGCTTCACACGTTACACACTCAAAGGCCCACAGTAAGGTTTTCCCTAGTGTCGTGGGTCCCTTGGAACATACATAAAGACACACACAAACACCTTGACCCGAGAACAAACATCTGCTTTTCACACAAATATATACCCCGACTGGAAATCGAACCCAGGACCCGTCGATCAAGAGGCAGCGCCGCTACCACTCCACCAAACCGACCGGCCGGTAGGGAATGGTTAAGGAGTTCGGTATCTACATCTTATAATATTTATGGAAAACTGAATTTTCCATACTAACGTTTTTGGATTTTTCTCTGGAATGAGAAATCCAAATTTAGCAAAATTTTGTAGAAAGGTTTGAACAATATTAATTTAATTTTCATCATACTAACTTTATTGAAAGTTGTAACTGTAACAACGGTACAGCAAAAATAAGCAATGAAACGGGCAACGGATGAAACGAGCTATATTTGAGCTTCTTTTTCAGCAAATAAATCTAAAGTAAATATGTGTTTATTTGACTCAATATCTCCGTTATATGGCCAAGGTTTTAAATAAAAAACAATTTTAGTAATAGTTGTTCAATCAAATAAATATATGAATAAAATAAAACTTGAGAAAAACTCAGCAATTTCATAGCTAAAGACCTATTATATAAAATTGGAGGTCCTGATTCACTGACTCATCAACGCCCAGCCCTTAGACCCAGAAAGCTGAAACTTGGCAAAAAAGGTGTCGTTTATGACGTAGGCATTTAGACAAGCACTAATAAAGGATTGTTCAAAAATGAACTTGAAACGGGGTTTAAAAAGGGCTATTACAGAAATTCTGATTATTAATAGGGCTATTACAGAAATTCTGATTATTAATAGGGCTATTACAGAAATTCGGGTTATTAATAGGGCTATTACAGAAATTCTGATTATTTAATAGACAAGCAGCCATGGGAATGAACTGCTCAGCTCTAGAGTTATTTTAGTTTTAAGTAGCAAAATAAGAAAATTAGTAATGCGATTAAAAAGAGCACCTTGCCTATTCTTCTTTGGCGAAGACTCTAGTTCATTTATTTATTTCCTCACTAATATTATAAAGAGGAAATATTTGTTTGTTTGTTTGCATCGAATAGGCTCCGAAACTACTGAACCGATTTGTAAAATTCTTTCACCATTAGAATCCTACATTTTCCCCGATGATCATATAGGCTACATATTTTTTCCGAATTCCCACGGGAACGAAGTCCCGGGCGGAAAACTAGTATTTTATATTTATTTTAACCATTTAACATTTAACAAAAAGAGGGGTGTTATAAGTTTGACGTGTTGTTTGTGTATCTGTGTGCCTATCTATGGCATCGTAGCTCCTAAAAAAATAGGCAGATTTCTATGCGGTTTTATTTGTTTGAAAGCTGACGTAATCGAGTTGGTTTTTAGCTATATTTAACCAAAATTGGTTCCATTTAAGATGTTACGAATTATATATATATATATATTTTTTTTTAATTTTGAGTTATTTTTATGGATTTATATATGTATTTCAACCGTTTTAAATTTTTTTTGTTTATTACCTACCATATAATTTTCCATGTCAAAAACGTAAGAGTCACCGACTTCAATCCCAAAAATAGTTAAAAGTAAATATCTATTGACAATAATAGGGCTTTAAAATTCTTTATATTGAATAATATTAAGGAACACACTATTTTTTCGAGAGTTTCCCTCAATTTCTTCAGGATTCCACCATCAGATCCTGGTTTCCTTACCAAGGAACCACCCTTGGGATACTCCCTATCCAACAAAAAAAGAATAATCAAAATCGGTTCATAAACGACGAAGTTATCCGCGGACATACATAAAAAAAAACGGTTGAATTGAGAAACCTCTTCCTTTTTTGAAGTCGGTTAAAAAAGATGAGTACGGACTGGTATCTACATAATATTCTTTTGTGAAATTAAATTGTGATTTGCTTCGTTGCTACGCGAAAGCACATCGTGTTTGATACATACATAATGATATCCCCAAGAGAATTCAAACCTGACACGTTTCGTCTGTGTGTCACATGTTTCTATTAGAATGTTAGAAATCCAGCCAGACATAGTAATAAAGAACAAGGTTTTTGTTACAGTTAGCGAGTGAAATCTGCGACAAATACATTTTTAATGAGTTTTGTTGTTAACTGTACTATAACAGGGTGGTCTTCTTCTTATCGTATAGGTAAAGTCAAATGTGTGGCGAACTTGGCTAACCCTGGTGTCAGAGTTTTTAAACCGCACAATTGCCTCTGACTTGGTGTTTAACGACTTTAGTCAATCAATAACAGCCTGGACCGCCATTAACGTGCCCTGTTACTAAGACTCCGCTGTCCGTCCGTCCGTCTGTCTATCCGTCTGTCACCAGGCTTTATTTCGTGAACCGTGATAGTTAGACAAGTTTAAAATTTTTACAGATGATGTATTTCTATTGCCGCTATAACAAGAAATACTAAAAAATAAAATAAAATAAATATAGTTAAGGGGGCACCCATACAACAAACGTGATTTTATTTCCAAATAATTTTTAGGGAAAGAAAAATATTCGGCGCGAATGGGACTTAAACCCACGACCCCAGGATCAGATCTCCTGATGCTCTAACCAACTGAGCTATCGTGCCTTCAAGTCAAGCGGCAAAATTTCTCATTCCCTTACTAAGCACATAATTGTGCGTGGCGGTTAGCGCCATCTGTGTCTCGTACGGAGAACTACAGACTCATATTACTTGTTGCAAAGTAGATTATGACAAGGGCGAAACCTGTTAACGATTATATTTTAGTATTTTAAAACGCTTACCCGCGTGAGGAATATTCACAAATAATTTTAATTTTGATTTTATTTGCTCGTCTTAATAGATAATGGCACGGAACTCTTCGTGCGCGAGTCTTACTCGCACTTGGCCGGTTTTTTATAGGTATAGTATTATAGATGGAGTGTGTTCGAGTTAATAATTTTATTTTAAAGCAGAAAATGTTTATAAACATGGTCTACAACTACATTGAGGGTATCAGTTTTTGCGTAACGGTCCCTTACACCCTGTATAACAGTACAGTTTAGTGTCCGTTGTGACACATAAAGTTACAATAATGATTTGAATGTTCTTAGTTGTCAAGTAATCTTATTCTATTCTAGCAAATCTTCTAATATATAAAAATGAATATGCTGTTCTTTAGTCTCGCTAAAACTTGAGAACGGCTGAACCGATTTGGCTAATTTTAGTCTTGAAATATTCGTAGAAGTCCAAGGAAGGTTTAAAAGGTGAGAAATATGGAAATATGGGTCTTCGTAACGCCTTCGTATAAAGGCGTTACGAAGTTGGCCGGGTCAGCTAGTACCTTTATAATGATTTGCTTTATGTGTTCGGTATAATATTTAGCCGTGTGAGTCTCCGGCAGAGTAGAATAGGACCACCCTCTTTCTTACCGAGGTGTCGTACAAGGCGACTAAGGTAAATATGCAAGCAAGTTCATCTACACACAGAGAAGGAAAACTCTGCAATTATATCAAAACCCTCGCCAACCCGTCTGCCAAGCGGGGTGAGTATGGCATTTACCCCTCACGTTATTGAGGGAGGCCCGTGCCCCAGCAGTGGGGACGTATATAGGCTGATGAAGAAGATAATATTGAGCGTTTCCGTGCTTCGAGCGCACCTCGGCAGTTGTCAATTGACTACAATCGTTAAACCAAGTCAGATTCCTTTTGGAGGTTTGAAAACTCTAACACCATGCATTGAAAACTTTCATGCCGTGTGGTGGTCGGTTGAGAATAACACCACCCCATCTCTTTCCGTGGGTGTCGTAAGAGGCGACTAAGGAAACACAAACGAGACCTGCCTCCTAGTAATCCATCCCAGGCAACGACACCTCATTTTTTCCTGAATCTGAGGTGTCGTCCTATGGTCTCATGCGGTGTGGTAGGCTCTGTAAAGGGCCGTCTGGTTCGCGACCACCCTCCTACCGAAGTCCGACGCCAAACAGCTTGCTGTGTTCCGTCGGTGCGTGGGAGTACCAGTGCCTTTATAGGCATTTTCTGGGTTAACTCGCTCCATCGTCGACCTCATCTTTGACCTTTATGGTCAAGATTGAGGTCAAGAGTTAACCCATCTTATAATAAATAAATAAATAAAAAACACCAGGGTAAGTCAAGACCGCTACATACTTGATCATTGCTTAGTTTAAGAAACGTTAATTAAATTTTGAGTCCTTTCACAGTTCTACTATTTTGTAGCGTGGTTCGGCAAAGATGTCGAATAGGTAAGTAAGTTCACCAACCCGCGCCTGCATTGGGCCAGCGTGGTGGACTATGGGTTAGCCGAGATCACAGACCTATATCGAGATATAGGTGTGGTTATTCTTAACCAATCACCAAACCTATGTGGTTATATAGGTGTGGTGATCGGTTAAGAATAACACTACCCCATTTCTTTCCGTGGATGTCGTAAGAGGCGACTAAGGAAACACAAATGAGACCTGCCTGCTAGTAATCCATTCCAGGCAACGACACTTCATATTTTTCTGAATCTGAGGTGTCGTCCTATGGTCTCATGCGGTGTGGTAGGCTCTAATATGTGAGGGGCTGTCTGGTTCGCGACCACCCTCCTACCGAAGTCCGACGCCAAACAGCTTGCTGTGTTCCGTCGGTGCGTGGGAGTACCAGTGCCTTATAGGCATTTTCTGGGTTAACTCGCTCCAGCGTCGACCTCATCTATGACCTTGGTCAAGATTGAGGTCAAGAGTTAACCCATCTTATATTTAAAAAAAAATAGATCTGTGGCCGAGATACTTAAAAAAATAAAAGCACTAGAAATGCAACGTCGTCCTTATTCACGTCAACAAGATAGAAAGTTTAAGCATTATGTTTAAAGTAGCATTAAATTTAACAAACGTCTCTGCAACTCGGCGTGTACTTACTAGACTCGATAAGGAAGGAATATCTTCCTAGTCAATCCATTGTGTGACCTTGTTGTGGTGCCATTAAATTAGCGGTTTTTCATAAGCTTTCAGTCCTCCGCTATGACAAATATTTGCGAGAATGAAAACATCGTAAGGACCCGGGACGAATTCGCTTTTCAATGGCTTCTTAAAATGTATGAAACATTGGTCCTCAATTTCGCAACTGAACAGATAAAATGATCACCAGTGGGCCTTTTTATAATTCGAAAACGGCACGGCAAAATTGTATTACTATTGCCTCCTATGAATAGTAATACTAGAAGCTAAGAACAATAATTCAAATTTCGAAGTGCCGTGCCGTGCCGTTCGAATTATAAAAAGGCCCATTGTCACTGCTTTAGATTTTTTTAAAATTTGGTATGTGTTTGCTCTTGACAAGAAAAGTCTTGATTAGCAGAATCGCCACCTTGCACATTCAGGAGAATTTAAGCAATCCGGCTTGTCTCTATAGGTCATTTTGGTGAGCCCATTAATCAGCTACCGTCTGTACTTTTCCCGGTACAAAAAATTGATCTGGCAGACTTCCATAGTCCTTAACATCATCCAAATCCAAGATTCATTAACATCTTAACAAAAAAACATCAGTCCAATTAAAAGCATCTAGTTTCGTCTATTTTAATTGTTCGTAATATGCCCAATACTCAACACTGAATCGTTTATTTGCATTTCCATATTGTATACGAGGTCTTACTAATATAATACAAGTTTCAAATATGAAAAACCCTATGAGGGCACAGCAAATATTTTTAAAATTTTAATACAATTTGTCTTAAACATATCTATCTACTATTATTATTTACACTATTACTAAACTAAACTTATTTATTACTAAAATAAATTAGCCTTCAGGGCGTTGTACGTCAATGTATTTACAAAGTATAGGTACTAAAAGGGATAACTCCATGTACAAAAATCCGTCATCTAATGGACGCCGGGCAACAATCCGGCATCGTTGCATACAAAAATCTATACAGAATGCGTTGTCAGTGTGTTAAAGTTATAGCCTGAAGTTTTTCCATACAAATCAAGATTCTACAGCTAAAGTTACGAACCGCATCAACATCAAATACCGTAATTGTTCCCTGAGAGCTGTAAGATACTCCTAAGTACTGAAGAGAGAAAAAAAGAGAGATGAACCATCTTACTAAAATCGCCAAATCACCCGCTGATTTTCAAGCCCAACATAATAGCAGAGGAAACTATTTGAGATTTGTATGAATGGACATAGCAATTGACATATGTACTTCCGCGGCTAGGAATGTGTGTCGCGATGAATGGTGTGACCTGTTCCAATCATTACCCTGGGATTTTTATCTAGCGCGGTCGGTACCAGCTTCTATGAGTCTATGACTCATCTGTTACTTCTATATATCTAGGACATACATCTAGAAACTTTGAGCATGCATACTAACAGGGCCCCAATTCTGTAACTTCAGTTGTGTGTCGGTGGAATGATCACCATTTTATCCGTTCAGGTGGCGAAATTGAGAACTATCCAAAGGAGAATGGGTAAATTTTGTATGGACACTGGACTCAAAAACAAAAATTTGACTGTAGCATAATGGTCCGTGTTGTTGTTTATTGCCCTAGTGTAGTAGTTTAATTATTCTAAGAAGTAGTTTTGAATTCCATTGGAGAAAAATTTTATCATTATTTTATCATTATATTGGCTGTTAATCACTGAATATTGATTTTTAGTAATAAAAATAATAATGATTACTGAAAGTAAAAGGCCTTTGCCCAGCAGTGGGACACATAATGGCTACATAAGATAAGAAAGTAAAAGCAACAGAATATATCTACAATTATAATTATTATTTATTATACTTAATTATTATTGGAGAAAAATTGGAGAAAAAATGGAATTCAGATTCAGATGTGCCGCCTTAGAATAAATTGAACTACTCCACAAGAGCAACGATTACCAATATAGGTAATAATGTTACAATCAACTTTGTATTTGGGTACGCTGTTAGTTACCCATTCTCCCATACATCTAATGACGGCTGCATTGACTGGTAGCGCAACCGCCAACTGAATTTTCAGTTGCTAGGTAGTTTGCAACATAACGTTCAGCTGGTGGTGGCGCTGCTGGTCGGGAAGGATTGTTAGCAAGTATATGAAAATTAAATAGTTCTCAATTTCGCCAACTAAACAGATAAAATGGCCTCCATTCCATCGATACACAACTGAAGTTACAGAATCGCAGCCCAGACTGATAAATCATTTATTCATTGCTTTAAAACATACACACAACGTACAAAACAACCACAGGTAAAAACACACGCATCATCATCATCATCATATCAGCCACAAGACGTCCACTGCTGGACATAGGCCTCCCCCAGGGATCTCCACCTCGATCGGTCCTGCGCCCCCCGCATCCAGCGGCAAACCGCAATCTTTACCAGATCGTCGGTCCACCTTGTGGGAGGACTTCCTACGCTGCGCCTTCCGGTACGTGGTCGCCACTCGAGGACTTTTCTGCCCCAGCGGCCATCAGTCCTACGATGTCGGTGACCTTGGTTCTCCTGCGGATTTCCTCATTTCTGATTCGATACACGCTTAGGCAACGTTTTCTATACTAATATTATAAAGAGGAAAGATTTTGACTGTTTGTTTGCATTGAATAGGCTCCAAAACTACTGGACCGATTTGAAAAATTCTTTCACCATTAGAAAGCTACATTATCCCCGATGGACAAATGGATATAGGCTACATAATTTTCCCGAATTCCCACGGGAACGAAGTCCCTAGCGGAATGCTAGTTAGCTAATAATAGCCAAAATAGAATGTAGGTAAACATGTTTTTAGGCATTTCGCGTTTTAGGTAATCAGTGGTGGTGGCATCGTGCATTTTAGGTACCTACTTAGCTCGAAATGGATTCAAAGTGGGTCAGTCCATATGTACAGAGGCCAGCGCATCAGGTTGCTCCATTTTCATTGCAAAACCACTCTTATCATAACAGTAGAGAGTGCATGCGTGTGGTAACGTGAGCTGCGGCCGTCTCCGTACATATTTATATAAATCAATATATCTCAACTCTTTGTATAATTATCACAAAATCTAATGCCACGAGTAAGATAAAAAATATATTATACACGTAGAATGACCTTAATCTTAAATTGAACTAATAAAACGTAACAGTTTCATTTCTTTTGATAACAAAATTTAGCATTTTCATCGTTATTTAATTATGAAGATTGTAGCCTGATAATGAAGGCGAATATTCTTTATTAGACAGAAAGAAATATAAAACGCACAATTTAAAACCGACGCCAAGACAACATACAAATGAATAATGTGGTGAAAAGGTGCTGCCTCAGCCAGGCTGTTTTTCAGTCAGCACCTGAGTTGACTGCTAACAACAAAATGCATAAAGGATGCAGCACAATAATTACTGAGAAGAATCTCTGGTTGCAAGAATACTTATAAGAGAAAATAAAATAAAAACAGTAAGATCTAATTGGTATACGGTAAAAAAAATAGTGGTCGCCGCACTAAGCTCAGCTTGTATCGTGGCGGCTGGATGACATCGGTTACCAAGAGTTTTATGCGAGTGCCAAAAACAGCCTATTTGTAAAGATGCCCAATGTGATCCTGAACTGCATGGGAGTGGCAGAACAACGGGCAAAAATCCTCGCAAATATAAAGTCGTTCTGTAAAGCCTGGATCGTGTGGTGATTAGTTGAGAATAACGCCACCCCATCTCTTTCCGTGGGTGTCGTAAGAGAAACACAAATGAGACCTGTCTCCTAGTAATCCATCCCAGGCAACGACATCACTTCAATTTTTTCTGAATCTGAGGTGTCGTCCTATGGTCTCATGCGGTGTGGTAGGCTCTGTAAAGGGCCGTCTGGTTCGCGACCACCCTCCTACTGAAGTCCGACGCCAAACAGCTTGCTGTGTTCCGTTGGTGCGTAGGAGTACCAGTGCCATTATAGGCATTTTCTGGGTTAACTCGCTCCATCGTCGACCTAATCTTTGACCTTATGGTCAAAATTGGGATCAAGAGTTAACCCATCCTATTAAAAAAATCGTCAGGAGGATTCTAAGCTTCTGGGCGGAGCTGAGGTGGCTGTAGTAGCCACCGTCTAACACCCATAATGGGCCATATAAGGTTAGCTGGAAGAAAACTCATTTCTTGAATTAAGCTCGCCGTTCTATTTACTCGTATGTCCTTTCTCTTCTGTAATCTGTATGTATATGTGTGTACAATAAAGAATAAAGAATAAGAGCCTACATGCAGAAATGGGAGCCCATAAGGTGCAGTCTACCCTGAGAAGAATCAGATCACCTCATCAAGAAGTAGATCAAGATGAGATGACCTGACCATGACAATAGTGGCCTTTATCACGAGCGTTTCTGTTCTTTTTTATAGAAAATGGGTAAGCTCTCGACTTGACCATCTATCAGCTCACCCAGAAGATGCCTATTCATTCGAACTTTAAAGAACTTCGGGTTATATTAGCCCGTAAATACAGACGCAGGCAGAGAATTCTATTCCTTAGCGGTGCGCAATATGAAAGATGAAGAGAAGCGCTGAATATGGATCCTAAATTGAGCTGAGAGCCATCTGTGCTCACCACTTGCTCGGTAAAGCTGTAAAGGCCATCAGCGGCCAACAGCGTTTTC
The DNA here is from genome assembly GCA_949987775.1 of Aproaerema taeniolella. NCBI lineage: Eukaryota > Metazoa > Arthropoda > Insecta > Lepidoptera > Gelechiidae > Aproaerema > Aproaerema taeniolella. Next base: position 13,486,799 of record OX465265.1, on the reverse strand, counting down.
ATATTTTATTTTTTTAAACCAGTACAAATTCGACGACTCTTAAGGCGACTACAGCACCCGATAAAGGCAGCACACATAGGAATAGTGCCATCTCCGTCTCTCAACAGGCCTGGGCCGGCAGTGCAAACAGTGTCGATACACGAAGTTTACGGACTATGAAAGCGTGCGTGCGTAAAAACATGTTCGAAAGTTAGAAAAATGAGATTAATGGAAAGGTAACAGCTTAAATCGAAAAATGCGTTAACTACTTATCGAGAGTGTTCAATCACGAACATTTTGATAGCAAATTCAAGTTCCTGTGTGCATTTTACCATCGTTTTTACAGCTTAAAAGATACACAATATTGGTATTTAGAGGTGACTTTGTGAGCTTTTTCTATCGAACCAAAAGTGCTGAATCATGTTTTCAGCAAACTACTTATCTAGTTTATGTCCTGAATATTACCGTAGTATTTTTTCTTCGTTTTAATGCAGTGCGTCATGCTTATCTACGCATAATAAAATCGTAATTTAGGTGCTGTAGTCGCCTTAACGAGGTAAGGGTGCCACCCGGCAGTGCTTCTTTACGTTCGGTAAAGGAAAGGGGCAGGCGGAATAAACTCGTGCAACTCATGAGCACACTCCCCAAAAACACATAGACAAGCAGGCAAGCTACTTTGCGACTATAAACTAAACTTTCGGGTTTATTTTCTACTTGCTTTTTGTCAAATGAGCCTCTTGGCTCTGCGGCTTACAGATTCCAAAGCGGCTAGTTGATATTTGGCTAACCATCTCAAAGATGGCATTTCTGAGGGTATGTTAAATTTTCGGTCCCGGTTGTGGTCGATTTGAATAGATTTGATTTGTTAAGAATAACACCACCCCATCTCTTTCCGTGGGTGTCGTAAGAGGCGACTAAGGAAACACAAATGAGACCTGCCTCCTAGTAATCCATCACAGGCAACGATACTTCATTTTTTTCTGAATCTGAGGTGTCGTCCTATGGTCTCATCCGGTGTGGTAGGCTCTGTAAAGGGCCGTCTGGTTCGCGACCACCCTCCTACCGGAGTCCGACGCCAAACAGTTTGCTGTGTTCCGGCGGTGCGTGGGAGTACCAGTGCCTTTTTAGGCATTTTCTGGGTTAACTCGCTCCATCGTCGACCTCATCTTTGACCTTATGGTCAAGATTGAGGTCAAGAGTTAACCCATCTTATAATAAAAATAAAAAAAAAGTCTCCAAATCAGGTAGGCCATTTGGCAGTCAGAAAACTCTGAAACCAACCCTGGTGTTTGACTTACACAAGTCAAGTTCGCCACATACTTGACTATAACTACACGATAGTAAGAAACCCAAATGGAAAAACTGCGTGAGCTTGTATGTGTATCTTAAAAACCGGATTAAGTAGTTCACCATAATAATCACAAATAGAGTGTAGGGGACAGCTTAGCAAACACTTAAATGGTTGAATCTACCCATAACTACCATCGGTTATTTACCTAGTTTTTGGCCACCTGTACCGCGCCGCTATCAGAATGCGATGCACATTGCTGTTTTTTTTGTTTTAAGTCAGTGTTTCCCAAAGTTGTCTGGGCTACGACCCATCTAATAAAAGTTTACAAACTCAGGACCCGCCTCAATTTAACCGTTACCAATATAAATAAAATACTTTTCAAGTAACATTTAATACAATTTTTTATTGCTTAATTAAATAACTACGTATTTTTTAAAAGTTATTTCAATGGGAAGGATGAAATTGTTTCCTATATGTTTCGCCATTACAGTTTTGATATCAACTTCAACTCAAATTACTTTTAAACACAGTGAGTTTCATAAGTCCAATTTATTTCGGTATCGGTATTGTCGTTGTGATAGCCCAGTTGGTAATGAGCCGGACTTGTAATCCGAAGGTCGCGGGTTCAAAGCCTGGTGTGGGCCTGTACCACTAAATTCGTCTTTTCGGATTTATGTACGGATTTCGAATTATCTCTTGCTTAACCTTGCTCAACTAAATCCCCTTCGTGTTTCGAAGGGAGGCCCGTGCCCCTCGGTGGGGACGTATATGGGCTGGTAAAAAAAAAATTGTCGTTGTACAGGTAGGGCTCACTCAATATTTCCTCGTGACCCACCAGTGTTTTTTTTTTCAGCAATATGGAGTATTCTAGAATAAATCATTAATTTTAAAGCAGGCAATATTAAAAAAACATCAGTTGGCTTCCTTCCATGCTGGACTGGGAGTGAAAGAAAAACTTAGAATGTGCCAGCTACCTACTTTTCCCAGGCATACAGCATTTTTTTATTTATTATAAGATGGGTTAACTCTTGACCACAATCTTGACCAAAGATGAGGTCGACGATGGAGGTCAAAGATGAGGTCGACGATGGAGCGAGTTAACCCAGAAAATGCCTGTAAAGGCACTGGTACTCCCACGCACCGACGGAACACAGCAAGCTGTTTGGCGTCGGACTTCGGTGGGAGGGTGGTCGCGAACCAGACGGCCCTTTACAGAGCCTACCACACCGCATGAGACCATAGGACGACACCTCAGATTCAGAAAAAAAATGAAGTGTCGTTGCCTGGGATGGATTACTAGGAGGCAGGTCTCATTTGTGTTTTCTTAGTCGCCTCTTACGACACACACGGAAAGAGATGGGATGGTGTTATTCTCAACCGATCACCACACGGTTAGAATCAGTAAAAGAGGGATGCGAGGGTTTCGCTGTATGAGGGAAAGGCTGACCAACTCTCACCATTCCATCTGATAACCCTCACAATTTGTGTCAAACGTGGCATCTAGTGGTTCTAGAACCACTGATGCTCTGCCTACCCTATTAGGGATTATAGGAATTTTTTTTACCATATACGTCCCCATCTAGGGGCACTGGCCTCCCTTTAAAACACAAATGGGATTTGGGCCATAGTGCAGCACGCTGGCCCAATGCGGGTTGGTGCATGGTGTATGTGTATAAAAACAAAGGTGATATTTCACTTTAATATGGAGCTTGGGCCTGGTCATTGTACAGTACTCCATAAGTCGTCATTAATACTAATAATGACATTAGTAGCGTCTATTTTTCATAAAATACATTAGTTTTACTGTAGAAAAATATTTAAGATTGATTATTATTGCCATACTTACAATGATGGTGGAATGAAATGACAGATGACAGTGACACTAATGACAGTTGACAAGTGAACGCGCGTTCAAAAATCTATCTACCAGTTTAGTCTCATCATCTCATGACATCAAAATATTATAAAAAGTTAATGCTCTGGTGTTATTATTCTTACGCCATTTGTTTTATCCAATATTATAAAGATTTAGCTAGAATTTACTTGTTAAATACAAACAAGTCGATTAATTATTAACAATTAAGCATTGACTATTTTGAACGTGAATTGTCAAACAATATGGCAACCTCAGTGTGGTAACTACGAAAACACGTATGATTTTCAATATTTTATAATTTTCTACAAATCAGCCAGGGATTTTTGAAATTTATGATATTTTTCCAGGAATAAACTATTTATTTTTTATTTTTCTGGATACTGTACAAAGACCAGGCCCATTTTGAAAAATCACCTTTCCTTAGGTCTGAGTTCAGGGATTCAGTTTTTGCTAACTTGTCCCTTACGCCCTGTAATGATTAATCGCTATTATTTAATTAAGTATTCATTATTGCCGAGGCCACATTTTGCGTCAATGTAATATGACTCTGCAATATTTATCTCACATGCGTACTATTTAACCTTCTTTGGAAATAAAAAAAATGTAAAGATCTGATTGCAAGATGATTTTCGTTATTTTTCGAACTGATTTTCGTAATTTTTGAGCTGAGTTTCTAAGTAGTTGACCTGACTAACGCTGGTGTCAGTTTCCAAACCACCAAATGGCCTCTGACTATTATTACAAACAACTCTAAAATAATTAAAAAATGTATAAACTAACCCCAGACCAGCAGCTCTAGCACGATAACGACAAACTCGCGCTTGGCTCAGGCTGAAACTTCACTTTGATTGCGCGAGGGTCCCGCGCAAAGGCTTGCTCGCCCTCTGGCGTTGTCAATGTTGACATTTTGACATAGGACCGCGGTGTTGTCGCGACGCTGTCACTATCGTACTCGGCCTGCTGGGCCTTTTTATAACTCGAACGGCACGGCACGGCACTTCAAAATTTGAATTACCATTACCATTTTGAATTTATGTTCTCAGCTCCTTGTATTACTATTACGTAGGAGGCAATGGTAATACAATTTTACCGTGCCGTTTTCGAATTATAAAAAGGCCCATTAAGGGCCTTACCACGAAAATAAAACTAAAACTTAGAAAATGTTTAAAAATGGCTGTATGGACATAGATGGTTCTTAGCTATACATATTAGATCAAAATTAGTTCAGTCGTTTTAAAGTTATAAGCAATCATATGTCGGGGGTGATATAATAATAGGTCTTTACCTATGAAATTGCCGTTTTTAATACAATATTTTTGGAAAACTGAATTTTCCATACTACCGTTTTTGGATTTTTCTCGGGAATGCGAAATCCAAATTTAACAAAATTTTGTGGGAAGGCTTAGACAACATTAAGTTAATTTTCATAATACTTACTTTATTAAAAGTTGTAACTGTAACAACGGTACAGCAAAAATAAGCAATGAAACGGGCAACGGATGAAACGAGCTATATTTGAGCTTCTTTTTCAGAAAATAAATCTAAAGTAAATATGTATTAATTTGACTCAATATCTCCGTTATATGGCCAAGGTTTTAAATAAAAAATCAATTTTAGTAATTGCTGTTCAATCAAATAAATTATGAATAAAATAAAGCTTGTGAAAAAATCGGCAATTTCATAGGTTAGGTAAAGACCTATTATAACATTTTTTTTAAATATATTTAGTTTTAACTTTCTTTTTGTATTAGTGTCTAAGATAGTTTGTAGCCCAGTGAAGCGCTCGAAGCCCAGTGGCGCTCGTTGATCTCAAACGATCAGTGAGGTTAAGCAACGCTTACGGGGGCGGTTCCCTGCCTGACCAAAGTAGCAATTTATCACGAGCGTTTCCATGCTTCGCAGGGCACGTTAAGCTGTCGGTCCCGGCTGTTGTCGATTGACTACAGTCGTTAAAACCAAGTCAGAGGCCATTGTGCGGTTTGTAAACTCTGACACCAGAGTTAGCCAAGTTCGCCACACGCTTGACTATACCTACACATGCCTACACGATAAAAAGAAGAAGTGTCTAAGATTAAGTTCAATATTCTTCATTAAATTAATTCTTTTATTTTGTCTTATCTTATCTTATTTAGCCTAGTGTGTCCCACTGCTGGGCAAAGGCCTCCCTCGCTTTAATTCTCTTTTTAACCGGCTTCAAAAAATGACGAGGTTCAATGTTCGACTTTCGGCTGTATGTATTTTTATTTATGTATGTTCACCGATTTCTTCGTCAATTATGGACCGATTTTCAAAATTCTTTTTTTTTTGGAAAGAGTATACTCCAGAGGTGGTCCCATATAAATTTTATCAAAAATGATTCAGCGCTTTTCATAAAATCAACAAAAACAAAAAATACTACAAACCAGAACATCATCTAAATAAATGAGTGACATATTCGTTTGTGGTTATCTGCTAATAGGCATTGTAGTCTGCAAAAAATACTAGTTAGAAAAAAGAACTGTTGTTGGGATTGAAGTTGGTGACTCATACGTTTTTAATGTGGAAAATTCCAACTAAAATAGACTTTTTTTTTTCTTCTTATAAAGTTACGAAAAAGCGAAAACTCTTGATACAAAAGATATTTAATATATTCTGTGGACGTCCCTATGCGAAGTTTTTCAATGGAAGTCAACTTGCTCGTAGAAGACTAAATAAACTATTTTATAGGAGTCACTAATCCGCAACACGTGGAAAATTATTGAGAGGAATTGAATACGGAGAGAGGCGAAATCAAAAAAAAATTGTCAGTCTATGCCTTTGCCTATCCTGATAATATTGTACTGCTGGGTACGCCTGACCATTTAAAACAACACATTTTTTATTAAACGACATTCGAACAGCTGCGCCAGGGCCAATTTAGCTATTTAACAACTAAACTGTAATAAATATTTAATTAAGTAGGTAGTGTATTAAGTGCAGTACATCTATAGCTACTTTTTAATGTGGGTTATAATGGCCTACTGCTGCAAGACGGATTTTTTAAACCCTTTTTTAAGTACAGACTTTGACTGAAGAATTTGACACTATTTGGCAGATCAGCAACTGCTATCTGACATCTGTGACCCTGCTAGCAGCCTGAACGGATTAAACTGTGGCTACAATTCAGTCTTCTAAAAATTAGCAAGATTACCCCCTAATTTTGGAACTTAGTTAATCTTGACCGTTGATAGAAACTACACCATGTTAAAAGGTATATCTGACTTCTATTTCTTACTAATTATTCTGTCTACGATTTTCCATGAATGTAGCCAGTAGCCGCCCACTCCTTATCAAGTTTCAGAATTATTTTTAATAACAAGGCTTTCATATTTTTTATTTTAAGCACCAACTCCATTTGCCTCGTGGAATTTTTTCTTCCATTTATTAATAGATATTTTTATCACCAAAGTTGGACGTGGAGACCATTTGGCAACTATTAAGGCTTCTATGTCTATAACCGATATTTCTGAGCATTATCGGATGACAGAACCTACATCTGTACAGATGACAGTGACATAAATAAATAAACGCTACACACTCAAAGGCCCACACTAATATAAGGTTTTCCCTCGGAACATCGGTTTAAAGAAATTTATTTTCTCAAAAAAGACAATACATAGTCACTTATATGAAAAATACAAGATAAAGTATTAGATTTTTTCATCATGCAACACCGGGGACATCTTTTAATTTCAACAATAAGTAGGTAGGTACATACACAATTTAGGTTAATTTTTAGTTTTACAATAAGTACTCACCAACAGTAGCAATATATATACATAGTTAGGTTATGTTTACAGTTTTTTACCAATAAGAAGTTAAGTTATATTTGCGGCAATATATTCTGCAAGTTTGGCCTTAAACATACGTAAGACAAACATAAACACCCACAGCAAACACCCATGACCCGAGAACAAACACCTGTTTTTTACACAAATATTTGTACCGACTGGGAATCGAACCCAGGACCCGTTGATCAAGAGGCAGCGCCTTAACCACTTGACCAAACTGGCCGTTATGACAAATCGGTCGTAATTTATGGGTCAATAAATAAGTTTTTTAATTATGTCAAAAAAGTATCGAAAGACAACGCCAGAGGGCGAGCAAGATCAAAGTGAAGTTTCACCGTCATCTGTATGGCGAGACGCGCGAGTTTGTCACGGGCCGTGGCGGTGCCTTCGAATAGAATATAAAAAATCTTTATTTTATAGGACATTCAGGATGCCACTTAAAACAAGTCAAGAATACATGAAATACATACAAACAAACATTAAAGGATTTAAATACATACATACGCATTCGTTCTATTGACCCTACTGACTCTACGCCTATTCGCAAAGGTGCAGTCTTCCCCAGAGAAGAACAGGCAAGAAACTCTGAGGTTGCTCTTTTTAATCGCATTACAAATTTTCTTATTTTCTAATTTTAACTAATTCTGAAATAACTCTAGAGCTGAGCAGTTCATTCCCATGGCTGCTTGTCAGTTAGGTAATCAGAAATTTTGTAATAGCCCTTTTTGCAAAGTTTTTGTTTTATTACTGTCTTAAATTTATCCGAAGGTAAATTTTGAATACACATGGGAATCTTATTATAGAAATTCGCGCGATCAAAGTATAGTTTCACCCTCATCTGAGTGGCTAGTTTGTCACGGGCTGTGCTAGCTATGCAGATGTGTAACTACAGCTCGAACAAGTTGACCAGAAGCCAATAAATGTATTTGATGAATCTAATCAGTGCAACATGCAACGGGTGGTCTAAATGCAAGTGTTGACCAAAGTCCGAATGCATTAGCTCAGTGGGTGTCGCCACGCCGTCTGCAATACGCTGCAATTGACTCCTGACCTTTGCATTGGATGCACATGCACTTTTTTTAATAGAGTCGGGAGTATATATTTTTTAAAATTTATTTATTTACTTAATAGGTGTACAAACAGTTTACAATCTTAAAAAGATATGGACACGGTTTAATTAGTTTCTAACTAGACTATAAACCTGAAGTAGTACACACAGCATGTTTTAGGTTTTAACAGCGTAAAAATAACATAAACTTCAGCAGGTGTTTTATTGCCTGGAAGAAATTGCTCTATAGTAATAAGGCCGCCGCATTGTACAGTAGATGATGAACATTTATTGTTTGTTTTATTGTTATGTTTTTGTATGCAATAAAGAGTATTTTTGTATTGTATGCAATTGTATTGTATTTTATGTTTTGTATGCAATAAAGTGTATTGTATTGTGTATTTGCAAGCTAGATAAACAGAGGATAGCGCAGGTCGCCCCATTTACATTTTAAACTTAAATCCATTATTATCCTGACAATACAAGGTACACGCGTGTCACAATCTAGCAGAAGATAGATAAAAACTAAAGATATAAAGATATATATAAAGATATAAAGATGTAAAGATATAAAGATATAAAGATATAAAGATATAAAGATATAAAGATATAAAGATATAAAGATATAAAGATATAAAGATATAAAGATATAAAGATATAAAGATATAAAGATATAAAGATATAAAGATATAAAGATATAACGATATAAAGATATAAAGATATAAAGGTACAAAGATATAAAGATGGTTCCTGGAAGAAATTTCTCTATAGCAATAAGGCCGCCTCATTGTACACTACATGATGAACATTTGTTTTTGTTTTAATGTTATGTTTTTGTATGCAATAAAGAGTATTGTATTGTATTGTAAAGATATAAAAATATTAAGAAATATGTAGGTACAGATATAAAGATATAGTCGAGGATGTATCTAGCTCACCCAGAAGATGCCTAATATGAGTCCGAAAATACAGACGCAGGCAGAGAATTCCATTCCATTGCAGTGCGCAATATGAAAGATGAAGAGAAGCGCTCAGTACGGATCAGAGGAATCTCAACAAGGTAAAGGTGGTACCCCGCGGTGCGTCTGGACGTCCAGTAGACAAGGACAGCTACTTCCAACTTCCTGCTGGACTGGGAGTGAAAGAAAAACAAGAATATACCAGCTGCAAACATACTGTAGGAACCAGTAAGGGGGCATCCATTAATTACATGCGGTGTTTTTGGCGATTTTTCGACCCCCCCACCCACTCTGCTGAGATGTCGTGAGATTTGGCTCGACACCCCCCCTCCCCCTTTTATCTCACGTGAGTTTTATGAAAATGCTTAGTTTTAGTGTAAATACGTTAATTGGTAATTTATTTAGAAAACTTACATAATTTGCCTGATTATTGTTTAACTTGTAATAATTGAACAACAAAAAACAGCTGTGATTTACCAATTTAAATTTGAAAAAAAAAGATTGTTCTAATTCAGTCCACGGGAACTCAGAGTGGCTACTGGAAGAACATTTTAGTTGGTTTTGCTTTCCCACAATTTAACACTATTTCTTTTGGGGGAAAATATTACGTGATATTTGTAGAGACCCCCCTCTCCCCCACGTGAGATTGAGTGAGATCCGGCCCAACCCCCTCCCCCCCAAAACGCCTCACGTAATTAATGGACGCCCCCTAAGTTGGACGGGTTTTTGCTGTGTTGTGGGCGAAAGGCTGACCACCTATCACCACTATATACTCTATTCCATCCATGACCCTCAGCTCAGAATCAATGTCAAATGTGGCGTCAAGTGGTTCCAGAACTACATGACGTTCCTACCTCGTAAGCGGTTATAGGCGTAAGCAGTGTTGCCATATATACGGATTTGTCCGTATTTATACGGATTTTGCAAGTTCAATACGGATGAATCAAGATTACGGATTTTATACGGATTTACTCTAAACACAGAATTAGCTTTAAAAGGGCACCGTTTTCGAGCCTTCTTTACTTAATTTTTAACAAATTTCGTCACAACGCTAGTGAGTTTGCTCCACTGTAGTGCGGCAGTACAGCAAAATTTCTTCAAGGAAGACGAAACCAAGAAATAAATTATGTATCTCGACGATAACGGACCCGCTACTACTAAACAACTTTTAGGGAAATTATCCTCTTTTAATTTAAATTTTGACTCAAAAATGTTACGTTTAACTTTTATACGGAATTCATACGGAATTTCATTCAAAATACGGGATATTTATACGGATTTTCAATAAAAACAGAAATACGGATTTTATACGGATTTTTGTAATGAAAGTACAGATTTCACGTCTACTTTATGTGGCAACACTGGGCGTAAGCAGTGGCGTAGCTACCTAGGGGCTAGGCGGGGCAGTGCCCAGGGGCCCTCAAGCTCAGGAGGCCCCTAATCCTTACCAGAAAATCTCGAACTGAACTTTTGAAAATTTGTCCCATTTTCAAAATAATTAGGACAGGTTGCAACCCGACTTTAATCATGGCAAAAAGTTTAAGCTAGGAGTTCCCCTAAATTCTTTCTGTGGGTTGGCAGTTTTGTTAATTTGACAACACTGTCAATTATTCATCTATGTGCGTTTTATTGTGCATTTTTAAGGCGATTACAGCACCCGATAAAGGTAGCACACATAGGAATAGTGCCATCTCCGTCTCTCAACAGGCCTGGGCCGGCAGTGCGAACAGTGTCGATACACGAAGTTTACGGACTATGAAAGCGTGCGTGCATAAAAACGTGTTCGAAAGTTAGAAAAATGAGATTTATGGAAAGGTAACAGCTTAAATCGAAAAATGCGTTAACTACTTATCGAGAGTGTTCAATCACGAACATTTTGATAGCAAATTCAAGTTCCTGTGTGGATTTTACTATCGTTTTTACAGCTTAAAATATACACAATATTGGTATTACGAGGTGACTTTGTGAGCTTTTTCTATCGAATCAAAGGCGCTGAATCATGTTTTCAGCAAACTACTTATCTAGTTTATGTCCTGAATATTACCGTTTTTTTTTTTCTTCGATTCAATGCAGTGCGTCATGCTTATCTACGCATCATAAAATCGTAATTTAAGTGCTGTAGTCGCCTTAAAGTATATGTATATTTTTACTTGATAAAACCTAACTAGTTTAGATAGCAGTTGGGCCCCATATTTTTATTTGCCCCAGGGCCCTTGGTTACCTCACTACGCCACTGGGCGTGAGTGCATATAGTTTATAGGCTATCCGCAGAATTAGTTTTGTGTCCTCCAAAATTATATGCCATTTTATTCCTCCAAATATTTAATGTCACTGTAAGATTGTCAAACCCGTTATACAAGGTGAACAAAATCTCCTAGCTAAATTTAAAAAAATAAAAATAAAGTGATCTGTAAGTGATACTGGTTCAGGATTTTGAATATAGCTAGGAGGTTTTTTTCACCCTGTATTGTAATAACACTTAGTAAGACTGTCGGTACTTTGCAAACTACCCTATTTTTTTTGTAATTGATGGACTTAACTTTGTGTCAAATAAATGTCTTGAATCTTGAATCTTTTTTTTTTAACTAAAAAGCCTAATCTAATATAACTTAACTTATCCTAATTCTGTGCAGGCGGTCCTTTTTCTTCTTCTTCTTTCTTACCAGCCCATATACGTGTCCCCACCCCACCGAGGGGCACGGGCCTCCCTTCGAAACACGAAGGGGATTTTAGGCCATAGTCCACCACGCTGGGGTTGGTGGACCGCTCGTCTTTCGAAAATGAATTTTCTTGGACGGGCGGGTTTCATCACAATGTTTTCCTTCACCTTTGAGCAAGTGAAAAGACGAATTTATTGGTACAGGCCCGCACCAGGATTTGAACGCGCGACCTTCGGATTACAAGTCTGGCTCATTACCAACTGGGCTATCACTAACTCAGGAGGTGCTTAAAGTTTTGTAAATTAATAATTTCACTAATAATATTGTAATATTATGGTTTTTACAATTTTCCCATGACATATACATTATAAACTAATAGTTTCAAGTCCTAATGAATGGTCATGCAGTAGCTAATATATTTCTCGATTGGCTGAATTCTACCACGCGTCTCAATATCGAGGTATGTTGCATCATGCTATAAATTACCACCGCATGTGCAACGCAAGCGTAGAACTTTATAAGTTAGACTAGCTGATGCCCGCAACTTCGTTTGCGTGTTGTTATTTTTTTGTACAGAGTAGATACACAGATTGAAAACATCTATCTTACGTGATTTAGATTTTTACATACAAAAGTTTTTTCCCGCTAACTCCCGTTCCCGTAGGAGTTTTGCAATATCCTGTTGCAACTAAGCTTTAAGTTTAATAAGGTACCTGCATGCCAAATTTCAAGCGTCTAACTTAAGCGGTTTAGATTTTTCATACAAAAGGATTTTCCCGCTAATTACCGTTCCCGTGGGAATTTCGGGAATTCCTTTCTTAGTGCACCTCTACGGTACCTAAGCTGCGTTCCTTCCAAATTTCAAGTGCCTACGTTTAGCCGTTTAGGCTGTGCGTTGATATGTCAGTCAGTCAGTCAGTCAGTCGACAGTTTCTCCTTTTATATATTTAGAGATGGCTGGGTGCGTGAGGAGTCTTAACATCTTAGGCCCGTATTACAGGAGACTCAAGTCTTGATACTTAAGTATTGATAGTCTCTATCTCTCACTATGACAGGTGACAAAGACGACTGCTACTTAAGGCGACTACAGCACCTAAATTACGATTTTATGATGCGTAGATAAGCATGATGCACTGCATTAAATCGAAGAAAAAATACTACGGTAATATTCAGGACATAAACTAGATAAGTAGTTTGCTGGAAACATGATTCAGCACTTTTGGTTCGATAGAAAAAGCTCACAAAGTCACCTCTAAATACCCAATATTGTGTATCTTTTAAGCTGTAAAAACGATAGTAAAATGCACACAGGAACTTGAATTTGCTATCAAAATGTTCGTGATTGAACACTCTCGATAAGTAGTTAACGCATTTTTCGATTTAAGCTGTTACCTTTCCATAAATCTCATTTTTCTAACTTTCGATTATGTTTTTACGCTACACGCTTTCATAGTCCGTAAACTTCGTGTATCGACACTGTTCGCACTGCCGGCCCAGGCCTGTTGAGACACGGAGATGGCACTATTCCTATGTGTGCTGCCTTTATCGGGTGCTGTAGTCGCCTTAAGTATAGATCGGAGTCTGAGTCGCGTTCTGTATTACGGACGTATATGTGTTACCGTGGACACTTATTTTGAATCGCTGGCCCGTGTCGATAGCGAAAACTTTTATTGTTTTCCGCGGATTGTACTCGTATTGATGACTATTTGCTCCAAAACCGTCATCCTCGCCTGCTAGCGGTGCACCCTGCTGATCAACGGACGAGTCTCTGACGTATTACAACACGTAAAGGGTTTCTTTACTCATTTCCTTACTAATATTCCTATTGTTTATTCTTTGAACTGTGCGTACTGACATAATAATAGGTTTTTACCTATGAAATTGCCGTTTTTCATACAATTTTTTTGGAAAACTGAATTTTCCACACTAACGTTTTTGGATTTTTCTCGGGAATGCGAAATCCAAATTTAGCAAAATTTTGTGGGAAGGTTCGGACCACATTTAGTTAATTTTCATCGTACTTAGTTCATTAAAAGTAGTAACTGTAACAAAGGTACAGCAAAAATAAGCAATGAAACGGGCAACGGATGAAACGAGCTATATTTGAGCTACTATTTCAGCAAATAAATTTAAAGTAAACATGTATTAATTTGACTCAATATCTCCGTTATATGGCCAAGGTTTTAAATAAAAAATAATTTTAGTAATAGCTGTTCAATCAAATAAATTATGGATAAAATAAAGCTTGAGAAAAAATCGGCAATTTCATAGGTAAAGACCTATTATAAGCGTTGTGGAGAATAATGATCGTTTTGATCATTATTTGGCTCATAATTTCTTTGATTGAACAGCATTTTTAAAAACAGCCATATAATGGAGGTTTTATAATAAAATTTAACAAATTTTTACTTTGGATTTATTTGTTGAAAACAAAGCTAAAAAGCTTGCATGTGTCGCCAGTTTCAAAGCTGATTTTAGCTTTACTATTTTTACACTTGTCACTTTTAATAAACTAAGTAATCCCAAAAATAACTTGATGTTATCCAAAATATCCTTAAAAAAATCTATGAAATTGGATTTCACGTTCCTGCGCAAAATTAAGATTAGTTGTATGGAAAATCAGTTTTCCTAAAGTTTTATTTGGAGAACGGCAATTCAATATTTTTATTTATTTATTTATTGATAATGGGTTCGCTCTTGACCCACAATCTAGCCCAGGGGTAAAGATGCGGTCGAAGATGTGTTAGTTACATTTTTCAAGAAACAGAAAGCAATGGAACTATTTGGACAATAAAGTCCAACTAGTTCTATCAATGGAACAACCAATGGAACTAGTGGGAACAGACGTAAAATTCCTACTCACTCAAAAAAAAAACTAAAGACGAATCGTCTCTTACTAACTTTTCCTCCTCCAATGCTGACGTTCTAAACCTTTCAATTCTAAGTGCATGTGCAATGTCGGTTCAATTGCAGACCGCTTGGCGACAAGCGTCTACTTTGGTCACCAACCGGCTTTTTACAATTGCATTCAATTACTCATAATAGTTGCAATGAAGCGACGTAGCCCAGTGGCGCTGACTGATCTCAACCAATCAGTGAGGTTAAGCAACGTATTCAAAGGCAGGGAACCTGATGGGTGACCAAAGTGACAATTTATCACGAGCGTTTCCGTGCTTCGGAGGGCGCGTTAAGCTCTCAGTCCCGGCTGTTGTCGATTGACTAGGTACAGTCAGTAAAACTAAGTCGGTTTGAAAACTCTGACACCAGGGTTGGTCAAGTTCGCTATATACTTACTTGACTATACCTACACAGAGTTTCTGTAGTACATCTAATATTAGTCGCAAAGTCGTTATTTTTAGCAGCTAAGTAATTTATTTTCAGCAGCCAATTTATAATTTTTAGCAGACCAATAATTATTTTTAGCAGCCGATTAATGATTTTTACTGTCTCGTTTAACATATTTGCTACCTACCTTTTTATTTAATACATTTGCTACCTTTTGTATAATATATTTGTTACCTTTTTGCCGCCGGATCAAAATAATATAGTTGCAGGAATTATTGTTGTGTCCTCAAAACTTATATGCCTTCTTTTTTATATCACATTCCAAGTTATTACATCGTAGGTATATTTTTACACAAGGGTAAAAAACAGTGACGCAATAAACTATAACAATAACTAATACTTTCTGATGTTATGGGATTCCCAAAACCAAATTATCTCCCCATAAAACAGGACAGCGGTCCCTAAGCGGATGTTTTATGGCCACCATTGTCTTTATTTTCAGCAGCTAAGTTATTATTTTTAGCAGCCCAATCAATATTTTTACCATATAATTCATTATTTTTACTGTCTCTTTTAATATATTTTCTACCTTCTGCTACCATTTTTCTAGTACCCTCTTTTTGATTTTAATTAAGCCGCAGTTTTGTCGCCGGGTCAACATAATAGTCGCTAAATTTGTTTTTGTTGCTGAAAGATTATTTTTTGCAGCTTTCTGTAGTCAAGCAGAATAATTTTTGTTCCTCCAAAGTTAATGCCCTATTTTTTATACCTCGTTCCAAATTAGTATTACATCATAATATACTAATAAACAAGGGTTAAACAAGAATGACGCAACAAACTATAACAATAACTAATACTTTCTCACCATGGGATTCCCAAAACCAAATTATCACCCCATAAAAAGAGGGCAGCCGTCCCTAAGCGGATGTTTTATGGCCACCATTGTCTATGGGGCTGACGCAATATGGTGTAAAGATGTGCCATGGTTACGCTAGCAATAATAGTCCAATGCTCATGGTCTGAGGCGGCGGAAGGATATACGTTTTTTTTATATCAGTAGCATTTTTACTTTGTTAGGTAGCCATAATGTTAAGAATGATGAGTCGAGCTGTTTAGAAGTCAAATCATTCGTTCTTTTCATATTTATACCTACTTTATTGTTCACAAAAGTTTTACACAAACATTTTACAAAGAACTGGATACATAATGGCGAGCTTAACTCAAAATTAGTTCTCTTCCAGCTAACCTAAGTGACAGAGAAATACTATTGAAGCGGGCAAAAGTGTACAACACAGGGACGAAACTACTGACAAGGTAAATTATATTTCATTAGACAGACACAAATACACAGAAACACCCCTCTTTTTTGTCGACGGTTAAAATAGCGACACCATAATGATCTTAATAACAAGTTTGTCAAAGAAGATATTAAATTAAATGTTGTTATAACGTTAATTAGGGAATATTAACAGAGATAGTTTCCCTTAATGCTTATTACACTTACCTCGCTGGCTCAACGACCCAAAGTGGTAATGCTTAGCAACAATGATATTACAAATGCTTATAAGGTATGAGCGGACGCAAATTTTAAGAATAAAACCACCCAATCTCTTTCCGTGGGTCTCTTAAGAGGCAATTAAGGCGACTACAGCACCTAAATTACGATTTTGTGATGCGTAGATAAGCATGACGCACTGCATTAAATCGAAGAAAAAAATACTACGGTAATATTCAGGACATAAACTAGATAAGTAGTTTGCTGAAAACATGATTCAGCACTTTTGGTTCGATAGAAACAGCTCACAAAGTCACCTCTAAAATACCAATATTGTGTATCTTTTAAGCTGTAAAAACGATAATAAAATGCACACAGGAACTTGAATTTGCTATTAAAATGTTCGTGATTGAACACTCTCGATAAGTAGTTAACGCATTTTTCGATTTATGCTGTTACCTTTCCATAAATCTCATTTTCTAACTTTCGAACATGTTTTTACGCAGCACGCTTTCATAGTCCGTAAACTTCGTGTATCGACACTGTTCGCACTGCCGGCCCAGGCCTGTTGAGAGACGGAGATGGCACTATTCCTACATGTGCTGCCTTTATCGGGTGCTGTAGTCGCCTTAAATAAACACACATTAGACAAATAAGACCTGACTTCTATTAATCCACCCTAGGCACCGACACCTTAACATATTCTGAATTTGAGGTGGCGTTCTATGGTCTCATACGGTGTGCTAGGTTCAGTAAACGGCCCTAGTTCGCGACCTACCGAAATCCGACGTAAACACGACTAGAGGTAACTAGGTAGTTAATGTTTGTTTTCTGGTTTTCCTTTCTAGCTTCAGTCTTAAGGCGACTACAGCACCCGATAAAGGCAGCACACATAGGAATAGTGCCATCTCCGTCTCTCAACAGGCCTGGGCCGGCAGTGCGAACAGTGTCGATACACGAAGTTTACGGACTATGAAAGCGTGCGTGCGTAAAAACATGTTCGAAAGTTAGAAAAATGAGATTTATGGAAAGGTAACAGCTTAAATCGAAAAATGCGTTAACTACTTATCGAAAGTGTTCAATCACGAACATTTTTATAGCAAATTCAAGTTCCTGTGTGCATTTTACTTTCGTTTTTACAGCTTAAAAGATACACAATATTGGGTATTTAGAGGCGACTTTGTGGGCTTTTTCTATCGAACCAAAAGTGCTGAATCATGTTTTCAGCAAACTACTTATCTAGTTTATGTCTTGAATATTACCGTAGTATTTTTTTCTTCGATTTAATGCAGTGCGTCATGCTTATCTAAGCATCATAAAATCGTAATTTAGGTGCTGTAGTCGCCTTAAGTTTGCACCACAACCCAATTCTCACATTTCAGCATGTTAAAATTAACAAGGTCTTTGTATTAAGGGTCTAAAAATAACCATAGTTGTTAGAATATCGGTTTACTATACGAATAAAAACAGAAGACATTATAACTTTGATCTTAACATCCCTTGGAGTCCCACAGGACCCCGATTCTGGAACTTAAGTTGTGTGTCGGATCGGAACAGTTCACATGGTACGAATAGTCGCGTCATTTTAGATCATATTCAAGTTTAGATCATTCCCTGTGTGGTGATCGGTTGAGAATAACATCACCCCATCTCTTTCGGTGGGTGTCCTAAGAGGCGACTAAGGAAACACAAATGAGACCTGCCTCCTAGTAATCTATCCCAGGCAATGACACTTAATTTTTTTCTAAATCTGAGGTGTCGTCCTATGGTCTCATGCGGTGTGGTAGGCTCTGTTAAGGGCCGTCGGTTCGCGACCACCCTCTTACGGAAGTTCGACGCAAAACAGCTTGCTGTGTTCCGTCGGTGCGTGGGAGTACCAGTGCCTAATAGGCATTTTCTGGGTTAACCCGCTCCATCGTCGACCTCATCTATGACCTTGGTCAAGATTGAAGAGTTAACCCATCTTATAATAAAAAAAAAGCTTACTCTGAATGAGAAAGTCCCAAGAGTTTAGTGGGTCGAGTCACATCCTTAATATTCGCTAATTTAAAGTCATCCAATATAACCTGATAGCCCAGTTGGTAAAATGCCAGACTTGTAATCGGAAGGTTGCGGGTTCAAAACCTAGTGCGGGCCTGTACCATTAAATTCATCTTTTCGGATTTATGTACGGATTTATAATTATCACTTGCTCAACGGTGAAGGAAAACATCGTCTGAGAAAATTCGTTTTCGAAAGGCGCGCGGTTTAATAACCCGTATTGTGAAAGCGTGGTGGACTATGGACTAAATCCCTTTCGTGTTTCGAAGGGAGGCCCTGCCCCAGGGCCCCGATTCTGTAACTTAAGTTGTGTGTCGATGGAATGGTCGCAATTTTATCCGTTCAGGTGCCCAAATTGAGAGCTATCCAAAGGACCATGGGCAAAAATGTATGGACTCCGTCCCCCCCCCCCCCCCTCCAACAGACCTTTTGTGTATGTCGTCAGTTTCATACGTATCTTTAAAGAGATTAATAGCTACGTTCAATGTCAAAATCCATGGGGTTTAGAAATAACACATAATTAAAGATTTCCAAAATATCTGTCGGTTTATATTTAGTTCTATATGTGTTCTAAATGTATACCTGACATGATAAATATGAATATAACAATAAAAATATTATGAATATGGTAATAATCAAAGAATTTTTAAATATCATACTGTTACTTCTGTTATCAATATTAACATTAAAATAATATTTTCCCTGAATATCCCACACCTTTGAGGGATGTCGCCATAATAAAAAGTAATCACTACATTGATATCTTTCATTTGAGATACATTTCAAATCTGTTGGTCGGAGGGGTTACGTTTTGTCGTATCATCCTTTCATACATCTAATATAATGCTTTGACAGTCAACTGAATTTTCAGTTGCTAGGTAGTTTGCAACTTTACGTTCGGTTAACGGTGGCGCTGCCAGTCGGGGTGGTTGTCAGCAAGTATACGAAAATTAAATAGTTCTCAATTTTGCCACCTGAACAGATAAAATGGCCTCCTTCCATCGACACACAACTGAAGTTACAGAATCGGGGCCCTGGTGGGAAGTACATGGGCTGTTAAAAAAACATAACCTCAGACGAAATGAGTCATAAAGCAACTCGTGATTAAAAACTAAAGTCAATTGAAACACGTGTCCAATTGACCAATCAAGACCATACGGAATGCATACGCATGCACTTCTTTCGCTAAATGCAATGTCTTTAAAAGGGCGACAGACTTTTTACATTGGAAATGTCTTTTTGTTCGCTCCAGTATAGGCTTCGATTTCACGAAAAAGTGCGATCCCCTTATATCTCAGAGAATTGTGAAGATATAAGGTGCTGGCAGAAAATCAGCGCTGTTGACTCTCAACAGCATATGCTGAGTCAGAACCCATTCGCTGACACAACACTGTTGATAATGCTATGCTTTACGGTATGCTTTAACTAATTAACTTTGTGCTTTATTGTGTTTCTTTTAATTGTTTAATTGTGTTTTGTCTAGTGAATAAATGTTATCTTTGTCTATGTCTATGATATTCAAAACGCGTATTCACGAGAACTGTAAGCTGCAAAAATAAGTATTCGAGAAAATCAAAAACGAAAAAAGTTATGGCCGAAATAGTGAAAAAAATATTAATTTTTTTCCTAATTTTTGATTTTAGCGCTCGATATTTTGGAAACGAAGAATGATATTAAGAATTTGAGAAACATTCCTCTGGACTATTTAGTCAGCTACAATTTGAGCCTAAAACAAAGACGATCCGGTTAAGGGTTAATCTTTTTGAAAAAAGTCAAAAAGACAGGACGACATTTTTTCCCAATTCCGTAGATTTATTTCTAATTGCTAAGCTTACTCTTACATCCTGTCTATAAATTAATATACATTCAAGAAAATTTTACCATGGACTAGTTCTGAGCAAATGTATCGAAATGAATTAAATTACGTAGATTGCTAACGGACCCTTCAGTGTATGGTAATCCTATGCGACTGACTGCTTAAACTGTGGACTTTACAAAAAAAACAATAAAGTAATAACGGTTTCTTGCCTTACTTTACATAAGACAGAAGAAGCGTCGAAAAGAGCGACCCTCAGAGTTTCTTGTCTGTTCATCTCGGAGGAAGACTGCACCTATGACTGCACCCTGTACCTTTGCGAACAAACACAGAATTAAAAGATCACCGACATATTTTCAACTCAATTCGTTGAAAAATGGCGTCCACAATCATAATTTTGCCTATGTCTGAGTATTTTTATCAAAATTAATATACAGGGTGTAAAAGACAGCTTAGCAAAAACTGAAACCCTGGACTCAGACAATCATTCTGAATGATTTCCCAGTGGAATTTTTTTCCGGAAAATTTTCATTTTTTTTTTTAATGATTTTTAATATTTTCTGCTTAAATTTATTATTATTTAATCGAATACACTCTATTTTGCAATAAAAGTTAGTCATAACAACGTAAAACACGAAAACCAGCAATGAACATTGCGGCGCGGGGGGATCGCGCGCGGGGCGCGGTTTCGCGATACGTTGCGTAGCGCCAAAGTAGGTAAATAATGAAAACTCCTTAACATGACGTTTCTGGGAAAAATAATTACTTGTAGCTGATGATAGTTATGGGTAGAATCCACCATTTAAGTATTTGCTAAGCTGTCCTTTACACCCTGTATAGAACGGCGAAGTCGCCAATACTTATCAAGAAAAGATACCTTTTACGTCAGAGCCTTGTCCGTTGATCAGCAGGATGCACCACTATTAGATGAGGATACCGATTTTGGAGCACTAAGACGTAATCCATCCAAAATACTCGTACAATAGTGATGCTTACTGGATCGATACTTGAGATCTATAAGTAAGGTTAAGTAACGTAACTTATTGGGTCACCATTGTGTCACTATTGTGCCTTTGGTCATCAATACATAGTATAAAACATAATCCCTTTCAACGTCTGTCTGTTTTTCCTAAACTCCTCCTAAAACCACGCAACGATTTTTAATAAAATGTTCACTGTCATTTAGAATATGTCCTCAACATTTGTTTATTTAACGTTCTTTGCACACATGACAGATTTATATAAAATTACAAACAGAAATACGACACAAAAGGTTAGCTTATCTCTAAAAAGAAATTTCTACAAATGACATTACAAATTTTGTATGTAAGCCTCACTGCACAGCGAAGCTGGTCGCTCGTAACGGCTGTTTTTAACCCCCACACAAAAAGACGAGTGTTATAAGTTTGACCGCTATGTGTTTCTGTCTGTGGCACCGTAGCTCTAAAATGGGATTTTAACAAAATGTTAGGGGTGAAAATTTTATTTTTATTTTAGAGTTATACGTTACAAAAGACCAAAAAAGTGCTCAAGTTCTAACTCTTCGTACCCCTTTCAAACATACATGCACACGTGAAACTCTGACGTCCATGCAAAGCCGACCTACATAGCATGCGTCAGTACCCCATTACAATGCAGTACTTTCGATTTTATGAGCTCTTCTCGACTTATGACAGCCTGGTAACAGAATGATCTTGCAGAATTTACAAGCCTTCTTAATCCCAGTGGCGCTCGCTGACCCTCGGCACCTACCATAAAATTGCACCTACACCTACCAAAGTCACGGGACCTACTGTCCGACTCGTACTTGGCAAGTAAATACCTACCTACTTATCAGAAAGTTCCTACATTACATATACCAAAGTGTCTACTCCAGATGGTCTGGTTGGTCTTTTACCCGGCAAATTAAATAAGAACTGTACCTGTCATAAAATTACTGCAATACTTCCATGATGGATTGGGAGTGAAAGAAAAAATTAGAATGTGCCAGTGGCCAACTCTTCCCAGGTATACTGTAGAAGGCTGACAACCTACTCGTATCACCACTAAACTCATGTTCCATCTAATTAACTCCAGAATAATTTTCAAATGTAGTGTCAAGTGTTTTTCGAACTACAAGACGTTCTGCCTACCCCAAAAGGGATTATAGATGTGAATATATGTATGTATGGACCTACAATAAAATTGCAACAAAGTCTGCCATACGGGTCCTCTGTCATGGTTTGCGTATGCGGTTCCGTCGTTTTTTGCTCAACCTTTTTGTTGCCAGGTGTCCGATTTCTGCAAAAAGTACAAAAAGGGGTCAAGATCAAGGTAAAGATTACTAGCCTTTGCCGATGGATTTGCTTGTATTTTTAAAAAATATCGTAGGTTGGACGTATTAGGCTGATAACGAAAAGATATATACATGAAAAATTTGATTACAGTATCATAAAAGCGGTGATAGCCCAGTTGGTAATGAGACAGACTTGTAATCCGAAGGTCGCGAGTTCAAATCCTGGTGCGGGCCTGTACCACAAAATTCGTCTTTTCGGATTTATGTACGTATTTCTAATTATCACTTGCTCAACGGTGAAGGAAAACATCGTGATGAAACCCGCCCGTCCAAGAAAATTTATTTTCGAAAGACGAGCGGTCCACCAACCCGCATTGGGCCAGCGTGGTGGACTATGGCCCAAATCCCCTTCGTGTATCGAAGGGAGGCCCGTGCCACCTCGGTGGGGACGTGTATGGGCTGGTAAGATGACATCAGCTCTTTGTTGGGACAAAATCTAGAAAACATTTTTGAAGTGAAAACTTCTTTAGCGGCGTTGTGCACTTTGAAGTATGGGTAAAAAATGTTAAACTCGCGTCAGGACACGTGACATGATCGAAAATTCGTAGGACGGAGGGAGAGTAGACCGCAAGGAAGTTATGTATGTTCAAGTTTTCACTTTTGCCGGCACTCCCGGAGTGCCACCCGTTGTTTTTTTTTCTCTCTGAGCCTTTGTTGTTTTAGGAATGCTTGTGCCGCGTTTTAAATATCTAGTTGTAGAACTATCAGTCATACATTTCCAACAGATTTTCTTTTCCAAATACAAATGTCTCTTAGCAACAATCTATCTGCCTAAATCTTTATAAACCAAGCAGTATTGGAGATTTTGTTTCGCTTTCACATTTTTTTAGATTTTTTGTGTATTTTTGTAATTTTTTTGTTTTAATATTTCAACCTATGTTTTTTGAGAAAAGTTTCTCAGTTTAGTGTGCTGATTTAGGAACACCCTTAATTTTCATTAGTTAATTTAAAGTCAAAAAACTTATATTATTTAGCGTAATGTGTCCCACTGGTGAACAAAGGCCTTCCTCGTTTTCCTCCATAGATCCCTCTCCTGCGCCTTTTCCATCCATTTCTTGTCGAATTGGTCGAGCTGGTCACGCCATCTACGTCTTCATCTAGCAATCATGGCCCTTCGTAGCAATTATGGCCCTTAAATCGTTCGGCATACGGTAGACATGAACAGCCCAATCCCATTTTTTAAAAAAAGGCGATAAAATAAAATAAAAACCAGTGGTAGAGGTTGGAGGAGGAGAGCTAAAAACCGAGCTCAGTAGCATGCCATAGAAGAGGCCTATGTCCAGCAGTGGACTAACACAGGCTGATGATGATGATTTTTGAAAGTCACCCAATATACCAGTTTTGCTTCATATTCATAAGTAAATTAAGTTTAATTTTCAATTTAAAATTTATAAAAATATATATTTAAAAAAAATCATTTATTTTTAGGCAACAAGGCCCATACATAAATACCTTACAGACTGACATACATATAACATATAATTTAACAAAATTAACTTATGTAACACTATTTCCCAGGTTAAAAACAAACAGACAAATCTAACTTTATTTATAAAAGTTTCTTAAGGTCGTTTTGAACCCGTTTACCAGCTTACGTCATATTAAATCTTTTTTTTTTGTTTCTTTAAGATACTGCGCAGTTTGGAAGAAATGCTTTGGTGATCGCATTTTTTATTGCAAACTTTATTGATGTTGAGTTTTAAAATGCTTCTGGGTTCCGTAGTAATATAAATACTCTCCACTACCAAATTATTCTCCTTTCAAATTCGTCAAAATTCAAGCTTTTTTGAAATTTCCATACATACATACGCCCACGCCTATAATCCCTAACGGGGTAGGCAGAGTATCAGTGGTTCTAGAACCACTAGATGCCACGTTTGACACAAATTGTGAGGGTCATCAGATGAAACAAGTTTGATGGTGAGAGGGGTCAGCCTTTCGTTCGTTGTTTATTGTGTTAGATTGATTTATCTACTTTATTTGCATTATATAAAGGCTTTCAACCATGGACTACACTGGTCTAAAAAACCAGTCTTGTAACCGAGAGGTTGTAGGTTCAAAGCGTTTCTGTGCTTTAGAGGAGGGACTACAGTCGTTAAAACCAAGTCAGAGGCCTTTACACGGTTTGGAAACTCTGACATCAGGGCTAGCCAAGTTAGCCACACACTTGACTATACCTACACGATAAGGGTTTTCACCACGAGTGGAACCCTAAAGCTTAAACCGCAGACTTTCATCCGCACGTCCTTCGCACACCTGCCGAGTTTTTTCGCGCTCTTTTTGTCGGCCATTTTGTTTTTTATTTATTTTAAATACGCAACTCACTGTCCCTGAGTCATACGTTCAGCCAAAGCTTTCTTAACGCTTACGTAATGCGTTACTAAGCTGTATTTGATAACCTAATTGAGTACTGTCAACTTTTTGCTTGTTATGATGATGAGATAATTCTGTGGGTAGTTATTTACATTTAATAATTACGCCGATAAGTTGGTAATGAACCAGACTCGTAGCTGGAAGGAAGGTAAATCCTGGTGCGGGGTAAAGTCGTCTTTTTGGATTTATGTATGGATTTTTTATTCATTATCACTTGCTTAGCGGTGAAACCCGCTATCTTCGTTTTCGAAAGGCGCGTGGTCTACCAACCCGCATTAGGCCAGCGTGGTGGACTATGGTCTTAATCCTCTCCGTGTTTCGAAGGGAGGCCCGGGCCCCTCGGTGGGGACGTAAATAGGCTATTAAAAAAAAATTACGCTTTAATTCTCTATCATAGTATGCATGAAAGAAAAATCTTAGAATGTCCCAGTTTCCACCTCATCTCAGGCATTTTAAAAAAGACTGCAGCTTTGCGAATAGGCGTAGAGAGATAAAACAACTAATGTTAATTCACTGCTCTGACTTATTTTAATTAAGTAATAACCTTAACATTCTATGAAAAAAACCTTTTTCTTATTATTATTAATATTAATTATAGTGAGTTTGCTCTTGACAACAATTAGCTAGATTGTGGTCAAGAGTGAACCCATTATTAATAGTAATAAGAGAGAAATAGCTTAAATAAAAAAGGGAGAAGATGGGGTCGAGGATGTAGCAAGCTCATCCAGAAGAAAATGCCTGCTTACTCGAACTTCTACACTAATATTATAAAGAGGAAAGATTTGTACCTATTTTTGTATATTTGTATGTTTGTAATGAATAGGCTCCGAAACTACTGGACCGATTTCAAAAATTCTTTCACCATTAGGATGCTACATTATTCCTGAGTAACATAGGCTACATAATTTTCCCGAAGTCCCACGGGAACGAAGTCCCGAGCGGGATGCTAGTTATATATATTTTGACACTATTATTAAGTTGCCTTATTTCCATGCTGGACTGGGAGTGAAAGAAAAACTTAGAAGCCAGCTGCCTACTCTTCCCAGGCATACTGTAAAAGTCTGTAAGATGCGAGAGTTTTGCTGTATAATGGGCAAAAGGCTGACCACCTCTCACCATTATACTTCTTGTTCCATCTGATAACCTTCACAATGTGTGTCAAACGTGACATCAAGTAGTTCGCTAGAACCACTGCTGCTCTACCTACCCTGTTGTGGATTATAGGCGTGTGCGTATGTACGTATGTATGGCTTTTCAAGTTAACGAGTCATGTCAACAAAGTTTTAAAATTAACTTTAGCGACTACGGAACCCAACGCTACACATTGCCCGACACGGTCTTGGCCAGTTTTTTTTAAGGATACGTTAAATTAATATTGTTCTACGACAGGAAACTAGTTTGATTTATTGCTCGGAATCACCAACATTAACTTAAGATAATTGCAATAATTGCTTAGCAACAGCGGGCGATAGTGTTGCGACTCATAAGTCACGGTATTTGTAACAGGTATATCGAGCAACTTTAACAAATAACATAAAATAAATGAGAAACCGTGTGAGCCGTGTGAGTCCCCGGCAAAGTAGAATAGGACCACCCTCTTTCTTACCGAGGTGTCGTACAAGGCGACTAAGGTAAATATGCAAGCAAGTTCATCTGCACACAGAGAAGGAAAACTCTGCAATTATATCAAAACCCTCGCCAACCCGTCTGCCAAGCGCGGTGAGTATGGCATTTACCCCTCACGTTATTGAGGGAGGCCCGTGCCCCAGCAGTGGGGACGTATATGGGCTGATGAAGAAGAATATGAAGAAATTGAGAAACGCAGCTTGACTTAAAGGTACGATGGCTCAGTTGGTTAGAGCACCAGGAGATCTAATCCTTGGGTCGTAGGTTCAAGTACCATTCGCGCCGTACATTTCCTTTTTTTAACTAAGAAAAACTAGTACGCCAACTTGGGCGGTCCGCCATATTGGATTGAGCATTTTTTATTATTTTTTATTATAAGATGGGTTAACTCTTGACCTCAATCTTGACCATAAGGTCAAAGATGAGGTCGACGATGGAGCGAGTTAACCCAGAAAATGCCTATAAAGGCACTAATACTCCCACGCACCGACGGAACACAGCAAGCTGTTTGGCGTCGCACTTCGGTAGGAGGGTGGTCGCGAACCAGACTTCCCTTTACAGAGCCTACCACACCGCATGAGACCATAGGACGACACCTCAGATTCAGAAAAAAATGAAGTGTCGTTGCCTGGGATGGATTACTAGGTGGCAGGTCTCATTTGTGTTTCCTTAGTCGCCTCTTACGACACCCACGGAAAGAGATGGGGTGGTGTTATTCTCGACCGATCACCACACGGTTAAAAAAGCTGGCGTCACCTAGCTAATCATTACCTTGTCATCCAAACTAAATGTGTCTGCAAAATTTTTGCGTGATCGATTTAGGGTAGCCGCATTCATTTGCAAGATTTGACCCGAACCAACATACATGTTACATACTTATATTGCAAGTTAAAAAAATGCTTGTTAAAAAAATGTGCAACTTACAAATTGAGAACTTTTCCTTACCAATCTCAGGTGTTAAATTTTTTAAAGTGATTTTTATTAATTACTAGCTGACCCGGCGAACTTCGTAACTCCTTTTTCCATATTTTCTCACCTTTTAAACCTTCCCTGGACTTCCACGAATATTTCAAGACTAAAATTTGCCAAATCGGTTCAGCCGTTCTCGAGTTTTAGCGAGACTAACGAACAGCAATTCATTTTTATAATATACAAGACAAGATATTTACAACAAAAAAAACAAAAAAAAGAAATTCCAAAATTTAATTTTAAAAGTGAAATAGTCGCAACTCTAGTAATCAGTTGCACGGTTTGACATCTTTCAAAATGAAAGTATCATAATTATAATTAATATGACATACTTGTCATATTTGTAATAGAGCTGCGCAATAAGCTTAATTTTAATTGATTTTGAATTATCTTTTTTTTTGGATTTTTTTGAAACACGCTGTAGATTTTTCAATAAAATCACAAGAAATCGTGTTTATTGAATAGGCAGCCCAAATGTAATTAAGTATAATTATTAATAATAAGGTTAATTATTTTGATTAACAACTACTTTTTTTTCTACTGTCAATATTTTACAAACTGCCAGCTCCTGCTTAGCACACTCCTTTCGCCATCTCTAAGGTTGGCTGGAAGAAATCCCTCTAAGGGATAAGCATGCCTTTGTACATTTCCCCTTATTAAATACTTTGTATTTTAACCCCAGTCACATAAGAGGGGAGGTATAAAGGGATTTACATACAACACTAGTCAAATCATATACATAACTGATAATTCGCACACTATTACTCATACCTTAATCAAATTTTATTTAAAGTTACGTCTAATACACTCCGCTATTATCAAAATTGAGTTATAAATTATATGCTATAAAACAAACACAGAAAAAAATGAACTTAATTCATTAGAAAATAGAGTTTAAAATTGTTAAATGAGTAAACGCTCGTAAATTTTATTTTCAGTCTATAAGTCATCTTTTATTACTTTAATGACATGCTTTGAATTTAGGGTTCTGTGTCCAAATCGGTAAGTTTTTCCTCTTTTATGTAAAAAAGATTTTAAATTACTTTTTTGATATGGAATACTGGGTAAAACTACTACTACCTAAGTAAATAAAAATAACTCTCAAATTAACAATTTTGTTAAACCCCCGGTATTTATTGCGTATAACGTTCAAACGGCTAAACCGATTTTGATAAAATAAAGCTATTAACCATTTTAATTACATCAGCTTTCAAACAAAAAACCGTATCAAAATTGATCCATTCGTTTAGGAGCTACGATGCCACAGACAGACTTTCAGATATACAAGGTGTTTAAAAAAAAACCAAAAAAAAAAAGAAATTCCAAAATTTAATTTTAAAAGTGAAATAGACACAACTCTAGTACTCAATTGCACGGTTTAACATCTTTCAAAATTAAAGTTTCAAATAATTAATATGACATACTTGTCATATATGTAATAGAGCTGCGCAATAAGCTAAATTTAAATTAATTTTGAATTATCTTTTTTTTGGGTTTTTTTGAAACTCCTTGTACAGATACTCACGTCAAACTTATAACACCCCTTTTTTGTCGGGGGTTAATGAACAGCCTTAAAGGCCAACACTAAGGTATCCCTCACAAGTCTCTTGAAAAACGCACAAACATAACTAATAAAATAAAAATACTTTTATAACTCTTAATCAGTAAGACAGTTATGAGACAATAATAGCGAGTAATAATATACTTATGTCGGGGTTGTCTCACTCAATCCTTTAATCCTCAATCCTTTTAACATGTTTTTTTTTTTTCTTACATCTAGGCTCAAACATGCCGTGTGGTGATCGGTTGAGAATAACACTACCCCATCTCTTTCCGTGGGTGTCGTAAGAGGCGACTAAGGAAACACAAATGAGACCTGCCTCCTAGTAATCCATCCCAGGCAACGACACTTCATTTTTTTCTGAATCTGAGGTGTCGTCCTATGGTCTCATGCGGTGTGCTAGGCTCTGTAAAGGGCCGTCTGGTTCGCGACCACCCTTTTACCGAAGTCCGACGCCAAACAGCTTGATGTGTTCCGTCTGTGCGTGGGAGTACCAGTGCCTTTATAGGCATTTTCTGGGTTAACTCGCTCCATCGTCGACTTCATCTTTGACCTTATGGTCAAGATTGAGGTCAATAGTTAACCCATCTTATAATAATAATAAAAAACACATAAAATATTTATCTTTTTACCCAAATGTTTGCTCAACCAGGGTTTCGAACCTGAAATTGTCGGTTAAAAGAGGCAGCATTATCTATGTATCGTAACTGCTACCCATCAAATCAAAGGTCACCAGGCAGTTTGAAAATTCTAACACCAGCAGCTCGGGTACGATGGTGATAGCGCGCGTAATGCACCGCGGTCCTATGTCAAAATGTCAACATTGACAACGCCAGAGGGAGAGCAAGCCTTTGCGCGGGGCCCTCGCGCAATCAAAGTGAAGTTTTAGCGTCAGCCGAGTGGCGCGCCGCAAGAGTTTGTCGATCGTGCTCGAGTTGCAGGGCTCGTCAAGTTCGCCACTTACTAAAAGATACACGATAAATAAGAACCGATTTATACAGCTTACCTTGAGAAATTCAATGTGTGCTTCGCCCACCCTTTTTCAGAAACATGTAAATGCAAGAAATCTACTCAGTACAAAGTTATTCAACCCCAGTGAGTGTTTTCTTAAATGCTACACGTGTTTTGCCCCAAAGGGCGTTCTCAGACGTTACTAGCTAACATTTTACATGGATTTCTACAAAATAACGACATTTCTTCAACTTTATGAAAGAGCCCGTCTTTGTGAGGCTAAAAATGGTGGTCATTTACGTGAGTTAATATTAAAACCTAACTCAAAACTATTTTATTATTTTTATTATTAATAAATATTGCAACCCTGTCGTGACTTTTTGCGATCTTGTATTTAGTAATTGTCGAAGCAATAACGTTGAAATTTTTCATTCAAAAAAGTTGCATCTCCATATGTTAAGAGAAATTAAGTTTAAAAAAGCCGAACAAAATCATGATAGTCCTAGTTGTTATGACCATTTTTTCCCAGGATGCTGCATTTAATGATAGGAATATGCCGCTTTGCATAGTGATAGTAGGGATCAATATAAAGGATTTGACTCGAGGATAAACGAGATTCCCCCATTTGGAACAGAGATGGCGCCACTTACTCGATTTAAAAAAAAAAAATTCTCAATCCTGAATGGATGCTCCGATTTGCATAATGAAGGTGTCAATTGACAGGAAATCAATTGATTTATTCTAAAAAAAATAAAAAAGCGCATTAAAATAAATATAAGATTTAAAAAAACTGGAATAAATATATATAAAGTGTTTTTTTTTGTATTAACGAAATTTTTTGAACAGTGTGTAAGGAAATGGAAGTTTTTATTTATATACATATTGTCACGCAATCATTTACACGTTTTGCGCAAAAAACCGTTACTCAATATCTTGTCTCGTTACAAATTTATTGAAGAATTACCGCTGTCGTCCGCAAGACTTTGTCCGAGTATAATTCGTTAAAATGAAAATATTTTCTCTTCCCGTCATCCGATGTTTATAAAACTTGTACCAATTTGTAAATCGCTCTCAATCAGTCAATATTCCAGAAATAACATGCCTATTTTAACCTAAGTTAGGTATATATATATTAACCTATAGCCAGACAGACGTACGAAATTCTAATGATTTTTTTGTTTCTATAAAGATCCTATAAGTTTACAATTTTTTCTTCAAATCATTCTATGTTCTTAGGGTTGTTATAATTCCCAATATTTTTAAACGAGCAATTCTTGTATCTTATACTTTAAACGAGCTATTCTTGTATATAAATATATATATATTTTTAGGATCTCGGAAACGGCTCCAACGATTTTCTTGAAATTTGGTATGTAGGTTGATTCGGGGGCAAAAAGTCGATCTGGCTAGGTTTCATTTAAAAAAAATAACCGTGCGAAGCTCGGTCACCCAGCTACTATAATTATATATATATTTAGGATCACGGAAACGGCTCCAACGATTTTCATGAAATTTGGTATGTAGGTTGATTCGGGGGCGAAAAATCGATCTAGCTAGGTTTCATTTAAAAAAATACCGTCACCCAGGTACTTTCATTTATTTACATTGTGTTGATACTGGCGCCACAAGTGCACCTCATGCATTGATAATTAAACTAATTATCTTCCATTTCAAAGGTGCTGGAAATCCTGAAAATAAGGTCGCTATTAGTATAAAATACCAAAATAATAATAATATTAGGTAAATGTAAAATAGTTTTAGAACTGATATTTTACTTACGTTTTGTTGTCACATTGGCCTTTGCACGTTTTACACTGTAACGTGCAAGGAAGACCTACGCGTCGGCAGCCACAACGCATCGAGTTGCAGCTCAATTTACAGCCACAATTATCAAAAAAGCTTAATTCGGGCCAAATTGGACTGGCTTTGAACCATAGAGGAGCGGTGCATAAAATATTTACTGTTTTGGGTAAGAATCCGTTAAAAATGTCTTACGTTAGTGATAAAAGCGAACCGATAAAACAATTGCTTACTTTTTTAGGCCCTGAAATGTCAAGTGCTCTACGGGGCTTCCATGCCTTTGCAGGGTGTGACACGACTTCATATTTTAATACAAAAGGAAAAAAAAACTTGTTTTAAAACTTGGATGTCACACCCTGAGACAACCACCGCTTTTGCTGGCATGTCAATTCCTGCAGAAATACTTTCTGAAGAAGTAATGGGTCATTTGGAGCGGTTCGTATATATATGATTTGTTATTGTATGAGGTATATTATATAACTATCTCACACGTTATCAGCTGATTACTTTTTTTTGCAGATTCACTTGCAGGCTATACGACGTGCAAACCAAACATTCAACGGTAAATGAGGTTCGGCAAGATTTGTTTTCAAGTAAAAACAGGATGGTGACGAGCCTGCCCCCTACTTCCGCTGCCCTTAAACAGCATGCCTTTACGTGCAGCGTTTCAAGCGGGCCATATTTGGGGCAACGCGTTAGATTTAGACGCATCAAC